>OX424565.1:22403389-23603389 GCA_949152475.1 Terebella lapidaria
ATGCTGATGAAAATATCATTCCATCTTTCAAACATCATGATGAGGATGCATTTCTCTCTATGGTACATGTTGCGCTGCAAATACGGGGAGACATGATGTCACAGCCCAAGCCTACAGGAATTGATATAAAAGAAGACACAGCCATTAACACCATACCAAACAGCCTATACATGTTCTTGAACATGCTTTTGGGAGGACAATCTTTGTTAGAGGGTGGTGAAGAAGGTGAAGGTGAAGATGATGAGAAGAATGACATGAAGAGGCACGTCAGAATAACAAGTATCGGGCAAGATCTCATGTATTCCGTTCATGGAGACAAGTTTCTCACTCCAAAACACATAGGGTTGGCCAGTACTCTCCACCAGGCAACCCGCTCTAAGGAACTCGTAAATATGTTCCACCAAGCAGGGCATGTCATGAGCTACCGCGAAGTTTTGAAACTTGACACTGCATTAGCCAAAAAGACTCTGCAGACAATGGATGACACTGGAGCTGTTGTTCCCCGAAACTTAGTCAAAGGTCGGTTCGCCCATTTCTCTACTGACAACGTTGATATCAATGAGAATACCCTAGATGCAAAGGGCACATTCCACGCCACCCAAGTAGCTGTATGGCAACGTGGCCCACCAGAAGCTGATCTTCTTAGTGGAATTGATATCAACAAGGCAGGTTTGCTGAACATTCCCCAGGCCATGAACGACATACTGATTCCAACATCCAGAGGCAATAGAGAGCCACCCCAATACAGCCAACTTTCAACTGAATGGTTCGAGGGTCCAACGGAGGCATGTCCATCTGCTCAGCAGGCGTTTGCAACTGACATGGCATTTATCCTCTCCCGGCAAACACATCAGCCAATGACATCCTGGACACTTTACAATGAAACCGCAAGCACAGTTGATCCACAAACAACTTCAGTTGGTTACTTACCGATCATACAGGCTCCTGCATCTGAGCTGGATACACTGAACACAGTAGTGAAGAGAACATTACATATAGCCCGAAAACTCCAACAGAAATATCCAACATGAAATACTCTATCCTAAGCTAATGGAGCTGAAGTGGTCAGTTGAGGAGTACAAAGATGTCCTCATACCATGCCTCGGTGGTCTGCATGTTGCCATGAATATTCTGGGTGTCATAGGTCGGCATATGAGTGATTCTGGTCTGTCAGAACTATGGATCGAGTGTGACAGTTTGGGATCAGCTGCTGCACAACGAGTGATGGCAGGAAAGGGATACGCACGTGCCTTCCGAATGCATAAGCTAACCTTTCAAGCATTGTGGCAGATCCTCATCCCAATGCTGAATGAACATCTAGATGAAGTGGACCCTGAGATGAAAGCAGATCTGTGCAGTAAAAGTGAACTGGAAGCTGACGACATCTCCAAGTTGGTGGAGAAATTGAATACCGACAGATTTCGTCTGGTGATGGACGACTTTGTTGCCTCACTGACGGATGATGATCCTACTTCTGCTTTCTGGTGGGACTACATGAAGATGATCAGCATCCTGCTCTGTTTCACCAGAGCTCAACGAGATGGGTGTGGGGTCTCCATCTGTATGCCTTCAAGCATATGGTGCCATACTTTTTCCAGTATGATCACGTCAACTATGCTAGGTGGGGCACAGTGTATCTGGCCGAGATGTCTGTTCTGCCTTTAGATGTCTGTAATGAGTTTCAGCAAGGCAACTTTGTTGTGAAGCATTCTCCTCGCCGCTTCAATCAGGTTTCTGCTGACCAAAGCACTGAATGGCTCAATGCAACAGGGAAGAAAAGTGGTGGCCTTATTGGGATAACGAGAATACCATCTGCGCTGAGCAGGTGGACACTGTCGTACAACCTCAGGACCATCATCACTCGTCACACAAAAATCATGCTGAAGCTGTCAGAAGATGACGATGACGAATATGTACACAATGAGTACACAAAAGGCCGGATGACAACAGATGAAACCACTGAAGCTCGTCTAGTTGCCTCTCTAAAGCAACATGGAGTATTTGGCCACAAAGGTGAAACCTTGCAGAACATCATCAACAAGGATCTGGCCACCCCTGCAATCCAAGACTCACAACTCCAGGCAGAAAGTCTGGGGACAGAAAATGAAGTCGTTTGTCACTGACCGTCTTTGTGAAAAGCAAGTTCCTCTTGAGACTCCAATTCCAAAGAATAAGCCACTCACATTTTCATCCCTGTATGTGGTTGCTCAAAGTGTGAAAGGCAAGCAAGATTGACAGAAACATACTACAGAGGCTTATAACAGCTTACAGGGCAGGACGCCAAGTCAACCTGGAAAACATATTACAACATGAACTGATGTCTGTCCCGCTTTCCCTGGCTACCACCAGTGGGAGTCTGCTGCCAACCAACAAGTCAATATTGGCTAACATCATGACACAAGACATATCCATGCAAGATCTGAAACTGGAGGGCTCCAGCTGTTTGGTTATAGATGGCCAAGGACTCATCATGGCACTAGGGAAGTTCCAAGAAGCTAAAACGTTTGGAGACTATGCAAAACAGTTTGTCGACAAAGTGTTGACAATGGGTGCCAGTTATCAGAGGATTGATGTGATTTTCGATCGGTATCGATCAGAATCAATCAAAGCAGGCACCAGGGTCAGGCGAAAGCAGCGTCACCATCCCATACGTCGAAAAGTAGAAAGCAAGGCAGTTCCATTACCATCCGACTGGTCAAACTTCCTAGCTCTGGAGGACAATAAATCCGATCTGGCACTGCTCCTTTCCAATTCGCTCATCGAGAACAGCCCACCAAATAAAGTGGTGGTCGTTGCTGGAGGATTCGAAGAGGAAACCACAGTCAAGTCATCAGACCCTGGAATGGACATATCCACTTTGGAATCCAACCACGAGGAAGCGGACACTCGGTTGATTCTGCACTGCATCCACGCTCATGTGGAAACCATCGTGGTATCAGCTCGTGACACCGATGTTCTTCTACTACTGATAGCTCATTATAGTAAAATGGCCTGCAGGAAGCTCTACATGAAAGCCGGAACATCTAAGGTTCCAAAATACTTCCCAGTGCATGATATCCACAAGCTGATTCCGGCTGGTCAACTGAGTACATTTGCTTGCCTTCCATGCAATCTCAGGTTGTGATACTGTATCACAGTTCAGCGGGCACAGCAAGAAGAAGGCATGGAACGTGTTTCAGGAGCATCACAAAGACTTGGATGGCCTTGGTGGAAGTACACTCACTGACGAAAAAATCCAATCAGCAGAGCGGTTCGTCTGCAAGATCTACGGTGTGAATGATGTGGACATTTGCGACAAAGCACGAGTAAAGATGTTCTGTGCTGGTACACCACAGGAACATCTCCCACCAACCTCAGATGCTGTGGGGTTTCATATCAGGCGATCCCACTACCAAGCAACTGTCTGGAACCAAGCCCACAACCCTTGTCCCAACCTTCCTTCGGTGACGGAAATGGGTTGGAAGAGGGTGAGTGGTCAGCTGCTGCCAGAGCTTCTGTCTTTGCCTGCGATTCCATCAAGTTGCAGTGAGATCGTTTCTTGTGGATGTGCACAAGGCTGTCTCAGCAAACGATGCGGCTGCAGGAAACTGCATCTTCCATGCGTCGAGGGATGCAAATGCAAGAAGCAAGGCGATGACTGTCGAAACATCAGTCTAGATGATGAAAATCGTGACTGAGTGTCTGGTATACATAAAGGTTGGATGCACATTAGCTGAAAGTTACATGCATAGTGATATACTGAGTGTCATACTTACCAGTAGTATCTGATCACTATTTAGTCATTGAGCATGACATGTATACCAAGTATGTGGCTTCTGTGTGCCCAATGAATATATACGCGCCAATAAAGTTGTTGACAACCAACATGTATCTTCGTGTTTGTCATCATCATAGATAGACATGCGATGCGTTAGTTTCATGTCTCATATTCATATACTTTTATTGGAGTAAATTGAAATATGTCCAATTGACTATGTCCAATTGTCAATAGGACTAACAGAAGAATAATATTAATATCAGTATGGGCCATGATCATACAGCTCAGGAAAATTCTGGGGATGCCGGAGATTTGAGGCGACCGAATGCTCTAGTTTCATATATTATTTCACTGAAGGGTCGATACCTCCAGTTTACATTAAACATTATCGTGCTAGCCTAAAGATATGATGTAATATTCCCTTCCTTACACAATAAAGGTCATGAAAAAAATTTAACAGTTATAAAAAACAGAGAAAATTCATGCGAAAAAATGATGAAATGGGTGCGATTTTCATTTATCATTTTCAACAATTTAGACTCGAAATAGAGCCCGGCATACACTGAATACGGATTCTACATATTTCAAAATACCTAGAAAATGCCGCAGATTATGCCTAGTCTATTGGTCATGCTCACCATGAAAAAAGTATTAACACGATATAAGGCCATACGGATATGATGAAGCCTAGAGTAAACCCAAGTTGAGGTGCTTTTGGGAAGGATACAATTACATTTTCAAGAACCCCATTTCAAATCTTGGTGTTCAGAATGTTAGCACTGACACCAACGACGCCATGGCCTTTCGTGAATCTATATGATCGTTGTGACACTTGTCACTATTTACATATACGCAGGCGATATACCATATTTAATGAGTTATGTTTATATTCAATACTCCATGTCCATTTTGAAGCAATATCTTGCAGTGTAGATACATCTTTAGTTGTTAATGTTCACAGACAAATTAAATGTAGCTAATCAGAGAATGACAACAACTGATAGCTCAAGTATCACAACCGATAATTTAATGTAAACGTTTCATATATTTAACCTGACATTCACACATTCAAACATAGGGATTTAGTGGAAAATCCATAATCTTGATTCTTGACAAACAATCGATGTGAAAACGTATAGGCTTGATTCCCAATAAAGAAACGATGAAACGTATTTCTCCGGCACATCAGTGGCTGTATAATCAACCGCTGCATCGAAATGCTTTGACCACCGGTATTTTCTTACCAAATTTATTTGATTCCGCTAGCATGGGATAGCTTTTATCAATTTAACTAATCATCTTAGGCCGCTTATGCTGGTGAGAATAAACATAGGGCCAAGGGCCCTGTAGCTCATCGGCAGGCGACCAGAATATTTCATCAAACTGATATAGATAGGTGTATGTGGTGCATAGACCTCATTATCATGTACATGAGCATATGTTCATCATACAATACTAAGTTGTGTCCTCTATCCTCAAGTTGTGTCGCTATGAATCAATTCCCACATTCAATGTGGACTTAACCTTGACCATCTTCCAAAAGATTTGCAATATAATAATTCCCCATATCTATCCAGCTTTCAACACTTTCTACAAAAAAATCCACTTATATTTACACATTTTTTGAAGGATGCACCAGGATGCACCATGCATATATTATGTGACTTCCCAATTAATATTCATACTATATTTATACCTCAATATTGAAACATCAAGGTGATCCAACATCTTCACCGTGAAACTGTTTCACACCCAAATCCGCGAAACTTTATCCCCCACGAAACTTACCCACTTACAGTACCTCTTAACACCCCACTTGTCTTGCCACCAATGTGTTACAAATTGAGGACCTTTATTGGAATAACTGTGATGTTCTGTGTACTTTATTATGTGTTATAATATTTTCTCGTGCCAATATACTTAAAATTCCAGTGATGAACATCAGTATAAAAGTGTGCTCTCCCTCCTGTGTATTTTATTGTTATTTCAATTACAAAACGTCATTATTTATTTACTATGTGTTATTTCACATACTTTAATGGTATGTATTAATGTTCATGATTGATTAATTATTTAGGCTACAGTACGGTATCTTGGTACTTTTCCATGGCAAAGTGTGTGCAGATCACAACCTGTTTTTGTTTGTTCATTCAATAAGAAAATGTGAGGCGAAAAGGAATGACGCACAATAGTCAACAGTTCTTGGATGACAGGAAGTTACGATGAGAACGTTATGATTTTCAATTAGACTTGAATTTCGCCTTAGGAGCTCCATAAAATTCCCCAAGTTTACTAATTAGTGTAAACCGATTTATTCACAAAGTTTATGCAACAGCTGTCATTGAAATAACACATGAATTTTGTCTGGTATTATCTGATTATGTCTTCATCAGTTCGTGGTTCTTTTCGACAACTTAGCCGGCTTGAATTTTTCGTCGATAGCCGAAGGTTAGGTCAGAGAAGATCGGGAAGATTCAGAAAGTTTGACGGAAATAAATTAACCAACATCGGAAATTTTCCGGCCGTACTTCCCTTAAACACTGCGAAACAGATATAATTTATGCTTTGACATACGGACTACAGTGGAATTTAAAACGTGATAACAAATGCTTCACACAAACCACAGGTATCCGCTACTGTCAGAACTGTCATGACCCGATAAATCGTGTTTCTTGGTGGAAGTTCGAAGGTAAACAAACATTCGCCATTTGCAATTGAAATGTCCCCTCTGTGCATGCGCTGACCTTCCACCCACAACCCGTATGTATAAACAAGAGCACATGTATAGTAAAATTAATGTTTAATCGTTAAATTTCTCCAGAAAACTTTTGGAATTATCACCTAAGCATACTTTACTTTGGAGAGCACACAATAAGCAAACAGTATGCCAAGTTTGGGTACGATGGCAATAGCACTTTCGGCGGAGAAGATTCTGAAAGATTTGGGTCAGGAAAACATGGGACAGACACGACAGACACCGTGTCAATCCATCCCAATAGCTCTACGGCTTACAGCCGATGAGCTAAAAACAAACACTCAGAGACAAATGAGACACCATCACCAGAGGTGATGGGCCGTGTACTTAGGTATACAAATTAACCACAAGGTAACATCACTGGTTCGTTATAAACTCACCAATTCCTCTCTATAATACACGTATATTCACTTGTGAATATGTATATAGTTTAACATTTTCACTACTCATGGTTACGCTGCGTAACCATACCACACCCCTGCTGCTGTACTGACGGTTACGCTGCGTAACCATAACTTTGGTAACCAATGAATGTACAGGTAACTGTCGACTGATTGCATTTAATGTTTTATATGATAGAAAATGTACTTACACGCTAAACTGGCCCATACATATTGCCACCGATTAAAATTTAGAACCTTAATTGACTTTTTATTTAATTGAATAATTTACCTGCCATTAACATTATGACGTCACAAGTACTGATTACAATGGGTCGGACTACAAAAAAATTTTACTAAAATTTTAATGTCTTTATAACTAATCCAGATATTGACACGCTGTAAACACTATCCAGACCCACGAGATTCACTCCATCACAAATATCAAAGAGTAAACATACTCAAGAACAAACGAGACAATCAGAGATTGCAGACCCTCGCCCTTCAGATTTAGTCACTAAAATTAGGCGATAATTGAGTTTTGGTCTTAAGACCATCGGTTGTACGCCATACGATTGGGAATTGGCCAAAGAAAAATACAAAAAGAGGTTGAAGATTTAATATTGATTAGAACCGGAGTTATAGCCATTTATGTGATTTTCTTTTTTCCGTTGCCATGGCAACCGTTTTGTGAGCCACTACCATAGCACTCCAGCCCTATAAATTTCAAATCGATCGGACCGTTTGCCTTTGAGTTACGAGCGCGGACATTTGCACTGAAACGTCGCTGGCCAAAAAATAACCGAAATCGTGACCCCCAATTTTTCGACATCGGGCGATAATAGATAGTTTTCGTCGTACGACCATCGATCGTACACCAAACGATCGAGAATTGGCCAAAAAAAAATACAAAAATAGTTGGACAAATTAATATTAAGTAGAACCGGAGTTAGAGCCAATGATGTGATTTTCTCTTTTCCGTTGCCATGGCAACCGATTCCATCCGATTTCGGTAAAAATTTAAAAGGACTGAGCCACCACCATAGCACTTTTGCCCTATAAATTTCAAATCGATCGGACCGTTTGCCTTTGAGTTATGAGCGCGGACATTTGCACTGAAACGTCGCTGGCCAAAATTAACCGAAATCGTGACCCCCAATTTTTCGACATCGGGCGATAATGGAGAGTTTTCGTCGTACGAGGATCGGTCGTACACCAAACGATCGGGAATTGGCCAAAGAACAATACAAAAATAGTTGGAAAAATTAATATCAGGTAGAACCGGAGTTAGAGCCAATTATGTGATTTTCTTTTTTTCCGTTGCCATGGCAACCGTTTTCATCCGATTTTGACAAAAATTTGAAGGGACTGAGCCAGCACCATAGCACTTTTGCCCTATAAATTTCAAATCGATCGGGCCGTTTGCCTTTGAGTTATGAGCGCAGACATTTGCACTGAAACGTCGCTGGCCAAAAAAAAATCGAAACCGTGACCCCCAATTTTTCGACATCGGGCGATAATGGAGAATTTTCGTCGTACGACCACGGGCCATATATCAGATGATCAGGAATTGGCCATTGAAAAATACAAAATTAGTTAGAAAAATTTATCTTGAATAGAACCGGAGTTATGGTCAATTATTGATTTTTACATTTTCCGTTGCCATGGCAACAGTTTTTGTCCGATTTTGACCAGATTCGAGGAGGACCGAGCCACTGAGATACCGCTTCATCCCTATAAGTTTCATGTTGATCGGACCATTCTCCTTTGAGATATGCGCGCGGACAGACAAACATACAAACAAACAAACAAACAAACATACAAACGGACAGACCCAATTGCAATACCCTCTGCCCCTATCGGGGCGAGGGCAATTATTGGGCTATATTTCACTACAAATTCGAAAATGGCTGTATGGTAGAGAAGATGGAAACACAGCCATTTGTTTGGTCGCTAGAATTTCGTTTTGTTTCCACAGTAACCCACGGCGTGGATTTGAGAAGGAAACTATCTAGAAATAGGACACTATAATATGACTTATTTCAAACATAATTATTCTGAAACACCTTTAAATAAAAAATAATCAAACTTATAGATATCCTATTAATTCATACATGAATTGGCTCAGTATGAAGACTGAGGGGTGGGTCAGTAGCGAATAGGTTAATTGCAGATGCAATTTCCTTTAGCTATAATACTAACATACCCACACATGTTTCTCTCATAACTAACATGAGCCTCTTTCTCCAAATATTAACCATTCTCATAATCGGAGTGAAATATCCATTTTTATGATGAATTTTGCAACACCATCTGAAGTTCAATAAAGCAATGCAGCTGGTCAAACATTCCCGTTATCAACGAAGACACGCTCTGAAACGACTAGATCTCCCCCCTCCGCCACAACTGCACACGCATGTCTTACTTGCCACCGGCTGATTATCTATAAATAGGAGTCAATTACTCAACGACATGTTAGAACCCAATCATTACACAAGAAAACATCCGTTTGAACCTGTTCTTGGGGAAGTGCACACCCTCTGATTGTAGCTCAGCATTGTCAGGCTAAGATCACAGGGATCTGTAGCGCTTGCGTATCATTTATGTTACCAGATTATAAATTCAAAAGTTCCTTTTTGTATCCGTTACTACGTCATCTGAAATTAGCTGTGGAAATATATGCTTGTCGTTATGAATATTTTGGAACTAAATTGTGTATGTAGGTGTCACTAGTGCAGCTGCTACTGGTGGAAAACATAAACATCTTCTGCATCTTACGTAAACACGCCTTATGTTGAGATATTGAGTATGTATTGTGTCATTCCCCTCATATTTCACGTTATATATATATATCGAGACGTACTGATTCGCCCAGCTTTTGAGGAATATTTCCCTGATAAAGATCATCACTTTCGCTCAGCCGAGCGTAGTCGGACTACAAAAAAATTTTACTAAAATTTTAATGTCTTTATAACTAATCCAGATATTGACACGCTGTAAACACTATCCAGACCCACGAGATTCACTCCATCACAAATATCAAAGAGTAAACGTACTCAAGAACAAACGAGACAATCAGAGATTGCAGACCCTCGCCCTTCAGATTTAGTCACTAAAATTAGGTGATAATTGAGTTTTGGTCTTAAGACCATCGGTTGTACGCCACACGATTGGGAATTGGCCAAAGAAAAATACAAAAAGAGGTTGAAGATTTAATATTGATTAGAACCGGAGTTATAGCCATTTATGTGATTTTCTTTTTTCCGTTGCCATGGCAACCGTTTTGTGAGCCACTACCATAGCACTCCAGCCCTATAAATTTCAAATCGATCGGACCGTTTGCCTTTGAGTTACGAGCGCGGACATTTGCACTGAAACGTCGCTGGCCAAAAAATAACCGAAATCGTGACCCCCAATTTTTCGACATCGGGCGATAATAGATAGTTTTCGTCGTACGACCATCGATCGTACACCAAACGATCGAGAATTGGCAAAAAAAAAATACAACAATAGTTGGACAAATTAATATTAAGTAGAACCGGAGTTAGAGCCAATGATGTGATTTTCTCTTTTCCGTTGCCATGGCAACCGATTCCATCCGATTTCGGTAAAATTTTAAAAGGACTGAGCCACCACCATAGCACTTTTGCCCTATAAATTTCAAATCGATCGGACCGTTTGCCTTTGAGTTATGAGCGCGGACATTTGCACTGAAACGTCGCTGGCCAAAAATAACCGAAATCGTGACCCCCAATTTTTCGACATCGGGCGATAATGGAGAGTTTTCGTCGTACGAGGATCGGTCGTACACCAAACGATCGGGAATTGGCCAAAGAACAATACAAAAATAGTTGGAAAAATTAATATCAGGTAGAACCGGAGTTAGAGCCAATTATGTGATTTTCTTTTTTTCCGTTGCCATGGCAACCGTTTTCATCCGATTTTGGCAAAAATTTGAAGGGACTGAGCCAGCACCATAGCACTTTTGCCCTATAAATTTCAAATCGATCGGGCCGTTTGCCTTTGAGTTATGCATTTGCACTGAAACGTCGCTGGCCAAAAAAAAATCGAAACCGTGACCCCCAATTTTTCGACATCGGGCGATAATGGAGAGTTTTCGTCGTACGACCACGGGCCATATATCAGATGATCAGGAATTGGCCATAGAAAAATACAAAATTAGTTAGAAAAATTTATCTTGAATAGAACCGGAGTTATGGTCAATTATTGATTTTTACATTTTCCGTTGCCATGGCAACAGTTTTTGTCCGATTTTGACCAGATTCGAGGAGGACCGAGCCACTGAGATACCGCTTCATCCCTATAAGTTTCATGTTGATCGGACCATTCTCCTTTGAGATATGCGCGCGGACAGACAAACATACAAACAAACAATCAAACAAACAAACATACAAACGGACAGACCCAATTGCAATACCCTCTGCCCCTATCGGGGCGAGGGTAATTATTGGGCTATATTTCACTACAAATTCGAAAATGGCTGTATGGTAGAGAAGATGGAAACACAGCCATTTGTTTGGTCGCTAGAATTTCGTTTTGTTTCCACAGTAACCCACGGCGTGGATTTGAGAAGGAAACTATCTAGAAATAGGACACTATAATATGACTTATTTCAAACATAATTATTCTGAAACACCTTTAAATAAAAAATAATCAAACTTATAGATATCCTATTAATTCATACATGAATTGGCTCAGTATGAAGACTGAGGGGTGGGTCAGTAGCGAATAGGTTAATTGCAGATGTAATTTCCTTTAACTATAATACTAACATACCCACACATGTTTCTCTCATAACTAACATGAGCCTCTTTCTCCAAATATTAACCATTCTCATAATCGGAGTGAAATATCCATTTTTATGATGAATTTTGCAACACCATCTGAAGTTCAATAAAGCAATGCAGCTGGTCAAACATTCCCGATATCAACGAAGACACGCTCTGAAACGACTAGATCTCCCCCCTCCGCCACAACTGCACACGCATGTCTTACTTGCCACCGGCTGATTATCTATAAATAGGAGTCAATTACTCAACGACATGTTAGAACCCAATCATTACACAAGAAAACATCCGTTTGAACCTGTTCTTGGGGAAGTGCACACCCTCTGATTGTAGCTCAGCATTGTCAGGCTAAGATCACAGGGATCTGTAGCGCTTGCATATCATTTATGTTACCAGATTATAAATTCAAAAGTTCCTTTTTGTATCCGTTACTACCTCATCTGAAATTAGCTGTGGAAATATATGCTTGTCGTTATGAATATTTTGGAACTAAATTGTGTATGTAGGTGTCACTAGTGCAGCTGCTACTGGTGGAAAACATAAACATCTTCTGCATCTTACGTAAACACGCCTTATGTTGAGATATTGAGTATGTATTGTGTCATTCCCCTCATATTTCACGTTATATATATATATCGAGACGTACTAATTTGTCCAGCTTTTGAGGAATATTTCCCTGATAAAGATCATCACTTTCGCTCAGCCGAGACATTTGTCCTTGAGTTTGTAAACATATATAAAGGTATGTGATTTGGAAAATGTGTGATTCTATTTATTCTCAGACAGGAAAGTTTCACAAAAAGTCCTTTATGACCATAGCCATATGGAAAAGGAGTGATTTATGAAGACTCGATGGAACTATTCATCAAACATCAACCATGTTTGATGATATCAGACCAATTTCGGTCAACATGATAAATTGAAAATAAACAAAATGGAAACGACAGGAAGTGACACACTCTGCCGTCTCCTAGGAAACAGTGAGGAGTTATCACTAGATTGTATTCTACCTAACAGTCCATCACATTTTGTGATTTTGTAAGAATTTGAGTGGATGTGAATGGACTGAATTCATATGTTTTCGAATGTTCGTGGGCCGTACTACAACATGAAATAATTGAAAACTTAACGGGCTCGACGTTACATTGACATTCGGTAGAATGTCTCAAGTTTGGTTTCAGGTTGAAATAGAGGCGTTGGAATTTTAGTCATCAGTGATGCCATTCGATATCATTGCAAAACAATATTCACAATATACTCATAGCACTAATGATAGAGGTCAGCGTGTCGTGTGAATAGTTCACGTTGACACTCCAATACATTAACTGTGCTTCGCGTGATAATTCATTTCCTACGTGTAGTAGTTTCTTTGAAGTCAAGAAATCTCCAAGGTACATCGGAAATAAAACATTATCGGACAGGTGGTGGTCGATATCAATCAAGTAATTACGGCGGACAGGGAAGACCTGTCTGATAGAGGCAGGACTGTACGTGTTTGATTTTGGGGCTAATGGAAGAAGGCTGGATGTCATTGGGGCGTGGGAGTTTCGTATTGGTATAGTTGTCAATGAATAGTGTGATTCAAAGGCCAGTAGGCTATATAACGTGGCGTACACAGCACAGTCTCTACATTTTCCAGGTGGTTGCTTGTTATAGCTAGAAATCTATGAAAACTATGATATTAAAAAAAATCGATTCGAGTAAAAAGCACTCTATATGGAATATAGTGCATATACGACGATACATAAACTATAGATGTTTTTGTCGCATATATTTTAAAATCAAGAAAGGTGAATGCATGAAAATTAGTTTAGGAATACATCATGTCACAATTGTTATTAGATGGTCTACGAAAAGATCATGGTATATGGCTTTCATTTCAAAATCGGTTCGTAGTGTGCGTGTAGAGATAAAACTATTGAAATAGAAATGGAACTAACCACGTACACATAACATGGCAATATATTATTATGAGGTTATGCTACATCAGTTACACGACGAAAAATGCAACAAAGCAGTAAATGTCAAGTGAGTTAAGGCGGTTACACACCGAAGCCGCGCGACCGTTTACGGCGACGTCAACGTTTCTTGACGGCCGTGTCAGTTTAGGAACGGTACCGTTTTTTCTGTACACACCGAGTACTGACGTTTGTTTTTAGCACTTAAGTCATGTCCGTAAAAAATATGTACGTCCTCAATGTGCAATTTCAAGTCGCCGTCATAGACTATTTAAAGAAATATCTGATAAAAAAAGGATGATGATAAGACCAATAGAGTTACAAGAACACACCAATTTTTGGATCAGTTCTTTGTATCCATCCACTAAACCACCTTGGTGTATATAGGCTGCTACGGGAACTGGAAGAATAACCGCACAAAGACCAGAACTATTTTAGCATATCAAAAGAGCAATTTGACAAAGTTTAATGTGATTTTTACATTGTTTGTTATTGTTTACATGTACCACAAAATATATACCTACATAGGCCTATTTGCAACAGTGAAGTACGTGTTACCGTCTGTCTATACAGAATGTATGAAATAGAGGCATTTGTGTGGATTTCCATGTACAATAAAATGAGGCGTCAAGGTAGCCTTCATTTGTGAAAAAACATTGTTTTGCCACAAAATTAAGATTCAAGATGGCTGAGTGACCACTTTTGGAAGTCATATTGTATTCCAGAATAATAATGCAATTGTTAGCAAATTACATAGGATTCAGCAATAGCTGTGGGAAACCTGAAACACAACTTTATTTATACATGACATATAAAAAAAGAGCAACAATTAATATTATGAAGACTCTAAGTAATTTGGCCATTACCGTACCTTTGCTTGACATTGTGCATACAGTTGCAGTCCACAAAGGTCACAATAAACTACCCGTGATCTGGCGGACAGACCAGGCAGTTGTCTCTGCATATATGTGGACAATTTATGCAACATATAGCGATATTTTAACCTCTAAATGCATTTTTCACTCATATCATGCGCTGGCGTTTCGGACGTAAGGCGTAAAAATTAGAACACTGTTCTATTTTTCAGAAAGCGGAGCGCTAGAACGGAACATGTGTGCACACTCCCCTTTGGAAAACTGAGTTCTATCATAGCTTGCGCGGCCTTAAAAAACGGACAGCACAAAACGGTTCCGTAAAACGGTCGCGCGGCTTCGGTGTGTAACCGCCTTAAATGTGAACTGGTAAATTGAAGAATATTTACAGAAGAAAGGACAAAAAAGTTTCAGAAGAGGGGTAAACAATTTCTGGAAATCGCGGATCATTGCAGCAGACCTTGAACAATGAGGATGAATGTTAACAAGTTTTCAAGATAGAGCACACTGTTCATCGAAACCACTTCAAATGATGTGCAGAATTGGCATCTTGGTTCAATTCAATGTAAATTATTATGTTTATTAAGAAAAATATTTTTAAAAAATAGAAGTTAGGCAGCATAATCTGTTTTTGAAATCCATTATATATTCGACGATACGTTACATCCCCCCAAAATACATCCTCATGACTCTGCCGTGAAATATGAACGAAAAAAATTCAGGATGTAAGAACGAATTTTAAATTCCATACCTTATATTTACTTGCAGCATAAAGGATTAAAATCGAATACGTTTTGGTTACATCACTATGAAATTCAATACATGTACTAGTTACACGCAATTGACCTTTATTTTTTTTTCATGTTTTGTATAATTGCATTCGGAAAATCAGATTTTCAACGACCAATTGAATCAAATGTGTGGTCGCGCTGAGAATGTTGCACTGTCCAGCAGTTTCCCAGGCAGCTATTGTTGAGTTATCCACAGAGAATCAAAATCCGGTTATGCCACTTTAATTTGCACATTCATTTTGGCAACACCAAACGAGGAAAATGATCACGAGAATGCATGCATAAAATTCACTAGAATTCGTGAATTAAAACTAAAACTATCATACCTCGCATTGAACACAGTTATAACAGACACAATATGCTAACTGCAAAAATCTGCTCTGCAGGTGCGTCGAGTCAATTAGAGGTTAATGTCTCGTACATTACGTGCACATAGTTCATACCAGCACTTCATTTCACAATAGTGGTAAATGTGATAATGATTTTTCTATTAGTAGTGGTGTATTGGAAGTCGATCACCTTCATGGGGCGCCTGCGAAAATTAATGAGCAGAGGACTGTCGATATCAATTAAGTAAATTCAGAGGACACGAGACATACTAAGGGCTGGAAATTCTTTTGTTGATTTTGCCGCATAGTGAACATTTGAATATAACATCGATGTCAATACTCATCACACGACGGCAGATACCCACTCAATATGTATTAAGTGTAGACATCACAGCCGAACAAAAGAACAAAGAGAAACAACACATCTCAAGCAATAATATCGATGACACTAAAAGAAAATGCAAACCACAGAGGAATAGAAAGCTGGGACGTTCCGGTTTTGATATTGAGTTGTCAGGAGGTTGTGAAATCATATATCCTGATATGGCCCATCCAGGACAGTGATCAGTATACACAACCATAAATGGAATTTGTGTGCAATACCGCAAAAATAGTTCGAACCCATTTGCTTCAGAGCAACTGGCAGAGAAAATATACACTATTTCTCAAAATTATATTTTGGTTTGTCCAAATGAAGAAAGTTGGCACAACTGTTTTTTTAGCGCTCAAATCAGTAACAGTTTGATCGATACTCGTGCAAATAAACTGCGCTGATAACCACCAGATAAATGTATCCAGTGCAAAATCTACATTATTTCAACAGGAATGTGGATGGTCTAACTCAATCTTTTAACAGGAATACGAAGGTGCAAAAAAATACGCCTAAATAACAATGGGCGTGATAATAATGACTCAAACGCCCTCAAAATGTCCAAACAAAACATATTTGAGGAAATGGCGCTCCTAACCATGTGAAAACCTAAGAAGACATGCGTGACTCCGTTAGGGATGGGGGCGTACGTTTTCCTCGCGTGTGCGTGATTTTGGGGTTAATGAGAATAGGCTGAAAGTCATTTTATCTAGGTAGTTTTGTGTATGACACTCTACTTGTCTTTCCGTTGAATGTAATTTCAAGGCAAAAAAACAACAAACATTGAGGCCAATACTCATCGAAAGATGACAAAATGTCCAGTTGTCTGGATGATTTAGTCATTGTGTTAATTTAATATATGGCATATCCAAGTCAGTGGCTAAACACACGTTGTGTTAACACACACACCCCCCTTGGCATAAACTGAAGCCATTAGCTTCAATTAGCCATATGGAACGAGGCTGACAGAGCTAGGAGATCCAGATATAAACTATTAGCCCATTGCTGAATCTTATTTTGATTCCTACAGAATTCTACTACACCAAAACTGGAGGACGTAAACAACGCATTGAACGCATTCAAAAATCCCATTTAAAGTTTACAAAAATTAGAGGAACGTACCCCCATAATAACACATATACTAACAAAAATACACGTAACAGAATAGGACAGCGTGTGAGAAGATTCTACCTCTCTTCACTGCCATTTCAATTGATTTTTTTTCTTCAGATCTCTGAATTATTTTCGTTGGGCAGTTGTATACTAATTCCATCGGGTGTACAGTAGAAACAACTATATTTACCACACTGTCTGCCCATGATGACGCCAGTGTGTCTTTTGATAAGGTATTTGGTCGGGCTTTGTTTCTATTGCTAAATGTTGTATTTTACGTTTGTTATTGGAATCATCAAAATTGGCAGTATTTGTGGTAATAGATTGATACTTACATTAGAGACAAATAATCAACACCAACATTCAACCAAATTTTCCCCTTTTCAATCGTTATGATAACATACACGAACAAATCATAATACGCAACGACCTAAACCCAATGGTAATAATGTTTTGAAAGCATTGCAAATCATGCAATTAGTCGCAGAAATAAAATATATTGTTTACCCTGCATAGGCGACATGTGTTGCAATACACCAGTTTACAGTTTGCCAAATAAGGTAAAGTTTGGGTAAACAAACCACACGTGCATCAGCACGACAGCGGCGGTTTTATCTGTCAGAATAAACCAGTGTGAATACTATACACGAATAAAAATCTCATATATTTACAAGCCCACCCATTGAACACCCTAGATTTCTTCCTGACAATTCAAGAAGGAAAACTGGTCGGGGTTCTCTTCATTTCTATAAATTTATTGAACCGAATGACAAGTTGACAGCTGCAGGACCATCCGAGGCTATGGTGTCCGATGGCGGTCATTTCAATTCTCGCTACCACGGGGAGAATGAGCAATGCATTACACCGAAATAAAGATGCAGTTTAGCAACTGTGATGCTAAGTGAAATATTTTGTGCCGCACATGAACGTCGAGATTCTAAACATTGATTTGGTGAATTGATTGGTATTATTGAGAGCATATTTGTATCATCATAATATGTAGGCCTATCAGTCTGGTATTTAAAGTGATATTGGAGGAAGGTTATGAATTTTTTCATACATTTCTGATCGAACGAAGAAAGCATAATAGTTATATATCTGCACCTGTATGCCCAAACAGACTCCCCTTTCTAATTGATTTCGTTGCGAGTTTCTGGTGGAGATATTTTGATTTTGTTTACAGTAACACCATTCTCGGTGCTTTGTATCCCTTGATGCAATGCGATTGCAGCTTACTCGTATATGTCGGAGCTAATCGAGCGTGAAATGGGTTAAGTCAGAGCTAACGGCGCACGAAAGAAAAGAAAAGTCATTGCTTGTATTGTCATATGCTTGATTTATCCATCTGATCAAGCATAATTTGTTTTGCAACCCATTTTTCTGAGACCACAGGCATATATGTAATTGATTTGGAAAAAATTGTTTTCCTGCCAATATCACTAGTCGACTTTTAAATGTCAAAAATATCTGAACCATTCGAGATGATAGGGAGACATCGGGAGTCAGGCTACATATTGTGTGTTGCGATCTTGCCCAAAGATCGCGGCAGGTGATTCTTTCTAAATATGCTTGTTTCTGGCCTTGTTTTGGACGCTTCTGTTCGGAGCACGTGCGCTGCTTGGCAACGCCCTCTAACTCTCTCCTCCAGTATGCTTTAACAATGGTCGTACGTCACTTCCCTCGTATCTCGTGCTTCAGGGACTATAAGTACTCTGGAGCCGCGTTGTTCAGTGGAGTTGTCTCAGAGCTGAGCAAGGCGAGAGAACGACGGAAGGCTCGGCCATGAGCCCTACGTCCTCACTCGGCTAAGGCCCGCGAGGGCCCTGGGGACAATTTCCATAGGGGCCCACGTGGGGAAGACCTTGATGACTCGGGGGTGTTCGCTCTGGATCACCGGTCTCCCACCTAAGATGGTGCGACACAGGCTCTGACGGACCGTCGGGCTGTCCGGGTTCCATCCCCCGTGGCGGACCGCGGCGAGCCGGCCTTACAGTTAACACCACGGTGACGACGTCAAACTTTACATGTGTATGAACTAACACTATTTTTCAAATGAAAAAGCAATCCGTGCTTCGTGGCAAATAGTTCATTTTTCACAGACGTGTCGTAACTGACGATGCCTGTCTTGCTCCATACCCAAGGTCCTTTGCTGCTGCTCCGTTCGCTGAAGTTGCTCTTATATGACTGCCACCTCTTACCAGGTCGGCGTTTGTCTCCTCGCTGTTCTCAGAAGGTGGTCCGTGGGGTGGCAAAGCACAGCCGCGCTGGACCTGGAGCCTCTGAATCCAGTTGAAAAGATAGTCAGGCAGTATGGCTCGGAAACTGCTCGGGTCTACGAGACTTTCCGCGAATCCGTAGGTCAGGAGGTGGACCATCGACGAGATGGCCAGGAGCAAGTACCGCTTGGTGCAGGGCTGGCCAACCTGCCGGTCCCTCGGGCCCTTCAGGACCTACCTAAGGGTGGCAGGAATTGGAGCTCTGACGTGCGTGAGAGGGGAGTACCCCTCAGGTCACGCTTGGAGAGCTACTAGACTGTCGTTGAAGCCTATGAGCAGCAGGCATATCATGAAGGAATGGCTGCTGCTAGAGAGGCAGTGGAGTCACGGCCGACTCCCATCCCCGACGTTGTGCATGAGGAACCGCAGCGGTTTTGTGCTGGGAATGAGGATCTCAGGCATTGTCTTTGCAATGCTTAGCTGGCTCAGGCTCAAGGACATGAGGGTGTTGATGACTCCGGTCATCCACCCTCAACCAGATCGTTCCGGACTGCTTTGACACGCCCCTGGAGGTTGTGTCCTACCCCATCTTGGTCCGGAAATGGGGCAAGCGTGTCAGGGAACACCGCGTGGTCGATAGAGTGAAGATGATCTCTGTGATTGCGCCGCTGAATGCTGGAAGTCTCCCCTCCATCCAGGAAGCCCCGACTAGGCCTCGGTGGCTGCCAGGGTTGCAGTTACCACCCCCGTTGTGGGAGCCAGGGCTCCTTCCCACCTCCGAGGCTATATCTTCCTCCCTTGTTGAGAGAGCGGGGTCCCCAGGAAGAAGCACCACCAGCCGATAGAGGAAGGCAAGTGAGGCTGACTGGTCACACTCCGTAGGGCCGCAGTGACAATGCCGACTCGCTTCTTGCAGCTCAATCCTGCACGGATATTCTCGGATCTGCTGGCGCCAGTCGGCAAGGGCAACCGGCAACACTTTTTAGAAGTACCTCATTTTCCATTACTGGTTTGTCATTTTACAAAATTTCTAAAATTAAAAGGTTAATTGAATTCCAAGCACTCGGCACACCTTCCATTTCAGTGGATGACCTTCACAGGTCATCATCCATTCCGGAATTCCTCGCTCAAAATTTTAGTTTGCTTATAATGGGCTCAGTCTAACTTCTGGAGCATAACAGTGTAGTCCAAAAGTTTTGGGGTTAGTCCCTATTCTTCCAAAACAGACCCTTAAGGTCTGATCGTTTTGCATCGCTACTTTGGATTCCGCTCACCTTGCTTCTTTCTGGTTACTATGACGATGTATTACTGAATTGTGTATTGGTCCGGATCCCGTCTGTCGGACTATCGTACCTGGTTTCAGTTATGTAATTACGGCACCCGCTGTGACAGTGCGGCAGTGTGGCAGTGCATAGCACTTGTACTCTAGGTAGCGGGATCCAGCGTGCATGCCGTAAATCTGTGGCAAACTGTTTGATACGTTGGAGTTCTCCCTTCACTATCGCAACTTTTCTAAAATAAGCCCACGTGTTAAATGGCCACTCCATTTAGTGCAGTTGGAATATCTATTTCACTCAGCATTAGCATTTTTGTTTTGTTTTATGAGAGCATTTGGGGTGGTTTCTGGAGACGTTTCTGGGACTATTGGATGCCTATTTCGTGTACTAATCAGGGACGAGTACAGGGTGCTTGGTTCCAGGTTGTGTGTGTGTGTGTGGGGGGGGGGGGTTGCGTCGTTAGCCCCCTTTAGTAATTGAAGTAAGTATGAAAGTATATCATACTAAATGAAGATAGTAGTGCATCCAGGGGAAGATCCAGGATTTAAGGGAGTGGACCAATGCGAGCCTGGCAAGCACCTCGCGGCCGGGGGTCTGGGGTCCGCTGAAAGGCCCCAGAAGACAGTGCCCTTTTCATGTTCTGTAGTAGCTTCCTGGCCTCTCCTGAGTATAAATTACACACAAACTCACTAAAACCACCTTTTTTAATCAAGAAATTGTTATTAATTCCAGACTAATTATTTTTAACACCATCAATACCAAATAATGCCAATGCCAAATTTATTATCTCAAAGCATTTGGTGACAAAAATGCATCAGAACTAATATCATATTCCCGATAGATGTGCGCCATATCACAATCAAGTATTTTGACATTTCTGTACCGACACTATCCCCTAAATTTTCGATATTAATTTTGTGTGTGTGGGGGAGGGGGAGGGGAGCGGGAGGGGTGGACAAGGCCCGCTTCCGTCCCCCACCCCCTGGATCTGCCTTTGGCACTTATGGTAGCAGAAATACATGTTTTTCTGATAGTAGTTACTTTTTTAATCATCAGTAGATACAGGAGGAGTAGCACCAATTTAAGTCAAATCCCTGGGCAAATTTGGAACTTGCATGGGAACGGTCAATCATGCTAAATGAGAGGGTTCCAGTGGAAGAAAAAGGCAGAACCAGAACCCTTGGACACCCCCTCCCCCCAGATCCACTCTTGTGGCCGACCATCGATGGGGATATAACGGGATATTTTATGCTTGACACTGACTCTTTTGCTGTTGGATCAGTTGGGTTTAAGCCTGGAATTTCAGGTGAAAAGGGGGGTTTGACCCCCCCCCCCCTATCTACGCCCATGATTTATTCTTATCAGCTCTTAGATATTATATTTATATTATCTATATTAAATCTAGGGTCTATTTCTCTCATTTTAGGGGGGGGCGCCCCCCCCCCCCCCTGGATCCGCTTATGCCGTACGGCTAGGAGTTGATGAAACAACAAAAAGAAGTCGCTTCCGTTTTTTGTTACTTCGCCTCGTTATTCGGTCCCTCGGTTTTGAAATACTAAAATGGCCTCAATCGGGCACCATACTATGACAGTCCCGAGCACGTACATTGTTTACATGATACTAGCCTCATGAATATTGGAACCGTAAACTAGTGTATTCATAGTGCCGATGATACATGCCCCCCCCCCCCCCCCCACCATTTCCATATTCACTAGCCAATCCAAGATTGTCAAATAGTGCTCACAAACGCAGGGATGCTATAAGTTCCACGAACAAACCCTCCCATAGGACAGAATTGACCTATCGCCAAAGCCCCCAAAAGTTGTCCGAGTTTCACAAATTACGTCTGCAAACTTCTCTTTGACCAATGATAACGTTTTGCAGAATGTGTCGTACATGACGTAAAAAGACTCGGACAAATGGGTTCGGCGATAGGTCAATGAGGTTCCTGTTTGCCACCAGGATCGCCACCATGTAATTCGGGTATAGATAAACCATAGAAACAGTCTACTGTGCCATATACAAACAAAAACGTAATAATGTTGCATCAAAATTTTGTTATGTTTGTTTTTCGCATAATGGAGACAATGAACATGACGTTTTTTTACACTTTTTGGGCATAATAGACTGTTTCATAGCCCCAAAAGCACATGGCATCAGCAGGTACCCCATTGTGGTATTTTGTGGGACTTTCCGCGATAACTAACGGGCCGAGGCCTGTTGCTATCGATTATCGAGGGCAGACGCACACAGTGAAATTTATGTCTTTGTTTATGTTACACCCTGCAACATATCTTAAGTCGATGAACGACCTAGTTCTTTTGTCAAGGGGTGAGGTCATGTTATTGTCACCGACTTGAACTTAGAATTTTTTGACAGAGGATCGACATACGGTAAGAAGATTGCAATATGATGCATGTATACAGTAACTGAGGGGATGATACGATGTCCGAGATACAACTACACATTTATGTACTTCATAATAACGCGGATGTGAACAATAGGTTATAACGTGTATCATCGAATCGAGTACTTTACCCTTCCAATTCTATTTCCATTTACCGAGTTCTTCACAACATGTGTGACCATGTAAGTAAGACATTGGGGAACACGATCTTGTCTTTCATGATTCAAGATTTTTACACCAGGTTTCAATCTTTATCAGTGAAGTTTACTCGGGAACTATTGTAAACAAAATTATGATAGTTTGTAGTTCTCAGCATTCGTGTACTGTTGAGCCTAATCAAATGAGTCATGCGAGTGTTTGGACTAATGCTTCTGGTTAATTGGTCTCTCATTGGGCAGGGCGGGTTTGTCATGAAATCACATTCTTCTGTTTTCTCGTTTGGCATGCAATCACATTGTTCATAGACTACGGTGATATAAATTGTTCAGAATCAACCGAAGATCAAACCTGCATTGACATTCTCTAAGCCCAGTCTATGAAATAGGTATCGCATGACATCCGTTGTTACTTGACTGATATCGACCGCCACCTTCCCAAAGATGTTTTGTTTGGAATCACTACACCTAGGAAATTAATCATCATGCTCAGCGCCATAAATGTATTGACGTGTTGATGTGGAGTATTTGTATGCCTACTATTGCATGACCCCTTGTAAAACTCGCATCACCTCTCCTGTGTTTTTTGATACATGGGCACGCTTATACATCATGTCACACGATTAGAGATATCAGAACATTGGATAAGTGTCGTTATCATAATATCTGGTGCATATTGATCATTATAGTCAGGATATTTGGACTAGGCACCTACTAATGAATATCGTAATAGATATGTGCAAGACACACATGTACTAACAGTTTCACGCCCTCTTTTGTGTCCACCCTTCCTGCAAGGACATACAATGTCATACTCACATCCTAGTTTCATGTTCCATCCTTCCTGTGTTTCATGCACAACCTGTCAAACACCTAGATTTCAGATATGGCATATGATTGACATCATGGACAGGCTGTCCCCAGCAGAACTTGTATCTCGCCAAATTGATTTGCATATCTGTTCATAGCGTCCTAGGTCTGTTTGAAACTATTGATTGGAACTAGAATGACATTACATATCCTCCAGCTACACAATAATCGATAATACCTAGTACAGCCAACTAGTTTTAAGTTAATGTAACATGGGGGTTATGAAAATTCCTGCTATTTCATTTAGTCTGAGAATAAGTGTTTATTGACTGGGCTACAGGCTGCACTAACTTTGATCTTGGAGATGACAACGTTCATTCAGGTAATGTACACATTGAGGGCAAATAACGAGAGGATCTTCACTAATTGAAAATTGGACCATACCGTGTCACTAGTAAGCAATTATGCCATGTTGTTTATTGATACTTAAAGATGATTGAGAGATATAAGACTCATGGAAAATATGCCGCCTATGGAGGGTAAAGCATGTATTAATATATGCGACTACTGGGATGATTGCATTGATTTTAGAACATTATTACGAATAACACAGTGACCAATCCAAACCAAAGTTCAGTCAGTTAACACTGCTCGTATTTGTTCAAAATCGGAAAATCACATTAGCACATGTTTCACTGTATATTGAACTATTCTTTTCTGTTGTCTTTATTGCCAATTCAGGTCATTTGGTATGTGCTCATTAGTAGTGTGACCCAAATTCCCCGTTATCTCACAAGATCAAACATATAAACGTGAATGATCAGCTGAATCTATGGTGACTAAGTTTTCTTCTTGATATCACACGGAACATAATCTTTAATCTCTCAATCATCTTTAAGTATCATATATCCTAAGGAACTTGAAATTAAAGATACTACAGACTCCGCTAATTTTTCCAACTATCTAGACCTGAGGTTGGAGATTGATAATGATTCTAACCTGTCAACTAGATTATATGACAAACGTGATGATTTCAATTTTTCCATAGTCAATTTCCCTTTTCTAAGCAGCAACATTCCTATGTCACCGGCATATGGTGTGTTTGTTTCTCAACTTATACGCTATTCCAGAGCTAGTTGCAAATATGAGGACTTTGTCTATCGAAGTGCCCAGCTAGTCTCTAAACTGCTGCGACAAGGATATGTTTTACCAAGACTTATAGCTGCGTTTAAGAAATTCTATGGACGTCATCATGATCTGGTTGACAAATACAGCAAATCCATGTCTGCCATGCAACTAGATCTATTTTCATGTTAATTTTGGGGAATTCATGACGGGTGCCACTAGTGGGGCAGGAAATGCTCACTCTTTCCGGAACACCTGATTTCACCTCCTAATGGCCATTTTGGGGGGTTCGTGAGTTTCCCTGTTATTTTTGTTTTCTCTCACTTCGTATGCCTGATATGACTTTCTGTCCCCGGACTATGAGATTGGATAACGGACCCTGTTTTGTTTGCTCGGAATACTTAATACTGGGTATTGATTCCACGTCTATATATATATATATCTTTATATTTATATAATCACCACTTTATCATGAGATGGTCCAATCAACACTTCAATCAGAAACTATATTGTATTACTCTGCTTCTGCTGTTTTGTATCGTTGTGTTGATTGCCAACCTGTGTCGTCGCCTCAAACTTCACCGCCCTAATCTCCGATTGAAACAAGAACAAGAGTATCATGTGTCCTCCTAAATTGTCTGGGCATTTTCTGCATTAGATTGCTCCAAATATATTTATCACAAAAATGTGTGGACGATCAAACAGGCAACTCATAATATTCTACACTACATATATTTAGCAAGGCACTGTCTTTATTTTGTGATCCATTGTCAAAATAATGAAAATATCTGTCCTTTAAATTCACAAGAATTTCAGACTATATGGCCTCATATTGGCCACAATAAGACGCAATATACTAATTGCACTGTTGCCATACAGAAATGTACGTGTGTGAGTGAATGGGGTCATGTTGAAGTTCGCGTACCTTAAGTGCATATAGTCC
Source organism: Terebella lapidaria (assembly GCA_949152475.1). Taxonomy (NCBI): domain Eukaryota; kingdom Metazoa; phylum Annelida; class Polychaeta; order Terebellida; family Terebellidae; genus Terebella; species Terebella lapidaria. The sequence goes on from OX424565.1 coordinate 22,429,456, forward strand.
GTACAAACACTTCCATTTGCTAATGGTGCTAACTGTAATAATGAATTTCCGATTTGTAGTACACGTAGTTTCTTTGAAGTCATTAACCTCCGAGAGGCACGGAAGTTGGAACGTTATTGACGAGATAACAGTCCATATCAATCAAGTAAATTTCAGAGAACAGAACTTTGATTTGGGTTGTGTGACTCCAGTGTAATATCGAAGAACATGAGCTAGTATCATCAAATTAGGACAAGTTTACCACCCTAAATTCATCCAAAGGTGTTATATTATATGGACAAACTAACCGAACAAAAGAAATAATATACATCCCAAGCAATTATACTGATGACCCTGAATGAAAATGCAAACAGCAAAGTATTGGAAATCTCATAGGGGCAAGTTGTCATGTTGAGTTGTTTCAATTTTATATGTAGTTTGGAAATTGATATGGCTCATCCAGGACAGTGACAACGCACGTCAATAATGCACGCCCACACCCCAACGAGTTTATTGGCAGTCATGATAATGATAATTTGAGTCCCTGTGTTTGAAATCAACTGACTAAACATATACAATCTTTTTAAGTGTCATGCGTGTGGAATTCACAAATAGTTATGACCATTTTGTTTCAGGGGACTGAATGATTTCAAACTAATGATGTTAACAAAGGCCTCAATTGTTTTCCACCGTTCGCCAAAAAATCTGTGAAATTCTCGTGTACACAAAGTTCGCTGATAAACGCCCGCCATTCGTTTGAAAGGAATGTGGATATGCCGAGAGGTGACGCACTTCAATAGGCATGTATCGATTGTGCTGAGCGTTATACTGATGACTTAAGGTAGTCCGCTCCAAACAGTGAGGGATGGGGGTCAAAGGTTTTTAAAAAAATAAATACCTGTATCAACATAATCTAGAGCTTCAAAATGATATATTTTACAGAGTAACTGTTCAGCATCCTAAAACTGAAAAGAAAATAGGGGGTCACCGTATCCGTTCGCATGGAAAACACGATACAAGATGTGAATATGGACCAAAAAATGTGCAAAAATGCCAGAATTTATGTCATTTTAGGTAAATATGTGTGATTTTGATCGAACATGTAGAAGAAACGAGCACGGTGACCCCCTATTTTCTTTTCAGTATTAGGAAGCTGATCATTTACTCTATAAAATAATGTAATTTTGAAGAGATAATATTCAAGAAATGACTTTTAAATTTTGACTCTCCGTTACCTCCATGTTTGTAGCGGACTGCGTTAAACGCCGAGGGTCCCCAAGGGGTGAGGGAAAAGACATTAGTAAGGAGATGACACTCGATATGTGAAACCTCAGGGGCGCAACGGGGGCATGCGTGACCTCATTAGAGATGTGGTCGCACATCTTGCTCACGTCTACGTGATTTTGGCGCTGATGAGAATAGGCTAAATGTCATTCTATTTCGTTCCATGTATAATACTCTATTTTCCTCATCGAAGACTGCAATTTTGAGACAAAAAAATTGCCTCATCGAAGACTGCAATTTTGAGACAAAAAGAATTTAAGGCTAATAGTCATCAATCGATGACGAAATGTCCAGTTGCCGGGATTACCTAGACATTGTGTTCATTCAGTATATGGCTTATCCAAGTATGTTTTAAACACACATGTTAACACACCTAAAACTTCGCTTAAACTCCAGACGTCACTATTAACAATCAATAGTATCGATAGTAACCTGGTTGAGCATGTCAAAATGATGGAGAACGTTTGGTCCGTTGCTGATTCTGATAACTACACAATCCCACCACACCCAAACTGAGGGAGGTGAACAACACACGTTACGCGCTACAGGGATCTGACCAAAGGTCAGCATGAATGGACAAAATGTACCTGATAATAAAAAAGAAAGCTATGCTGAAGCTACTGCAAAGAACAGAATATGACCTAGAGTGAGAATTTCCTACCTCTCGTCACTATCATACAGAGAATACAGTTATACATCACATTCGTTCTGGTTTTCCAACATTATGGCCAAGGGTGTTATGAACATTCCCATTTACATATACTATTCAAAACGACCTAAGGTCAATGTAAATCATCGTCATGAAATCAATTCCAGACATTCAAGTAGTCACTGATAAAAATATGCTTTACCTTCCAAAGCCATCACAATTATTTTCCTTGAGTCTTATTTCCCACGAGCATCTGTGAATGTAAGTATCAACCTATTACCAGTTGATGACTGGTATTTGCCACTGGTATTCGCCATATAATAACCGGTATTTGCCAATAAACTTGGCATAACTACTTAGCAACATGACATGCTCCAATCTTCAATTAGCAGACATTCATTTGTTATTTGCCCTCCATCACCAGTTTTTTCAAGACAAGCCCCTGAGGCTATTAACAGCTATTTGTTGATGCTGCATATTATTGATGGCTATCATTAATGGGTATACTAAAAGCTTTCCTGCACTGCATGGTCAGTCGTCCTTCGCCGGAGATATAACTACGAATGTAGCAACGCTAGTCCAAACTTTCTAATGATGGTATACATCAGATATCATGATAATAAAACTGATCCACTGCACCCGACTTGGTGTATATGTATAATGTGAATGGAAAAGACGTAGGAGGAGGTGAAGAGGTTTTTATTGTGTCATGTAATAGTGTGAATATCCCACGTCAATATAGTAATGGTGCAGAGCATGATCATTAATTTCCTAGGTGTATTGGTTTCTTGGAACTAGCACACACCTTCAATTTCCGTGGGAAACAAATCGTCATTCGGAGGGTGGCGGTCTATATCAATTGAGTAATTACGGTGAACCTGAGAAACCTGCTTCATAGAGACGGGACTGTACATGTTTGATTCTAGGGCCCATGGGGATAGGCTGGATGTCATTCCACGTCTGACCTCCTGCTGATATGAACCATGTATATCACCCTAGTCTGAACCAAGTGATTGCAAGACAACAAGAAGATCAGAGGTTGCAAAGTGATGAGACTTCAGGTCACACATTTGTGTACTACCGTGATCGACGCAACACAAGCAGAAGGTAGCGAGCTGAATCTTGAGTACTAAACCTCGAATCATGAACCCAAAATGCTTTAGGTTAGGCAATAACGGTGAGTTCGACTATTGGTCCTACGTAATATGATCAGGAATTGGATAGATAAAAACACAAGAATCTCTGGGAAACTTTGACTGGGAAGAAGGTTGATTGCAAGTTGAACATTTTCCTGGCCGTGGCCTCATTTATTGAGGATGACAGTTCAAACTCAAAAGGCTCGCGCTTCCAACTGTACTGTATACATCATGCATATATCAAAATTTGTTCAGATACATCTGAATTAATTTTTCTGGAATTATGAATAATGGAACATCTGTTGATCCAAGTATTCAGAATTGCATTAGTTTTTCTTTGTATCACACACGATAAAGATTCGTCTCCAGTCACCACTTCATTATTATAAGGGGTCCAATCACCAGTTTAATTAGAAGTTGTATTGAATTACCGTGCCTCTGGTATTGTTGCACCATATTCTTGATTGCCGCCCGACGTCAACGGCTTCAACTTCAATCAGTGTGAATCCAAAACAACAGTGTTATGTGTCCTATTAAATTGTCTAGTCCTTTCCATCATTACGTATTGCTCTTATATATAACTTATCCAGGACAGTTTCGGAGCATACGTCGTAAAGACTTGGTGGAGAACCACATGCAATTTCAGACAGTTAATTGAATTGCGATTACGGAGTATACAAAACCAACGTATATTCCTCAGTCATGCAATTTCACCCAGATGGAAGAATATATGATTACATGCAACATTTTACATTCATGTATTGCATCATCATCGGGTTGTATTAGCTTTGTACACGATTTTCGTATTCTTAAGTTAGGACCCACATAGATATATATCGAACACTAACACTCGTGAGGCTGCAACATTCCACATTCCAGTTATCTCGCCCAGTTACACTATTTCGCGCTTGGAATTATTATGGTCAACTTAGTGCTATCTTTCATTATATCATACGAAGTATTTCTTCTCGTTGGTTTCCGCATTTTACAGCAGGTATTCTGATGAATGACAGGATTGATAATACTCGATATCATGTATATGTCCAAGCCACAAACTAAACACGAACAAAGCTATTCCAATAATTCACCAATGAAAGCAAAAAATGAGAGTAAGAATCATCTTGAAAAAAATGTGTGGACGGTCCAGAAGACAACTCATACTATTTGCCATCAATTATATTCTGTAAGGCAGTGGTCATTCTGTCGTGCTCCATTGGCAAAATAATGGAAATGTCCGTGCTTAAAATTCACAAGAATTTCAGGCTATACGGCCTCACATTAGTCACCATTATAACAGACGCAATATAATAATTTCACTAATGCTATAATCATATCTTTGCGTGCGAGAGAGGTAGCGTACATTTAGATGTTAGTCATACATTGAGTGCATATAGTTCATGCAAACACCTCCCTTTGCTGATGGTGCTAACTGTGATTATGAACTTCTTATACCTTATGTAGCATTTTCTTTGAACTCAATATGCTCCAACGATCCCTGGAGGTAGAACATTGTTGACGAGATATCAATCAAGTAATTTCAGAGCACACGAGACATTCTCAGGTATGAAAATGGAAATATATCATTTCTGAACCATATAACTGAATGTAGTGTGATTCAAAGTCAATAACCTAGTAATCAAATAGTGACAAATTTACCAACCTCAATTTATTTTAGTGTCATATTATATACACATCATGGCAAAAATTAAAAGTGGAAACACCGTATGCCAAACAATCGTATCGTTATCTTAAATGAAAATGCTAATGAGAAAGAATGTCAACACGCAACACGTCAATATATTAATGGTGCTGAGCATGATAATTAATTTTCTAGGGGTTCTCTTAGACACTCACTAATACCTACGACTTCCGTAGCAAACAAATCATCACGTGAACGAACACGAGAGACCTGCTTCACAGAGACGGGACTAAACGTGTTTGATTCTGGCACTAATGGGGATAGGCTGGATGTCCTTTCACGTTTGACATCCTATTGATTCTGAATCACGTATAACACTGTGGTCTTTTATCTATGTGATTGAACGGCAAACGAGATAATCAGAGATTGCAAAGTATTGAGACATCAGGTCACATCTCGGTCGAGCACTGGTCCTACATAGCATATCAGGAATTGGCTAGATAAAAAAGAATAGTTATATAAAACATAGATTAGGAAGAAAGCCGAATTATTGCGAGATATCTTAAACGTTTCCTTGTTATTTATCAATATCTCGGGGAATAAACGTGGGTGTAGTGAAGCATACAAACATTTAAACTGTGTATTACAAACTGTGTATTCAGGCATTTTGTCTGTAGAGGCCAATTCACACATTTCATGTCAAGTCAGACAAAACGTTTCGCCTGGAAATGGTCCAAAACAGATTGTCACGTGATTTCGGACAGAACAAATTTGTTCACTGACACACCAAAAAAATTAACTGGCAACAAAACTTACACAAAGGTAAAGGAGGGTAATCTCTTGAAACAAAAATCTCAAATCTGTCCATACAGTTTTTGAGAAAATGACAGTTAAAGTCAGAAATTGGCTGTTCTTCATCATAAATGGTCGCCATTTTCAGAAAAACTGTGAAAATAAAAAAAATAACAAATATCTCCCTCTTGAAATATTTTAGGCATTTTTGTGCAAAATTTAGCATGCGACTGTAAACTTTAAAGAACGGACGGACAACGTCCATAGATATAGTAACCTAAAAAAAACAAAAATTGCTGAATAAGCGTAAATTGAAATTATTTCTTAGCATTCTGAATTGTGGTAGGATTTATTGATGTCACACATGAGGAATATCTTTGTCAAATCACCGCTGCGTTATACGATAGTCCAATCAACACTTCAAACAGAGTCTGTATTGTATTACTTTGCCTCTGCTATTGGAATAAAAACAAGAGTTTCAGGTATCCCAGTAAATTGTCTGGCCTTTTCATTATTGGGTATTGTTCTCAATATATTATATCTCGTCCAGACCAGTGGTAAGAAGACTTCGTGAATATGTGTGTATGTTGACTCATGTAGTTATTTGAATCACGATCATACTAAATTGCCCCCACAGCCATGTTCGAACATCGAAGTACAACACTTATTTCGCGGCATCAGTTTTGCTTCTCTCGATGTTTAATTTTTGGTGAAGCCATTAGTCGTTGTAAAACCTATGATACGCATTAGTCCACATTTGCTAGTGGTTTTTTGCGATGTGTTTCTGATAGAGTTTGACGAAAATTAATTTGAAATTACTAGCGTTGAATGTAAGTCAGACTATTGTTAACACGATGAAAATTACATAATAAATCTATAGGACATTTTTAGCCACAACCTTTTTCAACAAATGTTGAGGTTTGATACAAATCTATTACTGATGTACAATCCCACAGAAACAATTGTACCTTGAAAATGAAGTTCAACAATCAAACTGATACAACATCAACAATGCTGAATGCAATATTTCTGATAATTCATTGACAATTTCACTAGCGTTTTTATTTTTACTTTGGCGTGATTATAGCCAATATAGAGTCAGCTTTCATTATTTCATGTGAAGTATCCATTCGTTGGTTTCCGCATTTTACAGCACAATAAGGTAATAAACGTGGCCTTGATTTTTTGTGAAAATGGCATAAGTGACAAGATTGATAATATTTGATATATATCCATTATCCAAGCCACAAACTAAACACGAACACAATTGGTTCCACGGTGTACGAATGATAGCACAGAGTAATTTTGTTTGAAAGAATATCAGGCTATACAGCCTTACATTGAACAAATTACAACAGACACAAATATATATATATACTGAATGCACTCATGCCATGAATGAATCTACGTGTGCGAGTGCTTGAAGTCATTTGGAGTTTAGCATACATGTAGATGTTAGTCGTACATTAAGTGCATGTAAGATCATGCGAACACTTTAATTTGCCAATGGTGCTAACTGAGATAAAGAACTTCTTATGTGTAGCATTTTCTTTGAAGTCAATAAACTCCAACATGTCAAATATTGTTGACGAGATAGCATTCAATATCAATCGAATAAATTTCAAAGAACGATACCTACTCAGGGATGGAAATGCATTCAATTGACTGTGGACCATGTCAATGAATAGTATGATTTCAAGGCCAGTAAGCTAGTATCAACGATTGGTGACAACTATGCCACCACCAATTTATTTCGGGGTGTTATAGTATACAGATATCATGACCAAACAAAAGAACAACGTAGAAACAACATAGCACAATCAATCTTATGGGTGTCACTGAACGAAAATGCAAACAAGGAAAAATTGACAATCTAAGACGAACCAGTTTTCATATTGGTTTTTGTGTTCAAATGGATGTGCGACATATGGATTGATGCCGTTGAGCGTGTTAATGATGACCTAAATGCCGAACGACCCCAAAATGTGCAGCGAACAAAAGATTAAGGAGATGGCACTGGATAACATGTAAAACCTTAAGGTGCTTGCGTGACCTCGTTTGGGATGTGGGCGTACGTTTTCATCACGTCTAAGTGATTCTGTGGCTGGTGAGAATATGCCTAGTGTCATTCTATACTTCCGTATATAACACTCCATTCGTCTAATTTCAAGGCAAAAAACATAACAAATATCGAGGTCAATACTCGGCGAAAGATGACAGAATTTCCTGTTGTCCAGATGATCTAGTCATTGCGTTCATTTGAAATAAGGCTTATCCAAGTTCGTGACTAAATGGGGTCTACTAGAAAATATTACAGAAACAAACACACATGCCACTGCGAGGAAGTAATATGGAACATTTCTTCAGGGTCATGCAGACGATAGCTCAACGTTAGGAGTCCACCTGCTCATTATGTTCAATATTGTTGTGGAATTCACATTCACATATATAATTCACAACGACCTAATTCAGTGTCAATCGTTGTAATAAAATTAGTGCAAGTCATCCAAGTAGTCACCAATCTATTATATTGCTTTACCATCCATAACCATCGTATGTATTTTTCTTGTCTCGTACTTCCCTCCATCATCTTTGAATGTCAATAAATTTTGCATAATTACTTAGTGACATGGCATGATCCAATTTTCAATTAGTAGACATCCATTTGTTATTTGAGCTTCGTATGTACTCCCTCTGGTTAAACGTTAACGTATCCCAAGATCAAAGGTATTGTAGCCTGTAGCCCCGTCATTCGAGCACGTTATCTTCAGATATATACAAACTGAAATAGCATTAGTTTACGTAACCCTCAGGATACATTATCTGAAATTAGTTGTAGTAAACGATGTTTGTGATAATTGATATTGTGTGACTGGAGGTTCCTTCGTGTCGTTGAAATACATATAAAATTGTAGAGTTTTCAAGACAGTCTCATGAGGCTATTAGAGCAACCGGACAGTTAAACATTTCCAATGCGCACGCGGTCTAAATTGGTCTAAATTTGACATTGAAAATCTGATTTTTGAAATAATTTCATACGGAACGGTTCCCATACAGTAATGTAAAAGTAAAAGGAATATAGCAACATATACAGTCCATTCACTTGAAATGGTAAATGCGTGGTATATTTTAGTGATACAACCCTAAATATTCAATTTGATACTTTTTTGTTGCAAACAACGGCAATATAGAGAAATGTTTGTCTTTGTTTATCTTTGTTTGTGCAAATGTAAACAATTTGTTTACATCGGGCGCTTTTTCGGTATGTTCAAACTCCACTGCAGGATCATGCGGACGTTTTATTTGATGTTTTAACAGTGCTATATCATCCCAAATATGCTGGCCAGTTGATATGTAACAATATTCAGAAACAGATAGGTGGGTGTAGCAAAGCTAGCACGAAATGTTCTTGGCTACTGATCGATATACATCAGATATCATGATCATAGTAAAACTGATCCAATACAACGATATCATAATTACTCAACATGGTGTATATGGAAATCATCTATGGCAAAAGGTAGGTGGATCACCTGATACGAAGTTTATACTGTGTCATGCAATAGGTGTCAATATTCCACGTCAACGTGTTAATATATCAATGGTTTTATAGTTGGTCATGCATAGTACATGTACTCCACGTCAAAACATCAATACATTATTCGTGCTGAGCATGATAATTCAGGTTTATAGTTTATTTCTTAGAACCCACAAACACCTTCAATGTCCGTTGGAGTAAAAAAAAAACATCATCGGGAAGGTAGCGGCCGTTATGAATCAAGTAATTACGGAATACAATGGGAGACCTGCTTCACAGAAACAGGACTTACGTGTTTGATTCTGGACCTAATGGGAATAGGCGGGATGTCATTCCACGTTTAACATCCTGTTGACTCTGAACCATGTGGAGCCGTAGTCTATGATATATGTGATTGCAATGCAACTAGACAATCAGATATTGCAAAGTGACGATGCATTGGGAGACTCATTTGTATGTCTCCCGTGCTTGCGTGCAAGACAAGCATGAACTCACGAGCAGAAGAATGACACATTTTTTTATCTTGAGAGCCGAAAGTCAAATCGTGACTCCCGAATGTATTTCGTAGGGAAATAATGGAGTTGAAGCAGTTGACGCAGGGCGGCAATCAACAAAATCATCCAACAATGGCATAGGCAAAGTAATACAGCTTGTCCTCACCTGTCCTACTTAATGTAGCGTGATCGGAAACATAGGAATCGCTGCAACACGTAGATTCGGAATAAAGCCTGGGTTATTTCGGTTAATTAACCCTGGCCTAACTTAATGACGCTGGGGTTATTTCGGTTAATTAACCCTGGCCTAACTTAATGACGCTGACGTTCCAAACTCAAAAGGCAGTCATAACCGTAAACATTTGTTAAATCACTTGCATGATGAATCGTTTTGTCATTATAAATAACGGGAAAATTCCTAATCAGTGCTCTAAACTGATGACTCTATGCACGCCGATGTGCAGACAGCCACAAAGTTTTTCAGGTCAATTTTGATGCCTGGACATAGTGAAAAAAATGTCCTGGAGTTCTCAATTGCAGTTCTTCTTGATATCGCACACGATATAGGTTCATCCCAAATCATCGCTTCATTATAAACCTATCAATTCACTACTTGAATTAAAAGCTGTATCACTTTGCCTACGCCGTTGTTGGATCATTTTGTTGATTGCCGCCCTGCGTCAACTGCTTCAACTTCAATTAGAGGAAACCAAAGTAACAGTGTCATGTGCCCTAGTAAATTGTCTGGGCCTTTTCGTCATAACATATGACAAAGACAGTGGCAGAGCATACGTCATAGATATGTGGTGGAAAACCAGTTGGTGGTAATCGTAGACAGTTATTATCTCAGACTGTGATTATACAAAACCGACATATATTTCCGTATGCAATTTCACTCAGATGAAGGAAGATATGATTAAACACAATATTTTACATACTGCGTCATCATTGGATCGTATTACGCTACCATTTAAAATATATAAACAATGCTCTTAATAAGAGGTCCACAAAGGTCGGTGTCAAACACCAAAACACATCAATCATTTCGCTTGTTCTTCCCGGCTTTTAATTACGGGTAAAGCTGCAATTTTTGTATCTATGATATTGGTCAGTTTTGTTTTTGCTAGTGTTATTTTTGAAAGGTGTCACAAAAAAATCTAGCCTAATAGGCTCATTCAGCCGATAGTATGTGGTCTTGGCTTTAACTCACAAGATACAACTCACATATTATATCAACTTCTTCATTACAACCATTTTCCAATTAAAAGTGATTTGTAATACCAATGTATATCACCATAGGTAGAGTTTTATTTTCAAATTTGTTCACTTGTTCAACAAACAGTCATACTGATACAACGTCGACACAACACTGAATGCAAATCATCTTTGAATTCCATTTCACCAGTTACCTCATTCAGTTATACCATTTCAGCACCGTTTTTACGTGGCCCTTGGCGTGATTATCGCCAATTTCGTGCCAGCTTTCATTATCTCATACGAGGTATTTCTTGTCGTTGGTTTCCGCATTTTACAGCACAGTAATCTAATGAACGTGGCCTTGAAAGTTTTGTTGAATATGGTGTAAATGATAGGATTGATAATACTCGATATATATCCAAGCCACAAACTAAAGACGAACACAATTGGTTCCACAGTGCACGACTGATAGCAGATACCGAGAGCAAGATTCAATGTGAAAAATGGCGCCCAACAAATGACGAACATCGCGAACATTGTCCCTAGAACCTTCACTGCTTTTCGTTCAGTTTTAACTGTTCGCAATTCCTTCTCTTTCTTCCTCATGTTTTCTCGACGTTGACGCAATATGGCGGCCACCCGGAAAGCCGCGCTGTGTTTCTTAACGAGGGTCTTGAACCTGGCTGTCGTTGGTGCTCCAGACGAGTTTGATCCTGATGTGTCATCTGACCTCTCGTCGGATTTATGTCCCTTCATGGAGAAGTTGGGGTGGCTGAGACGCGACCAAGCTGACTTCCAGAGTGGCTGCATTAGAGGAGTAGATGTATCCGGGTGGCTGAGGCGTGGCCAAGGTCTGTGCTTTGATTTCTTAGTCGTGTCTTTCGCGTTCGGGCAGGAGTTCCTCTTCTTGTCACTAACGGATGACATGATTACAATATTGTCTTCACTTTGCAGTTCTTCTCCGTTGATGGTGATCTTGGGCATGACCGGCGGAGGATGGATTGTGTTGATGGTAGGGTCACTCTCCTGTGCTTTGCCTCGTCTATTGTAGTCCTGGATGGGTCGCGAAAACGGAACTCGCTCGAGAAGCTCCAGGGAACTCTTCGAGAGATCCGAGTGGCAAGTCGCTTTAGGCGTCTGAGGAATTAGTGTTTCCAACTCGTTGTCACTTTGTAGCACACCTTGAGAACCCGGCATTTGTGCAGATGGATCATCACAACAGTCATCACAACTCAAGGACTGTACGAGTGCCGAGTATCTGGTTTCCGTGCTGTCCATCGCGGAGCTATTCTCTTCCGACCCAGTTTGTTGATATTGGTCAGGACTTTGGCCACCTGGCGCGCATAGAAAATGTGTGGACGACCCAGCAGCCAATTCTGAGAACTCACCACTACTCGTTCGTCGCAAAGCTGTTTCGTTCTGTTGTGGTCCGTTGTTCAACTGTGACTCTCTACCGATACATACACTGGATGCATTCGATGATGTGATAGCGATGCCAGGAGCATCAACATTATATTGTATCTGCTTTGTATTTGCTACAGTATATGACATGTGCATGTCTTTTGATTTGGCGTATTTACCCATGTTGTCATGAGATTTTTGTGTCTTCTGTCGGATACTATTGATGACGGACTTGATAACGGACGGTTTGTGACGGCGAACAGCATTCGATGTATACCCAGTTTTACGAGAACCCTGTCTGCTGGAATGATAGCGTTTATTTTGAATGTTTTCTCTCGTCGCTGATAATCTGGCCCGCTGGGAGTTACTCGATGATGAGGAAATCCTAGGGGAATTTCTTATTTCAAGTTCATTTTCAATAGGGTTCAACGGTTCGAGTTCATCTGAACCCTCATCATCTGTGCCGTTGTGTGGGTTATCTCCAGCACCTGCCTTTGCTGCTGCTTTGTTTTGGTAGCGAGAATGTTTCTTGCCGTATCGACCTTTGTACCTTCTCTTCCTCGACCTGGTGCGGCGTAACTCTCCAGCACCTTGGCTCTTGCTCTGTTTCATTTTCTGTCGCAGGATATTTATGGTCATTGCGTAAGTGCCGAGCATTAGAGCAAGTGGCACAAAAAAAGCTGCCAGCGATCCATAAATGACAAAGTATCTGTTGAATATTCCACACTGGCTATCGTTTGTCAGTAGATCTTGCGGTCTGTACACGCCTAATATGATTATTGGGCTGGCGATCATGAACGATATGAACCAGACGCCTCCGATTTTGAGACCGACTTGGAGTTTAGAAGCGTTTCGTGTCTTCAAGGGATTCTTAATCCGGATGTAGCGGTCAATGGATATGATACACATGTGCATGATTGATGAGGTACAGAGCATGACGTCAGCAACTTGCCAGGAGTCACAGAGCACCAGTCCGAACGGCCAGTAACCTGCAAATATACAGAAATATACCGTGTCACTATAATATTACAATTTCCCTGTTGGGCGTGCGCTGTTCCAAACAGTGACTCGTACTGTAGTTCATAGGCAGCAAATTGTGTTTTTAATATCACATGGATTTCATTTGTGGCTCGTGAAATCAACGTCAGTATATAACCAGGACAACTTAGCAAACCAATGAGTTCGTGATGTTTGACAAATATACTGCAAATCAATGAAAATGTTATTGTCGATGGGCAGCCTGAAATGATACACCACTTTATGGGATGAGGTGTAATGTTTTATTGGAGGAACTCGAATATCAAAAATATAAATCCGTATGAGGAGAATTAATTCGTCTAACTGTCCCAAGGTCACACTGGTGCAAAAACTATCGATGTTTTCATCAGCAGCACTTATTGAAAATCTCAGTTAGATTACTACCCTTGCCACACGACCTACTGGGAGTGCAGCTGATATTTTTGCACAATGCTTTCCACTCGATGAACTGCGCGCCATAATTCTCGAACAAAGCAAATGAGGAACGATCAAATAAAAAGTCCGACTGCACTGCAATAATCACACGGCAAGCTCAGACTCGGAATAACTGCCGATGAACTTGCTGAGTTTTAATTTATGAGTCACAATTTACCAATTACATCGCTCATGTACCACATCGAGACAAATGTGCTCTGTAATATCTAAGAGAGGACAGATTTACCATGTCCTGGGATATATATTAGTATCGCGACGCGGTATGTGTTAAGATCATCGATTACTGAGTATATTGTCCCTGTATATATTATTAGTACAGTTTATAGCTGGGTGCAGAATAATTATTGATCCTTCGTGTGATCGCCGAAATAGCCTCTCATTACTGATGCTGACATTACTAGAATATTTCACACTTCGTGCTCAGCATTACAGTGAATTTTTCAACTTTCCTCACTCTTACACAAAATAGAGACAGACGTGTCCAGCACTTCAAAGTAAATGATAAATGCATCTTTAAAATTGCGCCTGGTCCAATTAATCGGCCAGTTGAACTTCATCAATCACTATACGCAAGAATAATCGCACAGCCTCTGCAGAATGCCAATCAATCATGAACGACATTTCTGCATGCAGATAGCTTTCACTTTGATGTAACTGAATGGTATCAAGATGGATGGACAAGCCTGAACATATTACAGAGCTAATAGGACGATCATCGGTGGAAAACTGTGCCTCATTTTATCGAGATGAGAAAAAGTTTGAAAATGTCATTAAGTTTATGTTTTCGCGTATTAGTCGGGTGTCTCATTGAGACTTATTTCATATGTAGTCCTACATGTTTTATCAAATCGATATCTTCCTTCCAAAAGGTCAAGAAAACATCGTATATTACGCGGCTCTATAATGCTTTGCCGTAACTGATGACACTAAGCGATCATAATAAACGCCTTCCAATCCATTCCGTGTCAACCTTGGAATATAATGTCACGATGACAATCGATACGCTTGAAGGTAATTCTTATTTTGAAATTTGAATAGAAATACAAACACTCTCGACCAGTGCAACTGTATCGATCAATGAACGATATTTGCATAGTCTATGGTGCTGCGTGATTTTACGTGTACTGAATAACCCTGAATGCTTCCAGCTACCTAAAAAATGATTTGATCTATCCAGTGGATTGAACGGGGAAAAGCAGGGCTGTCCCACTCATAATAATTAATCTTTAGTCCTATTTCTACTGGAAATCACTTTCGCTGCGGGTATCATTGTGCGATGATAATGTCAAAATGTTGGTGACCCCTGCATACGGTGCACGTAGACAGGTGCGAGGAATCTAATCTATTTGCCGTGCCATTAACGCGTGTTTAATCAGTTGTCACTCGATTTCATACATGTGACCAATCAGTTGAACAATAATTCGAGATGATGTGTGTTCCACAGTATATCAGGAGTGTTTGAAAACGCGTGTAGAGACTATTTCAATAATGTTTTTGTGTTGCTTCAAAATATTCCTAAATATCTATATTCCAACAGCATGTCAAATCAAAATATGTTATTCGTCGTCATTCATGAGCTTCTTTCCACTCGATATCCATTTTCCATTCAAGTAATGGAAATTGCGACATCTGTGTTAACAACTTAATGGCGGCTGTCGAATCGTGTTACATGCAAGAGATGATATTTCATTTTTGTTCCCACTCGGAGAGTCTGCCATTCCGCGTGGGTGGGGTTTGATGGAATAGTTTGCGCGAACGTGCACGAACTTACGGAACACGATACGTCATAGTTTTATTATTGAGCGTTTTTGTTACATTCCATTACTACTAACCAACAGCAGAGCAGACTCGTGAATGATCGCGACCGACCAACGCACATAACTGCGAGTGGTGGTATTATTATTAATTACGACGATGCGAATATAGTTGTTCTTTTTTTTTTTTTTTAATCTTAAAACTCAGCAGCGCTTCAATTAGCGAAAGTGGTAAACCTTCAATTGCGGTAATTAGGAACTAATATGCGTAAAATCTCTATTATACGGATACGAATTCTGATAAAACAGCAGCACATCTCAATAACACCACTGTTGATTGTTCAGGTGCCATTGAAAGAAACTGAGAACACTTCTTAGAAGTATACAACTATTAAAGGAAAGTAGTTCGGTTTGAACAAATACATGTATCTTTGACAAAAGTTTCCATTAAATACTTAGACAGTAGTAATAACAATAGCAACGCACCGACAATTTGATGTATGATACTGCACGGCATAACCAGGATAGTCACGAGTAGATCGGCAATCGCTAGCGACATGAGGAAGGCGTTGGTGATGTTTTGAAGTTTCTTCTCGACGATTATAGCAGCACAGACGAGCACATTACCCACTATTCCAGATAGCACAATCCCAGCAAGTATCAAAACTTCCCAGCTTGCGGCGATCGATGGGAAAACGAAGTTGTCAGTGTCGTTCAACCATCCGCTTCCAATACTCGCACCGTAGCAGTTACTTCCATTAGCGTAGACACTGAAATCACAACCTGAGCTTGCGTTGAACGGCGAGAAACTATCGCTCATCGCCTGTGACATTCTGCACGAGAAAAAATCACGTGCCGCCGAATAATTTGATGTGTGGTATTCCGGGAAAGGTCATCGATTGCCGTCAACTTTTGACACTTGTCACCAGAGATTACAAGGTGAAGTTATCAGTCACTCCGCGAGGAAGTTCCTCGCGATGACGTGGGTGTATTAGCTGCCGTCTACTATCCCGATTTATGCTCATGACTGGGTACTCCGTTGATTAACGCAAACAAGATACGAAAGAAAAGTATACAAACTCTCCAGTAATCCAACAAAGGGACCTTCCATCAATGACCATAAATTTATACATCCCAATTCACTAAACAAACGTCAAATATGTGCTCAAAGATATGACGAGAACTGCCCGACGTTCTCGCTGCTCTGAGCTGGCCACTCGGTCCCTCCATGTCCGAGGGAGCTGGGCTATCCCTCGCTCCCGAGGCAGTCTATTTGCTCTGCTACCATTGATCTCCAAGCATTGTGTAATCCTGTTTGCACACTCTCCAAGTGACGCACTCCCGCCGAGGGTCCGTCCATGGCCTTCGTTTGTCAAACCGCTTGTGGGGTCATCAAACACGTATAAATCACGTCCGCGCTGAGGCCCGATGTATTACTCCGCCTTTTGTGTTCGCCTTGGGAGTTTAGATGTCGATCTGGTGGACCTGATATCTTCTATTGTATTGGTGTCTTTTTTCCCCCGTTCTTTCCCCACTCTGTCACTTCCCGATGGCTACTCAGCGTTGATGCACTTGAACAATAATTACGTGTGATAAATGGATGAATCTCTACAGCTTTATCAGTGAGGGCGCATCCACATTGTAATTTATCACAATCCGCGGCTGCCCGGCGGAGCAAGTTTAAGACACTTCGCAAATGACCACAGCTATAAATAACTGAAAAGTCCACTCGAGTTTTGTAAAGTCCGACCGAATTAAGATGACCTTTTAATGGTGGCAGGGAGTTCTGAAAAGGACCTGTTGGAGCCGTCGCACGCGGTCCCCGCATTCACTCTGGCTTCCGCAGGAAGCACGGATTCTCCAACACTTGTTAGCGCTCCCGCAGGTCCCCAATCCGTCCATCCGTCGATGCGCACGCCACCACGAGAGAAGACGCTTGTGCTGGCCGTGATTATGACCAAATGGCTTCCACCCTCCCGATCACTGATGATTAGCCCCCAGCGAGCAAATAAAAAAATCCCCAGAGCAACAACAACGCCCTCAAATCGACTGTGTGGACATTTCTAACTAGTGGGTTGGTGGGGGTGGCGGTAACTTGCGAATGATTCGAGGCGAACGCACAGAGAGAGAAAGAGGGGGATAGATTGTTAGGAGTCAATGGGAAGTACTCTTGGGTGCGAGCAACAGGGTCTTATTACCTGCTGCTGTCGCAGCCAGGGATGGACTTTTCTGTAGCTGTCGGCGCTTGTGACGCAGGTATGACTTGCCTGCAGTCGTAACCCCAGCCCCCGGAGGGTGAAGGAGGATAGGGAGCATCCTCTCACGCGACGAGAATCTTTTTGAAGAGCGAATTTGTGGGAGAAAAAGTAGATGTGGGTCCACTGTTAGTCAGCCACCCCTTGAAATGTAAATCTTGAAGGGAAATATTGGGCTTTGAGACTTGCGCCAACTAACTATGAAACCCTTGGCGTTGTCGGACTGACTGTGACGCACTGAAGTTGACAACTCGCACACTTCCCAACAATGCCGTAATCACCAAGGCAGCCCACTTCCCGACGTTATGAAAGCAGCAATTCAACACTTGCGTTTTGCCTCCATGCGTCGATAACGCTGTGTAATCGAAGCAGGAAATCCTTGATAACGAAGGTGTATTGATGTGCATTTGTACTAAATGTCACATCCTCGGTGAGACAAAATTAGCCAAGCCTCCAGAATCAATTAACCTGGGCGAGTGACTGTTGCAACAAACGAGAAAGACGTCGCGAAGATTTAATATAGCGACTGAGTCCACTGTATATTAACGAGTCAATGAAAGATCTATGTGCGGAGTCGCTACCAACGGGACGAGAAGGTCGACACGGCAGCAAAATAAGTTATCAGTAATTTGCTAGGGCTGACAAGGTCACCCACAGTAACCCCTGTACTATCTAAAAATAGGTAAATCTCTCTGGGCAACGAAGCCGTATCAGTCCTACTTCGGGGTAGATATATGGGAGTTATTCATGTTCATCTGGGGATACGTCTCATTGCCCGATTACATCACCTGCAATAGCTGTATTATCTCGAACAGTTCATTCGATGAGTGAATCCCAAAAATATAGAAATACAATTCACTCTCAAAATGAGCCCGATGCGGTTCTCGGACATTTATCATCAGTATTCACGCATGGATAATACATTGGATCAGATAAATGGTAATTGGAAATTAAATATATCCATTTCAAAAAGCGTCAGCAAAACGAAATTTGTGTTTTCAGCATGACAATCACTCGTAGTTGCAGGTAAAATAATGATCAATGCACCTGAGTGCCCTTCACCCTTGATTTCTACTAGCATCACTAACCAATTGGGGAACAAGCTCATTCCGTCCACGGACACGCTATGAGGAAATCTCATTGGGCAATGAGTTGACAATTGTCACTTTAAAAAAATCTGAAAATCTGAAAATTTCATACATTTATTATTTTTTTTTGAGAAACCTATAGATCATCCCGGTAAGTTATGGTGTCGAAAAAAATGTGTTCAAATTCATGATTTTGTTGTAACTTTTATACATATATTTGCATTAAAGTGAATGCAGTTGATGCATTCCAGTTTCAAAATCGTTACAGTTTATTTCGTTCTTACACTGCCACTATATATTGCAGGGTCGATTCAACGGGATTCCACCTCCTGCTATTGAAGGGCAATTATTCCTAATGTTGTTAGGCATCCGGCTCATTAGCACTGACGTAATCAATGGCGTCATGGGTGTAACCTTTGTCACATTGATATAGAAGGGTTAGACCCTCATCTAATGACTGTCTGTTAGCCCTTGTCCTTACATCTCGTAGTACACTAACGACCATATATTTATACATGAAAACCACATGGACTTCAATGCACAGTCAATGGCAATCTCCATACACAAATCCAGGACCCAAGATCTGCATATTATCAGCCAACGATAAACTCTGAAATGGGATTCCCTTGTCACGTAGATGGAATGATAAGGCCAATATATGGGAACACTATCGAATTTTCTATTTTGATAGAAGTCTGCGGAATTGCCCGCCGAGAGGATCAGAGGAGAAGGGAGCATGATTGATTTAGTTTACGCTGACATTTACCCATCGGATTGCTTTAAGGTTCCGCAAATCGAGAGGTAACCCGTTCTTCATTGCAGACCGTTAACATCCGGACATGATACTTCAGTATAAGTAGATGTACATTCAAAAACCTAAACATTTGAATAATTAGACAGGTGAATATCACGAGTCTGCTTAGTGACGTTTCATTGTGTCCAGATGATATATATTCCATGAGCGCCGGGGGACATCCAGCAATAGTAATTGGAGCCGAAAAGTAGCCTTTTCCTCCGCCTGGCCCATATCAAGTATATGATTTTGTTTCCAAAATCGATTCACCCGAACCTTGTTTCGTATTCACACACTTACTGTTGCCACTAATCCGAAGACATTACACCAAGGAACACTATCAATGTACCAATGCATTCTATAATATCACGCATTAAACGAACATCAGTATATTCTACAATAGTAAGTATATCTTGTGAACTTTTACGAACAACACAATAAGCCTCCAAACAGAAACACAGGAAATTCGAAAGCACGTAGAGACATTTTATATCAAACAACATAAAGGGTCCGCTATTCATGCTTAGCGTTCATTATCATGCAGTCCTAGGAATCATAAAGAACATTCATTAACCACGTCCTCGGGTGGGGTTCAAATCAGGTATTCTAAAAATTGTGTACATTTCATGTGCCAAGTGTGACACACGTTATAAATACCCAATATCAGTATTCAAATACAGACAAAACTTCCAATATATTTGTGAATTGATCCATATAAACTTGATCCATATAAACGATGCCGCATAGAAGCTTGGAAACGCAAAGTAATGAAGAACCAATTCTAACACAATATTGACTGTATTTCACATAATCTTTTTCTCACGCTCCCTGGAGTTCTCTCCTGGATAGCTGGCCTAGAATATCAGGAAATTTGTTATCAAATAATTCAACTGCATTGTTCTTGGAATTTTCTCTCGGCTACTGGACCTGAGGCCTAGAATACCAAGGGTTTTTGTTATGAAATAATTCAACTGCATTGTTAGTTCATGTATGTGGTCCTTCAGGGGATATTTATCTCAATATCAGACCTGCCGCTGGAACCTTCTGTTAGTGGTCAGTCTAGGAAATTAAAATTCTGGCATCAATCATCAATAAATAAATAACACACTCTGTGTTTTATGAACTATATATACACAGATATAATTAATGTTTATTTTGGATGTGTAAATAGAAATTATTTATCATACATCGCTCTGCATCCCTTCCTATGACGCATAACTTAGCATTGGCTGTGGGCCGGTCACACATCAGAGTCATTCAGCAATTCCTCATCGAGTCCAGGCACACATGGCACACATCGGGAACTGCCATGTACACAAGTCTCGCTATGAATCTTTATGATATTTTTTTTTCTGTTCATTCCAGAAGAACTATTTATCCCTGTAATACTAAGTCAGCTTAGCCTCAGGAGTAAATCGGCTCCCCTCCCCTCCATGTGCTCAATCCGCAAGTGGTGATTCCTTTTCCGAGTCACCTTGTTGACTGGCAGGTGAGTCGGGCCTAGATGGGCCAGTGGGCTGACACCAACATCAATAAAATTGGCAAAATGTTTAAATGACAAGGACTTTCCTGAATACCAGTGTAGACATCATTATTTTCACGGTCCTTGCACTTGCAGTTCTGTTGGTTTGGCATGTGTTAGGCACCATGACTGTGAAATATGTCCCATGAAAGCCATAGAATTCGGAATACCGCTGATAAGCATCAGGGCTCTCCAGTTCATAATAGGTCCCTCGATTTTGTTCTGAAAATAGTTTTTGGTCTACTACAATGGATCTATGGTCCAATAACCCATTGCCACAGCTGTGCGTCTGTCGTCTGTCCGATAACGGTCTAATATTCCTGTAACTTTGCACAACAATGCCTGAAAATAATTCGAAAGATATTATTTTCATAGTTTTTTTTTTTTTCAAAATGACCATTTTCGAAAAAAAAATTCCAATTCTAGAATTCGTAGGTCATTTCCTCAAAAATACGTCTGAAAATGTTTTTCCTTATAATTTATGCATATGACTCCTGATATGTACCATTGTGATATCTATCACTTGTGTTTCTCCTGTTTTGTCGGTAAGTGTGTGGCGGGATTCTGATTTTTGGTCCGAAATCAAGTCATTATCTGCTGTCAGCCATTTTCAGACAAACAAAAGCATTTTTCTTTCGGCATTGATTTTTTTAAAAAAATCCCACCCATTTTCCTCTACATACTGGGAGCCGTATGGATCGTATTCTAGATTACTTATATAAAGATAAAGCACAAGTATTGGCACATTCGAATGGGAAATCATATGTGGTGGTTTCACCAGTAACATTGAATTTGACCTATAATGACCCTAAGAGGTTGGAACAGCTATTTTGGGGAGAAAAATAACCTTTAGTGCCAGACACTATACATTTTTAGAAACCTTTCTTGGCCTTTTGTGCCAATTGGATGTCATAGATGTATGTTTAAATGACATCTGTACGTGGGAACGTACTCGATAAATCATCATGAGAATCATGTCGTACCCGTCCAGGGTATACTGAATAAATATACTGAAAAAAGATGTCGTCCTCAAAATAAACAAAACGTTTTCTATTTGTTCCTTCTGTGGCGTCAATCCAGTCAAGCGAGAAATTGGTATCAAAAAGCAGAATAGCGCAGGAACTCCTGACACACGACTTCTGGGTTTTGTCATCTTAGAATCTACTCGACTGACATACTATTCACAATGCATGTGATGTGTTCTTAATGGGGTGTGACTTCATACGCTGGATAAAATGCTCCGTCATGTATTTACCCCTCTTTTTCTGAAAAACTTAATCAGCAAGATTCTTCCGGAACATTCTCAATGATGTGGATCAATACACAATTTATCGATTTTCCAACTTGAATGCAGGTAAGTTTAAAACCACAACATTTATAGAACGTTATACTCAAAACTCGTTCACACTGTTTTTTTCAAAACTCGTTCACACTGTTTTTCGCTGATATTTTTGTGTTGCTTATTTGCATTGTATTATAACTTGGCAAAATTCACCTGTGAGTCAAAGGGCAACTCCATACCAAATTTCAGACATCTATCGCATTGCAATAGTATCAGCCAGACACGAAGACACGAAGATACTTTCACTTTTCCAGTTTTTCAATTATTATTGACAGGGAATAGTTATATAAGAAAACATTACTCCATGGGCAAGGAATGGATTGAATATCATATGCCTATGACATTCTTTCGAGTGCGGACATTATTTTTCTCAGCACAAGTAACGAATCCAGGCCAAGCCTTCAGGCGAGGCCTAGATTCGGTGACAACTGCTGAGAAAGATCATGATCGCACTAGAAAGAATGCCAAATGCATTTTCTCACACGATTACGAAAGAAATATAACCAATAGTAACGAAATCTATTGTATTCACGACACCTGTGCTGGGAATGATTTTTCCCGGAACTGGTGTCATCAATGTGTTGTCACAGCAGAGTGTGAGAAGTAATTCGTATTCCATTATATTAATTATTAACGACATTACGTATCAATTTACATCAGCTAATGTGAAGGTGTGCTATTGCCAACATCGCGGACAACGTGCAGTCTCTCTTGCAAGTGTGCCAGGGCCCATTCGGGGCTCGCCCAATTTGGTATTCAGCATTCCTACGTCAGAATGTAGTATTCGAATTATGTCTTGATAACTGGGCAATGAAAATTATGTGGTATTCGTGTCAATTAGGAACACATGTATTTATAATTGTGACCTTCAGTACCCAGATAAAATCAAACATGTAACCTTTCCGAATTAGCTTGTACTCTGGAATATAGGATTCTCGATATTTATAACCAAAAACATGTTTTCGTGATATATCAATACTTGAAAATGCAACTTAGAACGATAACATCAGCCGGCAGACATTTCCAGCATAAATCTTGCTTTCGCTATGGGTCACGTTCCTGCATACAAAATGTCCAGATAAATTTGAGTTCCCGAAACATACAGCCAATCAAATGGGTAAATCGAACGGTATTAACTGGAGAAATGTTCCTATGATCGTGTGTGCCTGACAAGCCAATTTCCAATAATGTCATTAACCCAAGTTTTAAAAAAAAAACACATATTTAGAAAGTACGCTTTTTAACTATGCTGATAAAAAAAAATCAACAGTTTCCACCCATGATTTTCAGGCAGTATGTGAAGGAACCAATGCATTGAATGAGAAAGTCAGGACATACAATATGACTGTCTGCTAATAGTCGTCATGCTACTTGTGCTGTGAAATGATAGATTGCACGTTTTCATGCGCTAGAGGACGCAATAACCTTTTAAGCAACATCCACCGTCACAGAACATAACAGTACAAGAGCCATTTGACACAGAAAACGGTTAATGATGTGAGGTTATGGAAATTTATTGACACGAGCTTTGTAGGTTAATCCACGTGGGCTGACTTCTAACGAAACATCACTTAGTTCAATTATTAGTGGTTTGGTTATCACTTTAATATTAATTTCGAGAAAGGAGCATCGATGAGAAATTATAATGTAATCTGGCTAAAGATGTGTTTGTAGTACAGCGAACGTCATATACATGTACCTCTTTCGGGCGCAAACAACGAATGTGTGGGAACGATGAGGGTGAAATATATTGTGAAAGTGAAGTATGGTTCAATTGTTTAACATTTAGCAGACCCAGTTTTGTCTTCTATCTGAGAGTCCACAACGTCTTCGCTAACGAAAATCGATTCTGATGTAGATAATGAGTTATTATTGCTTGCTCCATATCTAACCTTCTCTATTCTATCGGCATCACCCCCCCCCCCCCCCCCAGAAAAGAAGCAAGCAATTTAACACACTTGTCTTGCCGTAACCGCTCACCATTTCATTTCAGTTCATCTTGGTGGGAATTACATATGGTCAACGGTTAACGATTATTTTATTTATCTCAATATTGAACACTACAGACATCGAATTTTTGCGGAATTTGCTATTCTCAACCACTTACCGATCTATTTGTTGGTGTACCTCTTATTTTGTAGGACATTAGCTCATATCAACAGGAAGTAATGATGTGTTTCTTCATTACAGCTCCCACTTGATCATCTTGATTTTGCTAGAGCCTGTTCGTACCAGTTGACCTGCTGTTCCGTATTGCGGTCAATAACTGGCGTTACGTTGCTTCAATATGTATGCGTTTTCCATGGTACTATATGGTCAGACATGCTCCTGTCCGTCTATTATCAGCCCATATGTATGAAAGTAAGTGTCAATGAATTGCGAAATTGCCCATATACATCATCGTCGGAGGATGCTTTGCCCTGAATTTATCTAAGGCAGACTATGGAGATTATTTTCCATCCGATCGTCATAACAAACGAAAGTAAACTCACGATTAATTGTCCAATCTCGCGAGTAACTCAATGTGCTAAGCACACATACCAGTCGAATGCATGATTAAGAGTATTTTCCCGTGGGAGCTATAGTCTGGCCTGAATTGACACAGTGAAAAACACAACATACAATGCCACTGTTTGAAAAATACATCCAACTAGATCGTCATGTAATTTGTGTTGTGGCTTAGTGGTTTGCCTATGTAACGCACTAGACGACACAACGGGTCATCCCTGTCAATATTTTGCTGGAACAAGGACATGCCAAATCTCTCATAGTGGTCGCCTGAATGTTGATATCTTGACGTTTAAATGTGGTTTAATCCCTCCGTGTACATTACCATGTTTTTTTCTAGCCCATGGAAGTCGTGGACTGTCTTACATTTTCTGAAACGAGTTCATGTCACGATGTAGTTGTTGCAAATATGAACTTAAATATTTATTCAAAATATATATGACATATACTCTTGGAAGACTATTCAGGAGTAAACCTTCGAAGAAATATTATTTAGTAAATGAGTCGACAATTCTTATTTGAAAACAAAAATCTAAAAATTTCTGACATTAAATATTTTTTGGTGAGAAAATTATACACTATCTTGGTAAACTTTGGTGCCGAATAAATGTGTTCAAATTCATGACTTTGTTATTAGGCCTGAAAAAAAAAATTCTGTTTCTCATCTTCCCATTTTTCAAAATTGGATAGGGATGCACCGTTTATTTTTTTATTTCCTATTTTCTAAATTACCGTCCTCAGCTGATGATAAAATTGGGTAGGGAGGCACTTTCCATTATTGGTGGGACAACATTTGACACCTATGAGAAAAAAAACACACACTCACGCACAAGCGCTTTCAAGCTCAAATAAATCAAGCTTTTTAATAATTTCATTTCTAAAGGCTTGATTTATTCGGATTAATCAAGCCTTTATAATTGAAGAAATGTGTAACACATACTTTTATTGATTTCACTTCTAAAGGCGTGATTCATTTGGGCTTGAAAGCCCTTGAGCACCTTGACACCACTGGTTTGCAATCATCCTGGCAGACATTCTGTTCACTAGTAGCGGAATTATCAAAAACCATCGGTTGGTATTAGGCCTATGTTGTTCCGATTAGTAATTGTGGTAAACTGTTTTATCAGATAATACATCTATTGATTATACATGAGAAAACATGGTGACTCAATTCGTGATCACAACTTTATAGATATTGTTACATACATGTAAACACATGAAATAACTGTTTTTTAAAGCTGTTTCATTTGGCGGCGACTGAAAACAAGGAGTTAAAACAAGGAGATTGCATGCTGTGATTCTATGCTTCGATCACTCACTATCCTCAAAATGGGGCGGGAACACTTTTTTTTCATATGAGGATCGCTAATAAAAAATCCAAGCAGCTGCTTTCAAACACAGGCGGGAATGAATGAGAAACAGAAAATTAACTTTATTGGGCCTTAGTTTTATACATGAACTCGCATTGAGAGTGAATGAATAGTTAATGCATTCCATTGTCAAAATCGTTACATGCAATGTATTCTTAGGGTTTATTTCGTTCTCACATGGCCACTATAGATTGCGAGGTCGATTCAACGGGATTCCGCTTTCAGCTGTAGGAGGGCAATTATGCCTAATGTTATTAGGCATCCGGCTCATTAGCACTGACGCAATCAATGGCGTCATGGGTGTAACCTTTGTCACATTGATATAGAAAGGTAAGACCCTCATCTAATGACTGTCTGTTAACCCTTGTCCTTACATCTCGTAGTACACTAACGACCATATATTTATACATGGAAACCGCACCGACTTCTATGCACAATCAATGGCAATCTCCACACATAAGTCCAGGGCCCAAGATCTGTTCATTATCAGCCAACGATAAACTCTGAAATGGGATTCCCTTGTCACGTAGATGGAATGATAAGGTCAATATATGGGAACACTATCGAATTTTCTATTTCGATAGAAGTCTGCGGAATTGCCCGCCGAGAGGATCAGAGGAGAAGGGAGCATGATTGATTTAGTTTACTCTGACATTTACCCATCGGATTGCTTTAAGGTTCCACAAGTCGAGAGGTAACTCGTTCTTCATTGCAGACCGTTAACATCCGGACATGATATACCAACATCCGGACATGATATACCAAGTAGATGTACATTTAAGAACATAAACATTTGAATAATTAGGCAGGTGACTATCACAAGTCTGCTGGGTGACGTTGCAGTGTGTCCAGATAATATATATTCCATGAGCGCCGGGGTATTTGAAGCAACAGTAATTGGTGCGAATAAGCCTGGCTCATTACAAGTATAGGATTTTATTTCCGAATTCGATTCACCCAAGCCATGTTTCGTATTCACATATTTACTGTTGTTTCCAGCCACTAATCCGATGTAATAAGATATTACATCAAGGAACACTATCAATGCACCAATGCATTCTACAATACAACGCATTTAACGAGCATCAGTATAATTATTCTACAATAGTGTGTACATCTCATGAACTTTTGCGAACAGCACAATAAACCTTCGAACAGAGACAGGAAATACGAACGCACACAGCGACATTTTGTATCAGACAACATAAAGGGTCCGCTATTCAGTATCCATTATCGAGCAGTCCTGAGAATCATTAAGAACATTCATTAACCACGTGCCCAGGTGGGATCCAAAGCAGGTCTTCCAAAATTTGTGTTCATTTCATGTGCCATGTGTGGCACCCGTAATGAATACCCCAATATCAGTGTTCAAATACAGACAAGTCTTCTAACATATTCGTGAATTGATTCATATAAACTCATACGATGCCGCATAGAAGCTTGGAAATGCAAAGTAATGAAGAACCAATTCCAACACAATATTGATTGTATTTCACATAATCTTTTTCTCACGCTCTCTGGAATTCTCTCCTGGATAGCTGGCCTAGAATATCAGGAATTTTGTTATCAAATAATTCAACTGCATTGTTCTTGGAATTCTCTCTCGGCTACTGGACCTGAGGCCTAGAATATCAAGGGTTTTTGCCATCAAATAATTCAACTGCATTGTTAGTTCTTGTATGTGGTTCTTCAGGGGATATTTGTCTCAATATCAATCCCAGACCTGCCGCTGGAACCTTCTGTTAGTGGTCAGTCTGTTGATGGTGTCTCCAATCCTTAAATCTAGGGAAATTAAAGTTCTGGCATCAATTCATCAATACAAAAATAACATACTGTAAACCCGGAAAGTTTCGCTGCCGAAAAGTTTCGCGTTTTTGGAGATTTAGGCAGTTTCGCTGCCATTAAGTTTCGCGAATTTGCTAAGAATTTTTTTGGGGAAATTTATTGGACTCGAGCAAATGTCGTGTCCATTTAGTTTTGCAGCCGTTAAGTTTTGCGATGTGTCACAGATCATTTTGTGAAATTATCATCTGATGATCCAAGTTCCTTTTAAATCACTTGTACTCTTGGTGGGCACCCACTGAACAGTTTACTACTAGTATCCTTCCGACATCTAGATCTACTAGTATGATATGACTCAAACCCAGTCCTTATTTAACTGTTTTGAGTGTTACTAGTATAACATGCTTCATGATTGAAAAGTGATGTCTGACCTTTCAAGGTCATCAAAAGTAAAATCCAATATTACCAACAGAAAGTTCATATACTGTTTCCTATACTAGTATGCTACTAATGTAAACTTTGTTCCTATATTCGAGCATTTCTGCATGATACAGTTTTCATTATTGGAATGCAACCTTTGACATTTCAACCTTTTCAATTTTTATGCATCAAATCATGGTAAATGTATCAGTATTTACTGCTTGGCATTAAACTCACTTATTAGCAGATTTTGTTCAGACTGAGAATTGTGATACTGGTACTCATGGTAATACATTGTAGTAATATCATCGTCAACTTAGATATCATTTTCAATTGAACTGGTACTGGAACACAATCTTCTTTCTTTGTAACATTTTTTCTAACACTTACTTCTGTTTCTCTGAATATTTCTCGAGTTGCCTTGCTACTAGTATCACGTTTCTGGGTTCTTGCAACTTTTTCTATATAAATTTCTTTCACAGCATTTTGAGTTTTCTACACATTTCTTCTGTGTTGTTTGTTGTTCATTCTTGTAATCTATCCTTTATGCACCCTTTGGCTGTTAGTCTCCCTCTGTAGCATGCTAACCTGCTTGTAACATAGCTTCATGGAGAGTGGTGTTGTACATACTTACAAAATGTAATGTAAACCATATCAGCCATTAGCTAGGCGACCGTAGTACAGATGGGCCTAGGGGTTCAGGTTAGAAGGATAACCTGATGAGAAAACGTTCACAGACAATGTGGAAAATTGTTGGCATTACTACTACAATGTACTATTCTGTACATAATATTTTCCATGTTCACCTTAATTTTGAAAAAAAGAAAAAATAGTCGTGTCCCGCAAAAAACAAAAATCCATCAAAGCGTTTCAGAGATATATGCCTGGACGGACGACGACAGATGGAAAGAGATCGCAATAGCTAAGCTAAAAAGCACCACTACGAAAACAATGCTGCGATATTGTGAGAGTGGAATGCTTAGACAACACCCTTTTATAAGACACTAATGCCAGAACACACTGCATCATATCAACTACAGTATTATATTTAAAAACACAATTTATTTTACTGAGCAAATGCAACATCAGTGTGTATCATCGGCAATCTAATTAGCGACAGAATACTAAAACGAGAGCGTTTCTCAACAAATATCCGAAAACTTTCGAATGTGTCAACTGGCTCAACAAGAAATTGCTACTAGTATCAATGTACATGGGCCAAACAGAAGCAATGGCCGTGTCAATAGTGTCCAAAAACAATTAACTTGTAACATGCGATTGACCAAGTTTAACACCAAATGTTATAAAACAAATGTCCAGAAAGTTGTTCATCTTCTTTCATATACTAGTATTCTCAACACTCTTTGGCATCTCTGGTGTGTCAAATGCACATTGTACTCTGATTTTGTTTTCAACATACATGTAGATCTATTAGTACCTCATTTTGTTTCTCTTTCTGCACCATTAGATGGATTGAAAAAAATGATATAAAAGTATAAGACACACAAATTGAAGGCTAAGACAATCACAATAGTAGAATTGCGCAAAAAAATGTCTTCCACTTTTCTTCATTCCTCAAACCTGAAAGCAGAAACAATGGTTATTACCACATTGCATATAATATAGTATTATCAGTCTCATTAAAGAGTACAATATACATGTATGCACATGACCAAACATACCGGTAAAGGAAACGTCGTCCGTATTGTTCAAGTGATGGTGGTGGGACATCCCCAACGATGTCGTTTGGCAGGACAACATATTTTAGGTCAGAAAGTGAATAACTACGGAAGAGGATTAGGGCCACCAAACTAAAAGTTTTTTTTCTATTTGTCGACTTACGTAACTCGATAAATCGACTTACGTATCTCGATAAATCGACTTATGGCTCAGACATTTTAAGTACAAGTAAAATGAACTACATCGACCGTAATATAGGCAAGCCATATAACACTTCATTGGTTACCTTGGAGACGATAGGATAAAGAAATTATACTGATTACTCATAATGAAAATTATATGGCGTTTAACAGTCATTACACTTATCACTGAAATAATACCAAGCTATCCAATTGAAGAAGCCGTTCCAGATAACGTTACGAATATACATCATTCCATGTTTACTAGCTAAATAATTTAAAAAAGAAAACAATTATACCAATTTCATTCATGAATATATTGCATCCTTTGAAGAGATATGATATAATAACTTCAGTATAGTTTTTATTTCGGTAGTTTGTTCTGACGATATTTAACGTCATAATGGTCGATCATATAAGCCTACTCAATATAGTGTCCAATATAAATAATGTGACTCTAAGCATATTTCCATATTTCCAGTTTACTTGAACTTTAAATGCTTAAGACATAAGTCGATTTATCGAGATAACTAACTCGATTTATCGAGATAATAAGTCGATTTATCGAGATAAATAAGTCGATTTATCGAGATAAATAAGTCGATTTATCGAGATAAATAAGTCGATTTATCGAGATAATAAGTCGATTTATCGAGATAATAAGTCGATTTATCGCGATAAATAAGTCGATTTATCGAGATAATATCTCGATTTATCGAGATAATAAGTCGATATATCGAGATAATATCTCGATTTATCGAGATAGTAAGTCGATATATCGAGTTACGTAAGTCGACAAATAGAAAAAAAAACTTTTAGTTTGTTGGCCCTAATCCTCTTCCGTAGAATAACTCCCTCTCATGTGGATGAAAAAGTTCACCCACCACCCGTTCGAATCTTCAGCTTCTGCCACCTGACAAAAAATTCCATCAGGACACCAGTAATCATGCCATGGTAATCTTTTTAAAAAATATTGTCAGGTCGATATGTATCAATTTATGTGTGTAATTGTATTCCAAAAATATACTAGTATACAGAATACTACTAAAAGTACATATGGTTTGAATGTGTACCATGGAGATTTACAGTCCTGAAATCTAACATGTCACATTGATAATGCAGAAAACAGAAAACAAATCTGTTATGCATTGTAAATTTATAATTCAAAATACAAAAGTTATGAATACATGTAGAACCCAAATGAAACATGCTTAACTAATACTCATACTATAACTGCATATAATGTTTCACTGCCATGCATCACGCGGACATAAGATCCTACACGGTACGTGCTGAATGAACATCAATTTATAATCTTTTAACATGTTTAACAAAATGCAGTGGTTGTAACAAATGTATCATCCTACACCAGAGGGCAATTCTCAATGTAGGTATCATTTCATTATTAGCACTGTATTATTTTGCTTGCTGATATTTAATGATTACTTGACAAACATCATTAACATCGACTTACTGCTCTCGCTCGGGGTTCCCTGACTTGGAAGTCCCTTGCTCAAAAGTCTCTGGCTCAGAAGTCCCATGCCTGGATATCGCCGGTTCAAACGCCCCATGCTTGGAGGTATCTGGTTCAGAAGACTCTGCTTCTTGGCACTTTGACTCTGGTGAAGGTGACTTGGGCATAAATGACTCAGGAACAGTGGGCATTTTCTTTGGAGTAAAATCTGAAAGCAAAACATCTATGAGTTTACAATGATACCAACACATTCCTTTGATCTGTTAACTTGATATTTTTGAAGATGAACTTGGATAACAGATGCAGTATAACCAATTACCAAGTACTGTTATCAGTATTTCAAAATACATGATGTACCTAGACAGGTTTCCACGCTGACATAATGGACCTCACTGAAGTGCCCTAGCAGAAGGGGCTTCTTGAATGAACCAGAACCAGAACTGATGTTTATCAATGGCATTGTTGTGCTACTTGACACAATGTGAATATCAATGCCCAACAGTTTTGCAGTGCCTATTAAAAGCAAGAAATAAACAAGTATAAATTGTATGACCAGTAGCATCTTAACATATATGTGGTACTCAGCAGTCCAGATTAAATTATGGGTATTCAAAGAACAAGCTTCGTGGAGGACTATTCCTGTCATGAAATGGTGTTACTTCATTATCAAGTGAATAAATGCTAATCTGGACCACTAGCTGTTCAGTGGTAGTACAATACTGGATATCTTACATATACTCTGATTTTTCTAACTCGTTTACACTGTTTTTCGCTAATATTTTTGTGATGCTAAACGATATCGTTCTATAACTTGGCATACTTCATCTGAGAGTAAAACGGCAATTCTCTACCGAATTTCAGACTTCTACCTCGAAAATTGAAAAAGTTGGCAATGTACCCCAATGTTAAATTTAGCCCGGTCATTTAATTTCTGGGTCCGCACACAATTGACCTATCGCCAAAACGTCGAAAAGTTGTCCGAGCTTCACATATTACGTCGGCAAACTTCTCTTTGGCCAATAATAACGTTTTGCAGAATGTGTCGAAAATGACGTAAAAAGACTCGGACAAACTGGTTTGGCGATAGGTTAATTTTGTGCATTTGCTCGGTTTTGTAGTGGTGCAATCTTTCAAAATCAACATTTTTGTGTCGAATACACCCCAATGTGTCTTCTGGTCTGAAATTACAACAATACTTCGAATCCTGATAGATGTAAACAGGATCAAATCCTCGAATAAGCTCAGATTCTCGAGATCCCGTTTTTAGCTGAAATTTAACATTGAGGTAGATTGCCAACTTCTTCAATTATTGCGATAGAAGTCTGAAATTTGGTATAAAATTGCCGTTTGTTCCCGAAGTGAAGCAAACCAAGTTATAGAACGATACCATTTAGCATCGCAAAGATATCGTCAAAAACCGGTGTAAACAAATTAGAAAAATCAGAGTATAGTACAGCAACATGATCTGCCCATGTTCCATTTTGGCCGACCTTCTGGACATAGCTCTTCCAGTCACTGTCCACGATGAAATTGCGGTATTCATCTTGCTCCAACTACAAAAACATTAATGTCATCAATAACTTTTGATCACACTGCATTGTTGTAGTACAGTTTTGTGAAAAGTATTCCACTTCAATCGAATAATACCAATAACTAGTACCAGAAAACTCACTTCTGTCATACTATCCAAAAATTCGGCCAAACGTTTTCTCAATTGGGCTGCGGTCATGGCAATATCTTGAGCCACTAGCTGATCACAGACCGCGTGAAAGAAGCAATTGCCATCAGCTCTTGTAGTTCCCTTAATTTTAAGTCCATACAAATTCAAGTTGTTTTGCATTGTTGTGGTACTAGTTTGATCCATAGAACCTGACACACGCGCGAATAGGCTTGGAGTGTTCACTGGCACACCTAAAATTGGACAAAAAAAAAAAACACGTAATAATTTTTCCAGTTTCAGGCAAACAGAAGCGTGATATAGTTTGTCAAGCTGATGACATGGCTGCATTCTAGGAAATAAGGACAATTAAGTGTATAGTACGCACATACCTCTGAATCTGCTCAACCCGCAACCTGCTACATCGTCATTCGGTTGGTCATCATTTGTTAGGATGGCGACTTCTGCCTTCTGAATGGAAATGAAACGTGAATATAACACATTTCAACCACTAGTCTTGTCCATTATTGACATCTTGTTTCCAATTTAGACACAAAAAAAATGTGTATTTCATAATAATTTGTATTTTGTATGTGAGTTAGACATCCTGATCCATTTTTCTTGAAATTGCTGATACTAGTACTTGATTTCTATTGTTGCTAAAAACATTTTTGAATGAGGCAATATCAGTCGCCTACATACTATTAATTTAGGAACTACTAGCACTCTAAATACATTAGTATCTTTATTTATTTCTCAATATTAGTACCTCATGATCTGGTTCCAAGATTTCATCATCATCATCATCATCATCCGCATCATCATCATCATCGAATGGCCCAGGAATGTGATACATAACATCGCTTCCGCTTGTGCCTTCTGAGCAGGATGCCGACCTCGAGCGAGTGGACTTCGAGTTCGAGCGAGTGGATGACCTCGAGCGTGAGCGAGAGGACCTCGAGCGAGTGGATGACCTCGATCCGGAGCGAGTGGATGACCTCGAGTGAGTGGACGACCTCACCCTCGAGCGAGCGGATGACCTCGAGCGAGAAGACACCCTTGCTGACTTTGAGCTAACAATTCCAGCACGCTCGAATGCAGATTTGAGTAAATCTGATTTCTTGGACAAACTGGTGATCGTTGATATAAGCCACTGGGCATGTATGGGCTTGACGGCAGCTGTTCCGAGATTGATATTAATCTCTGAAGGATCCTTGCCCGTGACGAGCTGCTGGCGAACTTTCTCAGCATACCAGCCTGTGAATTCAGCTTTGAGCATTTTTTTGAACACATCGTTGACTGCCACATCAAGTGGTTGTAACTTGCTGGTACATCTTGCTGGAACAAATATTACCAAGATATCGTTCCTGTCAAGCTCAGAAAGAAATTCCTGTGTACGATGGGCGCTGAAGACGTCCAGGATCAACAAACATTTCTGATTGTGTGGCTGCTGCTTGGACTTCTTCACCTTAGTGAAATATGGCACTAGTACATGTTCAATGTACTCCAGCATGGTTTCTGAGGTGCTCCAATGATTTGGAGAATGGGTTATGTGCCAAGACCCGGGGAAGTCTACCCCTGAAAGCATAAAGTTTTGCAATACTAGTGTACATACTACAGCGGTTTATTTATTCACATATCTACGAGGAAAAATACTAGTAGGAGGTAATTTATACGTCAACTTATATCAGATCAGGCTTTGAAATCATGCATTTAAAACATTGTTTTGTATTCTTAATTCGAACAAACAGACCTACTTGTAGAGTTTACATGCTTTATCATTAATACAGTACTAGTACTTCATTTATCATACAAACACTCGTAATTAGTTTAATTCAAAATAACCTGAAGCATCACATCATGTTTTGGGAAAAAACTGGGATGAAAAGAGAAGACTATTTTTTTTGGCCTCAATAAATGATCAGTTTAATATACAGGTACGCTAAAAACATAAAAAATGTAAACACTAACCTTGTGGGTGACAACGAACAGATTTGCCTGCGTACACAACTTGAGGTGGAAGAAGGACACCACTCATGATCACACCAAACAGTAATGTAATTTCCCGTTTGTCATCGAGAGACTTCACAGTTACTTGTGTTGCACCTTGAACAATAAATACAACTTGTTTAGAATATTTGTTATGAACCAGTATAGTAAAGTCGTTTTCATTTAAAAATCGGACACGATTTTTGGCTGTAGTTTTGTTTTGGATCATCGGATCAAGTTGAACTTTTGAATATCCTAATTTAGTGTCACTCCGTAATTTTTCACCAATTTTCAGCCTTCTACCTATAAAATTGGAAAAGTTGGCAATCTACCTCAATGTTAAATTTCAGCCCCACCATGGAGTTTCAGGGTCTACACAAAATTTCTTCTTTTGTTTTGATTTTCGAGTGATCCATTACTTTGATATAAACATACTTACTTAGAATATACCCAAGTGTGTCTTCTGAGTCAAAATCACTGGAATAGGTTCACTCTGTATGGCCAAAAACATGATTAAATACCTGAATTTGTTGGAATTTATGCCAGGGATCCCATTTAGGCCTGAAATTTAATATTGGGGGAGATTGCCAACTTTTCCAATTTTATAGGTAGAAGTCTGAAAATTGGTGAAAAATTACGGAGTGACATTAAAATAGGATATATTGGGTGGAGCGGGGATTATCACAAAAATATTGGTTGAAATGGCATGGGTTAATATCATGTTGCTTTGAAGCTCAGAGAAAAGGCTTAATTCTTTTAGATAAGAAACAATACACGTATGTATATGATACCAACCTATTCTTGAATAACAAACCTTTACAATCAGTAAATAACAGGTCTGTTGGATATTTTATTTCAAAATTTCACAATCATGATGTTTATGAACCAAACATCATTGAGCCGGATGACGAAATAGATTGGAAAATGATATATGCAATTATATACAAATACTTGATAGACACAAAATTGCGAGACTTTCAATATAGATTTTTACAGGATATCTTATTGAATAAATCCAGGTTGTTTCTGTGGAAAATTGATGACACCAACATATGTGAATTTTGCTATTCACATGTAGAGAATTTGGAACATCTATTTTGATCGTGTGAATGCAACCAATCTTTTATAGTTCATCTAACAAGATTTTGTGATGTTAGATGAAATTAATTTACTTAATTCGAACAAACAGACCTACTTGTAGAGTTTACATGCTTTATCATTAATACAGTACTAGTACTTCATTTATCATACAAACACTCGTAATTAGTTTAATTCAAAATAACCTGAAGCATCACATCATGTTTTGGGAAAAAACTGGGATGAAAAGAGAAGACTATTTTTTTGGCCTCAATAAATGATCAGTTTAATATACAGGTACGCTAAAAACATAAAAAATGTAAACACTAACCTTGTGGGTGACAACGAACAGATTTGCCTGCGTACACAACTTGAGGTGGAAGAAGGACACCACTCATGATCACACCAAACAGTAATGTAATTTCCCGTTTGTCATCGAGAGACTTCACAGTTACTTGTGTTGCACCTTGAACAATAAATACAACTTGTTTAGAATATTTGTTATGAACCAGTATAGTAAAGTCGTTTTCATTTAAAAATCGGACACGATTTTTGGCTGTAGTTTTGTTTTGGATCATCGGATCAAGTTGAACTTTTGAATATCCTAATTTAGTGTCACTCCGTAATTTTTCACCAATTTTCAGCCTTCTACCTATAAAATTGGAAAAGTTGGCAATCTACCTCAATGTTAAATTTCAGCCCCACCATGGAGTTTCAGGGTCTACACAAAATTTCTTCTTTTGTTTTGATTTTCGAGTGATCCATTACTTTGATATAAACATACTTACTTAGAATATACCCAAGTGTGTCTTCTGAGTCAAAATCACTGGAATAGGTTCACTCTGTATGGCCAAAAACATGATTAAATACCTGAATTTGTTGGAATTTATGCCAGGGATCCCATTTAGGCCTGAAATTTAATATTGGGGGAGATTGCCAACTTTTCCAATTTTATAGGTAGAAGTCTGAAAATTGGTGAAAAATTACGGAGTGACATTAAAATAGGATATATTGGGTGGAGCGGGGATTATCACAAAAATATTGGTTGAAATGGCATGGGTTAATATCATGTTGCTTTGAAGCTCAGAGAAAAGGCTTAATTCTTTTAGATAAGAAACAATACACGTATGTATATGATACCAACCTATTCTTGAATAACAAACCTTTACAATCAGTAAATAACAGGTCTGTTGGATATTTTATTTCAAAATTTCACAATCATGATGTTTATGAACCAAACATCATTGAGCCGGATGACGAAATAGATTGGAAAATGATATATGCAATTATATACAAATACTTGATAGACACAAAATTGCGAGACTTTCAATATAGATTTTTACAGGATATCTTATTGAATAAATCCAGGTTGTTTCTGTGGAAAATTGATGACACCAACATATGTGAATTTTGCTATTCACATGTAGAGAATTTGGAACATCTATTTTGATCGTGTGAATGCAACCAATCTTTTATAGTTCATCTAACAAGATTTTGTGATGTGAACTACAATATATTATTATCTAAAAACATTTTCTTTCTAGGATTGTCAAATGGCAGTCTATACCATATTTTGTGTTTATCTAGGAAATATATATACAATACAAGATATCGGGGTAATATACCTAGTTGGGGCATTTTCAAACGCTATGTACTAAACATAAAAACCACAGAATATGAAGTTGCCAAATGGAATAATACAATGGGAGTATGGACGATTAAATGGGAGAATATTGATATCACTTGATTTAATCGAGTAGGATCAGATATGTATTGTATGGTATATGGCAAAGGGACATTCATATAAGTGTATTGAGGTATTATTATGTATGCTACTAATGTACGGGATACTTGAGTATTTGATTACATGTATCATGTATAACAGTAATGTACGTTTTACATGTATCAGTTATTACATGTACAATGATGTTGCCTTGGTGACCAATAAAAAAAATTAGGATATACAAAATTTCAACTTGATCCGATGATCCAAAACAAAACTACAGCCGAAAATCGTGTCCGATTTTTAAATGAAATCGACTTTGGTAGTCAACATCCACAATCTGAAATTATGCTGTACTTCCAGTGGGCTTTTTCATGAATTAAATCTGAATATATTTACGACCAGAACAAATTTACACCGTACTTCATTAATTAGTATGTATGTTATGTACTTACCACATTCATTTAAAGTCCATTCAGAAACTGGCACCATTTTTGTCCCCGTTTGGTCAATGTTTACGACATTGGAGCTTGGAATGTTGTTTTGAACACAAATGTCTGAGATCCTCTGCAGGAAAACCTTTCGTGTGTTTTCGAAATCATCAGGAAGGGCTCTTGCAGCCTTTGTTGCTTTTCTCCGCACAAAGTTGTTTCGATTTAAAAAAGATTCCGCCCACTTTGGTCCAATATCGAGCCCACCGCCATTCTCTAGTAGTATGTGTTTGGAACTGGAGGCATTGACGAAACCTTTTGCAGCAGCAACAACTATGTTCCGATTAACTGGACAGCCAGACAAGCGTAGTTGTTTCACATATTTCAACACCTTGTCGTCAATGTTTTTCGTTAGCAAGAGTGGACGCCCTAATCGTGGAGGCACGCTGGTGGGGTTCTGCAGTTTTTTAAAGTACGTTTTTTTGAACGATCT
Organism: Terebella lapidaria; assembly: GCA_949152475.1. Taxonomy (NCBI): domain Eukaryota; kingdom Metazoa; phylum Annelida; class Polychaeta; order Terebellida; family Terebellidae; genus Terebella; species Terebella lapidaria. The sequence continues at coordinate 22,468,575 of OX424565.1, forward strand.
GACGGTTGATTCGGACAAAGAAAATCCAAGCTCAGACCTGAATTTCAGAACTGTTCCTTTATTGCTGTTCTCAGCTGCGTAGCGGCCGATCTTCAACTTCACTTCGGGATCCAGGTGATGGTAGGCACCTCGGCGTTTCTGCGCCTTCAAAAGCCGACTTTCTTCAGTAACCACAGACTGGTTAATAGACTGCGGGGCTTCCGCGGGATAGCCTGCTACCTGCGCAGATGATTCACCACGTCCACGGAAAAACTTCAAAATACCCACTTGTCGGGACATTTTTGTATGTTTTGTACATGAAAAACGAAAGTGAACTCATGCTGAACACAAGTCATGTGCCATGAAAGTTGGGCGGAAGTTAGCACTAAAGTACTATGCGTGGACTGATCGGATAGATGTCCACACTGCATAGTACTAAATGCAGCCATGCCTTCCTTGTTTGGATGCAGATACTCCACAAGATCGAGGCAAAAAGCAGATACAATTGTGCATGGAGGACATCAAGATACACACAGTTTGATCCCTCACATCTATTTCTGGCGTTGGGCGATGTTCTTTCAAACAACAAGATTTTATTTCAAGTATCTTGGGCAAAGTTTCTCACAAAGTTACAACAAACTAAAAATCAGCCATTACTGTGCAAGTTATTAAACACCGACTTCAAATTTTAAGGGGGCCAAATTCACAATAGGGAATAGGGGAGAGACGTGTAATATGGACCACCCCGGGTTTTAGCAGCAGGATGACATATATCTCCATGGTGATTGACGTAATTATGACAGTCATCATTTGTAACCTTCTGTCATTGAAGAGAGCAAGATCACATACAGTAGGGGCTGCAGGGTATAAGGAATGAGATTTAAATTGAAATAGCTAATTATTTATTGAAAACCTGCGTGAACTATATAATATAATGTGGCGATTTTGCCCAAAGATCGCGGTAGGTGGTTCTTTGTTTAACACTCTTGTTTTACGGCCTTTGTTTTGGACGCTTCTGAGGATCTGAGGATAGTGGGCGCGCGTCCGCAATGACCGGTGGTGAGAGGACTATCCTCGAAGATCCCAGATAGCGGACGACGTTAAAACTTTACAATTATTATATAAATGATATAAATAATATTTTGTATGTGGCGGTGTATAAAAGAGCTGTCACACAGGAACAGACACTGTAACGAAAGATGTAAAATAAGCATACAAGTGGTCCATATCACACGATCTGTGTGTAATATGGACCACCCTGTAATTAAAATGGACCACAACCCGTGTAATTTGTTTTTTCAACGAATTCAATGCATAATCACAACTGACCGTCAAAATCCTATGTTTAGTGGTTTGTAGCTGTAGCAAGGAATCACAACCTAGCCTGTGATATAAACAATGGGATGACAATGCGATAATATTTACAATTGAAAAATAACATCAATTTTAGCTATTTTAATTTAAATCTCATTCCTTATACCCTGCAGCCCTACTGTACATGTGATCTTGCTCTTTTCAATGACAAAAAGGTTACAAATGATGACTGTCATAATTACGTCAATCACCATGGAGATATATGTCATCCTGCTGCTAAAACCCGGGGTGGTCCATATTACACGTCTCTCCCCTATTCCCTATTGTGAATTTGGCCCCCTTAAAATTTGAAGTCGGTGTTTAATAACTAGCACAGTAATGGCTGATTTTTAGTTTGTTGTAACTTTGTGAGAAACTTTGCCCAAGATACTTGAAATAAAATCTTGTTGTTTGAAAGAACATCGCCCAACGCCAGAAATAGATGTGAGGGATCAAACTGTGTGTATCTTGATGTCCTCCATGCACAATTGTATCTGCTTTTTGCCTCGATCTTGTGGAGTATCTGCATCCAAACAAGGAAGGCATGGCTGCATTTAGTACTATGCAGTGTGGACATCTATCCGATCAGTCCACGCATAGTACTTTAGTGCTAGCGGAAGTGTGAACTTTTTTACCATCCGTGACTGGCGTGAGCACTCGTGAAGCCATTACAACGTTTTAACAAGCACTCATTCTCTACTCCCTTGTCATGTGCGGGTGATAGAAAAATATTTTCGCGCACATAAAATTTCGCTACCAAAAAATTTTGCAACCATTAAGTTTCATGATTTCGACCTCATCGCGAAACTTAATGGCCGCGAAACATTAATGGGTTTACAGTACTCTGTGTTTTATGAACTATATATACACAGATATAAGTAATGTTTATGTTGGATGTGTAAATAGAAATTATTCATTATACATTATCCTGCATCCCTGTCCTATCACGCATAACTTAGCATTGGCTGTCGTCACACATCAGAGTCATTCAGCAATTCCTCATCGAGTCCAGGCACACATGACACACATCGGGAACTGCCCTGTACACAAGTCTCGCTATGAATCCCTATGATATTTTTCTGTTCTTTCCAGATGAACTCTTCATCCCTGTAATACTGAACTAATGCAAGCCACCTGATAACTAAATCAGCTGATAACTAAATCCTCCCCTCCTTGTGCTCAGTCCGCAAGTGGAGATTCCTTCTCCGAGTCACCGTGTTGACTGGCAGGCGACGTGGGCCTAGATAGGCCAGTAGGCTGACACCAACATGAATAAAGTAGGCAAAATGTTTAAATGACGAGCACTTGCCTGTATACATCATCATTTTTACGGTCCTTGCACTTGCAGTTCTGGTGGTTCAGCATGTGTTACGCACCATAACTGTGAAATATGTCCGTTGAAAGCCATATAATTGGGATTACCGCGCTGCTCTCAGGAATATCGTCACAGCGGTCATGATCTGCTGATCAGCACCAGCTCTCCAGTTCATAATAGGTCCCTCGACTATATCCTGTAAATGATTTTTGGTCTACTACAATGGACCTATGGTCCAATAACCCATTGCCACAGCTTTGCGCCTATCGTCTGTCCGTTAAACGGTCGAATAATCCTGAAATTTTGCTTTTTTTTTCGAAATGACAACTATTTTCTACAATAATTTTCCAATTTTAGACTTTGTAGGTCATTTCGTCGAAATATGTCTCATAATATTTTTCCTTATAATTTATGCATATGATTCCTGATATGTACTTTTGTGATGTGTATAACTTTTGTTTCCCTTGATTCGTCAGTCTGTGTGTGGCGGGCATTTTGATTTTTGGTCTGAAATCGAGTCATTATCTGCTTTGAGCCATTTTCAGACAAACAAAAACATTTTTTCGGCATTGAATCTTCTTCAATGTTGTATTTTACGTTTGTTATTGGAATCGTCAAAATTTGGCTGTATTGGTGGTAATAGATTGATACTTAAATTTCAATCCCACCCACTTTCCCCTTCATACTGGGAGCCATATGGAATGAATTCCAGATTACTCATATAAAGATAAAGCATAGGTATTGGCGCTTTCAAATGGGAAATCATATTTGGTGGTTTCAGCAGTAACATTGAATTTGACCCATAATGACCGTAAGAGAGTGAAACAGCTAATTTAGGGACAAATATAACCTTTGGTGCCTGGCACTATACATTTTTCAAGTAACTCTTCTTTGCCGATTGTTATTCAATTTGTTGTACTGAATATATGAGTACATCGAGAGTGTATATGCAATCTTTGTGTCACTTGGATGTCCTTTAAAATATGTTTATAGCAAACCCCAACTGTACATGGGAACGTACTCGATAAATCATCATGAGAAAAATGTCCTCACGTCCAGTGTTTACTGAATAAATCCTTAGATGTCGTCCTCAAAATAAACAAGATGTTTCTATTCGTTTCCTTTTTGGCGTCAATCCAGCCAGCTATGTGAGAAATTGGTATCAAAAAGCAAAGTATGGCACGAACTGCTGACAAACGATTTTCCGGTATTGTACTCTAAGACGTTAGAATCTACTCGACTGACATACTATACACAATGCATGTGTTGGGTTTTTAATAGGGTGTGACTTCATACGCTGGATTAAGTGCTCCACCACGTATTTACCCCCACTTTCTTTCTGAAAAACATAATCGGCAAGATGCTTTTGGAACATTCTCAAGGATGTGCATCAATACACAATTTATCGATTTCCCAACTTGAATGCAGGTAAATTTATAGAACCACAACATTTATAGAACGTTATACTCTATTTTTTTTGTAAAACTCGTTCACACTCTTTTTCGCTGATATTTTTGTGTTGCTCATTTGCATTGTATTATAAATTGGCACATTTCACCTGTGAGTCAAACGGCAATTCCTACCAAATTTCAGGCTTCATTATTAGCCAGAAACGAAGCAAACGAGTAGATATTTTCACTTTTCTAGTTTTTCATTAGCTCATCGGCTGTAAGCCGTTGAGCTATTGGGATGGATTGACACGGTGTCTGTCGTGTCTGTCCCATGTTTTCGTGACCCAAATCTTTCAAAATCTTCTCCGCCGAAAGTGCTATTGCTATTGTACTCAAACTTGGCATACTGTTCGCTTATTGTGTGCTCTCCGAGGTTAAGTATGCTTAGGTGAAAATTCCCAAAGTTTTCTTGTGAAATTTAACGATTAAACATTACTTTTACTATACCTGTGCTTTTGTTTATACATACGGGTTGTGGGTGGAATGTCAGCGCATGCGCAGAGGGGACATTTCAATTGCAAATGGCGAATGTTTGTTTACCTTCGAACTTCCACCAAGAAACACGATTTATCGGGTCATGACAGTTCTGACAGTAGCGGATACCTGTGTTTTGTGTGGATCATTTGTAATTACGTTTTAAATTCCACTGTATTCCGTATGTCAAAGCATAAATATATTTGTTTTGCAGTGTTTAAGGGAAGTACGGCCGGAAAATTTCCGATGTTGGTTAATTTATTTCCGTCAAACTTTCCGAATCTTCCCGACCAACGACGATTTAGCCTATCCATAAACAAATCGTGACGTATTGTAATCTTATTGGTGGATAGCCAATCAGTGGAGAACCTAACCTTCGGCTATCAACGAAAATTTCAAGCCGGCTAAGTTGTCGAAAAGAACCACGAACTGATGAAGACATAATCAGATAATACCAGACAAAATTCATGTGTTATTTCAATGACAGCTGTTGCATAAACTTTCGTGAATAAATCGGTTTACACTAATTAGTAAACTTGGGAATTTTTATGGAGCGCCTAAGGCGAGATTTAAGTCTCATTGAAAATCATAACGTTCTCATTGTAACTTCCTATCTGTCATCCAAGAACTGTTGACTATTGTGCGTCATTCCTTTTCGCCTCACATTTTCTTATTGAATGAACAAAAAAAACAGGTTGTGATCTGCACACACTTTGCCATGGAAAAGTACCAAGATACTGTACTGTAGCCTGAATGATTCATGAACATTAATACACACCATTAAAGTATGTGAAATAACACATAGTAGATAATTAATGAAATTTTGTAATTGAGATAACAATAAAATACACAGGAGGGAGAGCACACTTTTATACTGATGTTCATCACTGGAATTTTATGTATATTGGCACGAGAAAATTTATAACAGATAATAAAGTACACAGAACATCACAGTTATTCCAATAAAGGTCCTTAATTTGTAACACATTTTGGCAAGACAAGTGGGGTGTTAAGAGGTACTGTAAATGGGTAAGTTTCGCGGGGGATAAAGTTTCGCGGATTTGGGTGTGAGACAGTTTCACGGGGAAGATGTTGGATCACCTTGATGTTTCCATATTGAGGTATAAATATAGTATGAATATTAATTGGGAAGTCACATAATATATGCATGGTGCATCCTTTAAAAATGTGTAAATATAAGTGTTTTTTTGTAGAAAATCTTGAAAGCTGGATAGATATGGGGAATCATTATATTGCAAATCTTTTGGAAGATGGTCAAGGTTAAGTCCACATTGAATGTGGGAATTGATTCATAGCGACACAACTTGAGGATAGAGCTTAGTATTGTATGATGAACATATGCTCATGTACATGATAATGAGGTCTATGCACCACATACACCCATCTATATCAGTTTGATGAAATATTCTGGTCGCCTGCTGATGAGCTACAGGGCCCTTGGCCCTATGTTTTATTAATGAGGGAATCGTTATATGAGAAAACATTACTACAAGGGCAAGGAATGGATTGAATATGTAATTCGTATTCCCCTATATTAATTAGGGCATTTCGGCCCGAAATGCCCTTATGGTTTTGTCTGTTTTTTTTTTTTCTTCTTTTTTTTTTACTTTCCGCCGTTTTGGTTTCCAATCAATAACTCGGGAACGCCTAAATGGATCTTGTCCAAATTTACACCACTGGTCAGAAATATTACATGGAAGACACCTATTGTTTTGGAGGCGGCTCCGGGGTCCGTGAGGTCCGTGAGGGTGAAATCAAGGTTTATTTTGAGACTTGGTTTCCGATCGATAACTCAAAAAGTATTCATGCAATGGCAAGTATTCTATGCATGGGAGTTCATATACCACCAGGGAAGAACCCTATTGATTTTGGGATCAATCCGTCGAACGACCTCTGACCTAGAGCTCGGAAGAATTTTTGCTGATTCATCCTTGAGGCTTTCATGCATATCTCGGAAACGGTGCGTCGTAGAGCAAAACGGAGCTCAATTTCGGCCTCCTGGCACTAGACAAATTAGTCTAGGGGGTATCTTGGGTCGAAACGACCCCTGGTGTCGAATTTTTTTTGTCGAGTCGGCACTTCCTGTTCGGCCGTATCTCGGAAACGGTGCGTCGTAGAGCGAAACGGAGCTCAATTTCGGCCTACTGGCACTAGACAAACTAGTCTAGAGGGTGTCTTGGGTCGAAGCGACCCCTGGTGTCGAATTTTTTTTTGCGACTCGGCACTTCCTGTTCAGCCGTATCTCGGAAACGGTGCGTCGTAGAGCGAAACGGAGCTCAATTTCGGCCTCCTGGCACTAGACAAACTAGTCTAGTGGGTATTTTGGGTCGAGTCGACCTCTGGTGTCGAATTTATTTTCGCCGACTCGGCACTTTCTGTTCGGCCGTATCTCGGAAACGGTGCGTCGTAGAGCGAAACGGAGCTCCATTCCGGCCTGCTGGCACTAGACAAACTAGTCTAGGGGGTATTTTGGGTCGAGACGACCCCTGGTGTCGAATTTATTTTCGCCGACTCGGCACTTCTTGTTCGGCCGTATCTCGGAAACGGTGCGTCATAGAGCGAAACGGAGCTAAATTCCGGCCTTCTGGTACTAGACAAACTAGTCTAGGGCCTTCTGGCACTAGATAAACTAGTCTAGTGGGTATTATGGGTCGAGACAACCCCTGGTGTCGAATTTATTTTCGCCGACTCGGCACATCCTGTTTGGCCGTATCTCGGAAACGGTGCATCGTAGAGCGAAACAGAGCTCAATTCCGGCCTTCTGGCACTAGACAAACTAGTCTAGGGGGTATTTTGGGTCGAGACGACACCTGGTGTCGATTTTTTTTCGCCGACTCGGAACTTCCTCTTTGGCCGTATCTCGGAAACGGTGCGTAGTAGAGCGAAACGGAGCTCAATTCCGGCCTGCTGGCACTAGACAAACTAGTCTAGGGGGTATTTTGGGTCGAGACGACTCCTGGTGTCGAATTTATTTTTGCCGACTCGGCACGTCCTGTTTGGCGTATCTTGGAAATGGTGCGTCGTAGAGGGAAACGGAGCTCAATTCCGGCCTTCTGGCACTAGACAAACTAGTCTAAGGGGGTATTTTGGGTCGAGACGACCCCTGGTGTTGAATTTATTTTCAACGACTCGGCACTTCCTGTTTGACCGTATCTCAGAAACGGTGTGTCGTAGAGCGAAACGGAACTCAATTTCGGCCTGCTGGCACTAGACTAACTAGGCTTAGGGGTATTTCGGGTCGAGACGACCCCTGTTGTCGAACTTTTTTTTTGCCGACTCGGCACTTCCTGTTTGGCCGTATCTCAGAAACGGTGAGTCGTAGAGCGAAACGGAGCTCAATTCCGGCCTTCTGGTACTAGACAAACTAGTCTAGGGAGTACCTTGGGCCGAGACGTCTTCTGGTGTCAAATTTGTTTTTTCACCGACTCGGCACTTTCTGTTTGGTTGTATGTCGGAAACGGTGCGTCGTACAGTGAAACGGAGCTTAATTTCGGCCTCCTGGCACTAGACTAACTAGTCTAGAGGGTATCTTGGGTCGAGACGACTCCTGGTGTCGAATTTTTTTTTCACCGACTCAGCACTCCCTGTTTGCCGTATCTCGGAAATGGTGCGTCGTAGAGCGAAACGCAAAGATGCCTAAGGGTGGGGTCTGTCACTTAAACTTTGATCACGGACAGTTTCAGAGTCATCATGGTTCTAGACACGGCCTCTTAGGTATATGTTAGCTAGGAATAGAACTCACACGAAATGCCCCAAGGCATCTTCAGGCCTTGACGTCTAGTTATTACCGCCATTATGCATCAGTTCACATCAGCTAACATGAGGGTGTGCTATTGCCAACTACATGTACATCGCGGACAACATGCAATGTCTCTTGTAAGTATCTTGTTGCATGCTCATGATGAAAAGGGAAATGCGTGTTTGACAATACGATATAAACTGGTCCCCATCAAGCGCAGGCCTTTCCTTCCATACAGGGGCCAATATAATTCGTATTGTCATTTTCCATGGGTCTCTGTTTCGTTTCGGTGATACGTGCAATTATACCTAATAATATTGCTCAATTTTGCACATGTTGCCTAATTAACATGACACAATCGAAGTTGTGATGGGTGTAAACGTCAACAGGTATGTTCAATATCATCTGTTCTCCTTGGTGCCTCACAATTACAATATGTACAAAATCTATCTGTACGTTATCAGACGACGATAAACTCTAAAACAGTCAATCATGATGGAGTAGTTCCACCGTCATCTCCTCATTGATACTTTATCAATTTCACTCAAACATCAACCGATTATTTCAATGACAACTAGCAATTCCTGCTTTGAGACCTGCCCATTGACACTCTAACGTCTAGCTATTATTGCATCCACCCATTGGAATGTTTCAAGAATGCCATACAAGGGTTTCCTTCAATCGTGTGCAGTTAAAATATATTTAAGTGAACTCGTTCATAGCAGACCGCAAACGTCAGAATATAGTATTCGAATTATATGTGTAAACCTATTACCGCTTATAACAAGATTTTGATGATTACAATAAAAAGCCTAACATCAAACACTTTCGGAATAGAAACAAAGCCCGACCAAACTTCTATATCTGAAGCCACACTGGCGTCACCAGGGGCAGACAGTGTGTAAATATAGTTGTTTCTACTGTACACCAGATGGAATTAATGCACAACTGCCCAACAACTAACCAAAATAATTTTAAAATCCGAAACAAACCCCGTGAAATAGGTGTATGACAAGTACATAGGTACCCAATCACAAGCCAGAAGGCTACTGAGCTGATGGTATCCTCGGGGACATGTTTAACGTCCACCAGCAGTGACACCGGCTCAGTGGTAGAAATATATTTGTCAACCTATTCCGTTTATAACAGAATCATCAAGATTTTGATGATTACAATAAGAAGCCTAACATCAAACACTTTCGGAACAGAAACAAAGCCCGACCAAGCTTCTATATCTGAAGCCACACTGGCGTCATCAGGGACATACAGTGTGTAAATATAGTTGTTTCTACTGTACACCAGATGGAACTAATGCACCACTACCCAATAACTAACCAAAATACTTTAAAAATCCGAAACAAACCCCGTGAAATAGGTGTATGACAAGTACATAGGTACTCAATCACAAGCCAGAATTTTGATTTGATAACTGGGCAATAAAAATTATGTAGTATTCGTGTCAATTAGGAACAAATGTGTTTATAATCGTGACCTTCAGTACCCAGATAAAATCAAACCTGTAACCTTTCCCAATTAGCTTGTACTCTGGACTATATGATGTTCGATATTTATAACCAAAAACATGTTTTCGTGATATATCAATACATGAAATGTAACTTGCAACGTTAGCATCAGCCGGCAGACATTTCCAGCATTTTCGCTATGGGTCACGTTCCTGCATACAAAATGTCCAGCTTAAATTGAATTCCCGAACCTTACAGCCAATCAAATGGGTAAATCGAACGGTAATAACTGGAGAAATGTTCCTATGTTCGTGTGTGCCTGACAAGCCAATTTCCAATAATGTCATTAACTAAAAAAGAGTTTTGAAATGAGCAAAAAAAAACACCTATTTAGAATGTATGCTTTTTAACTGTGCTGATCAAAAAAAAAATCAACAGTTACTATCCATGATTTTCATGCACTATGTGAACTGGTGAAGGAACCAATGCATTGAATGAAAAAGTCCGGACATACAATATAACTGTCTGCTATAGTCGTCATGCTACTTGTGCTGTGAAATGATAGATTGCACGTTTCATGCGCTAGACGACGTGACAACCTTTCAAGCAACATCCACCGTCACAAAACATAACAGGACAAGAGACATTTGACACAGAAAACGGTTAATGATGTGGGGTAATGAAACATTTTTCGCCACGAGCTTTGCAGGTTAATCCATGTGGGTTGACTACTAACGAAACATCACTTAGTTCAATTATTAATGGTTTAGTTATCACTTTAATATTAATTTCGAGGAAGGAACATCGATAAGAAATTATACATGTAATCTGGCTGAAGATGTGTTTGTAATACAGTGAACGTCATATACCTCTTTTGGGCACAAACAACAAAAATGTGGGAAAGCTAAGGGTGAAATATAATCTGCCCCTGAAAGTGAAGTGTGGTTCAATTGTTGAACATTTAGCAGACACGGTTGTGTCTCTTATCTGAGACACCACAACGTCTTCCCTCACGAAAATCGATTCCGATGAATATAATGAGTTATTATTGCTGGCTTCATATCTAACCTTCTCTATTCTTCTGTTGATCTCCCCCCCCCCCCCCCCCCTCATCCAGAAAAGAAGCAAGCAACTTAGCAAACTTGTCTTGCCGGAACCGCTCACCATTTCATTTCAGTTCATCTTGGTGGCAATTACATATGGTCAACGGTTAACGATTATTTTATACAGACATCGAATTTTTGCGGAATTTGCTATTCTCAACCACTTACCGATATATTTGTCGGTGTACCTCTTATTTTGTAGGACATTAGCTCATATCAACAGGAATTTGCTATTCTCAACCACTTACCGATCTATTTGTTGGTGTACCTCTTATTGTATCCCCCGAACAAAGTTCGGCGGATACTATGGATTTGGCTTCGTCGTCCGCGTCCGCGCCCGCGTCCGCGTCCGCGTCCGCGTCCGTGTCCGCGTCCGCGTCCGCGTCCGCAGAGATTTTCTTGTGAACGCGCTACAGGCCGCAATTCTCACCCGATCACCATTATTTTTTGCAGGCACATATATAATGGTAAGATCCCGACACCAGTCGATTTTGGTTGCCGTGGCAACTAAATTGGTCGTTTGGGGACACATTTTGCATTGAAAACAGCCTGTTTGAGACACATGGCTTGTGAACGCGCTACAGGCCGCAATTCTCACCCGATCACCATTATTTTTTGCAGGCACATATATTATGGTAAGGGCCCGACACCAATCGATTTTGGTTGCCGTGGCAACTGAATTGGTCATTTGGGGACACATTTTGCATTGAAAACAGCCTGTTTGAGACACATGGCTTGTGAACGCTCTACAGATGGCAATTTTTGACGAATCTGGATAATATTTGGAAGTGTTGTTGGGAAGGGCTGTCACACGAAACCAATCGTTTTTTAGAATGATCATATAAATATTAATATGTTAACAGCCTAACTTATTACAGAATTTTGGAATATCCATTTTGACATGTGAGATCATTCCAATAGCCTGTACAATGGAAGGTAATGACACTGGTTTTTTGTTCAAAATGGAGAACTGAAGTTTTCAGTGAAAACAGGACAATATTACTGAATAAGTTAACATTAGTTTTACTAGTTAAGTCTATTATTGTCCACAATAAAAATAGTTAAGACGAGAAACGTTTATTATTAAGCTCAACAAGGTGAAGGTTTTGTCCAGTACAGATTTCATGGGTGTAACTGAATAAGTTAACATTATTTTTAATAGTTAAGTCTATTATTGACCACAATAAAAATAGTTAAGACAAGAAATATTTAATATTAACCTCAACAAGGTAAATGTTTTGTCCAGTACAAATTTCATTGGTGTAACCGAATAAGTTAACATTATTTTCACTAGTTAAGTCTAATATTGACCACAATAAAAATAGTTAAGTCTATTATTGACCACAATAAAAATAGTTAAGATGAGAACTATTTATTATTAAGCTCAACAAGGTGAAAGTATGTCCAATACAGATTTCATGGGTGTACTGAATAAGTTAACATTATTTTTACTAGTTTAGTCTATTATTGACCACAATAAAAATAGTTAAGACAAGAAATATTTATTATTGGGCTCAACAAGGTAAAGATTCTGTCCAGTAGACATTTTATGTCTGTAACCAAATAAGTTAACATTTTTTTTGCTAGTTAAGTCTATTATTGACCTCAATAAAAATAGTTAAGATGAGAAACAATTATTATTGAGCTCAACAAGGTTAAGGTTTTGTCCGGTAGAAATTTCTGGGTGTAACCGAATAAGTTAACTTTATTTTTACATGTTAAGTCTATTATTGACCACAATGAAAATAGTTAAGACAAGAAATATTTATTATTGGGCTCAACAAGGTGAAGGCTTTGTCCAGTAGAGATTTTGTGGCTGTGACCAAATAAGTTAACATTATTTTTTTGCTAGTTAAGTCTATTATTGATCACAGTAGCTTTTTATGAAAACATTGATCAACTTTTACTTTGAATTTCGACTTGAGACCATATTTGGCACAAATTATGAGTTAAAATATAACTTATGGTGAAAAATTCGATCTGGCTCCAATTTCGTCATCTTGAAATGCAGTTTTGGTCAACTTTTACTTTGAATTTCAACTTGAAAGCATGTTTGGCACATATTATTAGTCGAAATATAACTTATGGTGAAAAGTTCGATCTGGCTCCATTTTCGTCATCTTGAAATGCAGTTTTGGTCAATTTTTAGTTTGAATTTCAACTTGAAACCAAGTTTGGCACATATTATGAGTTAAAATATAACTTATGATGAAAAGTTCGATCTGGCTCCAATTTCTTCATCTTGAAATGCAGTTTTGGTAAACTTTTAGCTTGAATTTCAACTTGAAACCAAGTTTGGCACATATTATGAGTTAAAATATAACTTATGACGAAAAGTTCTATCTGGCTCCAATTTTGTCATCTTGAAATGCAGTTTTGGTCAACTTTTACATTGAATTTCAACTTAATACCAAGTTTGGCACATATTATGAGTTGAAATATAACTCATGGCGAAAAGTTTGTCTGGCTCCAATTTCCTCATCTTGAAATGCAGTTTTGGTTAACTTTTAGTTGGAATTTCAACTTGAAATCAAGTTGGGCAGGTATTATGAGTTAAAATATAACTCATGACGAAAAGTTTGATCTGACTCCAATTTTGTCATCTTGAAATGCAGTTTTGATTAACTTTTACTTTGAATTTCAACTTGAAACCATGTTTGGCACATACATGTATTATGAGTCGAAATATAACTTATGGTGAGAAGTTCAATCTGGCTCCAATTTCGTCATCTTGAAATGCATTTTTGGTCAAATTTTACTTTGAATTTCAACTTGGAACCAAGTTTGTAAAATATTCTGAGTTGAAATATAAATAGGTGAAAAGATTGATCTATCTGTATTTTCGTTATTTTATCAAATTCATATAAAGATTTCAGTGGTGATTTTGAATTCGACCTTCAGTAACCTCGAAAAATCAGTGCAGCAATTTTGGTGGGGAAAAGAAAACAGTTGTGACTTGAGATTTAACATTTCTCTGGTAATCTTTTTTAGCCCTTGCTCTAGTTTTTTACACTTGACAGTGATATATTTGGGGCAACAGAGATGATAGGGCTACGGGGGATACACCCAAGCGGTCGTAGGCGACCGGAAGCGTCTAGTTTTGTAGGACATTAGCTCATATCAACAGGAAGTAATGATGTGTTTCTTCATTACAGCTCCCATTTGATCATCTTGATTTTGCTGGATCCTGTTCGCACCAGTTAACCTGGTGTTCAGTATTGCCGTCAATAACTGTTGTTACGTTGCTTCAATATGTATGCTTTTTCCATGGTACTATATGGTCAGACATGCTCCTGTCCGTCTATTATCAGCCCATATGTATGAAGTAAGTGTCAATGAATTGCGAAATTGCCCACATACATCATCGTCGGAGGATGCGTTGCCCTGGATTTATCAGAGACAGACCTATGGAGACTATTTTGCATATTATTGTCATAACGAACGGGTGTACACTCTCGATTAATGGTCCATTCTCGCGATTACCTCAATGTGCTACGCACACATACCAGTCGAATGCATAATTAGGAGTATTTTCCCGTGGGAGCTATATTCAGGCCTGGATCTCTATATTTAGGCCTGAATTGACACAGTGAAACCACTACATACAATGCCACTGTTTGAAAAAATATCCCACTGGATCGCCATGTTATTTGTGTTGTGGCTTATTGGTTTGCCTATGTAATGGACTAGACGACACAACGTGTCGTCCTGTCAATATTTTGCTGATGGTGGAAGAAGGACATGCCAAATCTCTCATGGTGGTGGCCTAAATGTTGATATCTCGACGTTTAACTGTGGGTTAATCCCTCCGTGTACATTACTATTTTTTTTCTACGGCCGTCGCTACTTTCACAGGGGCACTTAGCCCATGGACGTTGTGGATTGTCTTACATTTTCTGAAACGAGTTCATTTCATGGTGGAGTTGTTGAAAATATTCATTTATATATTTTTTCAAAATGTATATGATAATACACTCTTGGAAACCTATGAGTAAACGTTTGAACAAATATTATTGGTATGTTTCATTTGAAAACATAAATCTGAAAATTTCTGACATTAAATATTTCTTTTGGTGAGAAAATTATAGACTTGGTAAACTATGGTGCCGGATAAATGTGTTCAAATTCAGAACTTTGTTATAAGGCCTGAAAAAAAAAATCTGTTTCTCGTCCTCCTCTACTTTTTTTTCAAAATTGGGTAGAGAATGAATTTTCATTTTTTATCTAAAAAAAATACCGTTCTATGCTCATGAGGAAATTCGGTAGGGAGGCACTTTTCATTTTTGGCGGGACAACATTTTACACCTATGAGAAAAGAAAAACACTCGTGCACAAGCACTTCCAAGCTCAAATAAATCAAGCGTTTATCATTGAAATCATGCGTATTTCATTTCATGTCTAAAGGCTTGATTCATCCAAATACCCCTCATAATTGAAATCATGTGTACAAATACTTTTATTGATTTCATTTTTGAAGACTAGATTCATTTGGGCTTGAAAGCCCGTGAGCACCGTGGCACCACTGGTTTGCTTGCAATAATCCTGGCAGACACCACAGACAAATTATGGGTACTAGTAGTAGTATTATCAAAGATCGTCGGTTGGTATCAGGCCTATGTTGTTTCAATGAGTAATTGTCGTAAACCGTTTGATCAGATAATACATCTATTGATTATACATCAGAAAACATGGTAAATCAATTCGCGATCACAATTTTATACATATTTGTACATATATGTAACCACATGGAATAACTGTTTTTGAAAACTGGTAGCGTCTTTGTCTCATTTGGCGGCAACTGAAAACAAGGAGTTAAGGTAAATAGAATGCATATTGTGATTCCATGTTTTGATCATTCACTATCCTCAAAATAGGGACGGCAACATTTTTTCTTTTTTATTTGAGGACAGCTAAAAAAGAAAATCCGGGCGGCTGCTTTTGAACACAGGCAGGCACAGATGAGAATGGATAATTAATTTTATTGGGCCTTAGTTTTATTCATGTACTCGCACTGAGAGTCAATGTACAGTTAATGCATTCCATTTTCAAAATCGTTACACGCAATCTATTCTTAGGGTTTATTTCGTTCTTATATTGCCACTATATATTGCAGGGTTGATTCAACGGGGTTCCGCTTTCAGCTGTAGGAGGGCAATTATGCCTAATGTTGTTAGGCATCGGGCTCATTAGCACTGACGTAATCAATGGCGTCATGGGTGTAACCTTTCTTATATTTATGTCTGGTTACATCTCGTAGTACACTAACGCTAATATTTATACATGGACACGTCATAGACATTCATGCTCAATCAATGGCAATCTCCACAGACAAATCCAGGGTCCAAGATCTGTACATTATCAGCCAATGATAAACTCTGAAATGGGATTCCCTTGTCACGTAGATGGAATGATAAGGCCAATATATGGGAACACTATCGAATTTCTATTTCGATAGAAGTCTGCGGAATTGCCTGCAGAGAGGATCAGAGAAGAAAGGTGCATGATTGATTTAGTTCACTCTGACATTTACCCATCGGATTGCTAAATTTCCTCAAATCGAGATTTAACTCGTTCTTCATAGCAGACCGTCAACTTACGGACATGATATACCAACATCCGGACACGATTTACTAAGTAGACGTACATATACTTTAAGAAACTATATAGTTGAATAATCAGACAGGTGACTATCACAAGTCTGCTGGGTGACGTCACAAGTCACAAAATTGGGAATTCTGGCCTGCTCTTGGATCTTGGGAATATCTTCACAACGATCAGATCAGCTGATCACTATCAGGGTTGTACTGTTTGTAATAGGTCCCTCGAATCTCCTGACAATGATTTTTGTCTACAACAATGTACCTATGGCCCGATAACCTATTGCCACGGTTTTGCATCCGTCATCCATCTGTCTACGGTCGAATCTTCCTGAAACTTTGCAAAAGAATGCTTCTAAATCAACCGAGGAGATTTTTTTTTCATTTCCACACTTTTTTGAAAACGATGAAACTTTGTTGTCTATTTTCTCAAAATCTGTCTGATAACATTTTTCCTCATAAGCCTCCTGATATTTACATTTGTGATTTGTATAACTTTGGTATGCCTGTGGCAGTCCTTTCAATTTTTGGTGGGAATCAAGTCCCTATCTATTTCCAGCGATTTCCAGACAAAACAGAAACATTTTTTTTCGCCATTGATTTTTATTCTATCCAATTTTCCCTCATAATGGGAGTTGTATGGAATGAATTGGAATGGAATGCTTAAAAAGAGCTTAAATATTGGCACATTCGGGTGAAAAATCATACATGTGGTGGTTTCAGTAGTAATCTCGAATTTGAACAATAATGACAAGGTCGAAGAGAAAGTGTTGGGAGAAAATTAGCCTTTATTGCCTAACATTATACATTTCTTCGGTAACCTGTCTTACCCCTTTTCAGTCAATTAGTTGTATTGAATATAGGAGTACACTGAGAGTGTATGTGCGATTATTTTGTCAGTTGGATGTCATGGAATGTATGTGTATATCAAACGCCAACTGTACTTTCAAACGTTCTCCTAAATCATCATGTGAAATACGCCTTACTCGTCAGGGTATACTGATTAAACCTTGTCCTCAAAATAAACACACTGTTATTCTATTCGTACCTTCTGTGACGTCAATCCAGCTATGTGAGAAATTGGTATCAAAAAGCAAAGTATGGCAGGAACTGCTGACACACGACTTCACAGTTTTGTAATCTTAGATTCTACTCGACTGACATACTATATACAATCCATGAGTTGTGTTATTAATGGGTTGTGTGTCTTCACACCTTGGATAAAGTGCTACACCGCGTATTACCCTACATTCATTTCAGAAGATGCTTTTGGAACATAGAATTCTCAACGATGTAGATCAATACACAATTCATACACGATCTTCCAATTTGAATGCAGGTAAGTTTAAAACCACAACATTTACAGAACGTTATATTCTGATTTGTTAAAAACTCGTTCACACCCGTTTTCACTGCTATTTTTTGTTGCTTTATTGTATTGTATTATAACTTGGCACAATTCACCTGGGTGTCAAACGGCCATTTCATATCATAGTTCAGACTTCTATTGCATCACAAGAATATCAGCGAAAAACGACGTAAACGAGTTTGAAAAAGTTTCCCCAGTATCAACGAATGAGAACTGCTATATGAGAAAAAAAGGCTCAAAGGGCAAGGAATGGAGTGAAAATGTTATTCGTATTCCATTATGGTAATTATTAACGACAGTATTGAATAATCGCATCTCGGACAACTTGCAGAGTCTCTTGTTCGTAACATCTTGTAGCATGCACACGTTAACAAGGAAAATGCGTGTTTAAGTTAACCATACCATGTAAACTGGACCCGGTCAAGGCTCAGGACTTTCATAATGCAAGTATTGGCATTATCCATGGCTCTCTGTTCTGGTTGGGTGATGGGTGCAAATATAACTAGTGTTATATGATACCTAACTGACCTATCCCAAATGCATGTTGTCTGAGTTTCACAAATTACGTCAGAAAACTTCTCTTTGGCCAATAGTATCGTTTTGCAGATTACATTGAAAATGACGTAAAATCACTTGGACAAACTGGATATGGGATAGGTCAATGAGGTTCCTGTTTGCCACCAGGATCGCCACCATGTATTCGGGTATAGATAAACCATAGAAACAGTCTAATGTGTCAAATACATACAAAAACGTAATAATGTTGCATTAAATTTTTGTCATGTTTGTTTTTGCATAATGCAGACAATGGACATGACGTTTTTGGTACTTTTTAGGCATAATAGACTGTTTCATTGCCCCAAAAGCACACGGCATCAGCAGGTACCCCATGAGCATGACACAATCGGAGTTGTGATGGGTTTAACCGTGAACAGGTATGTTCCATCTCATTTGTTCTCTTTTGCCTCTCAACCTCCAATTACAATATGCACAGAATCCATCTGTACGTTATCAGTCGGCGATAAACTATGTAGCTTGATTCATTTGACACACAAATGGAATGTTAAGGCCAGTGTATGGAAATACTCTCAGGCATGATTCAGCAGTTCCTCCGTCATATCCTCATTGTTATTGAACTTTACTCAAACATCAAACCATTGTTTCAACGACAACTAGCAATTGCTTAATCGACATCTGCCAATTCTTACTCTACCGTCCAACTATTATTACATTCACCCATTGAAATGCTTTAAGATTGCCCTACAAGGGTTCTGTGTGTGTATATTGAAAGGAACTAGTTGAGCTCATAAAAGATATTTCGACTTGATGATTGGGCACTAAAATTATACAGTAATCAATCAGAAACACATGTTTTTTATAATCGTGACCTTCAGCATTAAGGTGAAATAGTATATAGGTCAAAGTTGTAACCGTTCCCAATTGACTTGTACTTTGGACTAATTGATTCTCGATATTTTGATGTTTAACCAATAACATGTTTAATGATGGATCAATATACATGGTAAAGTAACCTGCAATGTTAACATCAGTTGATAGACATTTTCAGCATCAACCCTGCTATCGCTACGCGTCACGTTCCTGAATACAAGATGTCCTGGTTGAAATGAATCCCTGAACATTACAGCCAATCACGGGGTCAATCAAACGTATTAACTGAAAAAAGCTCTCATTTCTACGGAGCCCCTAAGAGGACACACATGTGAGTGAAAACAAATTTTTCACTTTAATTTTTTTAAGAGGACACATGTGAGTGAAAACAAAGTTCCCTCATGAAAAGATAGCATTCGCGATTTTTTCGTGTTCCCTCACAAATTTTTCTCGTTCGAATGCAGAAACTTGATTGTTGTTACGCCTATGACTTTTGAGAAGGTTTTGCTACAAGATCGCATTCGAAGGCGAGAAGATTGCGTTTGAACGCAAAAAAAAAAAAAATTTGTTTCTTAACTCTTGGTTCTGTCTCCAAGGGGGCTCCGTATTTTTCCTACGCTCGCGTGTACCTGACTGGGAAATTCCCAACAATGTCTTATCAACCGAGAAGAGTTTATTTTTAGAAATCTGTGTTCAACTGGGTTAATCCAAAAAAAATAAACATTTTCCACCGATGGTTTTCAGACATTATTCGAAGGAACCAATGCATTGAATGAGAAGGTCAGGACACACAACATGACTGTCTGCAGATAGTTGTCATGTTATTTGGGCTGTGAAATAATAGATTGTGCGTCTACGTGCGCTAGAGGACGAGACACGACACCCTTTTAACCAACATCCACTGTCAGAGAACATAATAGGACAACGAGACATTTGACACAGAAAACGGCTAATGATGCGCAGTAATAGATAATTTTCGACACGAGCTTAGCAGCTTTATCCACGTGGGTTGACTTCTAATGAAACATCGCTTAGTTCAAATATTAAAGGTAATTACAGTTATTCCTATAAGATTAATGTCGATAAAGGAACAACGATGAAAAAATATACATGTCATCTGGCAAAACACGTGTGTGGAATACAAGCAGTGAACGTCAAATACCTCTTTTGGGCTCAAAAGACAAATGTGTGGACGCTAAGGGTGGAATAGATTCTGACCCTGAAAGTGAAGTATGGGTCAATTACTGAACATTGAGCAGACCCAGGTTTGTCTCTTATCTGATATTCCACAGGCCTCACAACGTCTTCGCTAACGAAAATGGATTCTTATGTATATAATGAGTTATTTTGGCTGGCTTCATATCTAACCTTTTATATTCGTCTGGTGATCTTCCCCGCAGATAAGAAACAAACAATTTAGTACACTTGTTTTGCATTTCATTTCAGTTCATCTTGGTAGGAATTATAAATGGTCAACGGTTGACGATTGTATTATTAATCTGAATAATGAGCACTATAGGCATTGAATTTTTTTTTTCAAAATTTGCTATTCTCAACCACTTACCGATCTTTTTGTTGGTGTACCTCTTACTTTGTAGAACATTAGCTCATATCAACAAGAAGTAATGATATGCTTCTTCATCACCGTTCCCAATTGATCATCTTGATTTTGCTTGAGCCTGTTCGCACCAGTTAGGCTAACCTGCTGTCCAGTGTTGGGGTCAATGACTGGCGTTATGTTGCTTCTATCTGTATGTTTTTCCAAGATACTATATGGTCAGACATGCTCCTTTCCGTCTGTTATCAGCCCATATGTATGAATGTAAATTTCAATGGATCGCTAAATTGACTACATATGTACATCATCGTCGGAGGAGGCTTTGCCCTGAATTTACCAGAGACAGACCTATGGAGACTATTTTGCATATGATTGTCATAACGAACGGGTGTATGCCCTCGATTAATGGTCCATTCTCGCGATTACCTCAATGCGCTATGCACACATACCAGTCGAATGCTTAATTAAGAGTATTTTCCCGTGGGAGTTATATTCAGGCCTGGATCTCTATATTCAGGCCTGAATTGACACAGTGAAAACACTACATACAATGCCACTGTTTGAAAAAATATCCCACTGGATCGCCATGTTATTTGTGTTGTAGCTTAATGGTTTGCCTATGTAATGCACCAGACGACACAACGTGTTGTCCCTGTCAATATTTTGCTGATGGTGGTGGCCTAAATGTTGATATCTCGACGTTTAACTGTGGTTTAATCCCTCCGTGTACATTAATTTTGTTTTTTTCTACAGCTGTCGCTACTTTCACAGGGACACTTAATACATGGACGTTGTGGATTGTCTTTCATTTCCTGAAACGAGTTCATTTCATGATAGAGTTGTTGAAAATATTCATTTATATATTTTTTCAAAATGTATATGATAATTATGACATACACTCTTGGAAACCTATGAGTAAACGTTTGAACAGATATTATTGTTATGTTTCATTTGAAAACATAAATCTGGAAATTTCTGACATTAAATATTTCTTTTGGTGAGAAAATTATAGACTTGGTAAACTATGGTGCCGGATAAATGTGTTCAAATTCAGAACTTTGTTATAAGGCCTGAAAAAAAAATATGTTTCTCGTCCTCCTCTACTTTTTTTCAAAATTGGGTAAAGAATGAATTTTCATTTTTTATTTTAAAAAAAAACACCGTTCTATGCTCATGAAGAAATTGGGTAGGGAGGCACTTTTTATTTTTGGCGGGACAACATTTTACACCTATGAGAAAAGAACACAATTTCGCACAAGCACTTCCAAGCTCAAATAAATCAAGCGTTTATCATTGAAATCATGCGTATTTCATTTCATGTCTAAAGGCTTGATTCATCCAAGTACCCCTCATAATTGAAATCATGTGTACACATACTTTTATTGATTTCATTTTTGAAGACTAGATTCATTTGGGTTTGAAAGCCCGTGAGCACCGTGGCACCACTGGTTTGCAATAATCCTGGCAGACACCACAGACAAATTATGGGTACTAGTAGTAGTATTATCAAATATCGTCGGTTGGTATCAGGCCTATGTTGTTTCAATGAGTAATTGTCGTAAACCGTTTGATCAGATAATACATCTATTGATTATACATCAGAAAACATGGTAAATCAATTCGCGATCACAATTCTGTACATATTTTTACATATATGTAACCACATGGAATAACTGTTTTTGTCTTTGTCTCATTTGGCGGCAACTGAAAACAAGGAGTTAAGGTAAATAGAATGCATATTGTGATTCCATGTTTTGATCATTCACTATCCTCAAAATAGGGACGGCAACATTTTTTCTTTTTTATTTGAGGACAGCTAAAAAGAAAATCCGGGCGGCTGCTTTTGAACACAGGCAGGCACAGATGAGAATGGATAATTAATTTTATTGTGCCTTAGTTTTATTCATGTACTCGCACTGAGAGTCAATGTACAGTTAATGCATTCCATTTTCAAAATCGTTACACGCAATCTATTCTTAGAGTTTATTTCGTTCTTACATTGCCACTATATATTGCACGGTCGATTCAACGGGATTCCGCTTTCAGCTGTAGGAGGGCAATTATGCCTAATGTTGTTAGGCATCGGGCTCATTAGCACTGACGTAATCAATGGCGTCATGGGTGTAACCTTTGTCATATTTATGTCCGGTTACATCTCGTAGTACACTAACGACCATATATTTATACATGGACACGTCATGGACTTCCATGCACAATCAATGGCAATCTCCACACACAAATCCAGGGTCCAAGATCTGTACATTATCAGCCAACGATAAACTTTGAAATGGGATTCCCTTGTCACGTAGATGGAATGATAAGGCCAATATATGGGAACACTATCGAATTTTCTATTTCGATAGAAGTCTGCGGAATTGCCTGCAGAGAGGATCAGAGAAGAAAGGTGCATGATTGATTTAGTTTACTCTGACATTTACCCATCGGATTGCTAAATTTCCTCTAATCGAGAGTTAACTCGTTTTTCATAGCAGACCGTTAACATCCGGACATGATATACTAAGTAGACGTACATATACTTTAAGAAACTATATAGTTGAATAATCAGACAGGTGACTATCACAAGTCTGCTGGGTGACGTCACAAGTCACAAAATTGGGAATTCTGGCCTGCTCTTGGATCTCGGGAATATCTTCACAACGATCAGATCAGCTGATCACTATCAGGGTTGTACTGTTTGTAATAGGTCCCTCGAATCTCCTAAGAATGATTTTTGTCTACAACAATGTACCTATGGCCCGATAACCTATTGCCACGGTTTTGCATCCGTCATCCATCTGTTTATGGTCGAATCTTCCTGAAACTTCGCAAAAGAATACTTCTGATAACCTTTTTCCTCATAATTTATGCATAAGACTCCTGATATGTACATTTGTGATTTGTATATATTTGGTAGGCATGTGGCAGTCATTTCGATTTTTTTGTGGAAACCAAGTCCCTATCTATATTCAGCGATATCCAGACAAAACAGAAAAAGAAATTTTCGTCATTGATTTTTTTTATTCCATCCAATTATCCCTTCATAATGCGAGTTGTATTGTGTATGAACTGGGATGGAAGCAAAGAATACTTCAAGATAGAACTTAAATATTGTCACATACGAATGGGAAATCATATGTGGTGGTTTCAGTAGTAATCTTGAAATTGAAAAATATTGACAAGGTTGAAGAGAAAATGTTGGGAGAAAAATAACCTTCATTGCCTAACACTATACATTTCTTCGGTAACCTTTCTTACCCTTTTTTAGTCAATTACTTGAATTGAATATACCAGTTCATTGATAGTGTACTTTCAAACGTTCTCCCAAATCATCATGTGAAATACGCCTTACTCGTCAAGGGTATACTGATTAAACCTTGTCCTGAAAATAAACATATGTTATTCTATTCGTACCTTCTGTGACGTCAATCCAGCCATGTGAGAAATTGGTATCAAAAGCAAAGTATGACAGGAACTGTTGACACACGACTTTACGGTTTTGTAATCTTAGATTCTACTCGACTGACATACTATATACAATGCATGGGTTGTGTTCGTAATGGGTTGTGTGTCTTCACACCCTGTATAAAGTGCTACACCGCGTATTACCCTACATTCATCTCAGAAGATGCTTTTGAAACATATAATTCTCAACGATGTGGATCAATACACAATTTATACACGGTTTTCCAACTTGAATGCATGTGAGTTTAAAACCACAACATTTACAGAACGTTATATTCTGATTTTTACAAACTCGTTCACTCCCGTTTTCCCTGCTATTTTTGTGTTGCTTAATTGTAGTTTATTATAACTTGGCACAATTCACCTGGGTGTCAAATGGTCATTTCATATCATAGTTCAGATTTCTATTGCATCACAAAAATATCTGCGAGATACGACGTGAACGAGTTTGAAAAAGGTTCTCAAGTATTAACGGAAGAGAAATGCTATAATAGAAAAAAGGCTCAAAGGGCAAGGAATGGATTGAAAATGTTATTCGTATTCCATTATGGTAATTATTAACGATAGTATTCAATAATCACATCTCGGACAACGTGCAGAGTCTCTTGTTCCTAACGTCTTGTAGCATGCACATATTAACAAGGAAAATGCGTGTTTAAGGTAACTATACCATATAAACTGGACCCCGTCAAGGCTCTGAACGTTTCTTTAATGCAGGTGTCATTCGCATTGGCATTATCCATGGGTCAATTAGCATGACACAATTGAAGTTGTGATGGGTGTAACCGTGAACAGGTATGTTCCATCTCATTTGTTCTCTTTTGCCTCTCAGCCCCCAATTACAATATGCACAGAATCCCTCTGTACGTTATCAGTCGGCGATAAACTATGTAGCTTGATTCATTTGACACACAAATGGAATGTTAAGTCCAATGTATGGAAATACTATCAGGCATGCTATGGGCACTACAATTATATAGTAATCAATTAGAAACACATGTTGTTGTTTTTTATAATCAGCACGTTCAGCATTAAGGTAAAATAGTATATAGGTCATGCAAGTTGTAACCGTTCCCAATTGACTTGTACTTTGGACTAAATGATTCTCGATATTTATAACCAATAGTATGTTTAATGATGGAGCAATATACGTGGTAAAGTAACCTGTATTGTTAGCATCAGTCGATAGACATTTCCAGCATCAATCCTGCTATCGCTACGGGTCACGTTCCTGCATACAAGATGTCCTGGTTAAATCGAATCCCCGAACAGCCATGGTTAAATTGAATCCCCGAACATTACAGCCAATCACACGGGATAAATCGAACGGTATTAACTGATAAAAAGCTCTCTATTCTACGGAGCCCCTATGAGGACACACATGTGAGTGAAAACAATTTTTTTTGCGTTTTCTCTTGAAGTTTTCTCTTGAAGAGATCGCATTCGCGATCTGTTTGCGTTCCCTCACGAAGTTTTCGGGTTCAAATGCGATATTTTCACGTTCCCTCGCGAAATTTTCGCGTTCGAACGCGAAAACTTGATTATTGTTACGCGTATTACTTTTGAGAAGGTTTTGCTACAAGATCGCGTTCGGATGCGAAAAGATTGCGTTTGAACGCAAAAAACTTCTTAACTCTTGATTCTGTCTCCTAGGGGGCTCCGTACTTTTCCTACGCTCGCGTGTACCTGACTGGGATCTTATCAACCGAGAAGAGTTTATTTTTAGAAATCTGTTTTTAACTGGGCTAATCTAAAAAAAATAAACATTTTCCACCCATGATTTTCAGTCACCAATGCATTGAATGAGAAAGTCAGGACACACAACATGACTGTCTGCTGATAGTTGT
Organism: Terebella lapidaria; assembly: GCA_949152475.1. Lineage (NCBI taxonomy): Eukaryota > Metazoa > Annelida > Polychaeta > Terebellida > Terebellidae > Terebella > Terebella lapidaria. The sequence continues at coordinate 22,494,695 of OX424565.1, forward strand.
CATGCTATTTGTGTTGTAAAATAATAAATTGTGCGTCTACGTGCGCTAGACGACGTGACACAACACCCTTTTAACCAACATCTACTGTCAGAGAACATAATAGGACAAGAGACATTTGACACAGAAAACGGCTAATGATGCGCAGTAATAGATGATTTTTCGACACGAGCTTTGCAGCTTAATCCACGTGGGTTGACTTCTAATGAAACATCGCTTAGTTCAAACATTAAAGTTTATTACAGTTATTCCTTTAAGATCAATGTCGATAAAGGAACAACGATGAAAAAATATACATGTCATCTGGCAAAACACATGTGTGTGGAACACAATCAGTGAACGTCAAATACCTCTTTTGGGCGCAAAAGACAAATGTGTGTGGACGATAAGGGTGAAATATAATCTGTCCCTGAAAGTGAAGTATGGGTCAATTGCTGAACATTGAGCAGACCCAGTTTTGTCTCTTATCTGATATTCCACAAGCTTCACAACGTCTTCGCTAACGAAAATGGATTCTGATGTATATAATGAGTTATTTTGGCTGGCTTCATATCTAACCTCTTCTATTCTTCTGGTGATCTTCCCCGCAGATTGGAAACAAACAATTTAGCACACTCGTTTTGCAGTAAATGCTGACCATTTCATTTCAGTTCATCTTGGTAGGAATTAGAAATGGTCAACGGTTGACGATTGTGTTATTAATCTTAATAACAAACATATTAGGAATTACAATTTGCCATTTGAAATCACTTACCGATCTGGCTGTTGGTGTAGCTCATACTTGTTGGAACATTAGCCCATATCAACAAGAAGTACCTGTAATGCCGTGTTTCTTCATCCGGTTTCCATTTGATTATATTGATTTTGCTAGAGCCTTTTCGCCCCAGTTAACCTCCTGTTGTCTATTGGAGTCACTAACTGGCGTCACGTTACTTCTATGGTAATATGTTCGAAATCACACATCAATATTAGGTTGTTGGGCAGGCGTTTACCAATTTCATCAAGTGTGTCTGACTAACGAGAGTGCTATCGAAATATTTCATTTCAGGTTCCTTATTGTCATACACATCATTTGGTATAATTGGTGGCAATAAGTCGATAGATACATACGTCATTTGATTATTAAAGAGGACATGTCTGGCAGATTAGTTTCAACATTTGACATGAGATGTTTACAGGTTCACAGTATACGAAATACGAACGTGTCATCAGTGGACAATAGAGAGGATTGAAGTTGATAAATGTCTCTGTTATATAAGGAGAATAATATAGATATGTTTTTTACGTGGACCACCATCAATAAAAAAAAGTACTCAAATGACACTTGCCTGCACGCGAAACTATCGTTTCTTCGAATACCCAGGCTGAAGCAACGTCAATGCACCGCCTTCAGATGTAATTCAACCCTACTTTATATGATGCATTCGCTGCTCGCTGTCTGCCGAACATGACCAAATGTCTTTCCTAGTATTTGCATGATGATGGATCTAAGTTACTTCATTTAGTCAATGTGTAGCTTCCTTCAGAAATGGACCAAACCGACAGGAACATTTGTAATGTAGATTGGTGTTATGTGCATCACATCGTATACTAGTATCCGCTAAGTATTATGCCTCGGCAATATACCACAGGGGATCTGGTACATTGCAAGTGAAAGTAACAACTTGCTGAGATACTATTCGTTCTATAATACAATTATGTCCTGACCCAGTGAATGTAACCAGACATTTTGTCTCTCGGAGACAGTTAAGCAGAGCAATTAGCCTAATATTTTCCTACTCTTCGTAGTTGTACATTATGGATTGGTTCGGTACAACTTAACCCCATTGTCTTACGGATGAATATCCGACCAATTACTGATGACCAAATGACATGATATCGAATGAAATCCAAATGTGACATCGTTTTTGTTAATTAGCATCCATATACATTCAAATTCCAGTACGTTGTCAGAATTGGCATAACTTTTGTAAATTCGGAGTTGATGATCCGTGAATTTATAAGTATACAACTACCAGGTAGTCATGATATACTTTTTTGAGCATGATATACTTTTTTGGGTTCTTGTTTATATCCATAACAAATACTGACTGAATCATTATCGTAATCATCCACACCGATGACACAGTCAAGATGTAGACGGAGGCAATACTACGAATGTATTACATGCAGTGGGCGTACATTACATACCACCGATATATGGGTGGGTGTCTGCACGTGACTACAAGCACATTCCCCAGGTGACTGGGTGGACGGAGGCCTTGATGCTAATCTACTCGTATTCATGGGTATATCCATGTGATCCACATCGGAAAACAGAAAAAGCTTTTCCGTTTGTTGAGTTGGAAATGACCCTGACATTAGGGGATGTAACATTAGGGGCTGTCACATTATCATAATTTTATGTATAACTCCATCTGCATTTGACGTGATATTCCCGAAACCTAAGTCAATATCAGTTGATGATTTTTCAATCAGGGTGGTTTTCTGCCGCGTGATTGATTGCATTAGGAGCTTCGTTAATAATATTAAACAATTTTGTTATTGATATATCCAGGTTTGAAGCTGACCATCGCCACGAGGGATGGATATGGTATGAAGCCGCTATAAAACATGTTTATATTCTGGACACGGCTGTGAGAAGACATTTCGATAATAATGAGTTCTCGCGGTTTGAAATGTGTTGCTGGAGCTGCCAACAACTCGGTTTGCTATGTAATACACGGGCATTCAGTATGTAACGAGAAATATATAATCCAACACTGCTGGCGGACGTTAAATCTGTCCCCGAGGATACCATCAACTCAGTAGCCTTCTGGCTATTGATTGGGTACTTATGTACTTGTCATATATCTGTTCCATGGGGTTTGTTTTGGATTTCTAAAATATTTTCATATGTTGTTGGGCAGTTGTATACTAATTCCTTCAGGTGTACAGTAGAAACAACTACATTTAACACACTGTCTGCCCCTGATGACGCCAGTGTGTGTTTGGATAAACTATTTGGTCGGGCTTTGTTTCTATTGCAAAATGTTGTATTTTACGTTGTTATTTTCATCATCAAAATCTACTGTATTTGTGGTAATAGATGGAAACCTACATTCTATAGCAAAAAAAAAAATGGGACAGGTGCCACTTCATTCAAAAACTAACTAGTGTTGTGCATGAAGAGATAATCCGTATATTCAGCTTGCAGCAGCTCTCGAGTTAGATTGGCTTTCTATTTTATAAATCGTACAAGACCTCGGGTTTGTGGAATATTTGAATAATGTACAACAAAGTATCCAAAAAAAAATAATTGAAAAAAAACGAAAACAACAACATGGTATTGACTGAAATTTAACTAGTAATGTTTGTTTCGATTATCTGGTGTGTTTATGGTCAGTGTTAATTAACTTCAATCCGTGCATATGCCTTTGTTGCCTGGGACAGGGGGAATATTGACATTGGTGATATTGACATTAGTAAATGTGTCTGCAAATAGCCATGAATCAACCTTCATCATTACTTGAGTGATATCATGGTTTCGAAGGGATCAGTACGTATTTTCATCCCGCAGGGGGAAATGCACATGGACCACAGGGAAAACACTGGCCAGAGAGTCAATGGATGCTTAGCCGAATCCATATAGCTGAGTTCCTGATATTGTTGCGCGGGGAATGACCATGAAATCTATTATAGATCACCACAGACCTTGAGGGTAATCTACTGGTATTCACGGGGATATCCATAGCCTACATGTTTATCAAACAGACGGAAATGCTTCCGTATTTGTTGATCTGTAAATATTCTCGGCATTACTACCGCCTCTCTCCTTGATAGGTGACACATACAAGCACATATGATAAATGAAAAACAACAGTGATGAAAAAGGACTTGCAAATGCATCTTGCCTAATATTGGAATCCAACATGTGTATAGATACGCCTTTTGAAAATTAGTCACATGAAATTGCATGTGGTTATCCCAAGAAGAACTAAGATAGAAACTTATATAGAAAATTCCAATGAAACAATCCAATCATACTCATATTTAAACACAACGGATAGGCATTGATCTGACGGGTTATCAATTGATTGGAACATTGATTATGAAACTTTTTTATGTAAGTAACATAGAGCCAATAATAATAAGCACTGTTCATCTGATATATACAGTATGGTGCCAACGACCTGAAGTGTAGTAGTAGTTGTTTATTGACACAATAATATAATCAGAAGCAAACGCGAGTGATAAATGGGTCAAATACAAAACAGATTATGATTGGGTCCAATCAAATTTCAAAATTCTCATGCAGTATTCTGCCATCACTTTGGGTTCAGTGTTTACAAACAAGTCACTAATACTTGATAATTTTATATCCATATTGTTTCTGATATTTTCCGTCAACAGGCACTTTATACATTTGGTTCGACATTCGAAGGGTTAACATTTTCAGCTGTGTTCTCGATGTCTGTTTATATCCGAGTGCGACCGAATACTGTCCGTGTTTCTGTTATGCATGAAACAAATGTAACACAATCATAAAATGTGTTCTGGTGTTAGTCCTCGTTACTGATGAGGATAATATTTACGCGTATATATATATTGTGGAATTAGGCTGCATATATCCATCGGTATTGATATCGGTACAGTAAGAAATTTTGTCTGATACCTGCACGCTCCACTCATATTTTCTGTTCGGGTGTATATACAAATACACCCCAGATAAATTTTAGTTATACTTCGTATTTCATTATCTATATATATGCATTACCGAATGCATTTACAATTATTCTTAGACTTTCGGTTAGAGTGTGAATTGTTGTGAGGCAATTAGTATAATCACAGGCAGCAATCCATGGAAATTCACAATGCTTTGTGTTTGCCTTCACAAATATTTATTTTTGTTGGGCTTTTATGGATTGTGATATGCTAGTCATCTCTTCTGATGAGAACGCAAAGGGCGAGAACATAAAAAAATGGTCGATGATGTGCATTAACGGAGATAATATTCCATTCTAATAAAACACAGTACCATGTAGTGAAAAATTGTTAACCATGTGTTAACAACAATCAATTGATGCACAGTTCTTAATTTCCACGAAGCATACTTAAGTGTTTGAAACGTATGTTTCGTTGATAGATATAAGTCGTGATATACAGCACTGAAACAAACGAATGTCACGAAAAAAACGAATTCATCAGGGGTCCCTTTACCGCTATCGATGGGCAATTATGTCAGATATTATTGCACACTGGGCTCATGATGGGTGTATCCTTTGTCACGTCTAGGTAAAAGGTTCAGTTCCAGAAAAGATATTTGTATGTGGGTTAGGGAGCTATATCTCGTAATATAATGCTAATGCAGAGTCTGGTGGTTACTAGTAATCAATGACGATATCTTCATTCAAGGAGGACTTCCTATCAGTGTGTATTGGCTTCGACCAATGATTTTACGGTTAAAACTTCTACATAACAAATATATCGCAATGCATTTGAAGGAGAAGACTCTAAGCTTTGTTCACATATCGAATATGTATATATTTGTTCAGTACAAACAAATCGTAGGGAGGACATAACATAAAAAAACACCGAAAATCTGCAAGTTTTTTTTTCCACTCGGCAGTGCATGGCTGACAGAAACGTCATATATGACGTAAATTTCTGTGACGTCATTTTTTTTATACAATTCTCGACAGGCGGCTCATTTCACTGGAACCAAATATGCTGGAAGTGTTCCGTTGCCTGAGGCATCATCAAAACAATGACGTCATCGTTTGCTACTCATTCAGTCTCCCCAGTAATAGGGCGTGGCCTGCTAGTTTAGCTTCTTTTCGATTTTACATTCGTTAGTAGTTTTCAAAATATGATCTCTTCGATTTTGAAATCATCTGAATGAATACCCCATGTGCGAGAAACTTATGTGGCGATTTTGCCCTAAGCACGCGGCAGGTGATTGTAAACATAAATGCCATTTACGTGGCCTTTTCGTACTTGGCCTTGTTTTGACATGCTCCGTTCGAGCGTGCGTTGCCACGGCGACGTATTGTAATTTACGCTCCAGTAAACTATAACAATGGATCGATTAAACCTCGCGTGCGCCCTACAGCTTGTGGTGTATTATATATACACTGGAAGCGACTCGATCGAGGAGATTGTCCGAGAGATCGAGACTAGGACGCACACGAGGCTCGCCATGGGCTTTGTGTTCCCTGGGTCTGAGTAGTGGGCTCCTAGAGCCCTGGGGACGATTTCCATGGGGAGGCCCGGGCTGGGAGAGACAAGTTGCTGACTCGGGGGCCTTCGGCCCTGTGGATCGCCAGCTCTCTCCCTTCCCGGGACGTGTGACAGAGGCTCTGGCCAGCATGTCGGACTGCACGGGGTTCCGTCCCCGAGGCAGACCGCGGCTCGCCAGGCCCCGCCAGTTAACACCGTAGGGATGAACTAGTTTCTGAACGGTGTCCGTAGGCCTGGGAGTGTCGGGTGGGCTGTTACCTGGTTACCGTTAATGCTGAAGTAGTTACCGTGTCCGCAGCGACCTCCGGTGAGCGGCCCTGCCGCAAGGATCCGGAATAGCGGATGCGCGTCCGCAAGGACTCGGATGAGAGAGGACTATCCTCGAGGATCCCGAAGAGCGGACGGTAGTCAATAACTTTACATTGGTGCCGTGACCAGGATCAGTCCGACAGTGTTCCATCGCAGCCTACCGTCACAGCGTTGTAGCCTCCTTAGTCCCTGGGGATCGCCCGCTCCTCAAGGACATCTTAGGAAAATGACGAAAGAAAGAGATAAGGCCAAAAATAAGGCTGATCAACCCAAGGGGGGGGGGGGAAACGGGTGGTAACGTCGCGGACAACACCCGGTCCAGCGACGGCCGCCGTGAGAATTCTTCGGATGACTCCGGCGGTAGGAAGGAACGCGCGGAAACCTCCGTGGACAAGACCCCGTCCGCGGAGACGACTCCGGCGTCCCTGGCTCCGTCTTCGGACGTAGAGTCGAGCCCCACGGGGCCGCAGCAGGAGTTGTCGTCAAGGCCGGGCCTTGACGTGTTAGGCGCGGTGGGTGGAGCTGGCAACGGCTCTACGTCGCGCCCGCCCGTGCCCAGAACAGATCCGTGGCAAATGGCACCCTTCCGTAAGACGCCTTCGGGCGTCCGGAATCGAGCGCCAATGCATGCGGGTCCTTCTGGACAAGCGGACCAGCCTTACCAGATGCCACACCCGGCCGGGTGGACTCCTTCGCGAGCCTCCGGCATGGGTTCTGGTCGGTCCGCACCGGGTAGTGTGGTGGATCAGCTCACCGACGCACTTGGCGAGCTGGCCCCTCTAGGGCGCTATGACCGCGCCCGGTCGCCCCATCAGAGACGATCAGACCGGCGGAACCGCTCCCCCTCTCCGCTGTCACAAGGCAACTCGGGGCCTTTGACGGAGAGGGAGAGGTGGCTGATATCCGAGGCGCTTGTGCTGTTCAAGCGGAATCAGCCGCCTCCGAGCGTTGACCCGTCGGCCAGAGTGGGTTTTTAGCGGGAATGACCCCGGCGGCAAACGTGAGCTTCCCTGCTCCTATGTCCGCGGCGTCGATGTTTGCTCCGGCAGACTCCGCCGCAGGCGCAGGAAGCGCGCGGAACTTGCCGCTGTACACGGACGACCCCGGAGCCGGGACCGCACGTCGGGCGCGTAGCAAACGCGATGACGGGCCCGACCACTCTTCGTGGCGGAAACGGTTCAACGGGGATAACGCCGACTTGGAGGACTACTTGCTCCAGGTATGGCGTACCGCCGTGTACGAAGGATGGTCCCAGCATGAAGCTGGACACGTCCTCGCGGGGAGCTTGGAAGGAAAAGCCCTCCGCGTGATACCGTGTCTGCCGGTGGGAACAGTGACGTTCGGCGAGGTTGCTCGTCAACTTCGCCTGCTGTTCACGCCGACGACCAATCGGCGGCAGTCTGAACGAGAGTTCAAGGCGCGTACCCGCCAGCCGACTGAGTCCGTGACAGACTATGCGTTCAACCTACGCATACTCGGCCGGAGAGCTTTTCCGGACATGGACTCCAGACGGTTTGAGACGATGCTGATCGATCAGTTCATCGATGGCCAGCCTTACCACCTAGCGTACGGGCTGGCCACCCATGAAAAGCGATCGATGGAGGAGGCAATAGACTCCGCGCTTGCGCTTGAGGTGGCTGTCCGCCCTAGACAGTTGCCTCCAGCCCCGGCTCCGGCCTCGGCTGTACCTGCGCAGGCGGCGACTCCTCCTCCGGTCAAGGCATCGCAGGTAACCCCGTGGCAGGACCCGGTCGTCCGGGAACCCGCCAGGGAACCTACCCAGCAGTGGGTTAGTGCGCCGGCACCCTCTACAGGGGCGCCCGCACATGCGGCACCAGTCGCCGCGCCGTGCGACATGGAGGAATACGACCTCGGCGCCGCGCAGATGATTGCGCACTGCGCCGGGATCGAAGCTCCGGGACCCGCAGAATGTTGCGCGTTCACCTTCGGACCAGCCCAGAACCGTCCCTGCTACTTCTGCGGAAAGCAGGTCGCGCGGATACCAGGGAGCCCTCCCTGGCCCGCAACGGAGGAATTCCTTCCGGTCTGGTCCTCCGGGACAACAGAACCGGAACCCGCGACAGGGAAACTAGATCCGGACGTGGTGGCGACCAACACTACGTCCGGGGATAGTTGTTCGGTGGCAAACGATGCCGCCCCACCCGCTGATGAGCAGGACGAACCCCAAGTAGATATGACTTCTCCGGAAGTAGTCCTTGGAGATCAGTCCAGCTCCTCCGCGGCTGAGGCGGATGGCGAGGACTCCGTAGATGAGCCCAGCGCGTGCGAAAGGTATCGCCCTACCTGCGCGCTGGTGAGGGACCCTTGCTGGTACCTGCCCCTGTCCTTCGGACGGGAGCCGGTCCGGTTCCTCGTAGACTCAGGCTCGGAGGTGACCCTCGTGGCCGCCGGAACGTTTAGGAAGGAGCCCGCGCTCCGCAACCTCGAGTTGCGGGATCCCGGACCGTATAAGCTCTACGGAGCGGGAGACAACCGCATCCGTATCCATGGCATCATCGATCTGCCTATTACCCTTGGGGACAAGGTGTATCTGACAGAGGCGATCGTGGCGGATATCGGAGCGGCCGGGATTATTGGGATGAATTTTCTACGGGTCCACCGGGTGATTGCCAACTTTAGTGCTGGCGAGTTCCGGATGGGAGAGGACACACACTTCCTCTTCCGCTCGGGCCCGATGCATTCATTCCAGATGCGGACATCGCGCACTGTAGTAGTGCCACCGATGAGTGAGATGATCATCGAGACGAGGCCGCGTCGTCCCCGCATGCCCCTCGATGGTCGACCGTGTATAGTGCAACCCGTGAGCAGTTTCGCCGCAGGAACTGGGCTCGTGCTGGGTGGGGCCCTGGTCATGTCCAACCCCCGCGCGATGCCCATCCTCGTGGTGAATCCTGCGGATGCTCCGATTGTACTGAAGCGCGGATGCATAGCAGCCACTGCTATTCCCGCGTCCTCGAGTCGTGTCCTCCCCGACGATCCTGTCTGCCGCGCTGCGTGCGCGGCGGCGGCCACCGGGGATGACCCGTTCACCCTGCCGGACCATTTGGAATCTCGGGTTCCGAAGGACCGGTTGGATGAAGAGCAGCGCCAAGCGCTCCGCAAACTGCTGCGGCAGTATGCGGATGTGTTCATGAGTCCTGATGGTGCGGTTGGCAAGACTGACGTCGCCAAGCACCGCATCGACCTCGTGGACGAGCGTCCTCTCAAGCAGCGTCTTCGTCGGGCAGCAATAGTGCACCAAGAGGTCATAGACCAGGAGGTGCAAAAGATGCTCGACTTGGACATCATCGAACCCAGTGACAGCCCTTGGGCCAGTCCGGTGGTTATGGTGAAGAAGAAGGACGGCTCGTGGAGGTTCTGCATGGACTATCGGAAACTCAACGATGCCACGCGGAAGGACTCATATCCTCTCCCGCACATTGAGGATACCTTCGATGCCCTGGCCGGGTCGCACTATTTTTGTGCTCTGGATCTGGCCTCTGGGTATTGGCAGGTGGAGATGGAGGAGAGTGATCGGGCGAAGACTGCCTTCGTTACCAAGAACGGGCTCTACCAATTCAAGGTAATGCCGTTCGGGCTCTGTAACGCACCAGCGACGTTCGAGCGCCTCATGGAGATGGTACTTAAAGGGTTCCTCTGGAAGCGATGTATGGTCTACATCGACGATGTCGTCGTGTATGGCCGGTCGTTCGAGGAAACCCTCACCAACCTCCAGATGGTGCTCCATCGCATCCGCGGAGCAGGGCTTAAATTGAAGCCAAGTAAGTGCGAACTATTCGCGCAGGAAATCCTGTACTTGGGCTTCATGGTAACGGGCACCGGAGTGAGACCAGACCCCGCAAAGGTGGCGGCCGTGCAGAAATGGCCTCCGCCCTGCAACGTGGCGGACGTGAGGTCCTTTTTGGGCTTCGCGAGCTACCACCGCAGGTTTATTCGCGGCTTTGCGGAGATCGCGCGTCCCCTTACTATCCTCACGGAAAAGGGCGCCGATTTTGTTTGGTCCGCCGAGCAGGCTGACGCTTTCTCGGGACTCCGACAGGCCTTGGTAGCGGCCCCGGTGCTGCGGCACCCTCGTCCGGACTGCGAGTTCATCCTGGACACTGACGCGAGTAACTTTGCACTCGGCGGTGTCCTCTCGCAGATCGTGGACGGGCAAGAGCGGGTAGTAGCTTATGCGAGTGTGGCCTTGAGCCGCTCTCAAATGAACTACTGTACCACTCATCGCGAGTTGCTCGCGGTGGTTACGATGACCAAGCGTTTCCGGCACTATTTGTTGGGACGCCATTTCCGCTTGCGTACTGATCATAGTTCGCTGAGATGGCTCCTCAACTATAGTGAGGCCGATGGCTTGGTGGCGCGGTGGCTCGTCAAACTCCAAGAGTATGACATGCAGATAGAGCATCGCGCTGGTAAGTTGCACGGCAACGCGGACGGCCTGTCCCGTTGTCATAAGTGCAAGAATCCGGGTTGTGCAGGAATGGCGCCATTCCAGCAAGCCGCGGATTCGTCCTCAGACTCGGAATTGGACGTTCCGGGGAGACCGCAGGCCGCCGCCCCCTCTAACAACACGGCGGCCGGAGCGTCTAGGGCTAATCTCCGCGCGCGGACCCGCCGTTATCGGCGAGGGCGTCCCGCATACGAAGCGGAGGTGCGGCTCAGCTCCAGCGAGTCCTCCTCGAGTCCGGCGGTGTACTCCTCGTGGGTACCCTCGTCCTCTGGAGAGTCTGAGTATGAGCGGTCCTTGCCCCCTGTGGTGATGGCCGCTGCGGCGCAGCCGGACGCGACGGATGAGGAGCCTAATTACTTGGGTGGCTACTCTCCGGCGCAGATAGCTGCGGCGCAGAGAGCTGACAGAGCTCTGGCGCCGGTAATTACAGCCCTTGAGGCCGGCCAGAAGCCCTCGAAGGATGAGCGAAAGACCTACAGGGAGGAGACCTTGTCTCTAGTATCTCAGTGGGAACGACTCTCCTTGAGGGATGGCCTCTTGTACCGGCGCTATGAGCCACCGACTCCACTGCCTCCCATATGGCAGTTGGTGCTTCCAGCGGAGCTGCGGAAAGAAGTACTCCACCAGTTGCATGACCTCCGGGTGACCGGTCACTTGGGAATCCGGAGGACCGTCCATAGGCTACAACAGCGCTTTCATTGGCCTGGTAGCGGCTTGGACGTGCAACGGTGGTGCGCAGCCTGCCCTCGGTGTCAAGCTCGCAAGGGAGTTCCGACTCCTGGCCGCCACCCCTTAACCACGGTTAAGGCGGGCGCGCCGTTCGATCGGATAGCTTTGGATATACTGGATACCCACCGGGTCACCCCGCGCGGTTTCCGGTACATCCTGGTGATTTCCGACTATTTTACCAAGTATACCGACGCTTACCCACTGCGCCGCCAGACTGCGGACGAGGTAGCTCGGTTATTGGTGAATAGATGGGTGGTGTACCATGGGGTACCTAAACAGGTACATTCGGATCAGGGCACGCAATTTGAGAGCAACCTGTTCCGAAACCTAGCACAGATGCTAGGCAGTACCAAGGTGCGGACCACCCCCTACAGGCCCCAGTCTGATGGCCAGGTCGAACGCTTTAATCGATCGGTCCTCAACATGCTGGCGGCCTTTGTGAACGATCGTGCGAATGATTGGGATGACCACCTCCCGTATGTCTTAATGGCGTACAGGTCGTCGGTCCACTCTTCGACCGGAGTTACTCCGCACGCGATGTTGTACGGCCGGGAGCTAAATTTGCCCGTGGATATTATGTATCCAACTGCGGCAGAGACTGGCGCAGTACCCCAGTGCGGTCCGGAGTACGTGGAGTGGATTCGCCGCGCCCTGGCGAACACCCATGATTTCGCGCGCGCGCGCCTGGACAAGTCTGCCATCCGGCAGAAGCGAGGCTATGACGCCCATGCTAAGGGTAGGCCAGCTTTTGCGGAAGGCGACAAGGTGCGCTACTATTATCCGCCGCTTAAGCAAGGCAATAAATTTGCTAAGCCGTGGATAGGCCCGTTTACGGTACTGAAACAGGTGACAGATGTGGACTACCGGATCCGGAGGGATTCCGATCCGGACAGGGTTCTGGTTGTCCATATCGATAATCTGAAGAAGTACGAGGGCCCGCTTGTCATGGATCCGCTCGTTCAAGATGCGGAACCGGATGATGCTCCCGTGTGGGATCCGTCTGGTCAGCATCCGCGGACTCCGGACGAGCGTGTGCGCCGTATGGTGGGCCTCCCGGGCCTCTCTGACCCGTCAGATGATGGACTGGGTGGCTATCAGCCAGATGACGGCGATCCGCAGGTACCCCCACTCCCTCCAGTACCTGCGGATGACGGGCGGCCACGCCGGAAACCACGTGCGCCAGCCCGGTATGGGTGGGAATAACCTTCCGCCCATGCGGATGCGTCTGCGGTACCCGTCTATCATACTACGGATGGGTTTTAGGTCGTTCCGTGAGAGTCCGCACGACTTAACTCTGCGGGTGGCTACTTGGTGGCTATCTTCGGAGTTGAGGTCCGCGGAGACTTTCATGTCGTAACGCCGCCGCTCCGCATCCGCCCTCCTGTAGTTTCCAGCGCCAGGGACGTGCGGATGGCCTGTCCGCACATTGTGGACGGCTGTTCGGCGTAATCCGCACAACGGTTACGCTGGCCGGACGAATTTACTGATCCGGCCGGACGCCCCTGGTCCCGGGACAACCTCTTATATGGCCAGACTGAGGTTGGGATTTACGTCCGCTACGGGAGAAGCGCCTTCCCACGGATTTGGGGAACTGGCTCTGGACGCGGGGATAGTGTCCGCAGGTGAGGACTGATGTCCGCGGTTCGTCCGCGTGACTCGTCCAGCGTCCGCGGCGCTTTAAGATGACGCACTTCGGTGTAGTTATCCCCCGTGAGCCATTACTATAATTACGGTTATAGTACTTAAGGTTTCTTACGGCAGGAAACCGACTATCCATTATGATAATGGAGCGGTTGTTAAGTCCGCGTGTGCGGACCAGCCGCGGCAGCGGGTGACGCTCGTTCTCGTCCGGATCGTACCTTACAATATGCGGTCCGGCCGGAATGACCGGAACCCCGGCCTCCTTCTAAGAAGGGGGTCGTATATTACATGCGCAACACTTGTGGTGGCTTTTAATTCCAATTTCATATTCATTGGATAAGGGCAATACGCCGTACAATGGTAGGCGTCCGGCCTGGACTCCGTCTGCGGGCAGCTCCGGACGTCCGCCGGCTATTGCTTTCACCATCTTTGGGTGCCTCTAGATTGGGCGCCGGTATGAAGGGTTCGCCCCCTAACCATTGAGGTTATGGACCATGCCGGCTCCGCGTCTAATCTATTGGCTCCGCGCTCCGGTAGTCGTTTGAGGAGGCTCTGGGTTGGACCGGGCACCGCTCCGCGGCCGGGCAGTACGTCGGGGTTGCTAGTGGGCGCTTTGCAAACGCCCATAGGGCGCCCGATTGTCTGTCCGGACGTCATGGGTATGTCCGATCGCCCTGTAAGCGTGCCAGCGGCTATGGGGAGTGAGTTTGTTTATTTTCCATCTCATTTATTATTTATGGGAGGATTATAAGCCACAAGTGTGTGCGTGTTCCCGTGGAAATGCTATTCGTACTCATTTATCCAATATATGAGAAAGTTTAGTGATATATCTCTTGTCCTTGGTGCAATAGAGAGTAAGAAATCGGGAGATTTCTGCTTTCGCCAGAGGGGTGTAGGAGATTGTGTACATTGTATCGAAGGCTGTATGCCGTGATCTATGAAAAGCATGCAAGCGGTGGTGGATTTATTTTCATTGCTGCTTGAGCGGTGTTAAATCTTTATTTATCGCTGCTGATAGGGTGACATAATCGTAACACCCACAAGTAGTTTGGCTTTTTGGTACATTGTATACAATCTTTAACCTGCGAGGGTGATTAACTTCACGTCATTGATCGCCAGTGCGAAAGCTATTGCTAATGACTGCTGTTAATTACTGTAGTATTTTAGCGGGTTCCCCCGGGATGGCTTGTGTACACAAGCCACCCGTATACATGGCACGATAGGAGTCACCGGGGGGGGGATGCGTGTATGTGAATGCGGTAGTGTAAAACGTCCTTTTGTCTGTCGATCGGGTAGATGCAGTGAACAGACGTTTCCACGGGAACGCGTCATACGATGCGTGTGCAGTATAACTGCCAACACTTGATGCCTATAATCGATGTAACTCGACACTTACTGGTCATTCAAGCGCTCGGCACTGGTGGAGACGGATCTGCGGATCTGACTCCCAGTGTTTAGAGCGATTAGAGCGCTTGATGTCTGAGTCAAGTGACGGCTGGGGTAGTGATGTGGGAAGGGAGGAGGGGTCTCTAGAGCGCACTAGTGTGTACTCGAGACCCCTAGCTAAGCCTGAGGATGTGGACAATGAACATGTCTCCGAAGGCGAAGAGATGGGTTCTGCGGAATCCAGCTCCGGCTCTGGTTCTTACACAGGAACCGAGTCCGAGAGCGAGGCGCCGAGCAGCTCTTGGATCCGTCGCCTTTTCCTCGTATGGAAGAGGTGATGGACTGCGGTGGTGCGGGACTCGTGGATGTGGATATTGAGTTGCATCCGCACCCGGAGATGCTTGCGTCTTTGGGTCCGGATGAGAGTACTCGTGCGGAAACCCGTCCGGATGGCCGTAGCCGTCCGGACACCGGTTCCGCCGAGAACTCCTCGGTGTCCGCACCTGCGGAGTCTGGTCCGCACGACCAGAAGGCCCCTCCGCCTTGGGCGGAGCAGGTTGACGCGGCTGAGGAAGCCGCATCCCAAGCGCCGCCTCAGGAACAGGAGTCTGGCTCGAAGGAGACCGAGAACCGAGATGACGGGTTTACATCGCCCGTCTCTAGGCGTACTCGCCGTCAGCTGGGGAGAGCCCAGCAAGTGCTGGAAGCCTCTGACCGCGGGCAATCTGAGGCCGGATCCGACCCGGACCCGGCCTCCTCGCCTCCGAAGAAGAAGAAGAAGAAGCGGACCCACCGGAAAAAGAAGTCCGCGGTCCCCCGCCTCAAACCGGATCGAAGTCTGGAGGACCTCA
Organism: Terebella lapidaria; assembly: GCA_949152475.1. Lineage (NCBI taxonomy): Eukaryota > Metazoa > Annelida > Polychaeta > Terebellida > Terebellidae > Terebella > Terebella lapidaria. The sequence continues at coordinate 22,510,295 of OX424565.1, forward strand.
GCCGCTGGCGCCTAAGCCGGGCGGCCAGACAGGGTCCTCCGCCAAACCCGGAGACGCCAAGATGCCTAATCCCTCGGGATCTGGTGCGGGCGGCGCCTCCGCGGGATCCGGCCCGGGCGCGGGAGGTTCCAGTAAGCGGGTGCCTATCCAGGCACCGAAAGGAACCTCCTCTTCTTCTTCCTCCGGTACCAAGAAACCTACCGGAGCTGCGGAGGTGGGGTCGAGTCCAGTGGACCGAGGGCGTCCCGTGCCGAAGGAGGGAGATCTTCGCTTAGAACTCCTCCGGAAGCGCGCGGAGAAAGACGGGGTCCACCTGTCTGACGCCGCACTGGAAGCGGGACGGCGGTCCTTCGTTGCGCAGCAACAGAGGGCCGCGCCCCCACGCGGGAAGAGTGTGCCCCGACAAACCAGGTCGGAGAATCGTTCGGGGGCGGCCAAAAAGAAGAAACGGTCGTCCTCGGAGCAGCCCTCTATCCAGAGGCTGCGGGCCGAGATGGGCCCCGAACTCCATGGAGTCCGTCAGGGACACATGTTCCTTCCGCGGTATGGCAGGGATCCGCAAGGGCGCCGCACAGCGGCGGCCGGCGCGGCGGCCGACACGCCTTTCACACGGCCTCGTCCACTCACGGACGAGGAGCGTGTCGGGTTGCCGCCCGAGACAGAGGAGGGTGTAATATGCCAACTCTGTCCGGAATCCCTGGACGGGTATGAGGACCCGCACCTTGCGCTCAACGCGGATGCCGCTTTGGAGGCCGCTCGGACTCGCCTACCCCAGGGCGATGACCCCGAGTCGTCCGCCCTGAACCAGGCGGCTCTCCGGCGCGCGGATGCCGCTTTGGAGCTGGCCATCTACCCATACCTAGTCCAGGTGTGGGGAGAACGGACGGCCGGTCCACAGCGCACCCGCGATACGGTGGAGATGTTCCGCGCCATTGCAGATCTCGGCGCGACATCTCTACCGGCCTCCGTCGTGATGGCTCCGTCAGGACCCGGATTGCAGGGCTCACCGCAAAAGCCCCTGCAAGCTCCACCGGGCCTGCCACATCCGCCCGTGCAGCCGGCTTTCACTATGCCGGCTCCGCTGCTTCCGCGGCGTTGGGACTCGTCACCGCCGCCAGACCCCAAGACAGGCGGCACGGATGAGGAGCCCATGACGATGGAGGAAGGCTAGGGTACTAGCCTCGTCGCTGCACTTGTGCGGCGGCGTGCCGGAGTCGCTTCCGCTGCTCCGCCCTGCCTCGGACCCGTCCTGCGGATCTGAGGAGCCGGCCGGCAGGGCGGTCGGCAACATTTTTAGAGGTACTATCACTTTTGATCACTCGGTGTCGTTTTACAAAATTTCTAAATTTAAAGTCTAACCTTAAAGATATTCCAAAGACTCGACACACCGTCCTTTTATAACGGATGACCTTCCAAGGTCATCACACGGTTTTGGACCACCTCGGTCAAAATTTTAGCTTGTTTATTAGGATTCATTCAAAATTGCAAAGCGCGTTATAGTTTACTCTGTAAGTCCGGGGGTAGTTCCCCATTCTTCCAAAAGGGACTCTTAAAGTCCTAGTGTTTGCGCCGTGACTTCCGGGCGTTGCCATCTTGCCTTCTTCCGGCCCCCGCCATGCGAAGCCTTCGTCGGGTTTCGAGCATTTTGGGCGCGGGCGGAACATGTTGGGGACCAACATTGTAAGAAGTAGGGAATGTAGCGATTTTGCCCTAAGCACGCGGCAGGTGATTGTAAACATAAATGCCATTTACGTGGCCTTTTCGTACTTGGCCTTGTTTTGACATGCTCCGTTCGAGCGTGCGTTGCCACGGCGACGTATTGTAATTTACGCTCCAGTAAACTATAACAATGGATCGATTAAACCTCGCGTGTGCCCTACAGCTTGTGGTGTATTATATATACACTGGAAGCGACTCGATCGAGGAGATTGTCCGAGAGATCGAGACTAGGACGCACACGAGGCTCGCCATGAGCTTTGTGTTCCCTGGGTCTGAGTAGTGGGCTCCTAGAGCCCTGGGGACGATTTCCATGGGGAGGCCCGGGCTGGGAGAGACAAGTTGCTGACTCGGGGGCCTTCGGCCCTGTGGATCGCCAGCTCTCTCCCTTCCCGGGACGTGTGACAGAGGCTCTGGCCAGCATGTCGGACTGTACGGGGTCGCGTGATTTTGCTGACATTGGTCACGTTTCATGCATACACAATATCCAGATTAGTTTGAATCCCCAAATACCTCAACTAAGCATAGGGTTGAGTCAGACGATAACTAGTAAATGGTTTTAGAATGTTTTTCATCCGCTTTGCCTAGTAGTAGTTCTAGTATTTGGTATTTTTTTTAAATCACTTCATATAAACTACCTGTTACGTAGAAAATTATAGGCCAACATAGTCATACTAGTAAATCCAGTGCAGAGCAACGCTTGTTTCATAAGTCTCACCGCACACAGCTGTTGACGTTTCAGCTCATATTGCATAGTTTAGCACCAACCTGTAGGCTTTTCAGCAACAATTCTGCTATCGCGATGTGGGTCATGTTCCTACATACGGAATGGTTAGATTAGATTGAATCCCAAAACATTTCAGCCAATTGAAGGAGTAAATCAAACGGCATTAACCAAAGAAAGCTCATCATTTACGATGATGTTTATCCGATTGGACAATACCTAACAATGGTAGAGAAACCAAAATGTCTCGCCAACGTGAAAGCTGATCAAGGGCCAAGTAAATAGTTTCAATCATTTTCACCGTATACGATCTATGTCTCTTCACATTTCTTTATGTAGCCCAGCAAATAGTCCTGTTTGTGGTTGACTTATCAACAATATCGTAACCTCGCTGAGCAATTGAACCTACAATAATCACTAATACCATTTTGGGCATCGTGCAAAGAGCATCCAATCACATGAAAACAGTCTGGCACAAAACATGACTGTCTGCAATTGTTGTCATGTCGTTTGTGCTGCGTTATAATTGAGTGTGCGTTTTCATGTGCTAGACGACGAGACAACCTTTTAACCAACATCACCGTCACAAAACCTAACAGGACAAGAGCCATTTGACATAGAAAATGGCTGATGATGTGCAGTAATGGAAACTTTATTGACACCAGCTTCGCAGGTAAATGCACGTGGGTGGACTACCAACGTTCCATCAGTACATGTCCAATTAAATAATTAATGGTTCAAGTTTAAATTTGATATTATATCCGAGAGAGAACAATTATATTGCAGAACATTCTTGAGTAAATATAATCTGACGAAGACATGTGTGTGGAATATTTGTGGACGATATATACCTCTTCTGGGCAAATGACAAATGTATGGAAAAACGAAGGGTGAAGTATACTCTGTCCATGAAAGTGAAGTATGGTTCAATTGCTGGACATTGAGCAGACCCCGTTTTGCGGCATATCTGATTTTCTACAGGCATCGCAACGTCTTTGCTACCCAAAATGGGTTCCGAGGTATATAATGAGATATAATGGCTGGATCCACATCAGAGCTCTTCTAATCTTCCTGTGATGTTTCCTGTAGATAAGAAGCAAACAGATTAGCAGACATGTTTCACAGCAGCTGCTTACCAGTAAGTTTGGGTCAATTTTCGTAAGAATCAAAATGATAAATGGATATCGATTGTGTAATTATTGTCAATAGTTAACACCGTAGGTATTACAATTTGTTACTGTTGAAGGTATTCCTCTATCATACCTCTATTCTCAAGGCTGGATTGCCATGATATGTAGTAAATGGGAAATCTCATTTTTGCAGACAAAACAAATAGCTTTTGGCATGTGATGTTGTGTATTCGCAAACAATACGACCGAATAAGTGGACGTATTGCATGGACAGTGCTGCATCGATACACCCATGCCTTGAGTGTGCTATGGCTTTGAGATACCTATCAATAATAAGCGAGCCCCATATCGAGGTCTGACAAGGAAGCACATAGTCATGACGGAGGAGTATGGGGTTATGGCATCACTTACACCATCATTTCAGAAGTATGAATGTTGTCTTTGCTATGTTATTATTTGGTCTTGTTGAGAAGGCAGCCTTGCTGAGGCAGTATTTAGTCATGGTGAACTCTGCGCCTCAGTGTGACATCAGCCATCATCCGTTATTCATTGTTCTTCTTTGGGAAATGAGCGCCCTGGTATAAAACAACATGATCATTTTCTCAGGAACCATTATGTGATTGAATATTGTTCGGTTCTCGTTGTAATAGAGCTGAAAATAATGGCTTTCGCCACTTTATCGAAGGAAAACATGTTTTTCCAATATTCCATGCGAACAATATAGTATAGAGCAGAGGCCACTTGACACAGAAACTAACTAATGTTGTGCATTAAGAAATAACCTATATATTTAGTCTGATGCGTTCCGCCTGATATGGCCATCTATTTCATCAGCCATGCGAGAACTCGAGTTTGTGGAGAATTGTGGTAGTGTAAAGCACTGCGCCATATATTGACACACATAATTCAAGTATTTGAGATTGTATAAACAAATGTCTACAAACTGAGTCGAACTGAGTTTTGCTTCCGTTCGCTCAGAATAGGGCACATATTGTTATTGGTAATTATGTTACTGTATGCTTTCCAAAATAAATGAGTGAAGATCAACATGGGCCATGGGTAGACTCTGAATCTTTAACGAATCCAAATGGATGTGCTCCTGAATTGTGGAGAATGACCATGAGATCTATTATAGATCACCACAGACCTTGAGGCTAATTTACTGGCATTCACGCGGATATCCATACACCGACATGTTTATCATAGAAGAGGAAATTCTTTTATGCTTGTTGAGCTGCCAATATGCCAGACCATACTTCCATCACGCACACTTACACAAGTACATGGAACGACAAAATAACATGACAAAGTTAGGTCACAATAGGTCACAGGTTAGGTCACAGAACATCGAATATGTTGATACCAAGATGGATGAACTAAAAAGCTGCCGACATAGGAGATTGATATTACCTTGAACTTGCTAATCATACTCATAATAAGATCGAACTGATAAGAGAACGACCTCACTGATTATCAATCAGTTTTGTTACATATGTGCAGAAAAATACACCTTCAGTAAGAAGGATCTGCCCCAGATGACACCACCAGAGGCACTTTGGTTGTTAATAGCTAGCAGGGCTTGATAAAAAAAGTGTATATTTGATTTGATATTGTGTTAATCAAGTAAACTGGCAAACTGGTTGCTTTGGTGATAATAGGTTGATAATTCATCCTAGTACCATAGAACCTCTAACCAAACATCTGCTAGAAGCAGTGGTGCCAACACACTGATGCATATTTAGCCTTTGCAATTGAACGAGTAAAATTTTCCCACACACAAAATATGAAGTGGTCTGGTATTAGTCCTCGGTACTGAATCTGAGGAGGACATGCTTAGCCATGTTCATATGAAATAGTTTTCGCCTGAATATATACTGGGAAATTATCTTGTATTTCCATGTCATGCATGTTCAATTCACACAAGTAACGACACTGGCACAGTGGGATGAAGTTTATGATACCCTACATGTACTGCAACAATGTCTCTTATGGACACCTTGCTTAATTCTAGATATGTTTATGCTTAACTATATATACGGTAAACCTGTAAATACATTAGACTTGATATTGAATTACATATTACTGTCAAGGGCAATTAAAAGTACCGAAAAGTGGAAATCCCCATCTTTTTTGTTACCCTTCACGAATAGTTTGATGGATTGTGTTTTGTGTCATCATCGCCTCTTAAAAAAGGGCATACACCTTTCGACTACAACAACGAAATGGTGAGTGATGTGCATCGACGGATATGGTACTGTATTATAACTCAACATATTGCTAGTATGATATGAATGTAGATAAGATATAGAATATAAATGAAAAACTTATAGTAAACAAATTTAGGTTTGTGTTATAATGCTAGTATGATATGTCGCTAGCAAACACAAACTACAACAAATTCGGAATAAAACAAAGGTCTACCGAATGTTTAGAGCCAAATCTGCACTAAACTAACAACAAGGCGAGGACGTAATATTTTTGTATAACAAAAACAACTATCAGTCTGAAAAAATCTCTGCTAAGTACAGTCAGTGTAACAGTTCTCAGATTTCACGGAGAATACTTAGTGTGTGAAATGCCAGACGGGAAGAGAATCAATCGCCCTTCCTTCATTCGTGGATAGAGTTCGGGAAACAATATTATCCTGATCGCATACATTTAATATGGCACATTTTCGCCCACGTATTGCCAGTAGTAACGTGAGTATTGCAATGAAAACGTATTCAATATTACACAAACATCGATGCAACTATGAGGAAGGTTATGTGTATACTAAAATTGTAATTCTCCCAACCAAAACGGAGACACCATATACTAATCAAAGCACAACTAGGGGTGGAGTATTTGGATAATGTACAGCACTGTATCAAATAAACTTATAGAAAAAACCGAAACCATTAACAACAGCATGGTATTTGACTGAATTTTGATCGGTAATGCTTGTTTCGATTATCTGGTGTTTTTATGGTCAGTGGTAAGAATCTTCAATTCGTGTATGTCTTTGTTGCCTGGGACAGGGGGAATATTGACATTGGTGATATCGAAGTTAGTAAATATGTCTGCAAATAGCCATGAATCAACCTTAATCATTACTTGAGTGATTTTATGGTTTTCTAAGGGATCAGTACGAACTTTCATCCCTCAGATGGAAATGCACATGTGCCACTGGGAAAGCACGAGGGAATTGGATCCTTTGCCGAATCCACATAACTGAGCTTCTAATATTGTTGCGGAATGACCATGATATCTACTATAGATCACCACAGACCTTGAGGTTATTCTACTGGTATTCATATACTGGGGATATCCATACCCGTACATGTTTATCAAACAGACGGAAATGCTACCACGTTTGTTGACGTGTAAATATCCGAGATTACTACCAACACTCTCCGTTATAGGTGACACATACAAGAACATAAAATGATAAATGAAAAACATTAGTGATGAAAAAAGACTTGCAAATGCATCTTGCCTATTATTGGAATCCCACATGTGTATAGATACGCCTTTTGAAAATTAGTCACATGAAATTGCATGTGGTTATCCCAAGAAGAACTACGATAGAAAATTTCAATAAAACAATCTGATCATACTCATATTTAGACACAACGGATAGGCACAGACCTGACTAGTTATCAATTGATTGGAACAGTGTACAATATAAGACACCCTCTATATATGGAGTATGAAACTTTTTTATGTAAGGAACACAGAGCTAATAATAAGCACTGTTCATTTGATAGATGCAGTGTAGTGCCAACGAACTGAAGTAAAGTTAGATTTGACTTTCGAAGGATTAGCATTTTGAGCTGTGTTCTTGATGTCTGTTTATACCCCAGTGTGACCGAATAATGTCTGTGTTTCTGTTATGCATGAAATAAATGTAACAGGAGCAAAACATGAGCTGGTTCTGGTGTTAGTCCTCGGTACTGATGAGGATAATGATTACGCTTGCACATAATTGGGAAATTAGGCTGCATATATCCATCGGTATTGATATCGGTACAGTGAGAAAATCTGTCTCATCCTCGACACGTCCTACACATATTTTCTGTTCGGGTCTATACACAAATATACTCCAGCAAAATTTTACTTATACTTTATATTTCATTATCTACCGAATGCATTTGCAATTGTTCTTAGACTTTCGGTTAGGGTGTGAATTGTTGTGAGGCAATTAGTATAATCACAGGCAGCAATCCATGGAAATTCACAATGTTTTGTGTTTGCCTTCACAAATATTTATTATTGTTGGGCTTCGTGGATTGTGATATGCTAGTCATCTCTCATGGTGAAAACGCAAAAGGGCGAGACCATAAAAAATGGTCGATGATGTGCATTAACGGAGATAGATCTAATCCATTCCAATTCAACACAGTACCATATCAGTGAAAAATTGTTAACCATGTGTTAACTACAATCAATTGATGCACAATTCTCAATTTTCAAAGTGTTGGAAACGCATGTTTTGTTGATGAAGATAACTCGTGATGTACAGCACTGAAACAAACGAATGTCACTATACTTTGCAGGGTCAATTCATCAGGTTTCCCTTTACTGCTATCGAGGGGCAATTATGTCAGATGTTATTGCACATCGGGCTCATGATGGGCATGATGGGTGTAACCTTTTTCACGTCTAGATAAAAGGTTCAGTTCCGGATAGAATGTTTGTCTGTGGTTGAGGGTCGCTATATCTCGTAGTATATACGTGTAGTATAACCACCCTATGCAAATGCAGAGTCTCTGGTGGTTACTAGCAATCAATGACGATATCCTCATTAAAATCCAGCGCTCAAAATATGTATACGATCGATACAGTTTATTTTGACATTAATGCATTGGCTTGTTTTGAGGTTTTGCAATACGAGGGTTCATTACGGGTAACGTGATCATAATAGTTACATGATAAAATATATGGACATGATACGTGAAGTGCATGTTTACTATGAAACTATACATTTAAATATTATTAATGAGTAACTTTGTTACATTAATAATGATGAAATTTCTGCATCATGAACAGAATGATCACCAGTCAGTGCAACTATTAACGACTCTTACTCAACTCACAACTAGTTTTTTCTTTTCGCTAATTCGGATCGTTTTTCATTCCACCAGAACTATTGAACAGCAATTCTGCTATCTCGCTTAGTCACGAGATTCTGGCACTTTAACTGAGCGTAGGGTTTAGTCAAACGATAACTGGTGAAAATGGTTTTAGAATGTTCTCCATCCGCTTAGCCTGGTTTTAGTTCTAGTATTTGGTTTTGTTTTGAAAATCACTTCATATAAACTACCGTTTAAGCAGAAAATGAAAGGCCAACCTACTAGTAAATCGAGTACAGAGCAACGCTAGAAATGCCTTGTTCCATATGTCTCTCCTGCGCACAGTTGTTAACGTTCCAGGTCATATTGCATAGTTTAGCACCAACTGGTAGGCTTCCAGCAACAATTGACCTATCGCTGAACCCATTTGTCCGAGTCTTTTTACGCCATTTACGACGCATTCTGCAAAACGTTATTATTGGCCAAAGAGAAGTTTTCCGACGTAATTTGTGAAACTCGGACAACTTTTGTGGGCTTTGGCGATAGGTCAATTCTGCTATCGCGATATGGGTCACGTTCCTACATACGGAATGCCCAAATTAAAATGAAGCCCCAAACATTTCAGCCAATTGAAGGAGTAAATCAAACAGCATTAACCAAAGAAAGCTCATCCCTCACGATGACGTTTATCTGATTGGCCAATACCTAACCAAGGTTAAGAAACCAAAATGTCTTGCCGGAGTGAAAGCTGAATCAAGGGCTGAGTAAATAGTTCCAACCATTTTCACTGAATATATGTCTCCTCATTTTTCTTTATGCAGCCCAGCAAATGGTGCTGTTTGTGGTTGACTTATCAACAATTTCGTGACCTCGCTGAGCAATTGAACCTAATATAATCACCAATACCATTTTGGGCATCGTGCAAAGAGCATCCAATCACATGAAAACAGTCTGGCACAAAACATGACTGCAATGGTTGTCATGTTGTTTGTGCTGCGTTATGATTGAATGTGCGTTTTCATGCGCTAGACGACGCGACAACCTTTTAACCAACAAAACATAACAGCACAAGAGCCATTTGACATAGAAAATGGCTGATGATGTGCAGTAATGGAAGATTTATTGACACGAGCTTTGCAGCTGAATGCACGTGGGTGGACTACCGACATTCCATCAATACATGAATTATCCAATTAAATTAGTAATGGTGCAAGTTCAAATTTGATATTATACAGAGGGAACAATTATATTGCAGAACATTCTTCAGTAAATATAATCTGGCGAAGACTTGTGTGTGAAATATTTGTGAGCGATATATACCTTTTTGGGCAAATGACAAATGTATGGAAAAACGAAGGGTGAAGTATAATCTGACCCTGAAAGTGAAGTATGGGTCAATTGCTGAACATTGAGCTGACCCCGTTTTGCCGCATATCCGATATTCTACAGGCATCGCAACGTCTTTGCTACCCAAAATGGGTTCTGAGATATATAATGGGATATAATGAGTGGATCCACATCAGAGCTCTTCTAATCTTCCAGTGATGTTTCCTGCAGATAAGAAGCAAACAGATTAGCAGAAATATTCCACAGCGGCTCCTTACCATTAATTTTGGGTTCATTTTCGTAAGAATCAAAACGATAAATGTGACCCAGCACCACAAAATCAGGCATAAGTCACAAATATTGATTTTATAGTACAGGGGCAAATACATAAAAATAACCATTTTGGCAAAAATAATTTTTTGTTATCATTTTGTTAGGAGAAGGATCTACTTTGGAATGAACATAAAAATTATTGGATTTTCTACCCGATTTTCTGAAATTTTAGTTGATATTGTAGATTGTAATCGAAATTCTAAATTTATTGGTGAAAATATCGAAAATGCATATTTATATCATACTCCCTGTGTGTCCAGAGAAATAATTTCACACAATTCAAATATGACTGTTGCATAGCTGAATTGTAAATGTCTTGCTCACTCGTGTGATACCAATATTATTTTAAGTTTTAAAAATGATGATGATTGGTGCTAAGGAAAATTTTGTAGTCAAATTATCAGTAAAATGTCAATTTTGTGGAGGGGAAATTGACATCCATTATTGACGCCATTTTCTCAGAAACAATAAATCAGCGATAGCAATCTTCGAGTCAACATAACTTCACCCTCTGTCCTCTTTCTCGTGGTACATACATCTAAGTTTTGATACTCGGTCACTCATGCCTGATTTTGTGGTGCAGGGTCACAAATGGATATTGATTGTGTTATTATTGTCAATAGTTAACATCTTAGGTATTACAATTTGTTAATGTTGGAGTTATTCCTCTATCACACCTCTATTTTCATGGCTGGATTGTCGTGATATGTAGTAAATGGGAAACAAAACAAATAGCTTTTGGTATATGATGTTATGAATTCGCAAACAATACGACCGAATAAGTGGGCGTATTGCATGGACAGTGCTGTATCGATACACCCATGCTTTGAGTGTGCTATGGCTTTGAGATACCTATCAATAATATGCGAGCCCCATATACAGTTCTGACATAGTCATGACGGAGGAGTATGGGGTTATGGCATCACTCACACCACCATTCCAGGAGTATGAATGTTGTCTTTGCTATGCTATGTTGAGAAGGCAGTCTTGCTCAGTATTCAGTCGTGATGAACTCTGCGCCTCGGTGTGACATCAGCCATCATCAGTTCTTCATTGTTCTTCTTTGGCGACTGAGCGCCCCGGTATAAAACAACATGATCATTTTCTCAGGAACCATTAAATTGAATATTGTTTGGTTCTCGTTGTAATAGAGCTGAAAATAATGGAGTTTGCCACTTTATTGAAGGAAAACATTCTTTTCCAATAGTCCATGCAAACAATATAGTAAAGAGCAGGGGCCACTTGACACAGAAACTAACTAATGCTGTGCATTAAGAAATAATCTGTATATTTAGTCTGATGCGTTCCACCTGATATGGCCTGATATGGCCTTCTATTTCATTGGCCATGCGAGAACTTTGTGGAGAATTGTGATAGTGTAAAGCACTGCAACATATTTTGAAACACATAATTCAAGTATTTGAGATTGTGTAAACAAATGTCTACAAACTGAGTCGAACTGAGAGACCTGTCCCAACTTTACTTCCGTTCGCTCAGAATAGGGCACATATTGTTACTGGTAATTATGTTATGCTTTCCAAATAATGAGTGAACATCAACATGGGCCATGGGGAGACTCTGAAACTTTAGCGAATCCAGAGCTCCTGAATTGTGGAGAATGACCATGAGATTTATCATAGATGACCACAGACCTTGAGACTAATCTACTGGCATTCACACAGAGACCAATATACCGACATGTTTATCAAAGAAGAGGACATTGTACCATGCTTGTTGAGCTGCCAATAATCCAGCTCTTACTCCCATCACGCACCTTTTTACAAGTACATGGAACAACAAAATAGCATGACAAGTTTACATAACATAAAATATATCTTGTCCTTCTTCTCCTTAGGCTTGGCCGAAGCCTGGGGCTTGGAAAAAGGTGTGGCGTAAGCCTGGAGGGGAGAGGCTAGGAGCTTGGCCACGGTCTCTGTAAGCCGTTTGTTGGCAGAAACGGACTCCTCCTGGCGGGCTAGCTCACGAGCCGCAGGCAGCCAGGATTCCAGTCCGGCGAAGAGGGCCGGGGGAGAGGACAGAGCAGGGGCAGCTTCACTTTCCACCAAAGGAGCACAGCGTAGCTCCGTAACCAAGGCCGGAGGGAGCCTAAACCTGGCCTGACTCAGAAAATCATCCCGCCTCAGCAAGTGGAGGACCCACTCCACATACCTGCTCTGTTCCATACGGTGGGCGGATGCCAGGTCGCAGGATTCCAACAGCTGGGAAGCCGAACGGAGGTGGTCCCCGAGGGCCGCCAACTCTGCCGGAGGAGACTCCAAAGCTTCCAGAGCTGTTTGGGCACACTGTAGCTGACGGTAGGCCATGGTTCGGAACCAGTCCCCCAGGGAGGACACACAAGTAGCTGCTTGGGCAGCATGGTTACGTGAAAGCAACGTCCCAGGTTGCACAGTCATCAAGCGATCCTCATCTCCAAGGTAAGGGGCCGCCGCCTCAGGGAAGAGCGCCAGCTTGTCCAAGTAATCCGGGTTAGAAGGCAGATAGTCTCTCTTGCGGAAATGAGGTCGACGGGGGAAATTCCCCAACTCAGTCTTCCCCTGGTCTAGTGTCTCAATTCGGTGATGCGAGAATTCCTCTCGGAGACCATCCGGGATGGGGAGGCCTCGCCGTGACGGCTGGTCCGGGAACCGCTTGGACACCATAAGTGACGTGGGACACTGTGGGCTTCGGCTCGGCTGGGAAGAGTGTAGGTTCCAAGGTGGACCATACTAAGACCAGCTTGTGGTCGAAGGAAAGATCCTCCTCACCATCCTCACTATCCACCAGTTCAGTGTCAAGTCGTGGGCACTTGTTACTAGGAGCCATCACGGAAGCCATCACTGAAGAAGGTGGCTTCCCCGGAGCCGAAACCAGTGGTGGGGGCCCAGCAGATGTGGTAGGGGTAGCCTCGTCCTGCCCGCACACGACCGAGTCCTCCTCCGAATCTGCGTCAGACTTCTGACCGAAGATCTCCGCAGGTAACTGCTAGGGACTCCAGGGCCAAAGTGCACTGCAAGGCATCCGACGTGGGGGGAAGGGAAAATCCCACACGAGCGTCCAAGGCTGCCATCACAGCCGAGACAATGCTGGACACATCCACCGGTGGAGCAGCCGGGGAAACCCCAGACAAAAGAGGGGCTGAAGAGACCACCTGAGAGGGACCTAGCAGTGTAGGCTGAGCCGCCGAGGGAAGCCCATGAGGCTGTCAACGCCGAACAAGGGTGACCTAATCAGGCGGAAGGCAATCCTGCTCCACGGGGCCTGACACTTCTGTTCCAACAATAGTTCTCTCCATCGAGAGGGCATGCCAACCCTGGGGCCAAATCCCTCCGAAGCGGATTGGACCACCTGTCAGCAGGGAACACCCAAGGTCTGGGCCCCGTCGGACGGGAGCCAGACTCAAAAGTGCAAAGGCAAGGCGAGAACAGCACTAAGAGTTGTTTGCTTGACCCGCACCCCAAGGCCCGGACCCCGTGACTCTGTGACTCAGGCTGTGCCAAGCACAGAATACCCAAAGGGTCGGCGTCCGAACCCCGTATGGGGCCCACCAAACCAGCCATAACACTGCCACGCAGGTCCACACAAAGCCCCGAGTGCCGGTAACCGAAAAACGGTGGCAAATTGGCCAGAAACGGTGCGGAAACAGCACAGGATGCCTGCCCACCGCTAATTACTGAGGGACGTGCACAAACAAGCTCCCGGCTGAATAGAAGGAACATGAAATACACAGTTCAAAGATTCCAAAGGCGCACCACCGTGGGTCGAGTGGCTCGGCTGGGAAGAGTGTAGGTTCCAAGGTGGACCATACTAAGACCAGCTTGTGGTCGAAGGAAAGATCCTCCTCACCATCCTCACTATCCACCAGTTCAGTGTCAAGTCGTGGGCACTTGTCACTAGGAGCCATCACGGAAGCCACCACTGAAGAAGGTGGCTTCCCCGGAGCCGAAACCAGTGGTGGGGGCCCAGCAGATGTGGTAGGGGTAGCCTCGTCCTGCCCGCACACGACCGACTCCTCCTCCGAATCTGCGTCAGACTTCTGACCGAAGATCTCCGCAGGTAACTGCTAGGGACTCCAGGGCCAAAGTGCACTGCAAGGCATCCGACGTGGGGGGAAGGGAAAATCCCACACGAGCGTCCAAGGCTGCCATCACAGCCGAGACAATGCTGGACACATCCACCGGTGGAGCAGCCGGGGAAACCCCAGACAAAAGAGGGGCTGAAGAGACCACCTGAGAGGGACCTAGCAGTGTAGGCTGAGCCGCCGAGGGAAGCCCACGAGGCTGTCAACGCCGAACAAGGGTGACCTAAACAGGCGGAAGGCAATCCTGCTCCACGGGGCCTGACACTTCTGTTCCAACAATAGTTCTCTCCATCGAGAGGGCATGCCAACCCTGGGGCCAAATCCCTCCGAAGCGGATTGGACCACCTGTCAGTAGGGAACACCCAAGGTCTGGGCCCCGTCGGACGGGAGCCAGACTCAAAAGTGCAAAGGCAAGGCGAGAACAGCACTAAGAGTTGTTTGCTTGACCCGCACCCCAAGGCCCGGACCCCGTGACTCTGTGACTCAGGCTGTGCCAAGCACAGAATACCCAAAGGGTCGGCGTCCGAACCCCGTATGGGGCCCACCAAACCAGCCATAACACTGCCACGCAGGTCCACACAAAGCCCCGAGTGCCGGTAACCGAAAAACGGTGGCAAATTGGCCAGAAACGGTGCGGAAACAGCACAGGATGCCTGCCCACCGCTAATTACTGAGGGACGTGCACAAACAAGCTCCCGGCTGAATAGAAGGAACATGAAATACACAGTTCAAAGATTCCAAAGGCGCACCACCGTGGGTCGAGTAGGACTCTCCCACCAGCAGGTCAGCCGCGGAACAAAACAAAGGGGATGAGGAAAAAAACTTAGCTCCTCGACAAACCAAGATGCGGTCAAGCTTGTCCAGAAGGACTGAAGTCTTCCTCTCCTGACGGCGGCATCGCTTCGCCAAAGACGTGGTAGAAGACGAGGATGGGGCCGGAGACACTTGGCGCGACTGAAACTTGTCCCTCCTGGCGAGCACGGCACCCAGAACCTGAGCCCACTGTTCCCGCGTACGGCCCTCGTGCAAGACACACGTCAGCTGGTCTGTATGAACCGGGTCCTGTCAAGAAATGCACTCTGCGTGTACCTCCCACGCCGGCAACTGTTGCACTGCACACAACGGCGCATCCTAGAAGGCATGGTACGGGAGTCCACGCACCGCCACACATAGCACCGCCAAACGTGAGAAACAATCCACACGATCCATGCCAAAAGATCACAAAAAAAATAATTCACAATGGCATGTTAAAATTGGTGTTCGGTAAACTAAAAAAAACGTGAACGTTATGTCAGAAGGCAAAATCCGTTTGAGTACCAGCCATAGGAGACGAGAATGTGTTTTGGAGGTAAGATATAGGCATATAACACAGCTAATTAAAAATGTTCCCCTTGTGACGTCATGCTTACATATTTGCATATTATTGAGCTATATAATTTTCCAAATTGTATTTGGGCAGTTTGAACTTTGGAGAATACTTATTGTGTTCCTTCATTCGTGGATTGAGTGCGGGAAACAATATTATCATTATCGCATACATTTAATATGGCACACTTTCGCCCACGTATTGCCAGTAGTAACGTGTGTATTGCAATGAAAACGGATTCAATATTTTACACAAACATCGATGCAATTATTAGGAAGGTTATTTGTAAACTAGAATTGTCATTCTCCCAACCAAAACGGAGACACCATACATTAATCAAAGCACAACTAGGGAGTGGAAGCCCACCAAACTGCGATGTACTTTTGGTATAAGCCTCAGAGGGTCACCCACACATACACAGAGGTCACTAAACTCACTAGTGCAACGTGATTCACCACAATCTTCCTTCTGGTCAATTGCTGTCATTTCAGCATGACAAAAGCCATTCCTCCCATATTGGATGGCTTATTCTAGCAATGACCTTGGACGGACAAAGAGGTTTGGACTTAATATGTGCTAAACACAAGCATTTCGATTTGTCACTGACTGACTATAAGTATCTAACAGTATATAAAAAACGACTACCACACTAGAATGCGTGAGATATGTGAATGATAAACAGATGACCTGCAATATGTACTAGTTAAATTGCTTCAGTTGTGAAGGGTAGCATCTGAACCATATATTGCCACAACAACTATGAATAATTTACATCAATAAGAGTAATTCGGCTGACAGCATATGTACAACAACACCACGTTGACTGTCTTCGCCATTATCAACCAGGAAGAAGGCACCATCACCATTAGTGTTTACAACAAACCTTGCACACTGATGCTGTTGGATGGATGAGCATTAGATAACTTGATCTACTCACATTCACATGGAGGAGGGTGACTAGATAACAATATTTAACCAACTATGAGTAAACATGTAGTCACTTATAGAGTCCAGTGTCCGGCGATATCGATAAAATTTCATGGAAACTCCCGTATATGGCCATATCATGCATATGGATGTTAAAACAGGCGTGTGTGTGTCTTCATCCGCTAGATGACGTGTATTTAACACATGATGACAGGGACTGTACGCCTCAATCCATGTGAGTGGACTACTACATTATTGCCATTATTATGCAGGTGACGTTTGAATTGTTTTAATTTTATTTGGACCGTATTTTAGAGAATTCAGTTATATTGCAGAACATAATGATTGAAATATAATCGGACAAAACTATGATATATTGTTTAACGTTTTGAGCTGAGCTAGGCTGTTAAAAATCTAGAGGATTGTGGAACTGTATGTGTTCTGTATGCTGCAAACACGTCAAGCATCAGCAATGCTTCTAGAGTCTCTTCATCATCTTACCATCTGGAAGTATGGCATAAGGATCTTATCCACATACTGCACCATACTGCTTCTGTTGACAAGTGTGATGATGTATGCGCTATATGCCAAATTTCAGGATACCGGTAGTTAAGTCACTAATATGAACATTCCTAAAAATCCCAATCCCCAACTACACACCCACCACAAACAGTGAGGTAACAAAGAGTCAAAAATTATTTCTTGAATATTATCTCTTCAAAATTCAGTTTTTGGACGCTGATCAGTTACTTTGAATTTGACTTTCAATGATCTTGAAAGGTCAAAACGTTTTTTTTTTTTTGTCAAAAAACGATTATTTTTCGACTTGGCTACCACTTTCTCATAGGGTGTCTGATCAGTTTTGTGATTTCTGTTTCAAAAGATTTCTTTTTTTTACCTTCATGATCTGTACAAGTTTCATCTTTCATCTCCCTTGAGTTGCCGATCTGCGTTTGGTGGCCATTTTTAAATATTCAACGGGTCGGCGAAATTTTTTTTTTGCCGAAATCACGTTACTATTCGTTCTGAGCCACAGCCCCAGAAAAGTTTCTTTTGCCATTGAAGATTTTCTCAAACTAATTTTTCCTTCATAAAGGGAGTTGTGTTCAGTAAACTCAGAGAACACAACTGATAACAAGATAGAGCTTCAATATTGGCATATGCAAATGGAAAGTCGTATATGGCGAATTTATAAGTGACCTTGAATTTGACTTTTAATGACCTTGGAAATGGAAATTTTGGTGAATAAAGTTGTGGTTCAAAATTGAACATTTCTCCGGCAACATTTCTTAGCCTTTGGACTAATTTTGTTTATGCGATTTGCATATTTCGGATATACTTTCTCGTCCCATAAACATTATTCATTCTCTGGGAATTTCATTTTTATTTTCCCATGCTTGTGTATTTCTCTTCTTTTGTGTCTCTGTTGTTTTTTTGTTGCACTTCCATTGTTTCTTTTTTTTTACATAGTTTATTTGTAATTGATGATTAAAATATCATGATGATGTATTCATTTGTTTCTTGGTCTTTATGTCAGTGTATGCCTGATTTGGTCCCATTTGATTCAATTACTAATGTCATCACCTATGTATTCCAGTGTACATGTATGTCATTACGCACTGACTCCTATTTTTTCCCTTAATCGGCAAGACATTTTATTGTGTCACACGCGATTTATGCAGCGGCGTGTTTGGAAACTAATGTAATCAATATTAAATGCAGGACACGTTCCGCACCTTATAAATGCTCCGGTGCCATCTCAGATCTACCAGGTACATTGTCTATTCTGGTGCTATTGCAAGACAAACTTCATTCACGTTCAGTGATTGCACTATATTGACAATTGAACAGCTAAACACATTTCGTCGCTTAGCCTTTAGATTTCGTATGCAGAACATGGACGATACGAGTGAGGAACCAGACTTACTGAATTTCATCTGAAATGGAAATAAAATCCAACTCGATTTCTTTGTAGTAGATAAAGCAAGATTCCTGACTACTTTGGTGGAAATCACTCGATATTCATCAATTGTTTATTGTGTATAGAATCTGTTCACTGAATGTCTATCGATCAAGGGGAATTGATACAATTAACCTGTCTTTTATCTGTTGTTTTCTGCAGGCTTCACGAGGTCTTTGGCAATGACAACTAAGGCCGATGTGATGTTACTAGTTTTAGCTTTGTTCTGGTGATTTTCACCACATATAAAGAGCAATTTATCCTGCGTTTTTCCATGTGCATGATTGCTATTGTATGTAAGGGACTTCATATGTGGTGCAACCCATCATGGTGGAATTATTCACAGGGACTTCTGGGTTCGTTAAGTATTCAACGCCCAGCAATTTATTACTCTAACCATATACCTAATTATAAATATATCAATCTTACCACCTTGTTTCACACCATAGTATCATACAAATGTCGATGCAGTATCATCGCTACCAATATGGCGATAAAAGGTGAACATTACATTAAGCATAACACAACTATACGCATGGAATGGGCGCGCGCATATGTATTTTACTTCTGGCATAAGCCCCAGGGGTCACTCAACTGAGTTACTAATGCAATGTGAATTATAATGTTCTTCCCGGTGGTCAATCCCTGACATTTCAACACCACAAAAGAATTCCTTCCATATTGAATGGCTTATTGTGGCAATGACCTTGGGTTGACAAAGCAAGATTGTGTGCAATATGTGCTAAATGCATACATTTTCGTGTATCACCAACTGGCTATAAGTCCCTGAGGCTATATAGAACAAAAGTGAAAAATATGAACACATCAACTATTTTTTTTCTGTCTCGAATGTAAATAGTATAATACTGATGACTCGAGTATTTTGTTGTAAATGTCTTATTGATGGTAATAGTTGGAACATACGTTTATACCACCGAGCCAGTATCACTGTTAGTGGACGAAAAATATGTCCCAAAGGATACCATTAACTCAGTATCATTCTGGATTATGATATGGTACTTATGTACATGTCGTATACAAAAGCAATATAATTCTTGCAGAAGTACCTCTGTTGCAGCACATGTTGTGAAGTCAGTGGGACTGAAAGTATGAAATTGATAGATACTACAGATGATAATTATCAATTGTCTACTTGTCCATTTCATCATACTTTAAACCATGAGAGTTAAATCAGGTCAGACTTTGAATGCTTACGGACGAAGGTCAATGCCCTTTGTAGTGTATAGTACCTGCGCTAGCAAAACGAGTCAAACCACTTGAGGTACCCAGTTGCATATTTATGTCAACCATTCGGAACGAGAAAAGGATCAATCTTCTTTTGATTTCCAGACAAACTGTACTTTCGCATGCACATTTACTTTTCAGTCTAATCAGGCCTGTACATCACAGTACAATGCAATGACGTGGATAGTGCGGACGTTGATCTCTCGTTACCTGTTTCAAACGAGGGCATCTGGAATCCGATTTACGGCTTTGCTAATATGTGTTAATGTTGTATTTGCGATTTAAAGCAATAATTGACTTTAATAAACATTTGAGGAGCTATTCACCAAGACCTCGTCGCTCGTTTCATTGCGTGTATTTGCATGCAACCACATGTCTCAACTGGCTTCGGGATACTAAGTGATTGAATCTGAGCATCTGCGAGGCATTTAAAAACCAATATCAGACCACTGTGACAGTGAGGAGTTCCTTTAAAGACAATTACAACATATCATTCCACAATCCCAGATAATTTAATTATAACTCTTTTCTTGTGTTTATATCGACATACATGTAGCAGTGAATGTATTTAGTCGTGTATTCATTACATTAACATTGTTCTGTAAAATATGATTAAAACAATGAGAATGGTAGTGTGACTGTATTACTGTACTACATTTATTGTTATCCAGCGATTCATATAAAGGTTATATTTCGATTTAAAGTGACATCTGGCAATCTTGGTTAATGGTCATTTTCCATTCCCTTTGCATCATGCCAAAATCCTGTATGACAGGAAAATCCCTTTTACTAATATTTATTGAGATTTGATGCCACACATGACCCGACGACTGAAGATTTACAGTAACTGCTGAGTCTGGGTATTTCTTGGAATAGGCTGCTTCTTTATTCACGTAATAACTTTGAATCACTAGAATTCGTTGACTAAGCCATCATAACGTTTGGTACTTTATTAGTATCGATAAGCTATAATATTTACCACAAAATCAGGCTTTTGAGTGAATATTATTGAATGTAAAACCCAGATTCTGTTTTGGAAAATATTGTGGTTCATTTCATTTTTAATGTAGGTGTTAATGTGCACATTTGTACATATTGAGGCCAGTTCGCACAATCCAAGGCCACTTTCATAATAAGCAAACCACCATGAATAGAGAATGCTTTTAGGTTGACATGACAAGATATTGACCACATGGACGAGTTCATGTTTCACATGTCAATAACGTCCACATATATTCCTTGCTTTATTCGAGTATATTACTGGGAGAAGGTGCACCCGTGTGCTGTGAGTTTGCCATTCATCGACGGATGAATAATTTCAACGAAACTGAATAACTGACCATAACGCGTTTCAATAGCAATCTAACGTGATTTCATGTCGGAGGACAATGTCGTAGGTGCCCCCACGTCAGATATCGTTTACTGCCATAGAATAACTTCGGAAAACCCGGACGATGTTGCAAATGGAGCAATACGGATTCCCGATTATGTGATCGAGAATAAAAGAACATCCCACTAGGGGCTCCTGTGCGTTCAAATCTCTACTATAGACAAAATTAAGTATGAATGATGGTAGAAATAGATTGAAAGCTGGTGTTTATCCGCCATCAAAATAAACTCGTGAAAGAGAATTACCATGCGAAGTTATCCGAATGTATGGCATACATTTTAAAGATTCCGGAATACGATCATGGCAATAAAATCACAATTGGAGAAAGTTATGGATTCTGCCATACATTTCCGACAGAACAAAGACATTACATGTACTAAAGCTATCTGTATGTACTTGATTTCATTTCGACTTTCGAGTGCAAATCGTCTGAGTTTGTTAACATTACCCCGACGCTCGGTGCTTTGTATCCCTTGATGCAACGCTATCCCAGCACGCTGCCATATTTTTTAGATTTAATTCTATCGTACCAAGCATAGAAAAAGCAGCTGCTGGTATTGTCAAGTGACTCACTTATTAACACTGTGGTGATACTGGATGCACTAACGATCGTTAGTGCATCCCACAATGGCCGACAGTAAACACGATCAGTTTGGTTTTTAACCATATTCTATCAAATGACAGGTCCATTTGTGATAAATGGACACTCTGAAGGTAGCTTAGTGTTTTGGTCAAAGCCATGCGTAGTTATTTCAAGCAGATCACGCTTCTTTGTTTAGATATGTTGAGGAAAAGAATTAGCGATAAGATTCACCAACGACAAAAGTGAGATTCCCTAACGATATAGGCCTAATACGTGTATATTGTAATACGTCCATATCATACACCATTGTAAATTCGTTGATTTATGCGACATAAATTAGCGAATGTCACATCAAAAATAGGAAATCTGTATTAGAAGATCATCTATACACATCAATACAATCATGTCAATTGGTACTTTGTTTCACGTTTAACATTTAAATAACGTAGA
Source organism: Terebella lapidaria (assembly GCA_949152475.1). Taxonomy (NCBI): domain Eukaryota; kingdom Metazoa; phylum Annelida; class Polychaeta; order Terebellida; family Terebellidae; genus Terebella; species Terebella lapidaria. Next base: position 22,532,574 of record OX424565.1, read on the forward strand.
TTTGAATTAATAAAGAAAAGATCGTTAGGGAATCTTCACTTGTTCGTTAGGGAATCTTCGATTTTACAAAAACCATCGTTAGGGAATCTTTCGGCTTTTTTTCAGACGAGTTTCCATGCTCAAACCAACATGAATCGCCATGTATTTGCAACGAAAGAATCAGCAGATGCATGTGTGTATCAATCACAATCGTATTATCGGGAAAATGAAGAAAATTCAAACGAACCGCGAGTGGGTTGGCCATTGCAGGATGCACTAACGATCGTTAGTGCATCCAGTCTCACCACAGTGATTAAACTAATTTGTGTTGTACTTTTGTCAACGTCAAAGTCACACTCATCAAGCGAACTGAGTGAGATAATTGGTAAGCTATTCATCCATACTATTCTTGATGATGCATCAGTTTTCATTATTTTACAATATTTATGTTACTTATCTGAATAGTTCCGTAATACATCTAGATATTTTTGGAATAATTACTACAGTTCCAGTTGAGAATTCAAAGCCTAACTAGAGTGTATCATTTTTATGTTCTTATACCGTGGAGGTGGTGTCCCTGATCATTTTGGTTTTTACAGAACTTGAAAATCTCAATCACAACCGCAGATATTTCTATTTTCGTGAAATACTTTTTTCCCAATCTATCAGCATTTTGCAGGACCTCATTAATTATTATAATTAGATATTCATGACGTCATATGAGTCAGGTACCATAATTAGCTATCTAAACCTCATTTATGCAAAGGTTATAATGTAGATAAAGGTCCCTATAGACACTGATATGTTTTGTGGTAATGTATAGTCAGTCTTATGTTATGCCAGCATGTTGTCAAGGCTACACAATCAGAGCTAGCGCCCATAGCAACCAGTTGTTGGGTGGGTTGCTATGGACAATTGAACTGTTAGGACATGTGAAGGTGCTACTTCCTTTTAACATTTTTACAAAGGATCATAATGTAACAAAAGTTGAGGTCCCAATAATGTGGAATCATCAGTGGTTAGCAACAAAATCTCCATAGCAACGTGGTTTTGGTTGTCATGACACCAACAAAATTTATTTAAAATCTGAATATTTTCTGTATGGAGTCATTATGTAGAACAAACATTATTTTCATGTATTTTAATATTACAGCGTACTGGTTTCAATGAGCTCATTATCTTTCAGTGACTCATATGACGTCATCATTTGCATATTTGCATATGACCCCGAAAGGTCAATAGGACATGTCATAGACAAACCTCCGTAAAATAGTGACTATTCAACATATTTCATTTTTGTGAAAACGGGAATGATCCCCAGACTTCCGTCTTTGATATTGACACTAAACTAAAAAAAAGTTATTTTTTGACTCTAGTTAGGCTTTAATCTATGTATACATGGACTAGAAATACACGATACAAGTACTTCCGTGACGGTACGTACTATGAACATGCCAAGTGAAAAGACAAACTGTGTTATTACTCTCAGAAAAGACGTGAAAGGACTCATAGGTCGGAGTCCGACAACATTTCAAGGACGATTGTTTTCAGTCCATCAGCAAATTACAGTCGGGCTTCCTGTGGAAACAGACTCGTAAGTCTTGTTGCCATCTGGAACAGAAAAGTAACAGAAAATAACACGGTTTTGACTTATTACGGATACTGACAAATACTGCAGCTTGGCACTACTTGTAGTTTATTAGTCAACCCTGAAATAGACTAGGACATACCATGCTACGGGAGTGAGCCCTGAAACTTGGGAAGCGCAATTGTTACTAGTACATCTCAATCATCATTCATCAATAACCATGTACCCGAGTCAGTATTTGCGAGCGGCTTACTGCTTTGTCAGATTTCATCATCCAGGGTTCTTCTTTCGTCGATTTAGTCCCTGGAGTATTTTTTGTAGAACACGACAAGTTGTCCCATGGCTTGAGTATATCATTCGTGTCAGCGTTAACGATTTTATTCTGGATTCATATTTGGAATCTATATCCTCGCCCCTTATTTAACTAAGAAATAGGTGCAAACTAGTCACAAGTGGTGATTATGTAACATGTGTGATATCACGCATGCGCAAAAATTATGAGAAACATGACGAGAAGCAGACACAATGGTATCAATTTACAGTAGAAAGTCAATTTTATACACTATATTGAGTTCCCGGAGTGAGTTCCCGGAGCGCAAAGCACTTGAAAACAGCTCCAGAAAGACAACAACGGTATCGAGTTTCTTTAGGTTTCCAGCATTACAAAATAACTCAGGTCCTTGATATACATTGAATGGAAATATACAAATGACGTGAACGCAATATAGATTCCCAGTTGTACATTCACCCGCTTGGGTTCTTGTATGTTTGAAATAATTTTTAGAAGATGTTTTCCATGTTTCGAGATACACATATACGTGTGCACTTACATTTTCCGTTGTATTTCCTGGTTTCCATTAGGTCCAAGCTGAGAGCATGCATGATCGAGCCCGATATCAAGGATGTCAACGATATCCACTTTACTGAGGGAGAATTGATATGTTTTCCTGTTCCGCTATCTGCCGAAACTGGATGCACGAATATAATTGATAAACGCCCAAAATATTCTGTATTTCATGCTAGTAATTTACCCTTCATCTAAAACTAGACTAAGACCTACAATTTTGATGAGGCAACCTGCTGAGGAGACACTGGTTGAACAACATTATATATTTGTAAAAATATATATCAAACTGTGCATACCAGCCTGCAATAAACATCCCAAATGTGATTGCCTTGTCTGACTCGATGGTGCACCAAGGATAAGTGGTGAAAGTGATGGAAGATAACGATTTCAATAAACACATCCCTTCTTGCCTCAAGTGTCTTAATAAAATGGTATGCATAAAGTAGCGGGTATACCCACTTCACGTTCGTTGCTTGACGAAGCTACAAAAGTAGGACAGTAATAGCTGCTCATGTCATCTACAAGCTTCGTTTAAGCAACCTAATGTTTCCACAATATATTATGATGCTAGAAATGTGCTACTCAATTCCAAATATATCGTGGCAACTCAATCATTGAAACAGTATGCAAAAACATCTCTGAACAACTTTGTTTTGAAAAGTGTAGTGTACTAATTTGAACATGTATACACGAATAACCTCTTGTTGTCAGTTGTGGATGTGCAGCATATTGAATGGAGTTAGTGAAACATTATTATTGAATGAGAATCTTTAAAGCAGCAGCTGTTTTTCCATGCTCAATAAACAATAGCTTTAAGTGCGCCACATTCATCAGCCATCGAGCCAATTGAGTTTTGGATCATTAATAAGCTACATACTCATACCATTCATTCCACACAATGCACTGTTATTCATTATTTTACTATAATAATGTTAGCTATATGAATAGTTCCTTAGTAGATCTGAATAATTTCCTCGGTCCTGCATGAACATAAGCCCTTCTATGTTTTTATGAATTAGGATATACTGCGCTGTCACTGTGTGTGGGATGAATTAGGAAATACCGTTGTCTTGAAAAATGCACGATCCTGTGATTGTTTAACCTTCTCCATTATGTATAGTGAGCGTGCCCAGTGAAATGGAAAGCTTGGTAATTACTTCCAGAAACAGCCATGAAAGTAATCACAGGTCCGAATCTGACAACATTCCAAGGACGATCTTTGATCTTAAGTCCATCAGAGAATCACAGTCGGGTTTTTTTTTTTGCTATTGCGTGAAAAGCATCAACAGGTAGCGAGCTATTGATGGAAAGTGGCGCTTGAGTGTTATTGGAAACTACTGGAATAGTTGAAAGATTACACACTGATGTAGAACTGATGTTACAACCTCGCAGTATCGGTGCTTGTAGTGAGCTGATGAAACATCAGCTCAAACCCATGATGCATCTCAATCATTATTAAAATTTAAGCAAGATGCACATAGGTCAGTGTTTGCAAACGGCTCACTATTTTGTCAATTCCTTCATTCATGGTTCTTATTTTTCATCAAAGGACATGTATAATACATTTTATTGATAACAGTGTTGACTGTTCAACACTAGACTCACATCCGGTATCTATATGCCCGAACCTTATTAACCTACCAGCGTATTGTATTATTTCAATTGCAACCTAGTCACAAGTGGTAATTATGTAACTCGTGTGGTATCAAAACGTGCAACGCAGAGGAAATTATATCAAACACCAAAGGGAAATTCGCTTGTTCCCCCTGTCTCACTGGCTTGAAGCGACTACCTAAGGTGCAAAACACTTGAAAAATCCAGAAAGGCAAATACGGTATCGGCTTCGATTTGGTATGTAGGATTACACAAAATCATGCGTAAAATAATACATACAATACAATTGACTTCCACGAATATTGATTGAAGCGTGTGAGTAGCTATTGATTATACAGGTACATGAAAGTAATTCACTTCTATATACTTTTAAAGATACATATTAATAACTCAGCAGTGTATTGCAACATAATCTCAAGAGGTGATTATGCAACGAATAAATGGAATATTTTTAATCTCGGCTTTCCGTACTGGACAGAGTGAATGTGCGGATGTCAAACCAGATATCTGGTATTTCATCGTTGTACATGTCCGTGAGGATTGAAAAAAATGTCTCATGTCAGATGTCAGGGATGTTTGTGTGGTACAGCGGGGGGACTGTGAGAGTACTAGATTAGGGCGCTGGGTGATAATTGTGGCGATATATTTTGAATCAGCTTCATGGGATCCTAGTTGTGAGCAACTGATTCTTACTAATTATTTGACATTTTTAGAGTATTTTCGTGGATATTTGTTAATAAATTTCACGAAATGCATGTTTTCGGCTAATCATATGTTAGGTGCATCATTACAGGAAGCTATGTCTATATTTGCGGTTTGTATATGGTGTTTAATTTGTTGGTCGTATGCCCACTGTTAAATACATCTGAAATTGGCCCAATCGGTAGTCCTAATTGACTTCATCAGCACAACACATTGTCAATAAGATAGCGTCAATAAGATGTCCTGTTCGTGACTCGAGAAAAAAACATCAACTGCTCTAAATTCTACCGTGACAATGGGTCAATGACCGAGTGTGTTTGTGTGGCGGAGACACTGCTCCTTGATAGCATAACAGGATAGGGATCCTCGTCTTGTTATGAGTCTAATGATTCATGTTTCGATTGCATCTTGAATCGAAGATACAGGAGATGATACTTTTTTTATGATTTTTAATTATAATAGAGGTTAGAACCCGTGGTTCCCATACTAAATGTGTCATATCATCCTATGCAAATTTCAACATATTTGTACTTATATGTGTACTTATGTATGTGTACCTGCATACCACACAAGAACATTGTATTTTACTCAAAACATCACATGAAAAGCGGCTGCTAGTAATATCATATGCTTGATTTTTCCATGTGATCAAACATAATTTGTTTTGTGGCCTATTTTTCTGACACCACAGGCATATTTGCAGTTGAGTTAGAACAAACAATTCTTCTTCCAATATCACTTTTTTACTCCATGAACTGCAGCGGGGAGGGCGGTGATTTCATGCATGCCATTTGTAACAAATCGGGATAATGGGATAAACTTTTATGATAGTGGACTACGTTCACGTGTTTAATAAACATGTTGTATTCATGCAGTACACTCCTACCTGGCGTGTTGTAACGATGACACCCACATTTACATAACCTTTGATGCAATACCAGATTGTAGTTCAGACAATAAGCTACGTGTGAGATAATACACTGATACAGGAGAATCGATCTTACTATTCTGTTCAAGGTGTGACCGAGAACAGGTAGTGATATCACTTCGAGTGCCATCAATTTATTATCTCCTATAGTTCCCGAGATTATGATCACAAAATAAATTAGTTATATCAGCGGCGATTAAGTCAGATACCACACCCCTAAGGGTTTATATGTGTATAACATCCCCATATCTGTTGAATCAAATACATATTTACCTAGGTTGATATGGGCTCAGACAATGTATGTCCCCCAGAGGCAATACTGTCAAGGATTTTCGAAGCTCAACAAACGTGGAAGCGCTTCCTGCTCTCAGATAACCAGGTATGCACATGGATATCCGCGTCATACGAGAAGATTACTCTCAAGGTCACTAATATTCTCTTGGACTCCATACTTATATCGCATATAAAATTCAGGATCCATATTATTAGTCCAGTGGTACAATGATCCAGCGATATGGTGTAGCCTAGTTTGACAGGAAGTTTTCATCTCCACTTAATATTATTACGCCATGAAATAAACCTGAATTGCCGGTAATTATTTAATGAATAATGTATAGATTGGGAGTAATTGTCGCACAATAAACCTCGAGGGCAAGGTGATAAGGTCCCAAGACGGCTTTGGCGTCGAGGGTATATCACCTGTCCCGAGAAGTTTATTTTGCAGACAATTCCGTGTTAATTTTGGGGAATTCATGACGGGTGCCACTAGTGGGGCAGGAAATGCTCACTTTTCCCGGAACACCTGATTTCACCTCCTAATGGCCATTTTTGTGGGTTCATGAGTTTCCCTGTCATTTTGGTTTTCTCTCACTTCGTATGCCTGATATGACTTCTGTCCTCGGACTATGAGATTGGATAACGAACCCTGTTTTGTTTGCTCGGAATACTTAATACCGGGTATTGATTCCACGTCTATTACATTCACAATGTTATCCAATCTGTTAAATGTTATTAGTTATTCCCATTCTGTAGATGATATCCCTCTCCACCTTTATCTATTACCCGCATTTACGTCAGTAAAGCAATCCTCGTTTAAACCATTGTCACATTGATGGACTAACCCCTGTCCTTGCAGTATTGTCATTCACTGTCAGTGCCAGTGACATTTACACTGTATTGTTATCCCTCATGAAGCCATTTCATTTCCTGGAAATCAAAGCATACTAGCTGGTGGCTGATACAGCTAATACAAATGTCAGCGGACGTGTCTGTTTCTTTCCGTCACATGATCACTGTGGTGAGACTGGATGCACTAACGATCGTTAGTGCATCCCGCAATGGCGAACCCACTCGCGGTTCGTTTGAATTTTCTTCATTTCCCGATAATTACGATTGTGATCGATACACACATACACCTGCTGATTCTTATCCGCACGAAACAACCGTTCGTTGCAAATACATGGCGATTTATGTTGGTTTGAGCATGAAAAACTCGTCTGAAAAAAAACGAAAGATTCCCTAGCGATCGTTTTTGTAAAATCGAAGATTCCCTAACGAACATGTGAAGATTCCCTGAGTAAACGATCTTTTCTTTATTAATTTAAATTTACCTTATTTAAATGTTAAACGTGAAATTGACATGTACTGATGTGTACAGATGATCTTCTAGTACAGATTTCCTATTTTTAATGTGACATTAGCTAATTTATGTCGCATAAATTAACGAATTCACAATCGGTATGATATGGACCTATTACAATATTCACGTATTAGGCCTATATCGTTAGGGAATCTCACTTTTGTTGTTGGTGAATTTTATCGCTAATTCTTTTCCTCAACATATCTAAACAAAGAAGCGTGATCTGCTTGAAATAACTACGCATGTCTTTGAACACTAAGCTACCTTCAGTGAATCCGTTCATCACAAACGGACCTGTCATTTGATAAAATACGGTTAAAAACCAAACTGACCGTGTTTACTGTCCGCCATTGCGTGATGCACTAACGATCGTTAGTGCATCCAGTCTCACCACAGTGATCATGTGACGGAAAGAAACAGACACGTCCGCTGACATTTGTATTAGCTGTATCAGCCACCAGCTAGTATGCTTTGATTTCCAGGAATCGCCACAGTGATGATAGAATGGATCCTGTTGCTGGACACTTCATTTAATTAACTCCACTCTGTGAACTTAGCTAACTACCATGGTGTCAGGTTTACTCCAATCCATCCTGTGGGCGAAACAAGGTATTGCACCTTTTCATATCACCACGTTGAATACATCTGACGACTTCTTTGTAATATATCATACCGTAGGGGGTCACAATTTCTGTAATCATACAAAGAGGATCCAACGCTATGATTATATCATAAACTGGATATAGAGTATCATTTTCGTCAAGCGCGTGGTTGTCAATCGTGTTGAAATACTTCATACAAAACGAGAGTAGGTATCAATCTATTACCACCAATACAACCAAATTTTGATGATGCCAACAACAAACGTGAAATACAATATTTTTTGCAATAGAAGCAAAGCCCGACCGAAAGTTTATCCAAAGACACACTGGCGTCATCAGGGGCAGACAGTGTGTTAAATGTAGTTACTTCTACTGTACACCTGATGGAATTAGTATACATCTGCCCAACAACCTATGAAAATAATTTAGAAATCCGAAACAAACCCCATGGAATAGATATATGATAAGTACCTAATCACAAGCCAAAAGGCTAGATTCTAATATAGACATGCATCATTTTTATCTAATATGCACTTTATACTACAATTAGGAATTGAAATGAGTGAAATGCTACGAGCACTCTGTTACAATATGCTATGAGCCCTCACCATGTTAGAATAGACGGTATGTAGGCCCCTATATGTATGTAATTGTTATCATCCAGCGTCAATTAAAATGTTCGTCATGCATCGGTCATAGGTATGATTTACATTCACAATGTTTTCCGATCTGTTAAATGTTATAGTTATTTCCATTCTATATGTATAGAATTCTATAAGTAATACTATATGTATCTACTTATTTATTTGGACATTCACCAGCTTGAATAATGTTCTATTCAGGGCAATATACCGCAATCTAATGATTACACGCAAATATGTACGCTACATAATTATAGAAACGACGCTAAGATAAACAAGGTATTATACCAAGCAAGATGCTTGCTCGATATTTTGTAAAATAAATAAAAGTCAGTCCTTTAGTTAGGTTAGTCCAATAAGCGTTTGGATGCATTACCTTATAGCATAAATGTTAACGTAGTCCGCTACAAACAGTGAGGCAACGGAGAGTCAAAATTTGAAGGTCATTTTTTAAATATTATCTCTTCAAAATGACATTATTTTATAGAGTAAATGATCAGCATCCTAATACTGAAAAGAAAATAGGGGGTCACCGTGCTCGTTTTTTTCTACATATTCGATCAAAATCACACATATTTACCTAAAATGACATAAATTTTGGCATTTTTGCACATTTTTTGGTCCATATTCACATCTTGCATCGTGTTTTCCATGCGAACGGATACGGTGACCCCCTATTTTCTTTTCAGTTTTAGGATGCTGAACAGTTACTGTATAACATATATCATTTTGAAGCTCTGGATTATGTTGATACAGTTGTTTATATTAAAAAACACATTGATCCCCTTCCCTCACTGTCTGGAGCGGACTACCTTAAGCCCTGTCCTTGCAGTATTGCCATCCACTGTGAGTGCCAGTGACATTTACACTGTATTGTTGTCTCTCATGAAGCCATTTCATTTCCTGGAAATCAAAGCATACCAGCTAGTGGCTGATACAGCTAATACAAATGTCAGCGGAGGTGTCTGTTTCTTTCTGTCACATGATAGAATGGATCCCGTTGCTGGACACATTATTTAATGAACTCCACTCTGTGAACTTAGCTAACTACCATGGTGTCAGGTTTAATCCAATCCATCCTGTGGGCGAAACAGGGTATTCCACCTTTCCATACCACCACGTTGAATACATCTGACGCCGGTTGTGTAATACTAGTACTAGTATATCATACCGTACTGGGGCTGTAATCATACAAAGTGGATCCAATTATATCATAACAGACTGGATATACATGTGGAGTAAATCATTTTTGTCAAGCGAGTGGTTGTCAATCGTTTTGAAAGACTTCGTACAACATGAGATTCTACTATAGACATGCATCGTTTTTTCTAATATGCACTGTATATTAGATATACTAGGACATGCATTGACGTATCTTTAAAGACCTAGTAGCATGCCGATGAAAGTGCTTTTCATTTAGTCCATTATGAATAGTTATCTGTAAATTCGAACGAATTTTACAAATACAATCAATGGGTTTCGAGATATTGAATCAAATAGGCACTCCTTCCGTAAATTGCCGAAGATTTTGATCACGATGTTAGTATGGGTCACGTGGTTTGTGACGTCATTTGAGGCAGTACTGAAAGTACATGTAGCCAGCAAGGTAAACTGCAAGTCGCATATATTCATTCTCGTTGTGTATGTTTGACAATTCAAGTGAACGGGTGAGATGGTTGGAATACGGCATTTCTTGTCTTGATATTTAGAATCGGTACTATTCATTCTCCCAGAAGGGAGGTTTGATGAACTGCAAGATGTCCAGTATTTGTTGGTTTTCACGTGTTTTCTTTTGAATCTCATGCATTTTGGAGTGGTTTTCTATCTTTGAGCTGACCGCCCAAATTACGTGTTTTACGTTTTTGGCCAGCCATCAAAGCACATTTTGCCTCAACTGACGTCACGATTACGGAAACTGCCGAAGCTATTTTTTTCATCGGCATGAGAAGGCGATTGCAATACCGACTCAATATACTCGAATATATGTCGCTGTTATTAATTACCAATTAACGCGAACATCTTTTTTATCACCAAATGTCCACAATGCCTTTATCTGAACAGGAATTAAACCATATAATGGTACCTTGCTACTATGACTTTAATGAGGCAGTGAAGTCAATGATATCTGCAGTTAAACAAACCTTCCTCGGACTTCCTTTTCAACTGACTCGGAGAGATTTATCCACCCAGTCGAAAAGTATTCTGTTGTAGATATCTCATGATTATGCTCTGTTCGTGATGCAGAGTTAGTGTGACAGTTTTGCTTGATTAGTGGTTAACAGTGGTAGGCAACGACATTGTTATATTTCCTGCATTTCGTGCAGTTGCAACCAATTTTTCAACTACATGAAAATACCTGATTTCTATCAATTTTGACCCAAAGCATTTATGCGTTTTATAAAACGAAGCACAATGAAGTAAACTCAAACGTTCCAATACGTGACAGTACTTGAATGTTTTAAGAAATGTTATATGCTGAACATTCTCTTGAACTTGACCTTGGACCTTATCATCAAGGTCAGAGCACAAAATGGCTAATATCTCGCTTATTGTCAACTGTACAGCTTAGGAATCAATTGTGGATATATAGGAAATGATATATGCTAAATAATCTCATGACCTTTCACCTTATTTTCGAGGTTAACACACAAAATGGCTAATATATCGCTTATTATCGACATTACAGCTTGGGAATGAATTGTGAACATATAAGAAATGATTGAAAATGACCTTTGACCTCATTTTCAAGTTCACAGCCTAAATTTTTAGAAGGGGTATCTTTCAGGTTGGATGACCGATTCTCATCTCATTTTGGTGATCAAAACTACAGAATAACTTATACGATATTAGTATTATTTTGTATACATAACAGATAATCAACTAAATGAATGCTAGCTTGAAATAACGATGTTCTCCGCAAACTCATATGGTGTATGTACAGAATAAATATGGATTGATATATCGGAATGTAGCTTGCAAACTGCCATAAGTAACCCTGGATTCAGCTATAACAACATCCATGCATAATACATGAGTGCAAATAACAAAAAACGGCTTTTGAAAGTTTATGTTGTTGTTTGAAATCGTCGCCTTAATTATGCTCTGCACTGCGCTCTGTATATATATCTGAAATAAGTAACAAAGCCAATAAAGGGAATAATTTCTGGCAGACTACATATTTATTACATTACCAGTGGGCAGTAATGCAATAAAAGTCACGCTATGGTCAGACATTTTCAATATTAATTTACTTGACGTCTGAACAAACCGTACACATTTGTCCGAAATATACGATATAAGTAGTATATGCTGTTACTCTCCTTAATTACAACGACAGCACACAAGTCTAGAATGTATGTTCGAAATTCGGTGGATACCCTTTTTAGTATTTTTTAGTTTTTTGATTTTCGCATTTTTTTTCAAAATGGCGGCCGTTTTCGACGAAAAATGTACTTCTATGATGTCTATAAATTTCGTTGCGCTTGAATCGCTCGAAGTGGGCCATTTTGGCCCAAACTCGGCCCAAATAGGACTTTCCCATGTTAAATTCTCCTATGCCTCATAATGGGACACATTATGCCTAATATCTCACTCAATATTGAGATTAGAGACTAGGAATCAATTGTGGACATATAGGAAATGATATATCCTGAATATTCTCGTGACCTTGAATTTGACCTCTGACCTCAGTTTCAAGGTCAGAGCACAAAATGGCTTATATCTTGCTTATTATTGACTCTACAGCTTAGGAATCAATTGTGGACATATAGGAAATGATATATGCTGAATATTCTGATGACCATGAATTTGACCTTTGACCCCATTTTCAAGGTCATAGGACAAAATGGCTTATATCTCGCTTATTATCGACTCTACATCTTAGGAATCAATTGTGGACATATAGGAAATGATATATGCTGATTATTCTGATGACTTTAAATTTGACCTTTGACCCCATTTTCAAGGTCATAGGACAATATCTCACTTATTATCGATTTTACAGCTTAGGAATCAATTGTGGACATATAGGAAATGATATATGCTGAATATTCTCGTGACCTTGAATTTGACCTCTGACCTCATTTTCAAGGTCCAAGTACAAACTGGCTCATATCTTGCTCCTCTATTGACTGTATGGCTTGGGAATCAATTGTGGACATATAGAAAATGATATACACTGAATATTTTGATGACCTTGAATTTGACCTTTTGCCTTCATTTTCAAGGCCACAGCACAAAATTGCTAATATCTCTCTGTTTTGAATTTACAGCTTAGCAATCAACTGTGGACATGATATATGCTTAATATTATATATGCTGAATATTCTTTTGACCTTGACTTTAACCAGTGACCTGGCTAACATCTAAAATATTAAACATTGTCCGGTAACCTATCTTTGGCCCTTGGCCTAATTTTCATTTATATGGCTAAAACTCCAGAAGATGGAGAGATATCCACTTATCCAGAACTTAGTCATTTGGCTAACTTTACACAGCGGGAACTATTTTCTCTTATCTCAGACTGTACAGGCTTCATGACATATCAGCTAATGAAAATGGATTCCAATGTATATGGTGAAATATTATGACTGGGCTCACATTCCAATGATTTTGTGGATAAGAAAGTGATTTACCTAATGGGGTTTAAATATATACTTGACATTTTCAGTTGGATCAACACTGATGAAAACCAAAAATGGTATAATTGTTCCATTTGTATCTGTTCATTACATTAGCATACATTTGTAACCAGTTGGATACGGTTGTTTGTACAATTATTGTAATTGGTAATCGGAGTATATTTCTACCCCTCAATTCATTTTGCTCTACCATTTGGATCTGAGAGAGATCTGAGAGATGATTTTCATGGTTGTTCACTTATGTCGTATATTTTTGGTCCCCAAAATCTCTGTCTCTTTTTGTCCCTTGTTCTCGTCGATCATTCTGACTTCACGAACATTGCTAGTCACATCCTTGCTCGTGAATAAATATACCAAAGGGAATACACTTGATTACTTACATCTCTGTAACCGGTCACATACGACCAAAACTTCGGCCAACAAGTATCATACACTGCGCCTTCTTCTATTTTCAATAAGGATCAAAAAGGTGACAGACGGATTAAATGGCATTGATTTAGTGGACGAGTAGTATTAAGGCGCAGTGTATGATACTTGGGCCAAAACCTCTAGCACTGTGTTTTCCTCACTCAAATACACAACATAAGTCACAGCTTCCATTGTTGCTTATTTTTAACACTCAGTATATATTTTGAAAACCTTTGAATGGATAGACGTATGAACCCATGCCATATACCTTGGTATCTATTGTAATCAGTGTGATGCCTTAAGCAGCGGTCGGAGAGTCCCGATGTGGTCCCCGGTGAACCGTGGCGCTCCCTTGATGAACGGGATAAATCGTGACGCACCGTCAAACTCCCTGGTGGTTTAAAATGTTTAAAACTTATCCCGGGTCTCACCGTGACATACCGGGATATTTCAGCATATCGTGGCGGCACTGTGACTTTCCTTGGCTCAGCCAGGATCACCGTGCTTTCACCGGGAATCCTCCTGGACTTTACCGTGGCGTTCCGTAGACTGCCTGGGGCCTACCTGATTACCGGGACACCACCGGGGACAACCGTAGATCTGCCGGGGCAGCATCCTCATAGACTGTGACGACACTGACAGCAATCCGGGTAATACCGGGGTGCAACCGTGGAAACTGGGATAATACCGTTAAAAAAACCGGGGGTGAACTTGGCTAATCCCTGACACACCGGGGGTACGCCTGGTTCGCTGGGCTGGATCAAAACACTGGCCGGGGCTACACCGTGTAATTGTCCGGGAATATGTGAATATAGAATCGTCCCTGTAGTCCCGAGTATGCCCTGGAACATTGGGGAATGTCCACCGGGCCCCCACCGTAACTGTATGACCGCTGCTTTAGAATCTCATATAAGTAAATGAATGATATCGTCGTAATGTTTGACACGGCTGAGGACATTGGGGTTCTTCTGGCTTAACTGATATATGGCAGGCATTTATCTCTTCTGTGATCCATGTACGTGTATCTATGCCAAAATAATAGGTGTATACATAACAGAACGACTTGCTATCAGTTATTATTCTGGACATGTTATGGATGACTCAGGTGTTTTTATTACATTTAGTTTCATTTGTGGCCACGCAAAATATGTCATTGTCTAAAAGTGGTTTTGATTATTTCTTGGGAGTAACTTTCGGACTGTATAACATGAGACCTTTTCATAATAGAACAGATTAGCGCTTAGAATATACAATTTGATATCATACTTTCCATAGGACATCCTGGATATAGAAAAAAATACATTATGCGAAATTATTATTATTTCAGAAGCTTGATGTATTATAATGTTCTTCTTCCACAATTGCGAATGTTTAATTTCACAGAGTGGAGAAAATTATAAACTTGTCAGGATCTGGAGTATAGGTTTTGTTCGCTCGGAATACTTTGTGCTTGGGTATTGGTTCCATGTTTATTTATGAGTTCCATGAGTCCAGACAAACTTCATTCCTTCTCCTCCATCTTATTTGAGTAGTCTGAACTACTGATTAACTCATGCGATTCAGGGTTGTTCTGTATGCAAAACGGACATTTACCTATCAACTAAACGAATTTACTGGCCAGTTTGGTGCCAAATGGAAATGGCGATGTCATTTCGCCAAATTCCTCTTTTTACCTCAGACTGGTATGATGTATGTAACGTTACATCATTAATATATATTTATAGATCGGGTATAACTGATATATGTATACTGTCATGAGTAATGGTCCTTTCGTTCCATATGTAACAACATCCATGCATAATATATGATGTGCAAAGAACAAAAGAACGTTTTTGGAAGTTTATGTTTTCGTTTCAACACATTGATATGATGCGTTGTACCATGCTGTGCGCTCTGTCCATATCTGGAATAGATAACAAAGCCAATTAGGGAACAATTTCTGTCAGGCTATATATTTATTGCATTATCAAAGGAAAGTTTTTGCGACAATTTTTTTTGCTTCACAATAACCACTCCATAAACTTTCACACTCGAATTTACAACTGAAACAAGGGAGTTCGGCACAATAGGCAGACATACAGAATACAACAAAATCGGATATCAGAGGACAAGTGGGTTTGTGTAGCTGTGCGGAAATTCAATTTCCGAACATCCTAACGAGCTCCGTCTTCTAGAGCAAAAATGAACGTATTGCGTCTGCTTTACAATTGTATCACTGAAAACATCTTCCAGGAAATATAAGGTTGGGAACAGGGAAGAAGGAATGATTGACTACGAATACGGTATCAATGATCCGTTCCTGAAACTTATCGATTGGCTGCTCCTCTAGCCTCGGACAAAACAGACTGATGACAGTCTGTCACATATTGGCACAAATCCAGAAAACTGTCAAATTCCACCGTGAATTCAGTCAACTGGCGAATGTTACGCAGCCAACTCTGCTAATAGCTGTTGATTCAGATAGGCAGAATTACGGTACCCAGAATTCCATAGCTGCATCCGCCTGAAAATAGACTTTCTCAACGTAGTAAAGAATAGGCCGTACAGTAACCTCTTTCTGTTGTGTGTAAGAACATTATATTGTCACCATTATTATTTCAACGGATTAACTCGAATTTGAGGTTTCTGCTGCGAGGAATCGGCCATCACTCTGTTCATGTTTTTGTGACATTGATTCTGGTCGACAGTGTCCCCTGAATCATAATGCACAAAAATAATGAACATCAGAATCTCCAATGGCTGGCGAAATATAACCCCTCCCTCGTGGTCAATATCCTACTTTTCAAGGAAACACTTCTCTCCCACATTGTTTGGCCCTCATATCGACCTTAAAATATGCCACTTTTATGAGTCACTTGTTCAATATGTATCCACTGCCCTCTTCGGTAAATACAGCGAAATTATCTATCATATATGTTTTCAATATAGTCTGAACTTCACCCACAGTTGAGAATATTGATGATAATTGGTTGTGCCTGACATATTTCATCTTTTCTGCCATAAAATCGCCTTGAATCGAATCTTGGGCAGATGAAATTTTTACATTTTGGTTCGATGTGTTATAGTTTGTATTTTTGTATTCTATAAACAAACATCGACATTACCTTGTACATTCAGACACATGAATGACAATAAGTGGCCAGAAGTTTGGGTCATAGTCTATATCAAATCTTGGACGGAGGATTTTCTTGTCAAACCAGGAAGCCCATTGAGCACACAATATTGTGGCAGGGTTGATGTGTCTATTACGTGAGGATTACTGTATACCTAGATTTGGTCTCAATGGCAGAAATATTTCTATTTCAATGGAAATAAGGAAATACTCGAAATCAGGTATTTGATGGCAAATGATTCATGTAAACCATATACATGTTCATGTAAACCATATACATGTATATTCTATTGATGGCAATGGGTTGACAAATACACACACATATGAAGTGTTGAATGAAATCAGAAACACTTTTGACTGATGATGTGTACTACAATGGATAATACACACAATATAGTGTATTCAATGTCAATTTAGATATTTTCTTGGCTTTGGAAGGTTGTCATAATTGAACAAGAAGCCAAACACAAACAATATCACGTGATTGCTATATTAACTAGACTAATCCTGCCGACCCTGAACTTTTGTATGGAGAATATCCATGAAATCTATAATAGAATACCAGTGACCTTGAGCGCAATCTAGTCGTATTCATGTGGAAATCTATGTCTTTATATGGACCAGAGAGGGGGAACTGCATCCACATTTGTTGTGCTGTTAGTTTACTTGACATGACTCGTTCTCACGAACGGACAATGGTATGGTTTACCATTATCATGGTCATACCATTTTCATATACTTAAACTTTTTTAAAGATGTATTAACATCGCAAAGTACGTATATTGAGAGTAGAACTGAGAATTACACCGTTAGTCTTTCTGTACAGGTAGGGCATTCACAGTCACATTGCCAAGGTAAAGGATGAATATTGCGGATATAGATCGCACATATTTCACGAGCGAGACATTCGTACACACGACATCATGGCTGAGCAAGTCCTTGAGAATATAGGTGAGGATTTGTACAATGTGAGATCCTTGTACATTGTAAGACAGCGTACTAGAACCATGTCATATGCAACAAAAATGGAGTTTAGGTCGAGATCTCGAATTGCAAAGTCAAAATTTGATTGTACACTGTCGACCTGCAAAGTTGTGGTCTTGAATTACGAGGTCGAGATCTCCAATTATCCAGTATTTATCTTGAACTGCAAATAGTATTAATGTACATGTAAAATGAAATTTTTACTTGGCTAATAACTCGTAATGTCTTTGGAGAATGCTTAATATTAAGCTTTATTTCATCTCTTCATTTTTTACTACGCAAGAATACTATTGAATTCGGGATCAATCAGTCGAACTCCCTTACTTTCGTTACACTTCTTTTTGCATTTCTCAATGAGAAAGTTTCTCATATGCTGCAAATATCACGAAATGTAACCTCTTCCTGTGGTCAATGTCATGTCATTCCAACGGTAACTTGTCTTCCTTATTATATGGTTATGTGCATTAACGTGCTGCTACACAAAAACCAACGAAATCATATATTATCATGTATGCTCACAATACAGCCCAAACATCACATATTGTTGAGAGAAATTACAATACATGGCATTCATCGCATAACAAAATAATGACCTGATGATGCTGGTTTGATGTTTAAACAACACTAAAACGTAAACAGTTATATTGTCAGGTACAATGTTACTATTTGCGTTATAGTGTTGTTTAAACATCAGACACAATTTTTATTGCAGAGATCATGGCATTTTCCCCCATGGACATTTGGTCAGGTAAAGTATAGCCCACGTTGTTTGTGGACGACATATCAATATAAGCTTGCAGAATCAGACTGGTGAATGACGATAATTCCTCATAAGTCTGGGTCATAGTTTATATCAAATTTCAATAAATCTTCGACGGAAGATTTACTTGTCACACCAGAAAGAGCAATACACAGACAGAAATGTGACAATGGTTTGATAGGTCCATTAAAAGAGGGTTATTTGCTGATTTGGTGACAAAATTAGAAACTAACTGTAAATAATTACATGTTAATGCTGGTTATGCACAATCTGAACTAATATTGACAATATATACCAGTACACACACTGTCGACTACTTCGTGCCGATTCAAATATCTCAATAACGTTGAACGTTGTTGCAACTGAACAAAAAAAATCCGACTAGGCGTGCAACATCATATCATGTGGGTGTTGTGTCCAGTTGACTAATCATACAGACCCTGAACTTCAGATTGATGATAACCGTGCAACCTATATTTCAAGTTACTATGAACCTTGACAATAGTCTGCTCGCATTCGCGTGGATTTACATGTGAATATATGGTCATCAGGGAGGAGGAAATGCTTTAACTATTGGTATGATGATAACATCACCATGCGTTACTACATGTTTATACTTAACAAATATGGTACTTGAATGTATAAAACATGTGTCGTACTGTGTATAAATGGTATGTGAATACCGTTATTATTGTGACGGAATTTGCTGTTGGGTTGCAGACTATCCAGCAAAATTGACAATGGGCTCTCTTTGGGTCATTGTTAATATTTAGGAGCACTGGGTGCCAACTATTCCTAATATAAGTATATATAACATGAACGTAAACTTACATGTACCTTTACGTGATGCAAACAAAAGCTTTCGTAAACACTTGCTTCAACAACCCTGCGTCCCCAGGTGCAATTAGAACGGAATTGTGTATCATTAGTCTCGTGACTAGGCGAATTCTATCTGGGTTTCAGACAGCGCCTTTTACCACCCAAAACACAATGCCATTGTCGATGGATAGTATGAACATACCTGATATATTTTGTCTCAAGTCACGAACGAGCCATTTGTAAAACATCATCACTATTAATGAACTCAATCAGGACACGGGTGTTGGTCGGTCAGGGTGAGATATTGGTACATCCATGTAAAACCAGGCCTTACACCCAATATGCCGAATAAACTAAGCTCAAAACCAGTGTTCGAAGTCGAAAGATAATCCAAATTCAAATTCAAGGTCGCTACTTTGGGGCCCAAATATCACAATTCATATGTCTAATACCATCTGTTTTATGTATTACCATATGTTGCGAAGAACTGGTGAAAGTGATGATTTATTATATGGAAATTGAGGATAAGAATCCATAAAATGACACGTGCTTGGTTACCAGAAAACTATGTGGAAATACAAATGACAATATCACCCGCGAAAACCGTTTCAGTAGTTTTCAGTACATTCCACTGTCCATCTACCTCAATATCTTGATGACCAGCTGATACTTTCCGTGCAACTGTATGAAGTCCAGGTGAAAAAAATTTTCAGGTGGAAAAAACCCATCAAATATCGTCCTCAAATCTTCCACCCGCTAGACCAGTTTCAATTTTCACCAACGTCCAAACAGAGTATAATTAAATCCATAGCAAATCTTGGATGGTTTCTTGATATAGAAAAAGTATACAGTCATTTTATATCGTGTTACACTATTGGATATTTATTATAATGAATTTTCCATACATGGTACAAATGGAAGTATGCAATTGGTTTGGCATTGTAAATATTGACTGTGATATATCACACATATGTAACGGTTCATATTCATGGTATTTTGCAATACAAGGATATCTGTTCACTTCATCAGTTTTGTATACTGGACAATAGTTTTACGTGCCTATTATCTTCTCCATATTACCATAAAATATGTAACGATTGTAATCGTTATCTTCTTGATCGTTAATGGATAAAATTATGGATAATGGACCAGTTTATTCCACAGTATTCAGATCTGGTTTGCTACACTGAACTATAAAACAAACACAAGCCCATTTCTGGCGTTTGATGGTCTTGGTTGCAGTCTTACGTTTCATAGAAAGAATGTCTGGAACTGTGTTCAAGGACGTTCTGTGATTGAGTGTGGGTTAGGGCATGATATCTTTGGTATCTTTACCCTACTATTTTGGGTCTGTCTTCTTTAGTGCGAAAAGCTTCTACGTAGAAGCAACAATGGAGGCAGTTATCATAAAACAAATTGCGTTATTATGGCTAAAGCTACAAATGATTCCTTTTACCAACACTGACGACGAACAATTTATGTTCTTACTCGTAGTAATAACCACTGATTATCAATCGATTTAAAGTCATACAACAAATTTGTATCGTATCGACCAGTTTTGCGTAGCTATAAAAATAACACATGAAACCAGGCATATACATCAGCTATATGAAGATAACATTTACGAGGAAATTTGACACAAAAACACAGATCAGCTATAAACATCGGGTATTGATGGTCCCCCAGAAACAAACGAAAGATGCTCTGCCTGTCAGAAACAATATTGTTTCCTTTACAACATTTATAAAAGCTTTTTATGAAAAGGTTGTCTCATAATCAATAGTTCCAAATAAAATTGCACCCAAAGATCCAACATAATCTAGCCCAGCAAATTTCTCTGTTCATTTTCAAGAAATGATTATTGATGTGTGGGTGATTGATACAATATTCCATTGCCGCATTTTATAAATAATTCAGAAAATTTCGAATTAACAATAGCTGCATGTACATGATGAGATATCGCGTCTCCAATATTAATATATGTTTGCTTCAAATCGTTCCATGCAAAATTATATATGTGTAAATGATTGTTGCACATTTTATTTATTTCACTACTGTCGATACGAATCAATAGTTCTATCTATTCCATGCAGATTGTGACTACTAGTATGGAAGACTGTGACCGGAAGCAGCCCCGTTATGTAACTGCGATTCACATATGCAATTACAACATAAATGTGAACCATTAGTCTTAGGAAGACCATATAATGCACCCTGTTGTCCAATTTCTGTATATGATGGCTCGACATACAGGCAGTATGCCAGTATAACGGAACATATAGCTGTAAAGCCGAGTCAAGAATATATGTTCCCAAAGGCGTAACAACGTACTAAATGTTGACAATTGGGATGTCGATTGCGTTAGCAGTATTTGAGAGTAAGCTGAATGAAAATGAATGAATTTATTGTGAAAGCTCATGGATGTTTCAAAGCAAATGCGTTGAATAACGTAACTAAATCCTGAGTCTTTGTGTAAAATTATGTGAGATGTCGCTCATGTTCAACTCCAGGTTGAAACCACTTGAGCATTCAACACTGAAACTAGAAAACGGGCACAATCATCATGCAAAATATATTATGTTCCAAAGGGGCCATCGCTCTGTCGCTTAGGCGGGTATACGTCGACAAGCCGATAATATGATATGAATTTCGAACAAAGCGATTTTCCGCCGAAGCGATACGATGATCCGACTGGTCGAGAATGCGATATCTCGATGTGAGCGCGCGATAACCCAATACAAAATGCCGACAAACCGATGTCTTCTATCGGGATATCGAGCTTTTGCATTGCATCATTGTGACTGATTAGTTCAAACAGGATGAGCGTGTCGATTGCTCCAAGGAAGAACATTGATACAGTCAGGACACTAACTTCACTGCACTAAAGGGGTATATTATCGAAAGGTACAAATTGTTTGTGTCTTCCTGTATATAATGTATGATCACCTGTAAACCATATATAGATCTACCTTGCCATATAAAGTTATTGCAATTTTCACAGTTTAATCATACATGACTAATATTAATCGATATTCATAGGACATGGTCGGTGCTAATCAGTAAGGTAACTAAAATTTGTCAACTAACTGCGCTATGCATGAACGTTTTTTCCCAGCAGAGGGCACGAAATACAAGGTAGGTTTTTACTTGACTTCAGTGAATTTGCAGCTGGCGCAGGTACCCCATTGTATAATGGAAGCAGGTGATCATACATTATATATATATAATCAATGTTATGTTTTCCATCTCGCCCAGCGGCAAGCATAGTAGCAAGAGTTATCTCGACGCCCTGTAATCGAATCACAATGATTGGACTACATGTAGTTGTATGATCTCGTGACCCAATGAAATATGAAAGGCAGCCATATCTGAATGACTATTGCATACCCATAAGCTGTGTAGGACTCAACTATTTGTTAATACATATACCACTTTCTTTGCACTTTCAGTTAATAATGGACTGTTAACTATATTTTTGCTTGTACAAACTGTTGTGGTCCGGCCAATGAACTACTACTACTACAAGGGTTCTACTTCTTTTCTGTGTTTGATTATTTCGACGATTCCTTCATGTTGACCTACTTATTGAATCGGGGACACAATAGTCAGTCATTTCAGTGTGATTAAAAGTGCAACGCAAAATATAGATACATATAGTTGACAAGACTTCCTAAATTATGTCTTGTCTTGAGTTAGGTGTGAATTTTCCACATCTGCATAATTACCACATACATGTCGGAAACTGAATGAGACATATTATACAATTGTTGTCTTTCTAGAGTTTTGCACCTTCGGGAGAAATTAGTACCACGCACAACACACACAGAGCTAGAATAATTCGAGAAAAAAATCTTGCAAAAACTGAAACCAGATCAGTTACATAATCAGTTACATAATCACCATTATGGACCACTATCTCCCTCTTCCTTGCTAATATGTTGGATATCCTCTCAATAGTGGTATAGCGATAGAATAGTGATATGGATCCCACACAGTATTGCAGCATTCGACCCCCCACACATGCACAAAAATATGCTCTAAGTTGGCTTAAGTTAAGATCTAAGTCCTTGGATTATTGATTATTTCAGGCCACAATCGTAAAAACCGAACTTTGCACAAATTGCGAAAATAACCATTTTCTGAGTTATGAAAAAAGAATTGTGTGAAGCTGATTGATAATTTCACTCAATGCCAAGTCACAATAAAAACTAATTGTTCTTAAAATAAAATGATAGCAGATGCTGTATGAACAGAGAAACGCTGAAACTATGTCGTTGCGGCCCCATCAGATTGGTTTAGAGGCTGTGTGGTTTGCTCATAATGCTGAATGAATGCTCTAAACTTTTTCGATTTAAAGCCATGTCAGAAAATTATGAAAACTGAAAGATCGTCCTCGGAGTGTTGTCGGGTTCTAGTCTGTGATTACTTACACGGCTGCATCTGGAAATAATTACCAAGCTTGTCCGTTCATACGTCACGATAACAATCTCTAAGCTCGACACAATGTTGGGTGTTCCTCCAACAATCTGCACACTCTAGTACTGCAGCCACTCGAATGTTGGCTGGTAAGCTGCATGTGGACTTTCGCCAAATTCACGAGGCTAGGGCGTTCTGTATCCATGAAGGCCAAAAAATATTTCAGAGGCCAAAGGAGCCCGTCATTTTGGGGGTCTTTCAAGCGATTCAACATCATAGACGTGGAATCAATACCCAGTATTAAGTATTCCGAGCAAACAAAACAGGGTCCTTTATCCAATCTCATAGTCCGGGGACAGAAAGTCATATCAGGCATACGAAGTGAGAAAACAAAAATGACAGGGAAACTCATGAACCCCTGTAAATGGCCATTAGGAGGTGAAATCTGGTGTTCCAGAAAGAGTGAGCATTTCCTGCCCCACTAGTGGCACCCGTCATGAATTATTTTTCCATACACACGCCAAACGGTCCTGAATGTCATCCACATGTGAGATCACAAACAAAGTTGTGGAATAGTTTACGAGCAAAGAACTAACAGTATAATATTGGGCTATCATGACCCTACAACTGCACAAAAAAATCCGACTAGGCATGCAACATCATATCATGTGGGTGTTGTAGACCTTCTCAACGTAGTAAAGAATAGGCCGTACAATAACCTCTTTCTGTTGTGTGTAAGAACATGCTATTGCCAGCATTATTATTTCAACGGATTAACTCGAATTTGAGGTTTCTGCTGCGAGGAATCGACCATCACTCTGTTTATGTTTTTGTGACATCGATTCTGGTTGACAGTGTCCCCTGAATCATAATGCAAAAAAATAATGAACATCAGAATCTCTAATGGCTGGCGAAATATAACCCCTCCCTCGTGGTCAATATCCTACTTTTCAAGGAAACACTTCTCTCCCACATTGTTTGGCCCTCATATCGACCTTAAAATATGCCACTTTTATGAGTCACTTGTTCAATATGTATTCACTGCCCTCTTCGGTTAACACAACGAAATTATTCATCATATATGTTTTCAATATAGTCTGGACGTCACCTAGGGTTGAGAAAATTGGCGATAATTCGTTGTACCTGACATATTTCATCTTTTTTTGCCATAAAGTCGCCTTGAATCGAATCTTGGGCAGATGAAGTTTTTACCTCTTGGTTCGATGTGTTACAGTTTGTATTTTTGTATTCTATAAACAAA
This sequence comes from Terebella lapidaria, assembly GCA_949152475.1. Classification (NCBI taxonomy): domain Eukaryota; kingdom Metazoa; phylum Annelida; class Polychaeta; order Terebellida; family Terebellidae; genus Terebella; species Terebella lapidaria. The sequence goes on from OX424565.1 coordinate 22,557,514, forward strand.
CATAGACATTACCTTGTACATTCAGACACGTGAATGACAATGAGTGGCCAGGGGTTTGGGTCATAGTCTATATCAAATTTCACGAAATCTTGGAATGAGGATATTCTTGTCAAACCAGAAAGCCCATTGGGCACACAATAATGTGGCAGGTTTGATGAGTCTATTACGTGAGGATTACTTCATACCTAGATTTGGTGTCAATGACAGAAATATTTCTATTTCAATGGAAATAAGGAAATACTTGAAATCAGGTGTTTGATGGCAAATGATTGTTCATGTAAACCATATACATGTATATTCTATTGATGGCAATGGGTTGACAAATACACACACATAAGAAGTGTTGACTGAAATCAGAAACACTATTGACTGATGATATGTACTACAATGGATAATACACACAATATAGTGTATTCAATGTCAATTTAGATATTTTCTTGGCTTTGGAAGGTTGTCATAATTGAACAATAAGCCAAACACAAACAATATCACGTGATTGCTATATTACCTAGACTAATCCTGCCGACCCTGAACTTTTGTATGGATAATATCCATGAAATCTATAATAGAATACCAGTGACCTTGAGCGCAATCTAGTCGTATTCATGTATTTATATGGTCATCAGAGAGGGGGAACTGCATCCACATTTGTTGTGCTGTTAGTTTAATTGACGTGACTCGTTCTCACGAACGGACAATGGTATGTTTTACCATTATCATGGTCATACCATTTTCATATATTTAAACTTTTTTCAAAGATGTATTAACATCGCAATGCACGTTTATTGAGAGTAGAACTGAGAATTACACCGTTAGTCTTTCTGTACAGGTAGGGCAATCACATTGCCAAGGTAGAGGATGAATATTGTGGATATAGATTGCATATATTTCACGAGCGAGACATTCGTACACACGACATCATGGCTGAGCAAGTCCTTGAGAATATGGGTGAGGATTTGTACAACGTGAGATCCTTGTACATTGTAAGACAGCGTACTAGAGCCATGTCATATGCAACAAAAAATGGAGTTTAGGTCGAGATCTCGAATTGCAAAGTAAGAATTTCGATTGTACAATGTCGAGCTGCAAAGTTGTGGTCTTGAATTACGAGGTCGAGATCTCCAATTATCCAGTATTTATCTTGAACTGCAATTAGTATTAATGTACATGTAAAATGCAATCTTTACATGGCTGATAACTCGTAATGTGTTTGGAGAATGCCTAATATTAAGCTTTATTTTGTCTCTTCATATTTGACTATGGAAGAATACTATTGAATTCGGGATCACTCCGTCGAACTCCCTTACTTTCGTTACACTTTTTTTTGCATTTCTCAATGAGAAAGTTTCTCATATGCTGCAAATATCGCGAAATATAACCTCTTACTGTGGTCAATGTCATGTCATTCCAACGGTAACAACTTGCTCCCCTTATTGTATGCTTATGTGCATTATCGTGTTGCTGCACAAAAATCAACGAAATCATATATTATCATGTATGCTCACAATACAGCCCAAACATCACATAATGTTGAGAGAAATGACAATACATGGCATTCATTGCATAACAAAATAATGACCTGGTGATGCTGGTTTGATGTTTAAACAACACTAAAACGCAAACAGTTATATTGTCAGGTACAATGTTACTATTTGCGTCATAGTGTTGTTTAAACATCAGACACTATTTTTATTGCAGAGAAGTCATGGCATTTTCCCCCATGGACATTTGGTCAGATAGAGTATAGCCCACGTTGTTTGTGGACGACATATCAATATTAGCTCGCAGACTCAGACTGGTGAATGACGATAATTCCTCATAAGTCTGGGTCATAGTTTATATCAAATTTCAATAAATCTTCGACGGAAGATTCACTTGTCACACCAGAAAGAGCAATACACAGACATAAATGTGACAATGGTTTGATATGTCCATTAAAAGAGGTTATTTGCGGAATTAGTGTCAAAATCAGAAGAACAATAGAATTGGCATGTCAATTGACTGTCAATAATTACATATTGATGTTGGTTATACAAAATCTGAACTGATATCGACAATATATACAGATACACGTACATAATATATACCGGCACACATACTGACTACTTCGTGCCGATTCGGATATCTCAATTACGTTGAACGGTTGTTGCAACTGCACAAAAAAATCCGACTAGGCGTGCAACATCATATCCTGTGGGTGTTGTGTCCATTTGACTAATCATACAGACCGTGAATTTCAGATTGATGATAACCGTGCAACCTATATATCAAAGTACTATGGACCTTGACAGTAGTCTGTATTCGCGTGGATTTACATGTGGATATATGTTCATCAGAGAGGAGACAATGCTTTAGTTATTGCTATGACCAAAACATCAACATGCGTTATTTACATGTTTATCCTTAGTATGGTACCTAAATATGGTATTAAACATGTGTCGTACTGTGTATAAAAGGTATGTGAATACCGTTATTATTATGACGGAACTTTCTGTTGTATGGCAGACTATCTAGCAAGATTGACAATGGGCTCTCTTTGGGTCATTCTTTTATCTTATGTTAATATATACTAGAAACACTAGGTGCCAACTATTCCTAATATAAGTGTATATAACATGAACGTAAATATACGTTTACGTGAGGCAAACAACACAATTTTCCGTGACCACTTGCTTCAACAACCCTGCGTCCCCAGGTGCAATTAGAACGGAATTGTGTATCATTAGTCTCGTGACTAGGCGAGTTCTACTCTGGGTTTCAGGCAGCGCCTTTTACCACCCAAAACACAATGCCATTGTCGAAGGATAGTATGAACATACCTGATATATTTTGTCTCAAGTCACGAACGAGCCATTTGTAAAACATCATCATGAATAATGAACTCAATCAGGACACGGGTGCTGATCGGTCAGCATGGTCAGGGTGAGATATTGGTACGTCCATGTAAAACCAGGCCTTACACCCAATATTACCTATAAACCTCAAAACCAGTGTCTGAAGTATCCAAGGTCGCTATTTTGGGGCCCATATATAACAATTCATATGACTAATACCATCTGCTTGATGTATTACCTTATATTGCGAAGAACTGGTGGAGTGATGACTTATTATATGAAAATTGATAGTTTTGTTTGATGACACGTGCTTGGTTACCAGAAAGCCATGTGGAAATACAAATGACAATATCACCCGCCAGAGCCGTTTCAGTAGTTTTCAGTACATTCCACTGTCCATCTAACTCAATATCCTGATGACCAGTTGATACTTTCCGTGCGACTGTACGAAGGCCGTTTGTAACTTTCAGGTGGAAAAAAACATCAAATATTGTCCTTAAATCTTCCACCCGCTAGACCAATTTTAATTTTCACCAATGTCTAAACGAAGTGTAGTTAAATCCCAAGCAATTCTTGGACGGTTTCTTGATATAGAAAAGTATACAGTCATTTTAGATCGTGTTACACTATTGGATATTTATTATAATGAATTTTCCATACATAGTACAAATGGAAGTATGCAATTGGTTTTGGCATTGTAAATATTGACAGTGATATGTCACACATCTCTGTAACGGTTCATATTCATGGTATTTTGCAATACAAGGATATCTGTTCACTTCATCAGTTTTGTATACTGGAAATAGTTTTACGTGCCTATTATCTTCTCCATATTACCATAAAATATGTAACGATTGTTATCGTTATCTTCTTGATCGTTAATGGATAAAATTATGGATAATGGACCAGTTATTCCACAGTATTCAGATCTGGTTTGCTACACTGAACTATAAAACATAAGAAACACAAGCCCATTTCTGGCGTTTGATGGTCTTGGTTGCAGTCTTACGTTTCATAGAAAGAATGTCTGGAACTGTGTTCAAGGACGTTCTGTGATTGAGTGTGGGTTAGGGCATGATATCTTTGGTATCTTTACCCTACTATTTGGGTCTGTTTTCTTTAGTGCGTAAAGCATCTACGTAGAAGCAATAATGGAGGCAGTTATCATAAAACAAATTGCGTTATTATGGCTAAAGCTACAAATGATTCCTTTTACCAACACTGACAATGAACAATTTATATTCTTACTCGTAGTAATAACCACTGATTATCAATCGATTTATACAACACATTTGTATCGTATCGACCAGTTTTGCGTAGCTATAAAAAATAACACATGACACCAGGCATATACATCAGATACATGAAGATAACATTTACGAGGAAATTTGACACAAAAACACAGATCAGCTATAAACATAGGTTATTGATGGTCCCCCAGAAACAAACGAAAGATGATCTGCCTGTCAGAAACAATATTGTTTCCTTTACTACATTTATAAAAGCTTTTTATGAAAAGGTTATCTCATACTCAATAATTCCAAATGAAGTTGCACCCAAAGATTCAACGTAAACATGCCCAGCAAATTTCTCTGTCTATTTTCAGGAAACGATTATTGATGGGTGGGTGGTTGATACAATATTCCATTGCCGCATTTTATAAATAATTCAGAAAATTTCAAATTCACAATAGCTGCATGTACATGATGAGATATCACGTCTCTAACATGTCCAATATTAATATATGTTTGCTTCAAATCGTTCCATGCAAAATTATATATGTGTAAATGATTGTTGCACATTTTAATTATTTCACTACTGTCGATACGAATCAATAGTTCTATCTATTCCATGCAGATTGTGACTACTAGTATGGAAGACTGTGACCGGAAGCAGCCCTGTTATGTAACTGCGATTCACATATGCAATTACAACATAAATGTGAACCATTAGTCTTAGGAAGACCATATAATGCACCCTGTTGCCCAATTACTATATATATGATGGCTCGACATGCGGGCAGGATGCCAGTATAACGGAACACATAGCTGTAAAGCTGCAGTCATGAATATATGTTTCCAAAGGCGTAACAACGTACTAAATGTTGACAATTGGGATGTCGATTGCGTTGGCGGTATTTGACAGTAACTTGAATGAAAATGAATGTTTTTATTGTGAAAGCTCATGGAAGTTTCAAAGCACTGCTTTGAGTAACGTAACTAAATTCTGACTCTTTGTGTAAAGTAATGTTAGATGTCGCCCGTGAAACTAGAAAACGGGCACAATCATCATGCAAAATATATTATGTTCCAAAGGGACCATCGCTCTGTCGCTCAGTCGGGTATAGGTCGACAAGCCGATAATTCGATATGAAATTCCAACAAACCGATAGCCCGACGAAGCGATTTTCCGACAAAGCGATACGATAATCCGACTGGTCGAGAATGTGATATGAAAGGCAGCCATATCTGAATGACTATTGCATATCCATAAGCTGTATAGGACTCAACTATTTGTAAATACATATACCACTTTCTTTGCACTTTCAGTTAATAATGGACTGTTAACTATATTTTTGCTTGTACATGTGAAACTGTTGTGGTCCGGTCAATAAACTACTGCTACTAGAAGGGCTCTGCTTCTCTTTTGCGTTTGATTCTTTGGACGATTGCTTCAACACAGTGCGCAATCAGTTTGAAGATTTGGTCACTGGAGATGATGCTTTTCTGCAAATTTCACGGGAAGCAGGTAAATTAAATTTTAGGCTGTTGAGTCTGGTGATGTAAATGCATACTAAATTTGGAAAACTACTCAATAGAATACTGTAGTTACGTTCAATACACTCAAAACTGATTATTAGCGGCGATTTAACAACAAGACAACAGATATTTTTTGATGCAGAGCGAGTATAATGTAAACATTCCCCATTTATCACCCCTTTCACACCTAAACGTATCAATTGTTCCGTTATACTTGACTGTGTCACGCATCAAAGTTGACATTAGATGAACGATTCCATACTTTATCGTGAGCACACGATAGAACCATGGGGGGTCTCTGATTTTGACAAAATCTATTTGTTGCTGTGATTTGCCGAGTCCCATATCACAGTGCGCAATCAGTTTGAAGATTTGGTCACTGGAGGTGGTGCTTTTCTGCAAGGCAAGGTAAATTTTAGGCTGTTGAGTTTGGTGATGCACATGCATACTAAATTCGGAGAGCTACTCAATAGAATACTGTAGTTACAATTAATACACTCAAAACTGATTATTAGCGGCGATTAAACAACATGACAGCAGATATTTTTGGATGTAGAGCGAGCACCATGTAAACATGCCCCATTTATCACCGATTTCACACCCAAACGTTGCTCCAATTGCTCCGTTATAGTACTTGACTGTGTCACGCATCAAATTTGACATTATATGAGCGATTCAACACTTTATCATAAGCACACGCTGGAACCATGGAGGGTTCTCTGATTTTGACAAAATTTATTTGTTTTTGTGGTTTGCCGAGTCCCATATGAGATGCAGATGTGACCCACTAGGCGATGCATCATTGACCCACAAGGGGCTGAAGAAATGTGCCACTATTTCGGTCCATGAAATTCGTTTTTCTTTGTACAAAATCACCAATTTACTCATTTCATGTTATTTTTCTCTTGCTAAAATGTTGGATATCCTGTCAATAAAGAATAGTGATATGGATTCTAGACAGTATTGCAGCATTCGACTCCCGACACATCCACAAAAATAAGCCCGTCATTAATTTCCTTGGATTATTGATTATTTCAGGTCACAATCGTAACAAGTAAACTTTGCACAAATTGCGAAAATAACTATTTTCTCAGTTGTGAAAAAGAATGTGTGAAGCTGATTGATAATTTCACTCAATGCCAAGTCACAATAAATACTAAATGTTCTTAAAATAAAATGATAGCAGATGCTGTATGAACAGAGAAACACTAATACTATGTCGTTTCGGTCCCATCAGATTAGTTTCAAAGGCTCTGCGGTATGTCATAATGCTGAATGAATGCTCTGAACTTTTTCATTCAAAGCCATGTCAGTAAATAATGAATTATGAAAAATTGCTATTCGTTATGTTACTTGTGATAACTTGATGCTGTTTCAGTAATTGACCATACAATACAGGTGTTCATCTATTCCCTAAATACCTTGATTACGTGATGTTCTCACTTTTCATGACCAGTAGGAACCCCGACTGTAATTACCTGATGGGCTGAGGATCAAAGATCGTCCTCGGAGTGTTGTCGGGTCCTGGTCTGTGATTACCTACACGGCTGCATCTGGAAATAATTACCAAGCTTGTCCGTTCATACGTCACAATAACAATCTCTAAGCTCGACACAATATTGGGTGTTCCTCCAACAATCTGCACACTCTAGTACTGCAGACACTCAAATGTTGGCTGGTAAGCTGCATGTGGACTTTCGCCAAATTCACGAGGCTAGGGTGTTCTGTATCCATGAAGTCCAAAAAATATTTCAGAGGCCAAAGGAGCCCGTCATTTTGGGGGTCTTTCAAGCGATTCAACATTCTATTTCTCCATACACACGCCAAACGGTCCTAAATGTCATCCACATGTGAGATCACAAACAAAGTTGTGGAATAGTTTACGAGCAAAGAACTAACAGTATAATATTGGTCATTTGGGCTATCATGACCCTACATATTGGGCCTTTTGAGCAATTAAAGGATTAAAGTCTACCATCTTCATTATTCACGTTACAATGGCAAAATTAACATGCTTATGGGAAGTTAGAATAAAGATACTGAACAGATTTTGAGAAAATGGCCGTCAAAATCCAAAATTGGCAGTTTTTTGTCAAAAATGGCCGCCATTTGAAAAAAAAAATGCGACTATAAAAAAACCAAAAAGAAATTCTGGAATTATTTTTAGGTATTTTTGTGCGAAGTTTAAAAAAGATCCCGCCGTATACTTTGAAGATAAAAATCTGAAATGTCTGGTGACCTAAAAATGCTATGGGATATTCGGGTATACATGTAGTCAAATAACTTTCTGGAGTTATTGTTTTAGTTATCTATTACATTATTTTTTATAACCTGTTATTTTCTGTTATTTCATACAAGAATTGTGTTATCACCAACTGCAGTGATATGTCGTGGAATGATACACTTAGGCCTACCAAATATAGTGTGAGCCCATCAGATATTTTTATATGCATGATACCGTGAATGGAACCAGCAAGCTTACAAATAGATTGATATAGGAAGTAATTGGTTTGGCATTTGTAAGTTCTGAGTCTGTCACGTCATACCCTTGCCATGCTCCATACTTTTGGATATTTATTCAGTTTGACAATCGGTACCTTTCTCAAGATCAGAACAGATATATTTGTTATTTTAAGTTGTGACTGATGTATTCTGGAATTGTCATATCCATTTTGTTTCCTGGCATTACACTACTATCAAATATAACGAGACAATTTTATCTTAGGAATTTAGTTTGTCTCCCACGTTTTATAACAAGGTATTCTCGCTTTTCCCATAGCCTTGGTTACCTCATCCTCAAAGATATTCGAGCTGATTCTGTTGGATTTGATTGATGAATATATTACTACTACTGATAATCAGTTTGGTTTTAAGCGTAATATGGGAACTGACATGTGTGTTTATACACTGGAAAGTGTCATAGAATATTATCGTTGTCATGGTAGCACAGTTTTTACTTGTTATCTTGATGCCTCGAAAGCATTTGACCGTGTCAATCATTGGCTATTGTTTAAAAAATTGTTTGAACGTGGTGTCCCATCCCTGATTGTTCGACTTTTGTGTTATTGGTACAGAACTCAGGAGTTTTGTGTCAAATGGGGTTCGGTTACATCTGATGAATTTTTTACTACAAATGGTGTCCGTCAGGGTGGAATTTTATCTCCCAGGTTATTTGCCTTATATATGGACGACCTCAGTCGTGTACTCCAAAAGCTACAGGCTGGTTGCTATCTAGGTTCAGTATCTATGAATCATCTATTTTATGCAGATGATATTTGCCTCCTTGCACCCTCAGCTTTAGGACTTCAGTTACTTCTCAATGCTTGTGAGTTGTATGGCTTTTCTCACGATATTTTGTACAATCCATCGAAATCAAACTGTATTATTGTTCCCCCAAGCAAGGGCAGGCAGTTGTCGTCCCCATCTGTTTTCCTTAATGGTAATATTATTGGCCAAGTCGATAGTGCTAAGTACCTCGGTGTGATTATTAGTAGGTCTTTCGATGATCGCCAAGATATAAAAAGGCAACTTCATAGTCTATATGCTAGTGCTAATACCATTTTGCTCAAGTTTGCACATTGTTCTATATCTGTCAAATGTCGTTTGGTTGAGTCTTTCTGTTTGAACTTCTATTGCCCTTACTTGTGGCGCACCTCGAGTAAGCAAGCGCTGTCTAAACTTCGCGTTGCTTACAACAATGTATATCGCAAGATTCTTGGCTATAATAGGTGGGATAGTGCTTCGAATATGTTTCTGTCTAATCGGATCGATACCTTTGATGCCAGACATAGGAAGTCGTGCTTTTCCTTTATTAGGAGACTTCAAATTAGTTCGAACACACTGATTCAAACACTCAATAACAATAATTGGTGCAGCAACAATTACTTGTTTAATCATTGGCACTCTCTTCTGTATTTGACATAGATGCCATCTCCATACTATTTATGTTATGCGTTTTTATGATGTATTGTCCTCTTTTTATATGGGTGTTTATACCTGAAATAAAGCAATAAAGCATTTTCCAACAGGTGCGTACGTTCATGGGGTTTACTTCAAACAAAAATTGTTGCTGGCACACTATTTATGAAATAGGTAGAAATCATGCCCGATCGTACTCTTAGTAAGCACCATATTCAACAAAAAAATATATGAGGTTAATCGGCTCTCATGAACGCGAGATATCGTTTGATTGGTCCATAGCAATAAAAAATACTGCTGCGACTTCTGCTAAAGTCGATCTCGCACGACCATATCCGTATAAATACTGTGCAGCTGTTTTCAAATCAAACATGAAACAGACACAGCATTGTATTTCAGAATTGACATTCACGTTAGATCGCGTTATGCAAAAGCAAGGCCACATGGTCTGGCATTATCTCGAACTAATGAAAACAACGATTTAAGTAACTTCGAAAAATGTCGCAAAAAATGTTCTGGTTCTAATCAATGACAACACATGTTGATTGCTGTGTGGCGGAATGGTTCTTCAAATAGTATATCCCGCAATACCCATGGAACCAATACCCAATCACAGAGTATTCCGAGCGAACATATCAAATTCTGTTATCTAATCTCGAAGTCCAGTGTCAGGCAGAAAAGAGAAAATTGTATGTTGTATGGAACTTCGTGAAACCCCAATATATGGCCAATGGAGGGTGAAATAAGGTGTTCCGAAAAGAGTGAGTATTTTCTGCCTCACATGTGGCAGCTATCATAAATTCCAAATAGTTAACATGCAAACAGGTTTTGTTGCATACTGATGACAGATTTTGTGTACTTATCTCAACTAGATAGTGATGACGTCCATAGAATTCCTTGAAAGCAGCTACTAGTCTTGGTTAAGCATAACCTTGTCGCAGCAGTTTAGAGACTAGTTGGAAACTTCGGTGAAAAAAGTCGTCAAATCTGCAACTAGCCCTGGAATGGCGTATGATTTTATGAAATGTTTCTAGAAATAAAATTCTACAAATGAAATTTGTAGATGAGATGAAGATGAAATGATGAAATTTGTAGATGAAGATGAAATGATGAAATTTGTAGATAAATGCAAATTGTATGAATTTTTTACAAATTTAATACGAGTGATTGTATGAAATCATTTCTTCCATAGTGAATGAAAATACATGCCGATACGTGCCATTACATGCCATCAATGTCCTGGATTCCTCGCAGCATTCATATGGAAGACTGAACACTGGTGATTAACCAATGTGGTGGCAACTTGGGTAGAGGGAATAATTGATTTCCAATAATTTTCAGACCAATTACACTTGATCAGGCGCATTTAGATCACATCCTAATTAACCCTCATACAACACTGGCATGTTGATCCAGGTCTGGTCAATTTAGCGATTGACTTTGTTATGACACAGCAACATTAGTTTCCAATTAATTGATATTGTAACAATCTTTCAAATGTTGTAGCTTGAGATTCATTATCTATATACGATTTTGCGTAAGATGCTAGTAGTATACACCATGTTGTGGGTATAGATAATCGGATAAATGCAGAACGGACTTGACTTTGAGTTCGCTTCTGTCGTGGAGGGAATATTGCAGCTGAACTGATCAACGACTGCCAACATCTCAAGGACTCAATCAGCCGTCTGATGTGGTTTCACGTGTATTTATATTTGGTGTGTAATTGATAAAGGTCAGACAAGTTTACTCTGCTCTAGGTGACATTCGATGATCTGCTCCTATTGTTATCTATCAGTTGTTTTCTTTTTCAGTTATGAGTCATTAATACCCATTCAAAACACTAAACATGCATGATACTATCAGAACAATAAGTATGTTTATGTATACTAATGTATAATCCATCAGCTGTACAGTAGAAAGAACTACATTTCACACACTGTCTGCCCATGATGGCACCACAGTGTAGTTATTTGATCTGGCTTTTTTTCTATTCCAAAATTTGTATTTCACATTTGTTATTTTCTATTTTACATTTGTTATTGGCATCATCAAAATATTGTTGTATCGGTGGTAATAGATTGATATTTACACTGTACATTCAAGTGAGAGTTTGTAGTAGTTAGAGTTTAAACACCTAATAAACCGCCGGGCTGAGTCGTTGCTGAGCATGAGTGGTTCTGGACTTCAGTTTTACATTCAAACATACAAAACACGTGCGAATTTGTGACATGTACCTCAATTATGCGAAACCCGCAGATATACAATTTCGTTACTAGGTGCTGTAGCAGTAGCTGTCAACACCATCCAAGGTCCCTCTACCTAAATGCCTTGATTGCGTGTTGATGCTTTTCACGCAACACCAGAATGCCCGATTGTAATTGCCTGATGGACTGAGGATCAAAGATCGTCCTTGAAATGTTGTTGGGTTCTGGCCTATGATTACTTACAGGGTTGTTTCTGGAAGTAATTACAAATCTTGTCTTCTCATTCGTCACGATAACAATCAGTAACCTCAATAGAGTGTTGGGTGTTCGTCCAACCAACAGCTCACTCAAAAGCTGCAGCCAAACATTTCTTGGCTAATAAGATACGTATGAACCTTAAAAATCTTATGTGATATATCATATGTATCTTTTAGAATAAAAGTTGTATACTAATGTTTAAGTGTACAATATATACACCTATATTTTACACACTGACACTCCCTCATGCACCAGGATGAGAATATTTTATCAGGTATTGTTTCTATTCCAAACATGTTGTATATAGGTTTGCTATTGTGGTCATCAAAATCTGGTTGTATGGGTGGGTGGTAATAAGTTCATACTTACATTTTAACAAATAAAATGTTTACAGGCCTAGTGCATTCCTTTGCCAGACATTTTACTAACTGCAGTTCATGTGTCATGCGTTTGTATATATAGACCATCGGATATTTCTCATCTCCAGGATACAGTGAATGGAACCAGCAAGGGCTCATACATTGGTTGTGGGTAGTAATTGGTTTAACATTTGTAGGTAGTCATACCTTTGCGGTGCTCCATATTCATATATATTCAGTTTGACAACCAGTAACTCTGTCAAGAGTAGAACAGAAATATGTGTTTTTTGCAAATTGTTTCGATGTCTTCCAGAGTTGTCATGTATCTGTTTTGCTTCCTGGCATCGCACTACTGTCAAATATAGAGAAACAATTTCTCTCATGCACACGGTTTGTCTCCAACGTTTTATAGCAAAGTAGTCGCGCCTACTCAAGCACATAAGGGTTACTTCATGAGCTACATCGTATGTTTCCCTATTGATATGAGGTTGAGTATATCCATGAATCACTAAGATGCCATATCAACATGCAAAGCGAACTGTGGCTGTTGTCACACACTACATACGAATATATCTAGAGACTTTTTTTTCGTTTATACACGCATCTTCGTTAGCAAGCACAACGCCAATCAAAAACTTATGAGGCTGGGATATCGTTTGATTGTGGCAATAACACACAAAAAAGTTTGTATATTGCAGCAATAATGCTTAGTGTTAATCCTCCAACAATAATTTAAACGTGTATGCATGTCAAAATTGATATCCACGCTGAATCGCATTGCGCAAAAACAATGGCCGCATGGTCTAGCTTTCGTTAAAAATGACTACTCTGGTTATTCTAACATTATATTAGATTCTAATATAGTGTGAACATTTATGATCTGGTGTTGAATGATTGATTCATTACTCATCAAATAGTCTATCCTATGGCAGTCCAGTGACGAATCGCCAGATGCTAATGAAAGTATGAACGATCCAGGAAACTTTTGTTCTTCAAGGAACCTTCCATTCATGAATAGCGAACTGCATTTTTCCACAGATAAGGGGTCTCCAGAAACTCCAGCTGAGTGGGTATTCTTCCATTGTGGTGTAAACACATGGATTCAAGCAACTGAGGCGGATGCTTTTCTGGTGCTCAAAGTACTTCCAAATAATGTCACATGATTCGTCAACAGTATGAACTCCAGCCGAGGCATAGCACTGCCTGATTGACATGCAAAGCCGGAATATCCCCTCAGAAAACTTCGCCAATGGTTCTTGTGGTAAAACACAACAGAAGTGTGTGAGTGATACGCAGATATACTTGGGCTCAACGTATTGTTATACATTTTGAATCACACTCAATGTATGCAGCGTTCATTGACTTTGCGTATTTATTCTTTACACCAAAAATATCAAGCTTTTCAACGCCTGCATCTTATATTTTGTTCAATGCTTTACAAAACTGTCCAACCGCCTTTTATATTTTTGACTTATGAGTGCCAAACCAGTTATTGAATTTCCAGAGCCCATTTCCTTGTATCACCTCATCAAACAACAGACTTAGATTCTCTAACAGAATCCTGAAGTGTCCGAGCCAACTGCTTACTATGGAGCTGCATCTTCAACACCAGCACCCTTTTCGGGAAAGATATCCTTTCAAATTATCACTATCAGAAACACTAAAGAACAATACTTTACCACCATGCCCTGAACCCGGCCTGATCACCTGCTTACTATCACATCTAGCAAAGTCACTGAGGCCACATCTCTGCTATCAACAGAGACATCAGAGGAATTGGTCACTAAGGACATAGCAACTTTCATATCAACACAGTTCTTGGGAGAAACTACAGTCCACATATAGAAACCAGTAAGCAGGAACGAATCTGCAATGTCCGCTTCGGCGTTGCGTCCCGCAGGAACTGCTTCAGTTCAAACAACAACCACGAAAGAAACTGTGAAGGTCATTCCAGGTGTTTGTTCAACAGAAACTTCTGATCCAGTCAAGATGACCCCAACGAGGGGGTTCACAAATTCCACTTCAGAACTTTCAACGACTACTCAGACTATCAATATATGTGAACGCACGGCAGACAGGTGTTATAGCCTCACACGAGGTTCAGCAATTGTTGAGAGAGAAGCTGGGAGAAATAGAAGCGGACTGCCATGATCGAACTTGAGTGGTGACCTTTCATCCGGATTTGAAGGTTATTTTCGCTCAAGTCCAACTCTCAAGTTGAGCTAGCTGTGGGCATGCACAACGAAATACACAAAAGCGTCAACATGTTGTAAATATTCTGGATGGTGCCCAAGTTTGATATGTCAGAAGTGTTAAGTGTTCTGTTAAGGAACCTAGAATCTGACGCATGTAGATAGAATTCTCCTGTATTTCCTTGGTAATGTTCACGCAGATATCGCGTAATTGAGCCTACATGAGCCCAGTTCAATGACGGGATTGCAACCGGAAATCATTAATTGCCGATTTTTCGTAGGTCTCGGACTGGTCAAATGTTGACGCTGACAAGAGGTTCTAACTGAAGAACAGACACGACTGTTGAATCGGATACAGTCGTGTCGAGAATCTTGCAGCAGTAATGGTCTGAAACAGGCAACATATCAAGGACAGCCGATTGATGTTGCTTGATCTCCCCGTCTACTGTATGAATATTGAGTGTGTAAATGTTGAGGGCAGATGAGTTAACTTCGCTCCATGTAACATTCCTTGACATACTCCCTATTATCAACAAGGTAAATCATCTTACCCACGTATGATCTTAGAAATCATCTTAGAAAAAACCCTCCGTTGAACATTTACGACTGTTGACTCCTGCTCCTTTAATCGTGTCAAAACGTTGCCGTTTCAATACCAGTATTTACGTTCGAGGATCACCATTACACTGTAAGGAGTTGGATACTGGCCGGTTAATAGGATAATAGCCTGTCAACTAGGCCTCTTAATTTTGAACGTGATAAATTAAAAAAAAAATTATAATCCGTTCCCTTTTCTAAGTAGCAACATATCTATGTCGCCAGCATATGAGATGTAAGTATCAATCTATTAGATGTTTGTTTCAAAACTGCCCTACTCCAGAGCAAGATATGAGATCTTTAAACTACTGCGACAAGTTTCACAAGACTAATAGCTGCTCAGAAAATCCATGGACGCCATCACGATATATGGTAGATGTAAATATGTACACCAAATCCATGACAAATACGTAGCAGGACTTGTTCGCATATTTTCACTAGTAATGGTTACACTACAGATCTATTAATAAAACATAACTTTAGCAACCAATAAAGTACTCAAGTGAACACGTATACTTGTTATACTTGTACTTGTACACGGATAATAATAGGGTGCTCGTAAAAACAAATGAGAACAGCCATTATTTGGTTGCGAGTAAATCCTTCGCAGAGTTATGGAGATAACAAATACTAGTAGAGAAATATCACACTAATATGAATTCTTTTCGCACATAATTATTCCATGACATCTTTTAATAAAAATATACCTACACATAAATATCTTTTGCCGGGTTCAAAACTCCTTCTTAAGCTAAGAAGATTACAACTGTAAAACACCTCAAGCATTCAAATGGAACATATAAGTCGAGCAAATGATTCATGCGTGAACCATCCCCGAGTTTGTGCAAGCTCTGTAACCATTATATTGCAAAAGCTAGGCTACATTTCGTGTTGTCCTAGACAAAATTCCAACAAATGGGCAGCGATTGGCTAATGGGTAAACGTGTACTGGAAGTTATGAATGGATAAATAATTTATGTTCTCATCATTTCTTTCTGCAATGCATAGCATATCAACAGTGCACCGTAAGATGCATGCATAGATTGCGAGTGACTTTCATACGTGTGTTTGATAGAACTATTGAACACTGGCCAGAATCCGATCAACACAATGAATGTCAGTATGTCATTAGCGTCATATGGTTCTTCGAAAACCACATGTGGGTCTAACGAACTGAACGCCGGTGATTAGCCAAAGCGGCGGCAAATTGGGATAAAGGAAACAATGGATTTCCAATAATTTTCAGACATATTACACTTGGTCAGGCGCATTTATATCACGACCTTATTGACACATAGACAATACTGGCATGTTGATTCAGACTGGAACAAGAAGAGCTAGTGTCTCATCAAGTTCAACAATCCACATTGTTTCGTAATGATGCAGCAACACTATTTATAATTATTAATATTGTAACCGCTTTAAATGTTTGCAGCTTAAAATCGATAACGTTGCATGTTAGGTAAACGGCTAGCACTAGCGGGCAGTATGCAATATATCTTGCACAGATTTAATTGGATAATTGCAGAAGAGAAACAAAGACGACCTCTTGAATTAGCCTTAGTCGTGTCTATGGGAAATTTTGCAGCTGAAATTATCTGAGAATGCCAGTATGTCAAGGACTCAATCAGACAACTGGTATGGTTTCATACTCACTTCAGTAAATATTGTGTGTGTAAATGTAAACGGTCAGTCGAGTTCACTTCACTCCAAATCACATTCCTTGATCTACTCCTAATACCATCCAGGAATATAATTCTACCCTGTAAATCACGTGGTCTTGAGATATTGCAGTCTCAAGACCAGTATGAGCATGAGCACATCGGTTATCCAGAAACTAGAGGATCATATCATAACACAAGGCAAATCACATTTTTCGATATTATGATAAATATGTACCACTGTCGTGTCACTACATAGCGACTTTGCTGTATTCCAGTGGTACCAAAAATATTAAATTGAAAATTGACATATAAAAGAACCATATTATAATGTACGTGTTGCAGATGGTTTGGACATACAGTTGCAGAGATTATCAGGATAGGGTTTTTCCCTTGGGGGCAATGATATTTGGAGCACTCAGAACACTGCTTCCATATCATCTATATAGTTTGCTGCACCATATCATCAAACAAATCAATGCAATCCCATTTCTGGTTTTTAGTAAGCTTTGATGTCTTTTCGCGTCTCCTATCAAGGTTGTCAGGAACTCACCGTCAAGGACGAGCTGTGAGCGTGAGCGAGTCAGGTCATGAGTTCCTCGGAAACTGTGTCGTATTATCATGGGTCTGCTTTCTTTGGTGTCCAATTTTCTACACAGAAGCAATGACCACAGCCGTGAACAAATAGCTTAAAGCTAACGGAGATACGAATGATCTCGCCCAATACCTTGTTATTAGATTCGAAGATATCATTGCCAATGCACATTGTATGGTCTCGTTGGAAGTACTAACTGCTGATTATCAAGTGATTGATACATAGACATGCATACATAGACATGTATACATGTATGTATTTTGCATAGAGATGGACATAAAATGTGATACCGATGCCACATACCAGATACCTGATATAGCCGCACTGAGCTTTTCCAGGTGCCCTCCTAGTAAAAACTGATTATATTGTTGCCATTCTAACATGGGATAGTACAGTATTATGGCATGGGCCGTATGGGTACTCGATTTTTAAAAGAAATGTCAGCTTGTTTCAATCCGTTGGTACATATCATTTTTACCTCGTTGGAGGAATCCACGAATGACCGGTATGTTGAGTAATAGAGAGGAGATTAATTTGTGTGGCCAGCAGAATGTTTCAGATTGAGAAAATTTGTGTGATCTGAGAAAAAAATCACAGTCAACTGTTCCTGATACCGGCTTTTGTAGTATTAGCTAGTACTTCGACATGTGTAGAAAAGGAAGTCACTTGACCCTTCATGTATCTGTTTAGCAACCATAGCAGACCAGCGTGTGCACTTGCCAATCCTACATCAATATGCAAATACAATATGTAGGTTACTTTCAATGGATTATATGCATTTTATTTCTATTAATATATGTGTTCACTTACATTGACACCGTCGATAAACTCCATAACTTATATACATGATTACGGTGCCCCTGATAGGACATGATGAAAAAAAAACCTACTTCGTTCGCACGAAGTTCTAAGTCGTTTGCACGAAGTACTAAGTCGTTTGCATGAAGTACTACTTCGTTTGCGCGAATTACTAAGTCGTTTGCATGAAGCACTACATCGTTTGCACGAAGTACTAAGTCATTCGCACGAAGTACTAAGTCGTTCGCACGAAATAATAAGTCATTCACATATCCATACATAGTATTCGAACATTGTAATAAGCATATGAAATGATTGATCCTGATGTTACCAATTAACCCTTTAATTACCATAGTCAAATTTCAGGGTCTTCCCCATGTTCTAAATCTGGATACCCCTATAATGAATAGTCCATCGATACAGATAAATTTACCTCAAATAATAGCAGAACATTTATTCAGTGATATCTAATTGATCAAGAATATTTTAGGCTAAAATGACCAAATTTTTTAATTGGTATAGTGTATTTGGGGACTAGAATTATGCACAATAGATATAGCTGTGACATTTAATTTAATTTACATAATACCACGATGAATGTGTGTCATTAGTCCAAGAGAGACCATTTCATGTGGTCGCCCCATAATCCAATTAGTACCGGGCAAAATATACGAAAAAGCATGATGTCAAGACCAACATCAACCTCACGTTAGGCCATGTGTTCTCCCGAGATGGTATCGTGTACAGTCAGTATGGATGTCAATGGAGTGTTTGGAGCAGTGCGATATCTGATAGTGGGGCCGGCGGTATGTACAAATCAGTACATCGGCAAACACATTAATTAATTTTTCAGGTGTATATACTCTTTTTTCTCAATAATCAACTTGCATGGGTTATAATTGTCATTTGCTATGTAACTTTGCACACTTCCTTTTCATTATATAGTAAAGCTTATAAAGGGCATTCGACTTTTTTTTATTTGGGATATAACTTCTTTTCACTTTGGAAATTGGGAATTGATATAATATCTGCAATTGAATAATAAAACCTGGAATTAAATATCAAAACCTGGAAATGAATATCAAAACCTGGAATTAAATACTTTTAAAAACGTAATTAAATACTAAAACCTAGAAATGAAATTCAATTCTAGGTTTCAATACGTATTTCCCTTATTGAGACCCAGTTTCAGGTTTTAATATTTAGTTCCTGGTTTTAGATATTAAAGCAGCTACCTTCGAAAACAGGCAATATTTTTTAAAAACTATGTTTCATAATAAACATGTGTAATTGACTGAATGAGACGTACTCACATCAAATGTTGTGGCTACAACCAATCTTTTGGGGGAATTTCGCTCATTTGAGCAGGTGGTTCACGCGTCAATACAGGAACATCTCGTTTGTTTATATACAAACCTGGCATAAAATGTGTGTTAAAACGGATGGAAAACGACTCGGACGGGCTGTAATCGTCAAAATCAATGTGCATATGTTGTTATATCGTATTAGATGATTTGAACTGAGATTTAGTTTTGAAAAAAAAACAATATTGCACACAATCGAAGGCAGCAGCTTTAATTCCCAGTTTTCCAGTGAGTAAATCATACTTCATACTTCAGTTGATTCCTCAATAAAGGAAATAGTTGAATGTCCCTAATAAACTTCTATTTCTATAGTCTCTCAATGTATTCCTATAATCACAAATCAATAAAACCCTTTACCAGGTACTGAACGTGACAACATACACAACGCTAGGTCGATCAAGGGCATAGGCAATAAACACATGAACACACACCGGACGGGTTAAAAATAGTACGCGACTTTCAAAACATCCGGAAATTTCGGGAGATATAAATACATTCAACTTTTATGTATTCAATGTATGGGCAGCGAACCCTGACGACAATAACATAGGAGGCGCGTTCATGATAGTTGATACCCACGTTATCGTTGGCCTGTGTAATACTGTATAATGCGTGAACGTGAATAATTCTATTGTTTCAATACTTACATGTAGGTACAGATTTTGAAGTGCATTAAAGTGTTACTGTACCGAGTAACTTCGCAAGTTTGCGCGTCGGCCCATCGCTGTTTACTTCACCAAATTTATTCAAAGCGGAGCCTACGTGACGATTTATAGTCAACAAAGTGTAAATTTCAAGTGCCCGTGACAAACCGGTATCCCTGAAAGTATATAAACCGGGCGAATAACAACTTCGGTGTTTATGATAATGATATCCTGTTTGATGTATCACCAGTTACTGATCATGCGAAGTCTGTAACTATTGAAAAGCATATGATTTTTGATATTTTCGCGAACATCATAGTATAAATTTTGGCTCATCCGTGATATAAATTAACCATAATGAGTGGACCACAACCGGCAAGCCCTGACGTGGCTGAGAACGCGACAGCCTCTGACGAAAATGCGACGACGGGTGTATACAACGCACGGAGGCGCGGACACCCCTTCAGCATACTCGACCACATCAACGCCGCCAAGGCCAACACGGAGAAAGAGGTAGGCTCTATACATTACATACATGGTTATAGGTGGTCGGTCTATAGATTGTGGAAACGTGGGGGGAGGGGATATCCTATTTGTAAACGTGAACGAAATTGTGAATGACAGTATTTTCATCGCTCATCAGTATGACCAGAAGATTATTTTTTGCTGAAATCTTCCAAGACTCGAGTTTTCGAGTTTGTATTGTGAAAACAATTTAACATGCACGAAAGTTGCAAATTATTGATCTGAATCAGATGCACATGTATCTCGTGTTTTATGCAGTGTAATCTTTCCAGACATCAGAGAAGCACCAGACCCTTTCGGCGGCCAAAGGTCGAGCTCAGATCACAGCCACCACCGCCATGTCAATAGTCAACGTGGCCCTGCTAAAAAACGTCATCGATCAGGGACCCGAGAATAACAAGTAGGACTTATCATTTTGCAGTTGTTTGGTTTCTTACAATAACCACTCTTATGCCGAGATACGAGAGATCGAGTAAAATATAAGTTGATTTTACTCACTCCAATCCATTTAAATTTCAGTCTTTTAGCAGCAAAATAATGATTACACGAACAGATGTCGTTCTGAATTGCCGAGTATTTGTGAAAATTTCAGATATTACATGGTGAGTCTGGTGATGATCAGCGTCTCGCTGGGTCTGCAAATTTTCGCCGGGATATTGTCACTCATCATCGAACACATGGTAACGTATTTGAGCAAGTACGGTCAGAACATGTGCGAGGATTTCAAGGAGAACTGCTGTCCCTGGCGCTGTGTCCGTGCCCCGAGGAAGACGGACGACGATGATGTCGAAGTCGAAAATGGTCCCCGCCCCAGGAATCACATTCATATTGGACACATGGGGAAACAAACCTCGGCATATGAACTTTACGAGCTTTGGGAGGCAAGCGAAGCACTCAACGTAGCACCAGTCACTCGTAAGGATAGGAGCGGAGACTGCGGGTGCTGCCCTTTTATCTGTACGACCGAAGTGTACAGTCACTACGACTACTCAGCCTTGCAGAAGTATTACCAGTGGAAGTGCAAGTCTGTGGACGTCGAGTTAGACGCGATAAAGGCCGAAGATGAACTCGAATACCACACGGAACTTGTCAATACCATCAACGAAAAACTCAGTGAGCTCCGGAAGGACACTCCGAGGGCCGAGGCACCAGGTGTAGTTGACGAGGCAGAGGTGGCCAAATTGACGGCGGAACTGAAAGATGCCGAAATAAAGCAGGCAGAGTTTTCGAAGGTACTTAGAAAGTCCGACACTGTGCGCAATCAGGGGAAACTGCTGAAAGACTTTGCTGAAGCCACTAGAGAACAGCGAGTCGTCATGTTATCTGCCTTCTGGCAACAAATCCTCAACTACGTATTCTTCCTCATCTTTATTTTGAATGCCTTCATCACTGGTATCGGTCTTGCGTCCCCGTCAACAGACACTCTCATGGAAGACGGGAGCACTGATGGTATGGTCACAAACGTTCCCAATGTCAATTAGATCTCTCTAATCCCCACACGAGCTAGTTGTTTCATAGTGACGTTTATTGTGGAGATTCTGAAATAATTGCTTGTATATTTTTGGGTCATATTTGTTGTATACGTTTTCATCATATCAGTTTTATTAGCCTGTTAGACCTTGTAATAATACATTGTAAATAAACCATTGTGTTCAAGTGTGTGTGTATTTGTGTACTTTTATTGGTAAAAAGAGAAAGTAGGCCATGCATTCGTAATGTCTGGAACCATAACTGCATGCTACCTTTTTACACGACTAGATTGTGAAATTATTAATTCTTGAATATCACAATACCCATGTGGTGATTACAAACGAGGTACCACACCCTTGCCTCATTCTCTCGTGGAAATTGCCAGATCTCCAAGCGTTATTAACATTTAATCACCTCTTATTTTCACCTGCATTGCTTAAAAATCACTTTGAGATGAATGCTAATTGAAATGTGTTCGTTTTTTTCTTGTACGAAGTATTCTACTCGCACACATTGGACAGCGTTTGTAGTATTTATCTATGTATCCTAATATTAACAAAGGAACTAATACACATACTGGACCGTATTTATGATAGTGGAAAAAGACATACTTGATGTTATTTTTTTCACACAGTAGAACCGATTGTATGTATAATTCATAACTTTAACTTCTGAACTTGACATACTAAATCATCTCCATGATTACGTACACGGTATATTATGAACCCCATATATGATGAAAATAATTCTGATATTGTACATCAGTTCTTGTGAACGAACCTTTTGTTCTTGCCAACCCAACGTTATCAAAACATACTTCACACGAAAATCCACGTTAAAATTTGGCATCGAAACGTCGATATGGTGTCAATCATGATTTTGTTCCGATTTAACCAAGCGAAGTCAGTCGAGCGTACGGTGGAACTACCATACAAAATTGGCTTGGTCTAGAGTAGTACAGTGGCGGCACTGAATGTACCACTGATATTTAATCAAACAAAAATTGAGCCATGGGACCCGACACTGGGATCACCGACATGTTTGCATAGAATGATTTGTTTGCATCACGTCTTAGGCCTATACTGCACTGCCTAGAAAGCACACACTTGGCATAAATTTACATCTATGCATACAGAAATATAATTGAAAAAAGTTTGGGAAAGGAATATATTCTGACACATAATTTCTAACAATAGATCCAACCATATTCCACACAAATCTGCGAATTGACGAGGTAAAACCTTACTAAAAGCAAGAATATTGATAGTGACAGTGAGTGACACACAACCAAGAAAAATGAGTAGGTTTGACGACCTTGAAAATGACTTGGTTACGGCGAAGGAGCACGAGAACAAATCTGGAAATGTTCCCGGAAAGAAAGGACAACCCATTAGTTTTATGGATCATATCAAAGCTGCGAAAGTCAACACGGAAAAAGAGGTAATTGCGACACATCTTTTTTGTGTTTCATTTTGTGATCAATATTTGCTGTCATGTATATCATATCAGTTATATCTGGTATGCTTGTTTGATCAAAATATTGTGTAAATCAATAATCATATAATTATTCCCAAATTATTCCCTTTCCTCGGTTAAGTTGTGACATTTGTATATTTCAGACCTCCGAGAAACATCAGACCCTCTCGGCGGCCAAAGGTCGAGCTCAGATCACAGCCACCACCGCCATGTCAATAGTCAACGTGGCCCTGCTGAAGAACGTCATCGACCAGGGACCCGAGCATAATAAGTATGATACAATAGCAGTAACACTATGTACTATTTTATGTATTATTCCCTATAGTTCTGTATGTTTGGCCTGTTGAGCTCTTTGCTCTTAGATGCCAAATATAACCTTCATTTATCCATAGTACATGAACATATGATTATGGTACTGTATTTATCTATGGATATATCATTGAGTATCTTCTATTCCCAGGTATTACATCACCAGCCTGGTGATGATAAGTCTGTCCCTTGGTCTACAAGTCTTCGCCGGGATTCTGTCTCTTGTTATTGAACACATGCTGTCGTACATGAGCAAATACGGTCAGAACATGTGTGAAGATTTCAGGGAAAACTGTTGTCCCTGGCGCTGCGTCAGAGCACCTTCAAATCAGGACCATGATGACGCTGAGAAAGGAGGACACCATAATAGAACGAAGAACGAGGGAGTCCCCAACCCAGCTTTCGAACTGGGTGAGATGTTCGATTCTTGCCATGCGTATAACGTTCCTATGTCGCAGAAGGGCACAAGTTGTTGTCCTTTCATCTGTACGACCGAGGTGTACAGTCACCATGACTACTCAGCCTTGCAGAAATACTACCAGTGGAAGTGCAAGTCTGTGGACGTCGAGTTAGACGCGATAAAGGCCGAGGATGAACTGGAATACCATACTGAACTCATCAAGGGTATTAACGAGAAACTAGCCCAGATTGCGAAGAACGAAGGAACTCCATCAACAAGTTCAAGCGAAAGAGGTGATGGACTATCATTGGCTGAACTACAAACACAACTCTTGCAAGCTTTGAAAAGGAAAGAGCAACACGAAGCCGTAGTTCGAAAAGCAGATACCATTCGGGATCAGGGCCTGCTGTTGAAGGATTTTGCCGAGAGTACACGCAAACACAGAGTGATCATGCTCTCAGCCTTCTGGCAGCATATACTGAACTACGTTTTCTTCATCATCTTCATACTGAATGCATTCATTACCGGGATCGGTTTGGCAGCAAGTTCGACACCCGACAATGTTCAAGTAGCCGCAACAGCTGCTATGAGTAGCAATGCAACAATCAGCAATCAGTGATTGTTATCGTCAGAGTGCATATATATGCAAATATGTATACATGTATATTCATTTGAATTTCCTTCAATTCAAGGAAATATTCTCTCATTGATTTTGAATGGATGAATGGAGATTCACATTTCATCCAACGATTGGCCTTTGATTTGACCAACCTCTTAATGATCCAATGAACATCCACAATACCCAAGCATAAAGTACTCCAAGCGGATAAAGCCGAGTCCATTGTCCAAACTCAAAAGTCCAGTGTCTCGCAAAATCGTCATATATGGCCATACGGAGGTCAGGTTTTTTCTCCTGCCCACATGAATTTCTTTGAAAAAATATCAGGCGAACAAGTGCTGCTGCATCATGTTTTAAAAATATTTTCTGTAGTTATCAACTAGATCGTGATGACGCCCATACAACTTCTTGAACGCAGCTATTAGTCTTGGTGAAACATATGCTTGTCCCAGCTGTTTGGACACTAGCTGGCAATTTCTATGACCAAAGTCCTCATGTCTAAAACTACATGTAGCTCTGAAATAGCGTGTAAAGTTGTGAGACAAACAGACCATATTCTGGCGACATAGAAATGCTGCTGCTCAGAAAAGTGAAATTGACTGTGGAAAAAATTCAAATAATGTTTGTCGCATAATTCAGTTGACAGTCTAGAATCTTTATAATTGAAAAAACATAGGCCCAAGGGACCTGTAGCTTACCGGTCTGGTAACCGATGGTCTGGTAACTTCAAGGTTACAAGTATATTCAGCATATATCATTACCTTTATGTCCACATTTGATTTCTAAGCTGTAAAGTTGATAATAAGCGAGATAATCGCCATTTTGTGCTTTGACCTTGGAAATTAGGTCAAAGGTCAATTTCAATGTCATCAGAGTATTCGACATATATCATTTCCTATATGTCCACGTCTATTCCTATATGTCCGCAATTGATTCCTAAGCTGGAAAGTCGATAATAAGCGATATATTAGCCATTTTGTGCTTTGACCTTAAAAATAAGGTTAAAAGTCACATTCAATGTCATGAGAATATTCAGCTTATATCATTTCTTATATCTCTACAATTGATTCCCAAGCTGTAAAGTGAATAATAAGTGAGATATTAGCGATTTTGTGCTCTGACCTTGAAAATGAGGTCAAATTCAAGGTCATCAGAATATTCGGCATATATCATTTCCTATATAGTCACAACATATTTCTAAGCTGTAAAGTCGATAATAAGCGAGATATTAGCCATTTTGTACTCTGACCTTGAAAATGAGGTCAAAGGTCCAATTCAAGGTCATGAGAATATTCAGCATATATCACTTCCTGTATGTCCACAATTGATTCCCAAGCTGTAAAGTGAATAATAAGCGAGATATTAGCGATTTTGTGCTCTAACTTTGAAAATGAGGTCAAAGGTCAAATTCAAGGTCATCAGAATATTCGGCATATATCATTTCCTATATGGTCACAATAGATTTCTAAGCTGTAAAGTCGATAATAAGCGAGATATTAGCCATTTTGTGCTCTGACCTTGAAAATGAGGTCAAAGGTCAAATTCAAGGTCATGAGAATATTCAGCATATATCACTTCCTATATGTCCACAATTGATTCCTAAGCTGTAAAGTCAATAATAAGCGAGATATTGGTCATTTTGTGCTCTGGCCTTGAAAATGAGGTTAAAGGTCAAATTCAAGGTCACGAGAGTATTCAGCATATATCATCTCCTATATGTCCACAATTGAGTCCCAAGCTGTAAAGTGAATAATATGCGAGATGTTAGTGATTTTGTGCTCTGACCTTGAAAATGAGGTCAAAGGTCAAATTCAAGGTCATCAGAATATTCGGCATATATCATTTCATATATGGTCACAATAGATTTCTAAGCTGTAAAATCGATAATAAGCGAGATATTAGCCATTTTGTGCTCTGACTTTGAAAATGAGGTCAAAGGTCAAATTCAAGGTCACGAGAATATTCAGCATATAGCCCTTCCAATATGTCCACAATTGATTCCTAAGCTGTAAATTTAATAATAGGTGAGATATTGGCCATTTTATTCTCTGACCTTGAAAATGAGGTTAAAGGTCAAATTCAAGGTCACGAGAATATTCAGCATATATCATTTCATATATGTCCACAATTGATTCCGAGTCTCTAATCTCAATATTAAGTGAGATATCAAGAACATTGTGGCCCATTATAAAGCATAGGAGAATTTAACATGGGAAAGTCCTATTTGGGCCCCGTAAACAACATCAAAATGGCCCCACACGCAGACCGACGATTCAAGACCATCGAAACTCATACACATTATAAAGATACATGAGGGGAACCCTTTGAAACTAAAATCTCAAAACTGATCAGACAGTTTTTGAGAAAATAATTTTTAAAGTTGAAAACATGCAAAAACAGCCATTTTCGGCATTAAAATGGCAGCCAAAACTGCATAATCGATTCAATAAAAAAAATGAAAAAAACTGGGGGTATTAACCCAATACATATTCACACAAATTTATGGACAAATTGTTCAGTCCGAAAAAAGATTTTAAAAAATGTTAACAGATGATGTGGCGGACGACGACGACGGACGACGGAAGAAAAACCACGACAATAGCTTATCGCCCTTATGGGCCGGTAAGCTAAAAATCAAGGGGAGTCTTTGTGTGACAATACATCATATATGTATCGGAAAGTAAAAGTACTTGTTTGTTTCCTAGACGGTCCTCGTTGCAGATGTTGGATGAAATCTTATTGATATGAGTACAAAAACAGGATATGCCGATAACGGTGTACAGTTAGTACCCATTAAAAAACGATAGTTTGCTGGAATTTTGAACTACCAGAGTCAATAAAATAGGTTGGACTTCAAATGTTTATTGCTGTATCATTGATAGGAACAACGTAAGGGTTGAACTGTAAAAATAATCATCTGAGAATACTGTATGTTGTAAATTAATAATAATAGTTTGAATCACAATAAACTTGGTATTGAGTGAACTATACACACCATACAAACGTTAGAGTACTACATTGTTCATTATAATAACACAGATACTTAACCTAATATATCTACTGATTTTGTTCTATTCAAATGTGAATAGTGATGAACCAGTATATCATAATATTTGTGTAGCAGTTTGGGTTATTTATTTTTAATTTGTAATTGAAAAATATTTAGGTGTAAATATCACAAACGACCCTATTTTTGATCTTCTGTTATGACTCGCACCACGATGTAATATGGCATAACTATATTACCCCATGGGGCGAGCATTACGGGTAATAGGACATTTATCACGAACTGGTGCATTGCAGTATCATGTGAAAACTTTCTTCGTACCATGGTTGCAATGGTCTCGAAATTACTTGTCTGAGGAAATCTTTATTTTGAAAGAAACAATTTCACGTGTCGATGAAAACTTGCTTGTAAAGAATGTAAATTTTTTCATGGACGTGATAAATATTTGATCAACGTTTCCTTTGATGGACCACAATGGAAATAAGTGTTTTCACTTTCTTGTGTTATCCATGTATTTTTTAATGTATTTACAACTGTGTATCTGCATTGAATTTTACAAAATAAAATCAATCAATCAATCCTTTTAAAGCATTTTATTGGTTGTAATTGTCAGATGTCATGCAATATCCCTATAAACTTTCACGCCATCACATCATAAAACAGTACATTTTATAGTTGTGTTGTCGTTCGTTATATAGGCCGAATGGTAGACGAGGTACCAACATTTATTACACAATATTTGATGACGCACTGGCTAGTAATGTGGCATGAGCAGAAAAAAAATCCTGATCGCCAGCTGGTATCACTGTTTTTAAAAAAGGAGCAGAGATTGCTGGTGCTGCTTCTTTTTCTTTAAGATCGAAGTGCAGTCACTACGACTACTCATTCCAGTAGTGTTACCATTGAAAATGCAAGTCTTAGGAAGTCGAGTTAGAGGCAAAAGTAATAATAATAATAGTTCATTTTTATATAGCGCCAAACAAATGTAAACATTCTCGTAGCGCTTTACATAAAAACCGGTATTTTGACAAAATATCGTACAAAATTACACAAATGTAAAGTAAATAAAAGGAATTGATACATATATAGATAAAAAAGAACATTTGGTGAGATTGTAAAACATACTGGACAAACTAATTAGAAAGCTTGGGTAAAAGGAAATGTCTTTAGACTAGATTTGAATGAAGTTATACTGTTGTTCAATTTGATATGACTTGGTAAGGCATTCCATAGCTTGGGGGCGCACACCGAGAAACAGCGGTCACCATATGTTTTTGTGTTGCAGCGTGGAACTAGAAACTTTGTGGTTGAGTCACAGCGGAGAGAGTAGCCAGATGTAGGAGACACAGACAGAAGACTTGATATGTAGCCGGGTGCCTGGTTGTTGATTGCCTTGAATACGGTGAGCAGGATTTTGTATTGAATCCTATGACGGATCGGGAGCCAGTGGAGCTGGGACAAGACTGGTGTTATATGCTCGATTTTTTTAGTTCTAGACACAAGCCGAGCAGCACTGTTTTGGAGGCGTTGGATTCGGTCCAGTTGGACGTCAGGTAGACCGTACAATAAACAGTTACAATAATCCAGTTTTGTTATTATGTAAGCATGTACGAGTTTCTCGCAAGATGCGTCGTCTAAGAGTTTTCCAATACGGCCGATGTATCGTAGTCCACAAAGTGCCGAACGAGATACATTTCGAACATGAACGTCCAGCGTCATATTGCTATCGAATGCAACGCCCAAGTTCCGGACTGTGTCACTGTACATGATGGCTGTTTGGTCACATTGTATGTCCGGGATGAGAGTTCTGCTTCTGAACCGAGAAACGAGATGAATGATTTCCGTCTTTCCATCATTTAGTTTGAGTTTATTCTGCCGCATCCAGGTTTTTATATCTACGAGGCAGTTTTCGAGGCAGTCAATGGTGACTGACAGGTCATCTGTAACATTGATGTACAGCTGGGTGTCGTCCGCGTAGCATAGATAGTCCAGCCCATGTTGGCGTATTTTGTCACCAAGGGGGCCCATATACATGCTGAACAGTATGGGCCCTAGTACTGATCCTTGCGGCACATCCCACTCAAGAGTTTGAGGGGATGATATATCTGAGCCGACGCACACAGATTGGCTTCGATCATGAAGATATGATTGTATCCAGCACCATGCACGGCCAGTGACGCCATACCGACTCTCCAACCGTTCCAACAGGATAGTATGATCCACGGTATCAAAAGCCGCGCTTAAGTTAAATAAATAAAGGCCGAAGATGAACTCGAATACCATACAGAACTCATGAAGGGTATTAACGAGAAACTTGCCCAGATTTCGAAGAATCTGCATCAACAAGTTCAACCGAAGGAGGTGGCCGGATATCATCGGCTGAACTACAAACACACTGTTGGATGCCCTGAAGATGAAAGAACAATACTAAGTCGTAATTCGGAAGGCGGGTACCATTCGGGACCAGGGCCTGCTGTTGAAGGATTTTGCCGAGAGTACACGCAAACACAGAGTGATCATGCTCTCAGCCTTCTGGCAGCATATACTGAACTACGTGTTCTTCATCATCTTCATACTGAATGCATTCATTACCGGGATCGGTTTGGCATCAAGTTCGATACCTGGCAATATTCAAACAGCCGCAACAGCTGCTATGAGTAGCAATACAACAATCACGCATTGATTACTATCGTCAGCGTGCAAATGAGTTTATTTCGCTCAATATAATATCTTCTTGAGCAGTTCTGGTTCTGAAAGATTCGCATTTTGGCCACCAACATTCCTTAATTTGATTTGATTTAAACAAATTCCATCAGAGGATCTGGTGAAGTGTTGATACGCAAGCTGTTTTCCCCGATTTAACAATAACGAGTCCAATTTCGTTTTGGCATGCAGATAAATTAGTCATTTGACAACTTGGTTGGACTTCAAATGTGTATTGCAGTGGTCAAAAATAGATATCATTGATAGAGTACAAAGTAACGTAATGTGACAAATGGGTTGAACTGTAAAGATACCAGGAAAATATTTCAGATTATTGTATACATTGTAACATTGTATTGATATTTTGGCCAATCAAAAGGTACTAAGTACAATATACAAGCGTTGATGTACTATTTTTGTTCAATAGACATCAAAAGAATTACTTAACAATATATCTAATGTGTTTTTCTTTCGACACGACATTCACACAATGAATCACACCATTTACGTAATATGACTGGGCTGAAATAAATCAAGAACTTTTCTAATGGGACAAAAGGGGTTATTCTATCCCCCGAACGAATGTCCATCCCTGTAGACACTTTCTTGTGAACGCTCTACAGGTTGCAAATCTGAACCGATTCTAATAATAGGCCCTATCTATTCCAGAGCTAGTTGCAAATATAAGGACTTTGCCTATCGAAGTGCCCAGCCAGTCTATATCCTGCTGCGACAAGGATCTGTTTCACCGAGACTTTTAGCTGCGTTTAAGAAATTCTATGGAAGTCATCATGATCTGGTTGATAAATACACCAAATCCATGTCTGCCATGCAACTAGACCTATTTTCATGTTAATTTTGGGGAATTCATGACGAGTGCCACTAGTGGGGCAGGAAATGCTCACTCTTTCCGGAACACCTGATTTCACCTCCTAATGGCCATTTTTGGGGGGGTTCGTGAGTTTCCCTGTCATTTTTGTTTTCTCTCACTTCGTATGCCTGATATGACTTTCTGTCCCCGGACTATGAGATTGGATAACGGACCCTGTTTTGTTTGCTCGGAATACTTAATACTGGGTATTGATTCCACGTCTATTATAGGGAAATGTCATAA
Source organism: Terebella lapidaria (assembly GCA_949152475.1). Classification (NCBI taxonomy): domain Eukaryota; kingdom Metazoa; phylum Annelida; class Polychaeta; order Terebellida; family Terebellidae; genus Terebella; species Terebella lapidaria. Next base: position 22,589,323 of record OX424565.1, read on the forward strand.
GGAAAGATCATGACACTTATCAATTTTCGTTGCCATAACAACCGAAGTGGTCGATACGAAACTTACTGTTTTTGGGAGAGATTTAGTGAATAATAATATGTTAATGGGTTAAATTATTACAACAATGTGAAATATCCAGTTTGAGATCAGCGATCATTCCATTTGATTGAAATCTGGAAAAATATATCATACTGAATGTGTGCACAAGTATACATCTGATGGTTTTGTGTAAAACTGATTACTATTACTGAATGAGTTATCAATAATTTTATTCGTTAACTCTTTTATTGCATACAATAAAAATAGTTATGGTGAAAAACCTGTATTATTGGACTGATCTAGGCAAAGCTTTTGTCTGGTAGAGATTTTGAAGCTGTACGGTTGATATTGATAAGTTATTTTGTTAGCTTATTACAAAATTATAACATATTCATGAATGAAGATATTGAAGTCACCCATAATGTTGGGGGACTGAGCAAGGTTTCATACTCCATTCCTGTGACAAGCTTCTCTGAGAAGTATTTGGCAAGAAATAACTAGTTAATGAATATTTTAGTTTGTTAAGAGTGTTAATGTATGGAATAAAATGAAAATAATAAATATTTAAGGTTTAGAACTTTCATTACTGACATCGAAGAAACCCACTGCCCTGGCAGTAATGATATTTCGTCTGAATTAACATATTTTGGGCAACAGGGATGATAGGGCCCCAGCGGGATACTCCCATGCGGTCGTCGGCGACCGAATCATTTAATCTGTTTTTAGTTTGATGTTGAGATTATAGTTTGGCAAAGTTTCAGAAACGGTGCTATTTATGATCTTTGCCTTGTCAGTATCGCCGCCTGGTACTATGATATAGTATATGAAAGTAAGTATCAATATATTACCGCTTATACAACTAGATTTTGATGATGACAATAACAAACGTAAAATACAACATCTCGCAATAAAAACAAAGCCCAATCAATTACATTATCCAAAGACACACTGGCATCATCAGGGGCGACAGTGTGTGAAATGTAGTTTTTTCTACTGTACAACTGATGGATTTAGATATCACCACATGAAATCGGTCCTTTTGGATCACAGAACATTTATCACAAACTGGTACATCGTAATACTATGTGGGAATATTATTTGTCCCAATTTCTCGAAATCACTTTTCTAAGAAAAACTTTATTGCAAAAGAATTCGACCCAAGTATCATATGCTGCGCCTTAGTTCTACTCACGCTGTAGATGAACGTCATTTAATCCGTCTATCACTTTTTTAAACCCTTATTGACTATAGAGGAAAACGGATATGAGGTTCGGGCCAACTTTTCTTAGGGACTTTTTATAGACCTCATGAACGTGATAAATATTTGATAATTGTTTCTTTTTATGACATCTTATTGGTAGTTATTTTCAGATATCATGTAATTTTCACCCCATCACGGCATAAAACAATACAATTAATGGTTATTTAGTCGTTCGATGTGAAGGCTAGACGTGGAGCCAAAACTTTGGAAACAATATTTGATGGCGTATGAGCTATCAATTGGTGGTGATATCACATGGGACACAGGGGATTATTCATGAAATATATGACGCACAATGATATTATGCTTAAATTGAATCTGCTTTTTGGACAAAACAATGTGGTACTAACTTGAAACCCCCCATCGTCTCTGCCATGTTCATACAAGAACGGAACGTTTTTCCTCGTTGGTACATACCCGCCAGAATTATGATGGAAATTGACAGGGCCCATTCCACCGATAGTCATTTCAGTTTGTTATAAGAAATCATTTGCATTTGTTCGAACTGAATCTAGAAGATATGTTACATTTACACTAAATGTATTGCATATGATACACAACCCACATTACCAGCTGTAAATTTATGGTTATGACTTCCCTCATTACTGAAACACAGTTCGTACAATTGCCAATATTGAAATGTATTGATAACTAGCCATCTACCGGACGCCAGTCGACGAATGGTGATCTTGGAGAAATTATGGGGTTTTACAATGTCAGAGACAAGGTCACTACCTACTTTCACCCGCGGATGAGAAGGACTTGTGAGAAATCTGTCTTCGTTAAGGCAGTCACAGATACAATTGGGAACAGTATTACTTGGCTTTCAAATACAGTTGATATGTCACCGGCATATGGTGTGTTTGTTTCTCAACTTATACGTTATTCCAGAGCTTTGTCCATCGAATTGCCTAGTTAGTCTCTAAACTGCTGCGACAAGGATATATTTTACCAAGACTCATACCTGCGTTTAAGAAATTCATCATGATCTGGTTGATAAATACACCAAATCAATTTCTGCCATGCAACTAGATCTTATAACTATGTTATAATTAATCATGTTAATTTTGAGGAATTCATGACGGGTGCCACTAGTGGGGCAGGAAATGCTCACACTTTCCGGAACACCTGATTCACCTCCTAATGGCCATTTTTGGGGGTTCATGAGTTTCCCTGTCATTTTTGTTTTCTCTCACTTCGTATGCCTGATATGACTTTCTGTCCCCGGACTATGAGATTGGATAACGGACCCTGTTTTGTTTGCTTGGAATACTTAATACTGGGTATTGATTCCACGTCTACAGTGCAATTCTTGAAATTGTTTGAATAATTTCTGGGAGGGATGCAACACAAGTGATGGCTGTGAAATTCAGAGTGTGTGCATATTTTATTTTAGAAAAATACATCCATATTCCAGTGTACATCGACGAAAGTGTTTAAAACTATATACATGTACTGCAACCCACAAGACAGATAATAAATCATTATTGGAGAGTAAGGTTAACGAGTCTGCATTGGCACACGGTATGCACTTTAGTAGGCCGAACTACTGCCAGTAATACTCAACAGACAAATACCGTAGAACAAAAATCTAACTAGTAGATTGCACTAGGCGTGGTGAAATTATCCGAATCTGGCAAAACCCACGCATAGCCCATCGGTGGTGTATTTGCTAGAGGAGTTGCCAGACCAAACCCAGTGATGAAGGCGTTCAAGATGAAAACAGTATAAAACACGTAGTTCAAAACGTTTTGCCAGAACGTCATCGACTTGAGCAACCTGTTCGTGCGCAAGCTCTGTGTAAGCTTCTCGAGTAGCTTGCCCTGGTCTTGGAGCACTGACAGTTTTGCCAAAGACTCTTCACATTCAGAAATTCGACTTTCAATTGCAGCTGAACTCTTCTTGAGTGTCGCGTGTTTTGAGTGTACTGTATCAGTTTCTGATGCGTTAGCAGTCGCGTTTTCAAGATCCTTCTCAATATTGGCGTGGACGGTTTTGATTTTGATCTTGTTTTGTTCCAACTGCTTCTCCAACTTGATGGAACTCAGTTTAACTTGTACCTCCATCTCGCGCCAGCGTTGGTACGCGTGGATAACCATGTTATCGGCGTGGTCTCTCACCACAACACTGCAGTGATACCCACTGAAACAACAACAGTTCTCCTGTTGTTCTATTTTATACGGGCACTGGTCAAGTGAGTCCCATAAATCTCCGCTCTCAAGCTGGCCAAGTTCAATTCGCTCTATTGGACTTTCCGTTGCTGGCCGCCCAGTGGCCACACAACGACACGGACAGAGGTTGCTGGCCAAGTCCTCGCACATGTTGTGTCCATACTTGTCCATGTAGGCGAGGATGTGGTCGATGAAGATGGCCAGAAATCCTGCAAACACCTGCAGCAGCAGGGATACCGAAATTATCACCAGACTCGGTGTGTAGTAGCTGTAATAGGAAAACATAGTTCTCAATATTTTGAACTTGTACTTCTTTTGTATCTGCGTGATATCGCATCAATAAATAATAAGGGCCAATGAAATTTTGCACAATCGATGTTACATGTTGATCTCTCACAAGATGGTATGTTTCTTGTGAGCAATTAAATACGCCTAATTATCTCTGTGATTTCCATCCGGTTTGCCACTTACTCGTTATTGTCTGGGCCATGGTCGATTACGTTTTTCAATAGGGCCACGTTAACTATTGACATGGCACCTGTGGCTGTGATCTGGGCTCGACCTTTGGCCGCCGAGAGGGTCTGCTGCTTCGTGCTGGTCTGGCAACGAATCTTATGCGTATGAATTCACAATACGAGTGTTTATAGAAAATAATATGGTGTACCCCTTAAAATTCTGAGTATGACATAAACACAATATATTATACAGCATATTGAAATATACAACCACTTTTACGTTGTGTTATTCAGATTTCTGGCACCTTTAAACTGTCACCACAAACTAGAAACATTATGATGGCCAATATATGATTATTATGTATGAAAGCCTTCACAACACGTTGACTATTTGGATTGTGCAAGATAATGCAGAATCTGATTCAGACCCCTATTGGACAATGATTATAAGGTAATATACATGTAGACACCCTCATTCACATCGTGTGCAACACAGATATCCAACTGAATCATACAATATCAAGACCATATACCGAATAACTCCCATCACATGTTGTTAAATTCTCACAAGTAATTAATTTTCAATCAATGTAGTGATTCTGGTGGAAACACTTGTACGTGTAAATTGCATTTTAGACAGGTAGAAAGTTCAATAAACATTATTAAAGTACTAGTAAAGTGTAAAAGTGATGTGAGCTTATGTGAAAAATCTCATTGATCTGAGGAAAATGGTCTTTACAGCACGTAATTATCACAATCCGTTCAAAAGTTACAGCACATTGAAGACTAAAATCGGCAAATTTGCTTTTTCAAAATCATTTAGCTAATTAGTATGGAATTGAGATATTCATGACGTCATCGGCGGGAGCTGTTTCAATTAGGTACTTTAAAATGTATTATTCATTCATGTTATGATTATTCATGAAAACTTATTCCATTTGGTGTTCAATATGAATAATCAGTGTTTTCACTTTCGAAGTTGTTGTCAAGGCAACCAGTCACCTGGTATGGCCCTTAGCACCCATGGTTGCTAGGGCCAGAAACCCACTTAGAATAGGGTATGTACAAATAAAAACGGTGCCGACTCGAGCACTATATTAATTTAATTCATGAATAAACGACACAAAGTTTCCAGATAGCTTGACTTGGCAGTTAACAGCCATGGCAACCATAGAGAGTAACTGAGGCTCTAGGGAAAGACTGGTAACCATAACAACAGTACAGTTTTTGTGGATATTGACTATTTGTGGTACATAACAATATGCACTAGCCAGATTGTCAGAACCTTCAATGAGAATCATATTTTCATGGCCTATAATATGCTTATTAAAATTTGTTCCCCTCATGACGTCATGAATTCTCATCAACATCTAATTTGCATATTAATGAGTTGCTGAGACTTTTCTGTAATGTAGTGCCGGAATGGCTGTATCTTTTGAACAGATAGTGATATTGACATACCGTAAAGACCATTTTACTCAGATCAATAACATCTTTCATATGAGAACACATCATATTTGCATGTTACTAGTACTTCAATTCGAATATATAGTGCATGCTGGTTTCGCTTATTTCTTGCAAAATCATTTCTATAGCAGGTTCTGTTATACACTGATAGGAAGGACAGAATAATATCCCACCGGTATATGTTTTACTGTACTTTTGACCACATGTTACGGAATCGGACTAAGCATGGACAAGCCCTCCCCAGTGAAAGTGGGTGCTAGACAAAGAGGGGCCTTTGTTGTGAAATAGAGACCTCACTCTAACCTAAAATTATCACTTCTCTGTGAATACGTGGGTAGAACTCCTCGATCCCAATCTCTCAGAGGGAACGAAATCATTGTCATGTGGCAATATAAATTAGGTGCAATGGGTAACTTGTCGATGGTAAACTCTTTGGTCCTACCTCCTTCTGTCTGGCACTTCTGTCTGCGTATAAACGGTTTCCAACTGTGGGATGACGTGTGACGCTCGGGTCTGTATAACCGTATCCTACACCCGAGAAGCTCCGTGCAGTCCGTGGTTCGCGGTCTTCTTCTGTGGAAGGCATTCTGCGCGGTAGAGATCTGCCGTGAAAAGCCTCTGATCTCAGCCACGAAACAACACGGTGAAATGATCAAATTCCTTTGGGTATCATTTTATATACACGGCTAAATGCTGTGAAGTGTTTATCCACATATATGTTAATCTGCAATTCAATATGTGTTGTTTTAAAACGTTATTTTAATTAGCGAATTTATGCGGGTAGAGTTACATATACAAATTAAATTATAGAATAACGGGCTTTGTATGGACCAGTAGAAGCCTATTCTATAAACCATTTTAGGTTAAACCTCTTAAACATGTGTTTCATAATTATGATAATTCTATGTTTTTGCCAAACATCCCTGACCTAGTGCTTTGGGCAACCTGTATAAACTGAGTATTATTTCATTGATTATGTCAACATCTGTTTATATTAATTTCGGACACTTATCCCAGCCTTATCCGATATTGTAGAAAATGCAATTTTCAAGTAGCTCCTATTTCGTTTTATCTCTTTTTGCTAAATATACTCCTGATTTCAATCTAAAAGCTGTAAAAAGTAACACATGTAATATTCAGGTTACCCAACCTAGGGTCTGATAACCCATTGCCGTGGCGTTTCGTGCGTCGTCCATCGTCCGTCTACATTTTTAACTTTAAAGTTTACAAGGGAATCTTTCTGAAATTTTGCACATAAATGCCTAAAAATATTTAAAGATTTTTTTTTTCCAAAATTGCGGCCATTCTCGTCGAAAAATTGTCAATATCGGCGGCAATTTCTCAAAAACTGTCTGATCAGATTTTAGATTTTTGTTTCAAAAGATCTCCCTCATATACCTCTATGCCATGTATAAATTTCGTTACCCTTGAATCGCCGGTCTGTGTGTGGCGGTCTTTTTGATTTTTTTCGACGGATCCAAAATTACATTTTCTTATGTTAAATTCTCCTATGCTTCACAATGGGACACAATATTCTTAATATCTCACTTGATATTGAGATCAGAGATCCGTTGGAATTACGGACATATAGTGAATGATATATGCCGAATATTCTCATGACCTTGAACTTGACATGTGATCGTATTTTCAAGGTCACAGCACAAAACGGCTTTAATCTCGCTTATTATCGATACATTATTCTTAATATATCACTTAATAATGAGAGTCAATTGTGGACAAATAGGGAATGATATATGCTGAATATTGTCATGACTTTGAATTCGACTTTTGATCTCATTTTCAATGGCAGAGCAAAATGGCTCATATCTCGCTTATTATCGACTTAACAGCTTAGGAATCAATTTGACCTTTAACCTTATTTTCAAGGTTAGAGCTCAGAATTATCTTGCTTATTATCGACTTTACAGCTGAGGAATCAATTATGAATGTATATGAAATTATATATGCTGAATATTGTCATGACCTTGAACTTTTTTTATATCAACTTTATGGCATAGGAATCAACTGTAAACATATGAAATGGTATATGATGAATATTGTTATGACCTTGAATTTGCCCTCTGAACTCATTTTTTTAATAATGGGAACTGTATGGAGTAACTCCTAGAACACATCAAGATAGAGCTTAAATATTGACAGTATCAAATGGGAAATCACATATTGCAGTTTCAATGGTGCACTTTAAATTTGACCTCCGATTACCCTGAAAGGTCAATACGTCAACTTTGATGAAAAAGTTATGGTTTAAAACTACATTTTTCTGGAAATCTTTCTTAGCCCTTGGGCTAATTTTTATTTATGTGATATTGTTCATGAAACTTCATCGACTCATTCGCGCGATCTCAACTCGATGACATGCGGTTGATGGTGACTATTCGTTCAGTTGGCTAGCATACCGGGTACATATCTCCTCAGCATACAATACAATGTACACCAGTTATTTAATGAACAACGTTATAATTATATGAAAACCAGTTGACATCGATAATGCTTTTAAGTAGGAAAATGTGATGTTCCGAAAATAGTTTCCTCATGAATAGCAAGCGCCGAAACAAACATTTGAGTAATTTCCAAAATGTAATGCTAATTGGGGTTGTATGTGACGGTGGACGATCTGCCACTTCCTTGTGGTCAATATGGTCGGATAAAAAAAGTGAAAGGCAACCACTTCTCTAATGTCTGTCCTGTTTTCGGAATCAATCTGGTAAAACATCCGCTAATAATAATAAATATAGTATAAAATGTGCCAGAAAAGCGGGACATAATGTCTATTTATATGAATATGTCGATATCAATGATGTCATGTCCATGTGATGTCCACGTAACAGTACAAAGCCCATCAGTTCAATGCACCATTTGTGTGATTCATATAATCAGACCGAGCAGTGGATATGAAAGAACTTGTTATCTCAAAGTGAACATATGATATACAAGTATATATAGCTACGAACTTCAACTGAAACACATACAGTGGGGTCTTTTAGACTTAGACCACCCTGAAAATATCACTTTTTCTAAAACCTGTCATTAAAGTGTAATTTATTTCACCTAAGTTATCTGTCATTTGTTCTTTCAGTCACTTCCATGTATATGAGCACACATAACATCGGATATTCATAAAGTCTGAATGTGAACATGAGGATGTTTCTTTAATTTTTTGGAGGAAAACACTAAATTTGAATGTTTTTGAATTTGCTTGGGAGAAATGATGGAATGCGAATAATAGAAGGTTCAGGGTGCAATTGGTTGGTGATTGTGTGTTGCTTAACATCAGTTTAATTGCAACCAGTTTTCTTAACGTGTTTCACAAATTTAGGAAGAGTTGATGACATATAAATAAACATGTTACATTTCTATATTTATTTAAAATTTTGGGGAAAATTTGTTGATTTTCATTAAATAAACCGTCTGGTGTCATTTTGAGATACATGTTTATAAAGTACAGGCAGAGGATTCAGCTTTAGAGCCCGCATGTAATAAACACAGTCTTCTGTTTTGATGTTATACAATCCTATTGTATTGAGTAAATGTGAGTGTTTTGATCGCCACTGTAAACAACGTGCATTCCCCGTAGCTGTTGTAAATAACCAATTCATGTAATTCATTGTTCCGGGCCAGTAACTTGTCACTTGTGTCCTCAGTCGGTATACTCCTGTTGTAAACTCATTCAAACAAACAAATCGTGTATTTCATTGTTCCGGGCCAGTAACTTGGCGCTTAGCTCAGTCGCACAGTATGTACATGTTTACTAATTGTTTGTTTGTCCACTGCCTTATAAATTCGGCCCTAAATCTCGGGAATTTATTCAGCCACTCGGACGCCACGCTATTCGCATCAAATTACGTCGTATATTTTCATTTTACTTGCCTCGTATTTTTACTGTGTTTTTCAACTGCCTTTATATATTGTAGCTGACATCGGGAGAATGGCAACTGCAGAGACCGATGATGTGGCTGGAACAACCGAACAGTCGAACGGCTCGGCTGCTGACACGGACTCCTTTGTGTTCGACACTTGGTCCAAAGAAACGGGACTGACCAGAAAAACGGAGAAAATTCTGCGGAGTGAGGAGCTTACCACAGAAAGGACACTGACTCTGCTCAACCCCAGTGATATTGCCGGACTCGCCTTGTCGTTAGGCCAACGGAAACTCCTGGAAGCTGCTGTCGCTGATCTACGACGGACGTCGCCTGCTGAAACCCCGCCTTCCGACACTGGATCCCTTCCGGCTACAGAGAACCACTCCACTGACACGAGCTCACGTGCACCGCTGTCTCAACCAAGCCCTCGTAGACGAACCCTCACCGACAACTTCAGTCTCGACGATGTATCCCGCGTCGTATCGACTCTGCTGGGTGATGGTCCGAATGCAGTTGCAAGTACCGAGCCCGTCGCTATGCCTGCCACAGGTATATGTAGTAACCGTGAACTTTCTCATACACCCAGTGGCCCAGATAGAGACATTAACGCAAATGGTAATTTGGATTTTTTGAATGTTCACACATATGTTAACTCACTTAAAGGGTTGGAATCGCCTAGTGACATGGTACTGTCTACATGTAAATCATCAGGTGACCAGTTGGTGCTATGTTAAATTTGATTCTCTTTCACCGGCACAATGGTGTGCAGCCAACTGTGCTATAGTTCAAGAATTGTTCACAAAAGCAGGCTCCCCTAATCTGGTTCACCAGTACTTAGAGTATATGAGACGTGTTTGTGAGCTTGCGGAGTACTATGAGTGGCAATCGGTTTTGCGCTACGACAAAGCTTTCAGAACAATGCAATTGAAAACGTCGTGTAGGTGGGATTCTGACCACCCTCATCTTGATCGATTGTATTTGCGTGCCAAAACTCAAACTGTCAGAAACAGATTTGACCGTAGACCTAGATCCTATTCTGAACCTTGCAAGTTGTATAACATTGGCAAATGTAACTTCAACCCATGTAAATATCAACATGTTTGTAGTGTAAGTGGTTGTAACATGGCTCACTCTCAACTCGAACACTCTAACTCCCGACCACAGTTCCCGTCAAAAAACTAGGCGGCGTGGCGTCCAAGTATTCTGAGTGGGATAAGCTCTTACAAGATGACCCCGATCGTTTGTACTTGTTGGCTGGTTTAAGTGAAGGGTTCCGAATTGTAGATAGTGAAACTGTCTTAGATTCGGTTGAAATCGATAATTACAAATCTGCAATAGACAATTCAGAATTAGTGGAAGATCAGATTAACTTTGAACTAGCCGAGGGTCGCTATGCTTTAGTCTCTCAAAAACCTGCTATTGTTAGTGCTTTGGGTGCTATTAAAAAAGCTGACGGTCGTGTTCGTCTTATCCATGACTGTAGTAGGCCCTTTTCTATGTCTCTAAATGATCACGTGTCATTCTCGGAAAAAATGACTTATCAGTCCATCAATGATGCATGTGCCCTCGTTAACCAAGGCTATTATATGTGCAAGATTGACCTTAAATCGGCATATAGGTCGGTGCCCATACACCCTTCTAATTATAAATTCTCTGGTATAAAGTGGAAGTTTCCAGGCGAAAATGTTTCCCGTTATATGATTGATAGACGACTAATGTTCGGAAGTAAACTAGCACCTAGTATTTTTCACAGACTTTCCCAGGCTATTAGACGCATCATGTATAATTTGTATAATGTCACCATTGTTTCGTATCTGGACGATTTTTTCTTGTGTGCCCCATCGTACGAAGAATGTAATAATAACTTGTTTCTGCTTCTCCATCTTTTGCGCAGATTAGGTTTTGATATTGCATGGGATAAAGTAGTATCTCCAACTCAGAATATCGTGTTTTTGGGTCTCCATCTTGACTCTAAAGCTATGCTGGTTACGTTGCCTGAAGATAAGTTGGTATCGTTGCAGAATCTCATTGACGCATTTCTTTCTATAAAGCGCGCAAGTAAACGGGAGTTAGAAAGCTTAGCTGGTAAGCTCAATTATGCTGCGCAAGTCGTGCGTGGAGGTAGGACTTACCTCAGGCGCTTACTTGATTTCATGCAAAAACTCAAAACTCCCCCACCATAATGCTAAACTCTCGCGCGAGTTCTATTTGGACCTTCAGTGGTGGGCAGCGTGTATTCGAGAGTGTAATGGCAGGGAGATTGTCTCCGCACCTCATGATATTTATGTGGTTAGAATTGACGCATGCTCTAGGGGTTGTGGTTTTGCTTGTGGGCCGGATTGGGGTTACAATAACTGGGATATCGACTTCCCTCTGGCCAAAGACCTCCACATTAATGACAAGAGGTTATGTCGGTTCTGTTTGCTGTTCGTAGATGGGCCACGGTGTTTAAGGGTGCTCGCTTATTAGTTGGTACAGACAGTACTACGGCCCGTTGCATTATAAATAAGCGCACTTCAAAGAACGTCGTCGTTATGCAGGCACTACGTGAAATTTGGTATTGGTCGGTAAAATTTGACATTGAACTGGTCGCCTTCCATATTCCCGGTCATCATAATGGAATTGCAGATTCTATCTCCCGTATCCACTCACTCGGGGAGGCTATGAGACTTCGGTCTTACCTTTACATATATTCTATGCCAGAATTCCCTCTACCGTTCCACATGTCTTACGAATCTTTCCTGTTTATTTCGCAGAGCTGGAACAATCACTGGACCAGGATATTGCATCGTACAGGTCCTTTGTCCACTCTTACCTAACGTTTCGCATATCTATGGGTTATAGACCAGTTCCTGTCTCTCAGACACATTTAGCTAGGTATGTGGTTCATTTGTCTAAGCGGCTCTCTCCTAAGTCCATAACCCGTTACTTGTCATCTGTCCGGTTACTGCACATAGAATCTAGTCATCCCAACCCTATGTCTGACAACTGGTTCTTAAAGTCTCTCATTCGTGGTATTAACAGAGAGATTCCTTCCCACGTCAATAGGAAGTTGCCTATAACCCCTGGTATCCTTCGCCAAATTCACTCGGTTCTAGACCTGCACTCCCCTAAGGATCGTATCTTTTGGGCCGTATGTTTAACCATGTTTTTTGGCTTTTTCCGTAGATCCAGTGTTTTGCAACCAGTATCATCGTTCGACCCGTCTAAACACTTGCGTCGGTGTGATTTTACTCCAGCCTCTTGGGGTGTTGTCATAAAAATCAGACATTCTAAGACCATTCAGTTACATCAACGCTGCATCGAGGTTCCACTGGTTACCATACCTGGGTCAGTTTTATGTCCAGTTACGGCAGTACTTACAGCCTTCGTCATTACTCAAGGGTCTGATCTCCAAGGTCCTCCGTTTGTGGTACCATCCCCTACAGGATATGTCTCACTCTCCCCTCAAACATTTGTCCGCAATTTAAAAAGTTACCTTTCCATGTTAGGTTATGATGACCGTCTGTTCTCTGGACACAGTTTCCGTCGTGGTGCAGCCTCTTGGGCTCTCAGCGTGGGCATTCCATCCGACGTCATTCAAATGTTAACAGATTGGAAGTCTCAGGCCTATCAGTCTTATTTATCTTTGGAGACGGATAAAAAGGCTTCATTTGTAAAACAGTATGTTCAAGGTATGTAGGTTACTCTACTCTTGTTTTCCTACCTGGGGGTTCTTGGAATGTTTTTTCATCATACATATGTTTTTGTTTTATCATACATAGTTTCAGTGTAGCTCAATAAAGCATCAATCTCCAAATGTATTGAGTCTGTCATGTATTTACTTCAGTCATCATTTAATGTTATACAATCCTATTGTATTGAGTAAATGTGAGTGTTTTGATCGCCACTGTAAACAACGTGCATTCCCCGTAGCTGTTGTAAATAACCAATTCATGTAATTCATTGTTCCGGGCCAGTAACTTGTCACTTGTATCCTCAGTCGGTATACTCCTGTTGTAAACTCATTCAAACAAACAAATCGTGTATTTCATTGTTCCGGGCCAGTAACTTGGCGCTTAGCTCAGTCGCACAGTATGTACATGTTTACTAATTGTTTGTTTGTCCACTGCCTTATAAATTCGGCCCTAAATCTCGGGAATTTATTCAGCCACTCGGACGCCACGCTATTCGCATCAAATTACCCACCCACCCACCCTTGTGGTATCAGTATATTTCTCTTATTGTATACATGTATCTTTTATACATACATAGAATGTTTTTTCATCATACATATGTTTTTGTTTTATCATACATAGTTTTAGTGTAGCTCAATAAAGCATCGATCTCCATCATACATAGTTTTAGTGTAGCTCGATAAAGCATCAATCTCCAAAAATGATGACGCTCTCAAGATGCGCTAAGACATTTGGACCCCATTGTATGTATATCAAACCTGGGTAGCAAGATTTCGGTATCAAGATTTTAACATACCAGTATGGCATTTTTAACAGTTTCTCCAATTAGTTTGTTAATATATTATGGAAGTGCTAGAAGAGACGGCAGCCATCACACATTTCACACGGAAACTGCCCACTTCCTGTCGTGTTTCGTGATCAAAGAGTACATACCAAATTGTATCTGTGAACGGTCTAACGAGGGTCGATTGATCACACGTTCTCACTCATCCACGGGTAGAAGTAGCTGGTGACCTTTGAGAAATACCACTATTCACCGACTAACATTTGGGAGATGGCACGTCATCCACACATTTCAGATTTAAAGGTACAATGTATACTATTCACATATACATGTACACGTGTACTGAGTATATGCCTATATGTATGTAAAACGAGCCAATCCGTGTTTTAAAAAGTGATGTTGGCAGAAAAAGCTATTGTTTCCAAATCAATTACATATCTGCCTGTGGTCTCAGGAAAATAGGTTACAAAACAAACTATACTTGATCAGATGGATAAATCAAGCACATGACAATACTAGCAGCAGTTTTGTTTTGTGCGCCACTCATCATGGGATACAAAGCACTAAGAACGACAGTAATGTAAACAAACTCAAACTTCCTCCACCAGAAACTCGCAACGAAATCAACTAGGAAGGGTCGTCAATTTGGGCATACAAGTGCAGATATATAACTGTTATGTTTTCTTCCTTTGATCAGAAAGGTATGGCAAATTCGATAACTTTCTACCAATATCACTTTAAAAACTCTTGATTTTACTATCAAAATATAACCGACAGAAACAAGAATCGTCTGAAATTTGTGATGAGCAATTGGACTTTCGAAATAATATGCATGTAATACAGACTAATATATGTATAGGATAATGCCCTAGGCTGAGTATTTCTCACGAATAGAGACCGAGGCCGAAGGCCGAGGTTTCTATTCGTGAGGAATACGAAGCCGTAGGCATTATCCGACATAGTGCATGCACCCCCCCCCCCCCCCCCCCCACACGCACACATTTCTGGTACAAGTCACCCCCCCCCCCCCCCCCTCCCATACACTTTACGCAATTCACTATATATCAAAAGAACAAAACTGCAAATGCAACGCACAGTCAGCTTTGGATCTATTACTCGCTACAGAAACTGCTTCACCACATGACTCAGCTCATAGATTTGTACCTTCAACTCCAGCCCGCATTCTGTTGTCATGGCTACAGTATGCATGGTTCCAATTGAGTGTGTTTCTGGTGGACTCGCACTGTGCCTTTGAGCTGTTTTCTCCCCCTAGTAACGTGTTTGTGAGTACTGCTCAAATGGAACCCTATAAAAACAAACGCGGCAAAAGGCGCGCTCACTTTGAAACAGCAAGCTACGTAACATCAACTTTTCGTGATGAAAAATGCAACACATGGATACGATGCATGCGGATATAAACGCGTGTTCTGACGCGCTTGTTTGTTGGATACAGCTGCAAAATCTTATTCCTGGGAATGACTAAAAAATGTTTGTCTAACCAGATGCAGTATATGAACAACATACCAGATTTGTGAACCGGTGAGTATATCACTTTTTTCTTTGAGTTCAAAACAAAATTAGCATTTTCTCCTTCTGCATTATCCAACGGGTTGTACCCGTGTACAAAGAATTGAATCATAATTTATGCCCGATCAAATATCTTTATCCTGCGTTCTTTCAATCCTTATAAGAAAATAAAAAACGATTTGTACACATGTATTTACAGAATTCCTCGTAAAACCACAACGGCGATTATAAAGTTTGATCCATGACTTCCATGACTTCAACGTCCGACTGGTAAGTAAAAGGTTTTTTTGTGTGCTATTCGTGCATTTAATTTATATGGCGGAGTGAAAGTTCTGTTCAAATTGTTCCCATAATACATATGCTGAATAGCTATTAACTAGATTTGAAGAGGAAACATCAAACATTCATGCTTGTATACTTCATTCATGTTTGCAGGAAAATTACGTTATGCGTGATCTCTGGAGGCTTCTCTAGGATTCCGGTACATTTGCGGATGTGGAATATCGCAGGATTATTATCAAAACCTCCGGAATTCCAAGGATATTGTGGATATATACGTTTTCACTGGATTTCTGCAGAAGGCGGATGATTTCATGAACCAAATGTCCAAAAATTAACAACTGTTGTGACCCATGGATTAAACTCACGCACCATAGCGATTAGCTGTTTATGTACATCGAGTAATACAAGTATGATACATGTATATGCTTGGCAATAAAAATACAATTCCGGTGTGTTTATTGTGTCCACCAGTATTGATTTATTTTCATTCAATACCTGGGACAGGTATTTATTGGAAATAGATACCTCTGTGGGAGGTATTTATTACAAATAGATACCTGCTCGAGACAATGAAATCATGCACTATAGTATATATAAATACTTTGTATATTATGTGAGTGCAATGATCATGGTCAAAATGGTGCCGCTTTTATTGTAAACATAAAGTGTCGTGGTATCAGATCTCGACACAAACGATTTGCCTGGTAAATCATTGTACGTGACATTTGAACTGTGTCTTCACATGTACGCAGAGAATTTTATTGTACAAGAACAGATCTGATCTGATACAACAATATAAAATATAATACTATAATCTTACACATTTCATGATAAGTCATGATACAAACTAGCATAGAGTAACATATACATAGACATGATAAAAATGAACATAGAGTAGAACAACAAACAATATTGTATTAAGTGACATGAAATGCAGTACTACAGTATGGAACTACATATGTGTAATATTTTGACATGTGACCAGATAATTTTTCAGTTTTGATTTGAAAGCAATAATGCTCTCATACCTCTAATATTACTTGGAATGTTATTTCAGGCCTTTGGGCCATGTATTTCATATTGAAATAAGATATTAAAACCTTACAATATTTGACCCATAGTTAGCTTTTTGTCTTGTATCGTACATGTGATTAAAGTCGTTACTTGGAAAACAAGGCAGAGTAGAAGGTTGGCAATTTATTTTGTCCAAATTTGAACAAAAGTAAGCCACTAAATTATGAATAAAACGAATCACACTTTGAAATCCTACATTTAACTAATAAACTAATTGTATTAAAATAATTGTATTCAGAGAAAGTTATTAGTCGAACAATTCTCTTCTGCAACAACAAAATTGGGTTAGTATTCCTATTGTAAGAACGACCCCATACAACGATACAATACGACAAATATGGTAACCCCAAGGCATTGTACACATGTACAGTGATAAGAGTATCTGTGTACATAGTTTGTGTCTTGACCTGTACAGAATACCAAAGTTTTTACAAATTTTCGACTTGATGTTTCTGAAATGGGAACCCCAGATCAGTTTATCATTTATCATGACACCCAAAAACATTGTTTCATGAGTTATCTTCATTCGATTACCATTTATAAACATGTCCTGATTGTTTCGACTGACACGCCTTCTTGGTAAAAATATCATACATTTTGTTTCTACTCACATCTTCAATGAAAGCACATCTACCTTGAACCATTCATCAATTTTCATGACCTCCCGATCAATGACATTGATGGAATCGTTGGGATTCATGACCTCCCGACTCATGACATTGATGGCATCGTTGGTTATTGTGACCTGCTGATTTATGAAATTGAGGGCATCATTGTTTTTTTTTACCTTCCGATTCATGACATTCATGGTGTCTTTGGTTTATATGACCTTCCGATTTATGACATTCATGGCAGCATTGAGTGTAGTATTTGAGGTGAATATATTTGTATCCTTAGCGTACAGGATCATATACAAGAGAGCAGGAATATTAACAATAAGTAAACAATAATGGTCCGGGTATGCTGTCTTGCGGCATCCCACATCTGATATCACATTTCCCCGATTTGGTGTTGTTGAAACATACATATTGCTTCCTCTCGGAAAGATAACTTTTTATCGATCCGCATGCATTACCCGTTATTCTATGATGAATAAGATTTGTGATTAAGATATAGTGATACAACGTATCGAATGCTTTCGACAAATCCATAACAAAACCCGCACTGTACACTCCATTGCTTCCATTGCAGAATGTAATTTATCTAAATGGAGAGCCATGTAAGAAAATTTCCATTTTTGGAATTCAAATTGGAAATCATTTCATAAATCCGTTTTCAATTCATCTGGTTTCAAGTTTCAGTCTTATATATCAGAGAGAGAAAAAAATGACAAATTTCCCCAAATGTTAATTTCACCCTTAATTATGTGTCTTAATAAACTTTTGTGCATTTGCTTGATTTTCTCGAACATTCAGGTTTGAAAAAATCTTCTAATTCCAAAATTGTTGCAATAATTTCATTCCTCAGGTAAATATACATTTATTGTGACCTGAATTCACTCAGACGTATGAATTCGCTCACATCTTTGAGAACCGTTCTTTGGCTAATTTCAATATTGGGTGGTATATTATTTCAACTTCTTAGGTAAAAGGTTTGTATTTGGTAGAAAACTGTCATTCGACTCTCAGGTGAAGCGTAGTCCTACCAATTTATATGATGACAAAGTGTTATCACTTGCTAAAACATACGTAAAAGGGTTCACATCAGAAAATGGTTGTTTTGACGTTATAGCCATGCTGGAGTATATCCCGAAACACCCTACAGTAGTAAAAATAGCATTCAAACTGTCCGGCCCCAAACACGCCAGTGTGTCTTTGGATTGGAATGTTTTTGTCGAGCTCTTTGCTTTTTGCTCGTCATCATAATACTGTGGCATTGGCGGTATGAGCTCGATAAAAACATATCAATGCGGACGAAAAATTGCACCTACCAAGAACGTACATCATTCAAGATAACCCATGACCAACTATATTACTACATTCGTCGGAACTTATTATGAACCTCATGAACGTACATGCAATAAATATTTTATGTAGCGTCTCTTTTTATGACATATTATTGGTTGTAATTGTCAGATGTCCTGTAATATTTTTGTGAACTTTCACCCCACTACGAAATAAAACAGAATTCACAGTCGGTACACGTATGATATAGAGATTGAACGACACCCATTATACGAGGTGCCAAAACTTTGATATTGCGTGGGCTGAAAATTGAATGCGATAAAAAAAAATGATGATTCGCAAGGGAATACGATACTCGTGACAGACTACCACACATTTATTCATGTGCAGTATGTACAGTGATTAGAAGCCCATAGCTGTTCTGTAAGACAGAACGTAGTAACACTCACTTTTTAAAAAACGCGTTAACCTCCGCTATATTCATAACAAGAGGGCAACGTTCATTTGCAATAAATAATTCTGAATGTTTTTTTATCATTGGCGCATACTTTTTAGTGCGTTTGTACAGTGGCCAGTATTGAATAGCGTGTCATCTCATGAAAGTCAGTCTAGAAAATACAGGATGGTACAAGGTCAGAGACAAGTTCACTAGCTATTCTGCAACTGGATGAGTGAGAACGTGTGATCAATCGACCCTCGTTAGACTGGCCACTGTTAACATTGGATTCTTGAAAATGCCCGATCCTGATTGACACCACCCCCCCTCGGGCTTCATTCAGTAAATGAGAAATGACGTTTTAGAGAGTTGCATATAATCTGATAATCCAATGATAAAATCGTTACCATAGACTTCAGACCCAATACGGGATTATATCTGCCTTCATTCAGCATATCCCACTCAGCCTGCGGCCTCATGGGATATGTTGACTTTAAACTTTATCAAACAGCGGACAGTTGCGCGTTGATTATGTGATGGTATATTCCATTTCTAGAATAATTATAAACTTCCAGTATTTCCAATTGTGGGAATATGACATCAATTTTGAAAGCTTGATGTCAAAACCTATATTTTGTCGATATCGATACACTTGAGTCCTTTATTTGTTTTAATTGATTCGAAGTTCGTAGCTCTACTGTTTAAATCTTCCGGTTGTGGAGGTCTTTAGATATATTTCCCGATTTCAGGAAAGAGAAAGCTGCATTAAGAGCAAGAACCGTGCTGTAGTGCTGTCTGATGGCAGCACAAAAAATAACAAACTCAGTCACTTGATGCTTGTACATAGAATATTTATATTCATCACATGGTACAGAATAGTCTGCTGTAGACTCTCTTCACATGTATCCCTAAATCTACGGAGGACCCATACTGTGGAGACAAATTGAAAACGATGCAGAAGAAAATAATAGTAACAACAACATAAAAGGCAGCAACAGCAACATTTTCAATCACAAAAAGCATGATGAGTTACGGGAGGTTGCTGCAGTCTGGCTTTTTGATCTTGTTCTTGTCAGTCCTGTAGATCCAGCGGCCCTCAACATTGGAGTTCGTGTTAAATTCGAGTTCTGGAACATCATCAGAGTACCAGAATATGGCAGCTCCGAGCACTGACGATTGCCGCCATTGTAGTCAAAGAAACCAGCCTGCAGATGCGAGTTGGGCGTCAATTGTGGTAGTGTTAACGAGCGGACACTTTGTTATTGATTTAGGATACTTGTCTTCTCGAAACGTGCATGGTTTGGTGTAACAATTCATGGATTTGTATGGCAGAACACTGTGAGCTCAGTCTGACAATTGTGGTGGGACATTCCTACATATATATATTGACCTAGATTCATACATATACTGATGCTCTTATATACATATCCTACATGGATAGCTGCCTCGTTAGCATAATTATTACCATGACATTATCATATTACCATACCATTACCCTATATTACCATACTGTATACGGTCTGTATTTAGGCACAAATGTCCTACTGAGCGCACACCCCATTTTTCTGGCCATACCAAACAATGAATTTTATGTCTTTCAAATGAAGTGATGCCATTTTTCTGCTTGGTAATTTCGTTGTCGCTGCTACCGTATATAACGAGGTGGTACTTTTCAGCGTGCCATCTTCCCACATCAGAACTTGTGAGTTTATGTGAAGAAAATAGTTCTTAAGCGCACTGTGCGCTCATACGATAGACTACGATATTACTCGTGTGAAAGCTACTCTTCCGTTTCCATTTTACCCGCGAGAGGTCCCAGCATTTCCACCAACTGATGCACAGATAGTTGAAGATATGTGTCATGATTGTCCGTGGCCCAGACCATCTGGTAATAGTTGTCCGGGAAGCTGTGCGCTCCACCACGTGGTACCGGCTAAGTGAGTCAACACAACCTTACAAAATTACAACTCATAATCAAAACAACGTAATAGTCATACTGGCATGGTTCAATATATTATTGTAGCGATTTTACGATTGATGGTTATTTGGTGCCGTGTGTTGGTTGTTGTTGTTTATTTTCTCTCGTTGTGTTTATTTTTCGTATAGTCTTTTTGTAGTACCTCTCGTCTCTGTGTCCGAACGCTATAGACAATTAATGGTGAGACGTCCGCAATTCCATAGTATTTCTCTGGTTAGAGAAAAGTGCTGAAGACATATTAATTCAAAGACACGGGTTTTATTACCAAATTCGACAAGTTACTCACTCACAAAATATATGAAATGTTTCCCCAAATTACACAGTGACCAGGTTTAGACTAAGTCACCGGGCTTTACAATACTAAAAGGTTACACCGGGTCCAGGTTTAGACTAAGACCCTGCTTTTAACGTTAGGCATCAGAACTAGCGTCAGTCTCTTCCTACGCGAAGTCCATGCGGAGGTGAAGGTTCCCTGGCTCCGCAATTCTTCCGTCTCCGGAGGTAGGTACTTGCGGAGTCTGTCCCGCCGTCTTCCGCGGAGGTGTCGCCGGTGCGGAGGTCCTCACTTCTGCGGAGGTCCTCTGTCTCTGCGGAGGTCTTCCGCACTGCGGAGGTCCTCTCTCTGCGGAGGTCTTCCGCGCTGCGGAGGTTCCGTGGCTCCGCAGAGGTCCCTCGTCCTTGCGGAGGGTCCTCCGCACGTCTGCTTCACCTCCCTCTTCCGCGGGTGCGGAGGGTCGTCGCCGGCGGAGACTGGGTGTCTCCGCACGTCAGGAAACTTCCCTCGCCACCTTCGCGGGTGCGGAGTATCGTCAGAGACTTCCTTCACAAGTCCGCGGCTGCGGAGGTTCGTCTATTGCGGAGACGGAGTGTCTCCGCACATCAGGGGACGTCCCTCACAGGTCCGCGGGTTGCGGAGGTTCACCAGAGACTTCCCTCACGCTTGCACCACTGTGCAAGAAGAGATCGCCGCCTTGCCGTCAGCTGTAAGTCAAGAGGGCCGGGGTTCATATATTGAAGGGACGTTGGACCGGATTCATACGATTGACATCATCTGGGACCCACACCCTTCCCTGTAACATTTCCCATACATGGAGTCTGGGGCTCCGCACTGCGGAGGTCAAGATGTGCGGAGGTACGGAAAACTCTAAGTCCTCTCCCTCGCCTGTCCAAGGAGGACAGGACCGTCTCAGGGTGATGTGTCTCCTCTGGTACCTTGCCCCGACTGACTCCCAGAGAGCTGTGGCTGCCTCCTTATATTGGGCTCTCCACCGGAAGCTGTTCTGCGCATGTGCATGCCTGGTCTTCCGCAAGCACGTGGCCGATCCTCCGCATGCACGTGGTCGAACCTCCGCAAGAACGTGATCACTCCCCCGCAGGTGGTTTTGCGGAGGAAGACGGTGGTTTTATGAGTTCGTTATATTATCATCTCCCATATGATCGGAGCATATCTTAGTCAATACCGTTTTTAATTGTCACGTGGATGCGCATGATATCAATATATAATATGTTAATTAGTATGAAATCCAAACTAATCGGCGAAAATGTGAGGAGGAACTAACGTTTGTGTCGTTTTTGGCGGTGGCCTCGTCAATCACATTGTCTTCATCAACACTCCTCTTCTTGCCATACGAGTGAAGGTGACCTGTATTGAAGTTGTCACAGTAAGACTGCTGTCGCTGCCACGTGACGATCAGAAGACACTTGGGTTCGAAGCCAGCGCCTGTACAGTCGGGGTCGTTAAAGGTTGCCTTGATGTCCTTGTGTGCCCGCGCTAGAAGCTTCTTGTCCTGGGTCTCCCTGAACCAGATGTGGTCGCCCACGGCGTTGGGAGCGGATGGGTAGTTATCCTCCCAGAGTGGAGCTATCATCTTGAAGGCGCTGGACGGCGCCAGACACATGTTCTTTGGCACGTACGTCCACTCCCCATTGGGGAAGGTCACGTAACCATTGGAGCCGATCTGCAAGTATAGCAGGTTACAACAGTAGCTGTTGAGATGATGGGCTGTATCTGGTGGAAATTGACCAGCTTCAATAACATAATAACAGAATAAGACAAGATAATGGAATAAGACGTGATACCATCTCGTGACATTCTCATAAGACGTCATACTATGACGAGATATTCAACTAAGACGTCATACCATGACGAGATATTCAACTAAGACGTCATACTATGACGAGATATTCAACTAAGACGTCATACTATGACGAGATATTCAACTAAGACGTCATACTATGACGAGATATTCAACTAAGACGTCATACTATGACGAGATATTCAAATAAGACGTCATACTATGACGAGATATTCAAATAAGACGTCATACTATGACGAGATATTCAAATAAGACGCCATACCATGACGAGATATTCAACTAAGACGTCATACTATGACGAGATATTCAACTAAGACTTCATACTACAACGAAATATTGAATTAAGACATCATGTTATGACGAGATATTCAACTAAGACGTCATACTATGACGAGATATTCAACTAAGACGTCATAATATGATGAAATATTCAACTGAGACGTCATACTACGACGAATTATTCAACTAAGACGTCATACCATGACGTGATATTCAACTAAGACGTCATACTATGACGAGATATTCAACTAAGACGTCATACTATGACGAGATATTCAACTAAGATGTCATACTATGATGAGATATACTGGGCCAAAATATTTTTTTCTGCGTGGCCCTAATACTATTTCGAATAGCCACTGAGCTAAAAGGCCACTCACGTAGACCTGACGAGTGCCGGTCCCGTAAAGATGGTATTTGCACGTGGTCCTTAATTTCTCATAGACGTCGTCTCCTGGTGTGAGTTCCTTGTCGCCGTTGTTAGCCATGTGTGGGTAGAGGAGGCCCTTGTGCTCAGACCTGCACACATCCCAATTGGCCATAGGGCTCACGACTAGCATGTGTGCATATGGGTGTGGGAAAAATATATGTAAAGTCCACTTGTGACGTAACTCTATTGTCTTTCTCTCCATTACCAATAGGTAATGGAGAGTTGTACGCGAATATTGGAGCTATATGTTTGTAATATTGCAGCTGATCTCAACTGTGAAATATTGAGAGAAGTTTGCTCGCTTCATTGATTGCAAAACAACGGGATTACATGTGTACATTCATGTCTTGCAGTATCATGAGTATTGCCAATTGACAAATTGCAATTGACATGTAAGAGCATGTAAGACTTGGACACAATTTTCTCTTCACGAGGTGAGTTACTTCGATTTACAGCATTGATGCTCAGACTTCGTACCTCAACTTGTTCTTCGATATCATCCACGAACATATCACTTTCTCTTTCATCCTCTTCGGCAGGTTCTTCGCCGACCGCGTACACCCATTCACCTCGAACTCGAATACCATAGCGACCGTAGCCTCGTGGACGCTGAGAGTACAATGGTCTTCGCGAACCATGTCCACGATCTTGACTTCTCTCATATCCACTCCCTTTGTCGCGACCTCTGACAACTCTGGGACTCCTCGTGAACTCTCCACCCCTCCTGGGTTTTGACGGATCTTCCAAACCAAAAATTTCCATCAAGAAACCTGACTACACCAACCGTCAGTAACAAACCTTTGCACTATTTTAACTACATCTATGTATTTGTTGTAAGAACACTATCATCTTATTATTTATCAGTTGAAACAGCTCTACCAGTATTTGTTATATCTGCTCAATCATTATTTTTGTTTATTACGTCATTTCAAGCCTAGTTGCATCTAGTGAGAAAATGGAAGGACAGTTCAAGATAACCCGACGGTCTAGGGATAAAAAAAATCTATTCAAACACCTGCGCTTTTGTCACTTTATGTGGTGCTGAATATCTTGTACTATGGGGGATAGGTGTGTATCCAACCTATGACAATCAATAATACAAGATTTTGACGACATCAATACAAAAGCTGAGTAGTTTCGGAGAAGATATCAGGGAGACTGAAATGTATAAATCCAATGATATATTTCAGAAAGGAACAAGCAGCAAATTTCAATTCAAACATAGGTACATAGGAAGGAATGGGCAATGACATTTTCAATAGAAATTTTTTTATTGCCATCATGTGTCGATATTCCATACTGTCACTGCTGGTGGACGTCAAATTTATCCCAAATTTATAACATGAACTCAGTAGCCTTTCGGCTTGTGATTAGGTACTTGTCATGTACATGTATATATTCCATGGGATTTGTTTCGGATTTCTAAATTAGTTTCATCGGTTGTTGGATCGTTGTGTGCTGATTTCATCAGGTGAACAGTAGAAATAGCTTCATCTCATACACTGTCTGCCCCTGATGACGCCGGTGTGTTTTTGGCTAACTAATTGGCTGGGCTTCATTCCTATTGCAAAATGTTGTATTTTATGTTTGCTATCATGAAAATCTAGTTGTATTGGTGATAATAGATTGGTACTAATACAAATTTGTAGAAATCCATGACAAAAACCAATGATGGTACGCGTACATTCTGAAGGGCATTACATAGTGATATTTCATACTACAGGTCTGTCGTAGGAAATTTGTAAAAAAAAACAAAAAAAACAGCGAACGCTAATAAGCTGCGTTGAACATCTTCGAGAACAGATTTATGTTTTGTAGAGAAACATGAATACATGAGTACATGAATTTGGAGTATAGTCCACACTTAAATACATAATTCATCGATACTATTGTACAATAGCACTCACACAATCGTGGTTTGATGGATTGAACCACCACTCGGACATCGATGATTGGTCGCCATGTACAAATGATGCATGTCCAGCTAGAATTTGGAGATCGGCTCAAACTGATCAACCTGATCACCAAGAGAGCACCGCGGATACGATGATAAGCTCAAATCGATCTCCAGGAGAGCACAGCGGATACGTGGATGAATATAGATGTGTGTCTGAATATAGATGAATATAGATGTGTGTCTAAATACAAAAATATGTACACTAGTCTGTTGATAAATGAACAAAATTTTAGAAGAATCTGTTTCCGCGTTTTTGTTAAAAAATGATATCAGCCAAAATAGTCCAAAATGACCAATTCTGTAGGTATTTAGGGGTTGAAAATTGCCCAGAACTCCAACTTTAAGATGATAATTGACCAAGATTGATGTTTTCACATGTACAATGTCATATTAATGAGTGTTTAAAGGTGTTAAATCAAACAAAGGAATTTCACTTCTGAGCTCCTTTTAGTGGATACCTCACTACAACTTGTCGGTAATAGATGGGCGCTTTGCTTTGACTCCCACCGAAAAATGATATCGGAAATATGTATTTGTATTATATCGACTCTATTTACATTGACACTATATCCCGTTATTGCACACATGACCATAGTATATTGGGATAAGAATCCAAGGCCATCCTGGAAACAAAGCAGATACTGGAGAATGGATTGGCTTTTAGCTTGAAATCCGATCATTTTGACCACAAGGAAGTGGCGGCTCATCCACCGTCACACACCACAAAATAGCACCACACGAGTTCATTCTTGAATTGAGTACTTTATATTGTTGATTAAACAGTTCCATGTTGCTATACATACTCAATTTTTCATCACTACTAATTTAAATATGCTGAATTTTTACTATATTTCTGAATTCCTTGAAGTGCATTGGCGAAACCACTGCTTAAGCAAATCATTTTATTAATATCGCAATTCCTGATGTATCGGCATCGCCAATGTCTCATGGTTGGCATCCATGGTGCAGTCTTAGTTTATTGTTGAAATAAACATATGTGTAACTGTCTTGTACACTATCTATTTTATGCTACTGTGGAGACAATTGGAGGAGCTTTTAGATTGAAACCAGAAGAATATTTAGCTGCATGGAATACTTTTGATTCGTTTTTTTTTTCAAAAGTGCACGAAACTAATAGGCCTATAACCTATATCCAACCAAGCCCAAGCAGATATCTAAATATACATGTTTAGGTACAGTATATGTGATACAATAAGTTATAAGTCAGTTTTTTCTACTTTTTCACTTGAGTACATTTAATTGCACACTGAATTAATGTAAGTCTGCCCGCATAAATGACTGATGTGACATAGTGTACTCATTAACCCAATATACATCAATGTGAGCATTTTACCGTGTCATTGTGTGACACAGATGACTTGGATAGAAAGAGAGAAAAGAGAGAGAAAGAAAACGAGCGAGAATTGAGATAAAGAAGAGAGAGGAAGAGCTTGGACATGCAGGGGGGGAGGGGGCAGATTATCCATGGATCTGCTATCATTCGTTTTCATGAACTCGTGTTGAGATGAAAACACTCTTGACTTCTCCAGCTGCAGTGAGGGAAGTCCAAAAGAAATGGATTCATGCCCAATGTAAAGTTGATCCCAGGCGAGATTACGGGTAAAATCATCAGATTTTTTTCATCTGAACTTCACATTTTGGCAAGGCTATAGTACAAAGCCGCTGATCACACAATGCAATTGATTCCAGCATAATCTTTAACCTTTTTTCTGTGAAATTTGATCGAGAAATGGAAATCCAATTATTATATCATGCGGGAAGTGATCGAAGACAGTGAGTACACGTACATGGTCTAGATCGATTTGGGTGATATACTTTCATACACACGATATGAGTGAGGGTGTTCAGATTTACGTTTGGATGTCGTAGTAGCATAGGGATCAAGCAGAAAAGATATTGTCAATGTAACAGTCATATTTAATTATGTGATGTATCGAAATAAATAAGAAATAAATAAATGTGAAAATGTAGTCAGTGAAAGTTGACAGCCTAGTGCTTTTTATTCGTGAATAGAATGTTTTATTCGTGAATAGAATGTTTTATTCGCGAATAGAAC
This sequence comes from Terebella lapidaria, assembly GCA_949152475.1. NCBI lineage: Eukaryota > Metazoa > Annelida > Polychaeta > Terebellida > Terebellidae > Terebella > Terebella lapidaria. The sequence continues at coordinate 22,617,098 of OX424565.1, forward strand.
GTTTTATTCGTGAATAGAATGTTTTATTCACGAATAGAATAGTTTTATTCGCGAATAGAACGTTTTATTCGTGAATAGAATGTTTTATTCGTGAATAGAATGGTTTATTCGCGAATAGAACGTTTTATTCGTGAATAGAATGTTTTATTCACGAATAGAATAGTTTTATTTGCGAATAGAATATTTATCTATTTTTTTTAAATTGGTGTCCTGCAAAAAAAGATGTCACATATCAGCCACCGTAGTTAACCCCGCACAGCTCCCATTATAAATGATCAACATTTCACCGAGAGGAAAAAAACAATTCATGAACCAGTTTTTTTGTGCAGGTGAAATTCACGAAAATTGCCAATAAAGATTCCTATGATTTTCCAAATACATACCTAGACTATTGTATGAGCCATGTTATATATACATAAATAGCACCCACTATCATCACGGTGGGACACCGAGCAATACCCACAAACATAGGCCTCTACATCGTATAGTAAAAATGACTACAATATCACCCTCATGTCTTTCCGTAGAATAAACCTAGGGGATCGATATCAGCCTCGATTTACTCTGGAAATACCGACGTGAAAAATCCAACACAGGTGCAAAAGACAATTTATTCAGACATTTATTGACACGCACAGGTCCGTCAAGAACGACATAACAAACAAGGATTTCTTCATTTCCCTTTACCAGTGTACAAAGTAAGTATGTCTACAGTAATAGCCTACACATAAATATCCACGGGATTATATTAGCGTTTGTGTCAGCTGAAAAATTTCAATCGATGTTTGACCGACACAGACTGACTGACAGCCCAGTAAGTAGGCCCCCCTATATGGATGTACCGTGGTTGAAATGGCGACAGACGGGGCTGAATACAAAATTGTACATGTTCAATTTAGTGGGCAATTTTAATTCCCAGCTAAGATCCGGAGTCACAATTGGTTATCACAAAAAAATTTTTGATACGACTAACCATTTCTCCTTTTTATCTGTGATTATCACTTTGTACGACTGATAAAACTCATCATGATCATTGATTATCATGGAGAAACAGAATTGCGCACTACATGTAAATTGAACATGTGTTCCAATTACGGTGGCTCTGTAGGACATTGTTTGTTTTTGTTTTTAAATAAAATATAAAAAAATATATTATATTTACTACTTTTATAAGTGTATTTAATATTGTATATGCGGAGTTAATTATTTATTATGCATATCTAATATTTTTCACGCCCAATAAATATTTTTTTCGCATCTATTCATTTTTAACGTGTATCTAATATTTTTACGATTATTTTATCATTTATCACGTGTATTTAATATTTTTTACGCACATTTAATTTTATATTACGCATATTCACCTGAAATATGTGAATGGACCTGACATGAACTTCGTCTGCCAACAAAAAGATGACAGATAAATCTTATGGTGGTAGTACGGGCATACAGGGGGAATCAAATATGGTGGATCTGTTGGTGATCTTGAACCTCAGTCTCTTCACTATATCTTCAGTATTGAACTCAACAGCATGTTTGATCTAAATCTGCCAGTACGCTACATCACCCTCGGTGCTGTGTTTATTATAATAATCAGGAAGCTTTGGTTGTCTTCATAGTTGGGCTGTTAGTAATATTAATCAATATCTTCGAAAACAGAACATCACTAAACTGGTGATGACATTTGGCCATGTTTCAAGCCATCAATCCACAGTCCAAAGTCAGGATTTGCACCATGGTCCTACCTGAAATAGTATAATCTGTTTTTGAATTCGTTATAAATTAATTGACTAGCATATATTCGATGAAATAGTACCGTTACAAGTTCCAAAATATGTCAGCATAATCCTACAGTGGATGAACAGACCACTGTGTCAGTTACACGTAGTATCAGGGTAATGTTGTTTGAAACGCACCTACTTCGAAGACGTTTTGCATTCTGATGAATCTGTTCTCTTTGCAGGTGGACATAATTATGGCTGATATACCACCCCGAGAAGGGTTTCTCCAGCACCGGTTAGAGTGTCCAGTGTGTCTGAACACTTTTGACTTGACGGATCGAGTCCCCACAGCTCTCTACTGTTTACACACATTCTGTGAGTCATGTGTGAACACTCTAGTCAAAATCCCACCCATCAAGTGCCCGACATGCAAGAGGTCTTGTGGGGTTGAGGCGCTTAGGAAGAATTTCGCACTGTGTGATGTTCTTGAAAAGTTATGTCAGGCGTGTCACGGTGGAGAGATAATTGCAGAGTGTGGCCACTGTACCAAGAAGCTGTGCGTTAAATACCTCGAAAACCATGCAGAGAGCTTCCAGGGAGACGTTGAACGAAATGAACAGCGACTTCGTCAAGAAGTCAGAAAGTCAGCCGAGATGACCATCGATCAATCTGCCGTCGACAGAGAGCGGGAGAGGGCAGTCAATACCATCAGCAAAATTCAAACGTCCATACAGAAGTATCAAGAGAAAATCAAGCGCCTGCAAGAGGAACTGAAGGCGAAGGTATCCGAGCTTAAGTCATTGAACGTACAGAGCCATAAACAATGGCAGAAGAGGCTTGCATCTGAAGTAGAGAGCTGCAAAACATTCCTTGAAGGATCAGAAGAGAGAAAAGCAGCCACGTCTGCTGAACAAAATCCCACAAAAACACTGGCCGAAATCAACACCCAACTCCTCCAGCTTCTGTCACAACTACAGAACACTCAACAAAGCGCACCACGTCCAGCAGAATATGAGTTTGTGGAGGCACAGTCTGAACCTGTTGTGGGAGAAATCACGACACAACCAGCTACCAGCGATAATCAGCCGACTGGAATCTGTCTTGTGGGATCACAGTCAGCACCAAAAGTGTGGGAATCAACACCAGAAGCAGTTACAGTCAGCGGTCAAACACCAAATTACAAACGTGCCAGGTCTGTCGCTGTCAGCGGCAGGCAGGGGTCAGGTCCCGAACAGTTTGCCAGAGATGGTTATTTAGCATGTACAAATGACAGGTACATTGTATCAGACCGAAATAACCACCGAATCAAGGTTTATGATGTGGATCTCAAACTGATTTCAGTATTTGGCAGCAAGGGTGTCGGGAAAAACCAGTTCAATCTGCCGTGTGGATTGTGTGTGAGTCCGGCTGGTGAGTTGTACATCTGTGATGCAGAAAACCACAGAGTGCAAGTTTATGACAGGAATTACCAATTTGTCAGAATGTTTGGTTCAAAGGGATGTGGCAATGATGAGATGGATCTTCCAATGGGACTGGCATTCACACCTTCTGGGGAGCTGTTAGTGGCTGATCTCAGTAATTACCGTGTCAAAGTGCTGGGTGCTGATGGCTCGTACATCAGAAGTATCGGCTCCAAGGGTCAAGGGCCGGGACAGTTTGCCAACTATCCAGTAAGTGTGGCCGCGACGCCAGATGGACACGTGTTGGTGAATGAGCGAGACGCGGCCAGGTTACTGATGTTTACACTAAGTGGCGAATACGTACGGGACATTATACCCAGTGTCCCAAAGGCACCAAATGCGATCAGCATATGGGGATTCACAACCGACTGTTTCGGCAACATTATCATAACAGACCAAACTAATGACCAGCTTATCGTGTTGGATCCGCTAGGACAGCTGACGTGTGTGGTGGGAAGACCAGGATGTAAGCCTGGAGAGCTGTGTCAGCCATTCAGTGTCGCTGTGAACAGCAACAGCATCATAGTGTATGAGTTCATTAACAGGCGTATTCAACTTTTCACAATTTGATTCCTTCCCTATTCAAAACTATAAGAAGGTGACAGTTTCTCGTGTTAAGTTTATTCTACAAACAACTCATATAATTTTTGACAAACTCGATTGCATGCTGTCGGTGTTGGTGCCCTTTAGAGTGTCTCAGACATCAAGGCGGCTCTATTCTTGCTTAGTATATATCAGACATGGGGCGATTACAGGGTCAATGTAATCAATTACAATCACTCACAAATTTGATGATTAAATTACGATCACAGGCAAATATAGATGTAATCGATTACAATTACGATTATTTACCCATTGTAATCATGATTACAATCATGATTAAAGATAAGATTTATTTTTTTTTTTTTTTTTTTTATTTAACGTCGGATCAACAAAACATAAAACATTAGCCAATTGGCTATTTACCGACATGATCATAATGAGAATGTACAATGAGAGGAAAATATTTACAAATGAACATACATTGATCAGTTGTGCATAATATATTTATACACTATAGAAACATCACATGCGCATCACAGCTGGTTCAAAATACAAACTTTGCAGACTGTACAAGCACAGTTTGGTCCTGTCCATGCTTTTATCATTCTTTTGAATGTGTTGTAATTTTCACTAGATTTAATTGTGGTAGGCAGTTTATTCCATAAGGCCGAACCTTGGTATCTAAGACTTTCTTTTCCGTAACTTACGTTGTTATACTTGGGTATTTTGACAATACTAGAATCTTTCATATCATATTTTCTCTCCTTCGCATGGAAAAGGTCATCGATATAAGGAGGAACATTATGACACAGCGTTTTATATACATGCATCGCTATGAGTTTCAACCTATGTACATACAACAGTGGTTTTTCACATTTCTTTCTCAGTTCTTCATACGATGACTTAACGTAGTCCGCTACAAACAGTGAGGTAACGAAGAGTCAAAATTTAAAAGTCATTTCTTGAATATTATCTCTTCGGAATGACATTATTTTATAGAGTAAATGATCAGCATTCTAATACTGAAAAGAAAAAAGGGGGTCACCGTGCTCGTTTCTTCTACATATTCGATCGAAATCACACAAATTTACCTAAAATGACATAAATTATGGCATTTTTGCACATTTTTTCGTTCATATTCACATATTGCATCGTGTTTTCTATGCGAACGGAAACGGTGACCCCCTATTTTCTTTTCAGTTTCAGGATGCTGAACAGTTACTCTATAAAATATATCTTTTTGAAGCTCTAGATTATGTTGACACAGTTATTTATTTAAAAAAAACTCTTTGACCCTCTCCCCTCACTGTTTGGAGCGGACTACCTTAAAATCATTGAAAACATATCGTAGTGCACGTTCTTGTATTTTCTCGATTTTCTTCAAACTAGTTACGCTACAGAAGTGCCAGACTAGTGGACAGTAGTTGAAGTAAGACAATATAAAACTTTCGAGCAACATAAGTTTCTGCTTTTCCCCCAGTACTTTCGACAGTCTTGCTATTACAGTAAGATTTCTGCCTGCTTTTTTGCAAATTTCAGACACATGTACATCAAAGTTCAAACTGTGGTCTATGTGAACACCAAGTAGTTTAACACATTTTTGAGGTTCCAGGGTTATATCACCTATAGTCAGAGGACTATCCATAAACTGTTTGCTGAATGTTATGAATTGGAATTTCGAAGGATTTGCCTGGAGACCATTGTTTTTGAACCATGTTATGGCCAAGTTTGCACATTTGGTGAGATTCTCAATGATATCTTCCAGTTCGGTACCAGTAACACAAATGGTATTGTCATCTGCATAGTTATATATATCACATATGTTTTCCATAAAGTACATTAGATCATTACAATATATGTTGTAGGCAAAAGGACCTATCATTGAGCCTTGAGCTGTGCCTTTTTTTACTGTTAACCAATCACTTCGATTGTCCCCAAGCTTCACCCTTTGTTTACGTCCACTAAAGTAGTTGCCCAACAACGTGCATGCATCGTCACTAAACCCATATGCATCAAGTTTCGCTACCAGTAAACCATGTGATAGGCAGTCAAAAGCTTTTGACAAGTCTGTCATTAGAGCTGAGCATATAAGTTTGTTGTCGAGGGCTTTCTTACAATTTTCCATCATATCAATTAGAACAGTTTCGCAGCTATAGCCTTTCCTAAACCCTGACAGTCTATTTGACATCAATGGATTCATACACCGTGACATTTGATCAATTAGCACAGACTCAAACACTTTGGACAAACATGGTAATACACTAACAGGTCTATAACCTGTAGTTTTCTTTGAGAAGTCTGTCACTTTTCTTGTATATAGGTCTCACCTCAGCACACTTGAGCTCACTTGGGAATTTGTTAGAGTCAATTGACTTATTGATCAACCCCGTAACAGGAGTGACTAATACAGTTGCACCTAATTTCACGAGTTTAGGTGGTATGGCGTCATGCACAGTGGCTTTGTTTACATTTATACTGCTCAGTTTTTCCAGCACAGCTTCAGGTGTTACATGGCAGAACGAGAATACATTCGAGCAATGGTTGTTTTTAATAGATATGACACTTTCATGACCCTGGTGCTTGCCTATAATGTGCTCTATGGGCTCATCCCCTATTTCATCATCAAAACCAATGTCATTGGCAACATTAACATAATAGTTATTAAGAACATTGCATACATCAGATGGGTTGTTGATAATATCATCATTTTCATTCAGACAGACATGGTCTGTTGATGATTTCATATTATCAGATATTAATGGTTTGACTGTTCTCCAGAAGTCTTTGGGATTTTGCAGATCAGAACATTTATCTTTCAGATACAGCATGATGCTTTTTTTCCTGAGTTTTACAACTAGATTTCTGAACCTTCGATAATCTGCCCAGTTTTTGGAAGATTTACATTTATAATATTTTCTTCTAAACATGTTTCTTATGTTGATACATTTCCGGAGCTCAGAGTTCATATATGGGACCTGGTTATGTTTCACAATTCTTGTTTTGAGAGGTACATGATCATCAACAATATTCCTCAGTAATTTTTCACAAAACCAATAGGAGTCATCTATATCTTCAAATATATCACCAACATGGAAAGGGGCTACAGACAAGTCATCTTGATAGTTAGATTCATCAAACTTTCTATAGGATCTGTATTGTATTTTCCTTTGTACGTTCTTTGGCACATGTTGCCTTGTAGCAAAGCATACCATATGGTGAAAGTCACTAAGACCAGTATCAATACAGGCTACATGCATAAAACTTCTAGGTATGTCAGTTAGCACTATATCAATGAGAGATGGTTCCTTTCCCTTAAAACACGTGGGTTGTTTAACCATATTGGTAATTCCATGAGTTGCAAGAACATCTGTTAGATTATTAGAGGTCAGCATATTCACATTGATATCACCACATATCACAAATGGGGAATTTTCCTGTTCTATTTTCATCACAAGTTGTTCAGTTTTTTGTTTTACATCTTTCACACATGGCTGCTTATACAAGTTACACAAGAGCAATTTCTTATTTTGAAGCTTTATCTCCACAAAAATATTTTCTACTCTACCTGTTTTGCTATTATCTATTTCCAGATCATCTCTGTGACGCTGAGGAATATCACTTCTTATAAACATCATTAGTCCACCAGAATTTGACAGAACATCTTTTCTGTATACAGTATAGTTTGGTACATTAAATTGGGCAGATGAAAATGTTTCGTCTAGTTTGGTTTCCTGTAATAACAATACGTCTAACATACTTTCCATCAAGCATGTTTTCAATGGTAGGAATTTGTGCCTGACACTATTTATATTCAAGCTTCCAATTTTCAAATTAGAAACATTTTGCGAGTAAAAAGCCTTCAGGCCATCAATTGTATCACTGGCTTCATTATCAGAAGGTAATATTCTGGGCATGTCATGTTGATCATTATTCACAGTATTACTAGAGATAATACAGTCATGGACATTATTATGGTCATTAGCAGTTACATCAATGTTATCAAGGATCTTCTATAGTAGGATATCCAACTCTGCCTAAAAAGGCGTGATTACGTAATATGACGTAAATCTGATTTGAGCGTGTTGAAATGGTGCCGGGCGCTAAAATCAGAATGTACACATCGATTTGTAATGAACGTGAGCAGAGTTGTGAATCATATATTGAAATGAATGATAGCTGATTGCATTGATTGGGGTTATGGCCTAAATTTCTTCAACAATATTCAGCATTCGCGTTGCCGATGATGTGGTATTGGGGTCGGGATTTGTAAGTGTCTGTTTATATGCTTGTGTGTGAATCGAAGGCTGTATCTCGAACGGGTTTAATCCAATCGTCTTTAAATTTGAGCAATGGGAAGAATAACCTCTCAGCTTGAAAATATTCAGTTTCCATGGAAATTGGTTGACTTTTGTTGCCATGGCAACCGTTCAAAATCCCGAAATGCCATTTTACTGCCACGGAAAACGCCTGTATAATCGACCCACTCATGGTGACAATAAAATTGGCCCCTCATTAAAAAATCCCACATAATAGAGAGCAAGTTCTGATGTAACTCCGGTGGTATTTTTCAGGTGAAATGTAGATTCATTTCAGAGTTATGAGACAGAACATTTACCTCCAAATTTAGTGACAGTTGAGTATTGCAATGATATTAGAATCGTTCTCATACCGACAGTTTTCATCGGATTTCCTTGGAAACGGGATATTTCCGAGACAATGGATAATGCTTATCAATCCTAAATTTTTGAAAAGATGGAATGGTAACTTTTTAAATTATTGACGTGGATGTGCTCAAAAACACTCATTCAGAAATGCACGTGCTTGGACCACATCAACAATATTTTCGCGAGCCGGAAGAAAGACAAACTGTGGATGACAAGCAGGCTCCACCCCTGACGCGTGCCCTCCAAGATCATTGCGCTCAATCCCGGGTCCCGATTCTGTATGTTCTCACTATGAGCGAAATGATTAGCAGTATGAAAAACTCAATTTCGAGCACCTGTCACCGTTTTGACACGCTCAAACGAGATTTCGTCATTTTACGTAATCACGTTTTTTACGTCCACATTGAGCAGAGTTGGACATCCTATTATAGAAGATCCTTGATGTTATTATATCCGGCTATTCCTGCATTGCCGTTTCCCTACACATAAAGATGACAAAGTTTGTTCTTATGTCCCATTCGGTTACAGTTATAACAGCGGATAACCCTACCATGTCCACATTGTGCCTTGAGGTGTCCTTCTTCACCACAGTAGTCACATGGGGTATCCGGGTGGCGATGGGGTTGTCTTTGTCGCTTTCTGTGAACCGTGGTCCAGCCTGTGTTGTCATCGGGGCTTGTTTGACGCGGAGGTGTGTGGAGATCATGCCGCTGATGTCCTCCACGGATGCCCGTAGTCTTGTGATGTAGGGGTGCCTGGTCTTGCCTGGTAGGAATGCCCATGCTGGCTAAGACGTCACGGGCTGCATCAGTGATGTGCTGGAATCGTCTCGGACCAAGATGGTGACCACCGTACCATCTGCAGACAACAACAGCTGTGTCTGTCACGTTATAACAGCGGATAACCCTACCATGTCCACATTGTGCCTTGAGGTGTCCTTCTTCACCACAGTAGTCACATGGGGTATCCGGGTGGCGATGGGGTTGTCTTTGTCGCTTTCTGTGAACCGTGGTCCAGCCTGTGTTGTCATCGGGGCTTGTTTGACGCGGAGGTGTGTGGAGATCATGCCGCTGATGTCCTCCACGGATGCCCGTAGTCTTGTGATGTAGGGGTGCCTGGTCTTGCCTGGTAGGAATGCCCATGCTGGCTAAGACGTCACGGGCTGCATCAGTGATGTGCTGGAATCGTCTCGGACCAAGATGGTGACCAACGTACCATCTGCAGACAACAACAGCTGTGTCTGTCACGTTGTTCTCGATCAGCAACCGTAGTAGTTTCCCACCAGCTCCAGTTTCGCCGTCATCTACACAGGACTCAGCTGGCTCCATCCCTGATAGTCTGTAGGCCAGGATCTTGTGTGTGGCCACGCGGTGTGAGCTGCTGTTCAGCATGTCTTGGAGCTGAGTCACTTCTTCGAGACTGTGAACCTTGGCGCCGAAGGCTTGAAATGTGCTGCCATTGTCGCTGAATCTTTTCCCAGTCATCACTTTTATTTTCTCCGTTCGCTTTCCTCGTGGGTTTCGTTTCCTGCGTCCATTGCTGCAGTAGCTGATGGCTGTGTCTTTTCTTTTCAGTCCGAGATTGAGTGCAATCTTCTCTGTTGCTTTTGTTGTCAGGTGAACGCCATCATCCATCAAGAGGGCATCGTTGTCAGAGTTGTCTCTCAGGATGAATATGTTCGAGTGATCAACAAAACTCACAGCTTTATCTTTGCAGAGTTGCCTGAGTCCTTCATTTGTTTCTATGATCTTCTCATTGCAGTCTGTCGGTGTGATTCTGGGACAGATGCTGGACATCACAACATGCTTTGCTCGGGATTTTGCAGTGTCAATGACGTCTGCGAAGGTGTGGAGAATATCGCTTGTTTCTTCTGCTTCATCTGAGTCACAGTCATTGCCTCCAACTACAACGGATATCGTGCTGTACTGGGCGTTGGGAGCTTCCTGAAGTGTCTTGTGGATATCCATGACCTTCCCTCCTGGCTTGCACATCACGCGCGTGTTGTCAAGTCTGTGTTCGTCAATGTCACGTATAATGCTGCTTCCAACCAGTAAGGAGGGGGGTGGATCTTGTTTTGGAGTAGACTCACAAGGTGCATTCTTGTCAGTTATGGTCTGTTGTAATCCATGCACTAACTCACTTAGTTTGTCGTTGTCGTCCCTCAGTTTCTGTATCTGACGTTGTGTACTGTCCTTCATGTCATCTAAGATGGAGACCAGTGTCTGTACAAGTAGCGCGAGTGCAGTGATCTGATCGCGGTCACATTGACGGTCTTTTACGGCGTCTTTTACGGCGTCACACACAAATTTCAGTCTGTCACTATTCCTTCTGCATTCTGGGCAGGGCCAGTACGCGGGGTCACAGTCTTTTTTGTTAAGTCCAGTACACCGTAGGTGAAACCACTTAAAACACAAACTGCAGCGGATCATCTCACCTTTGTCTGATCCGTTGAACTTGCAGTCCTCTGTACAGTGTCTTTCTGTGTGTGTTTCCTTGCTTGCTGTTGACGGGAGTTTCACTGTCAGCTGTTCTGCTGCTGCGTGTGTCATCTTCCGAGCCTTGGTCTGTTCTTTTATGTATATCCTAGAAGCCGTAGGAAAGCGTTCGTGTTCACACTCCAAACACAAAACTAAGTCACCTTGACACAATATCACTTCTTTGCCGTTTTTGTCGCACGTCCTTCCCGGGGGCCCGTTACACAGCATGTTGTAGCTTTAGGCGATCAATCATGCGTGGCGGCGAGAAAGCTTTCCCAGTAGCCGTTGACACTCAGGGTGGGCGATAAACGGGGATCGTACACTTCTCTATCGATTTCTGGAAAGATGAGAAGAAAAAATCATTAAAATTTACGTACAAACCTTTCTGTGCCACCTATTGCAAAGAATTTGAGACATTCAATGCAATATGTAGCAGAATAAGCATCAATTAGTTCAATTTTTTTGCAGAGCGAATTTTGTCGTTTGTTTGCTGTTGCCAAGCCCTTCTCCTTCTCCTTCTGATTATTCTTTCCATATTAAATGTAGAGTGAAAACACGAGTAGGTGTCAGCACTAACTAGTGCTTGAGCAAGAATATAAAAATATCGAGAGAAAACTATCAAAGTAAGAAATATTTTCTGAGGAATTGCTTTGATATATTTGTTGGAAAAATATTTGCAAAACAAAAGCTGCTGTAATATAGCAAGACTGAAGCCGACCCTGGAACCATACGCCGTTTTCATCGTATGTCATGACAGTGAGATAGTTGAATTTCTTTGTTGCACGTTCCTCTTTCCATGGGTGTTATCATGGTTTACTGGTGTCATTTGTGATGAAGATATTGTTTAATGCTGAAATAAACATATGCCTACATGTATCTATTTCATTCTGTTAATACCATTGTGGTACCATTTATGCTTTGTATTACATTTGATTACTTTGGCATTCAAACATAACCAATGAAGGGAACGTTTACTGCCAAATGCATGACATTGACTTCAAATCATCTTTTTTTTTGCTCAATCTTCAAAATATAAAGAAACTAATATAATCTACACCCAGTCATAAGCAGAGATCTAAATATGTAGGTTTCGTCGTGCCGTAATGTGTCATGCTTATCGATACTTCATTTGTTACTAGACGTAGATTATTCTCGATACCAGATTTAGATATACAGATATGAGTAGCAACAAGTAACCTGAGACGTCCCAGTTGGAATGTTTGAGAAAAATTTCATATGAAACATATGAAATATGATTAAATATTCACTATAGTTGATATAATTTATATAAAATTTGCCTCTTTATCAAAACTATGCCCGTTGATGTACCAGATTCAATTAGGTACTTTTAATTGCACATTGTTATTCTACCCACATCAATTTACTAATTTAAGGTCAAGTACTGCATAACCCATACACTGAAGTAGGAGATCTATGTTGATATACATTTCATAGAGTATTGTCTTCCATATTTGTATATGAGTAATGATACACAACAGCAATAGCAACATTTTACCGTGTTATTATAAGACCGAGGTCACTTGTTTTTAACAGGGGACCTGCTGGAGAGCCCAAAAATATCCTTCGGGAACGTCCCCGAACCACAGATTGCAGGCAGCCTGTCGGTGTAGGACATGGACAGTGACTCGCAGACAGCACATGTATCACAGTCAGAAAACGCACGAATGTCGGACTGTCTTCTTCCATTCATTCTCAAGAAGTAGAGTTCAAATTAAAATGTCATCCTGATTTTTTTCAGATGCAGAGACAGGAGTAAAAAATTCGGGGATAAAAGTATGGTTTCATGCATTTGGACTCGAACTTAGCAAGGTTGTAATTCAAAACCACAATATTCATTGATGAGACGTAAGTGTTTCCACAAGAACCATTCACTGTTTTTTCTATATGATCGAACGATGATGATGAAAATTTTATCGAAAATGGAACTGTCTAATTAAAATATCATGTATCCAACCCTTTAACTACTGACGATGCCATTTGGCATCGCTGGTCAATGTACTGACGATGCCATATGGCACCGTGAACTGACAAATTGTCAAAGTCTGATATCATGTCATTTTAGTTATACATGATGCCATTACTTTACTCAGATATAAATCGAAATGCAATACTTTCTATGGCAATAAATTTTCAGGCTATAAAGCCACTGTGCGCATGTGCAGTTTTAATGAAAATCCCACTGTAAACGAGTATTGATCAGTTGACACACGAACAATCAGTCGTCACATAACGTTTCTGTCGTTATTGACATACACTACAGAATGCTTGTTCCTAGCTATCAATGGTAGAAGTTCCTTACAAGTATACTGTAACGGATCTGGGGGTCAACCGGAGTTGACGGAAAATTCGGGACTACTGCTAATACGGCTAGAAGTCTCTGAGGGTTGGTAGCTTGGTCTGGAATGGACCTCCAACCGTTTCCGACTGCAATTTGCAACTGCACCTGAAAGTTAGATTCCGGTTGCGTTTCCGCTTCCGGTACTGCAACTGCTCCGTGAGGTACCGCCTCTGCAAATGCCCCGTCGTTTCCGTCTCTGCAACTGCCCCGTTAATTCCGTCTCTGCAACTGCTCCGACAGGTACCGTTTCTTTTACTGCTCCGTTGATTCCGTCTCCGTCTTCTTCTTGGATGATCTGGGTTCTGGATCACCCTCAGACGTTATCAGCTTTGTCTTAACCGACTGCTAACTTGTATATCTTTTCTCCGAATTTCTTCCTTTACCGGTTACTATTACTTTTATCGTTCTTGCAATTTCTTCAGGAACACGGAAAAATAACCCGGATGATGTTTTCAAGATTATTTTCTAAGTGTACAGTCGGAAGACATAAATTGTAATTATCTGCATGACCTAAGCCGGAGATCCGGGAGCACTCTGCTCTGAGAGAAGGGTCTGAACAGGTCGACGTCAGGACACCAACTCCAGTGATCCTCGCCGGAGCGAGGGCTTTTATAGACCTCAGACCCGGTGTCACGTGACCAACCGATTGTGACGTCACAGACAGACAAAACACTGATTTTTCCGGAATTTCCAAAAACATGTTAGAACCAATCAGTGGCTGCCACGTCACCTTTTAAACCGAAAATGAGGCTGATCAATTGACCTTCGGAAATTACGTAGTTTGACGTTTTTGTACTCCGGGGTCTCCGGCTCAACCGTGAGGGTGTCCGGCGGTTCCGTCTCAACCGTCTAAAAATTAGTCTAAGTTCTAAGCCGGAACACCTCTCTAATACCACCAATATGAAACCGTATGAACTGTTAAACACATATACATTTTTATGAACTGTTATTCAACCGTAATATCACGAAATAATGTACGAAATACCTTGGGGAACGATTGAGAACACCCCAAATCCGTTACAATATGTTAAAAATATAGATCTATTTTCAGGTTAACGATACTTTCTATAGGCTGAATACATTTCAAGACACGTCTTTTATGATGAGTTTTTCCGTATTTAGGAAAATAGGGATCCTTTCCACGAAATTCTCAATTGAAATCGTTTCCATGTAAAAAAAAGTTGAATGGCTGAAATGTTTCTTGCCACGGTAGATCTACATGTAGAGAAGGTTGAAGTAGTGTGGTGATACGTCGAATAGGTTTTGGATACCTTAACAAATCATATAGGCATGATAATTGATGATGATTCCGAAATCGAGAAGAATCAACATTTTCTACATGCTGTATGTACATTCTTAGCACAGTGGATTAGGGTAAATTGACACGTGGCGACACGTTTTTGGTAAAAATTTGGAACATAATAATTGCTCCGATAGTGGAAAAACTTATTTTTATGCGATTTTTCTCATGAATTTCACTATACAAGTCGTTGCAATGGCAACAGAATTGAGTAGATAGGGTGGTTTTTGTCGCTGTTGGAAAAAGCGTAGTCTTGTGATGGCATATCATACATATCCTGGAAACCTGTGTCCAGTATTTTTCAAATGTTAAAACATTATGATGACGTCACACTATTGTGTGAAGTGTGGATTATTTTTGAGGAATCAACTAGAAGCCGGGGATTCTTAACGCACAATTTCCAACACTTTGAAAAGAATCAACGGTTAGTCATGGTACATGTTTATTTGCAGAGCTCACACATAATATTATTGGATAATTTCGTGTACATAACCAGTACATGTGATATTACATATTACACAACAGCATATTTCAAATTCAAGTTCAGAGTCATGTTCATTGGCAACTGGTCTTTGATTCTGATGGGACATTCAGAACTTGGATCTTCCGTAGCGCTACTAGTGCTTGAGATTGCTGCATTGATCTTCTTGCGCTTGGCGTCGGACACGCGCTTGTACGGACGGACAGCCAGAGAACGATGACCAGTAGTTTAGCATATCAGCTGCTCATCCATATCTTGTTCAAACATACGCGAAGCGGCTGTGGCTCGTAATGAATGATTTGTTCGAAATCCATCTAAACCAGCGTCCTTACAGAGACGTGAGACAGTTTTCATCAACTCATTCTCTCGTTATTACTTTACCAGATATGGTAATTTTTCAAATTTTTACAACAAGGATTTGCTAACATCGTCGTTTATGTCCATTATGCAGAGTCATCTCAGCTGTTCTGTTTAAATGTCGGCATTCCACTCTGAGATGCGCTATCCAACGAAGCCTCGAATTTCTGGCATGTTGACACGAGTTCGTCGTCTGAGATGTCAGAATATACAGGTCGATACGCCGGAAGATTAGGCCTAAAAGCATGAATCATAATTACTGTTAGTTATTATATCAATTACCACAAACTGTCATCATAGAAACATTTAATCAGATATACAGCAACTTAGAATAGTCTATACATACCACTCGTACTCCGACATCCAATTCGGAGAGTGCTCTGTCACCAATATTTCCGAGCATCTGTGCTGCATCGAACGCTTGATCGCTATCTACAGATGCATTCAAATCAAAACTGATTTTGCTCTGTGTGATGAAGATATCGTCATCGTCGCCTACTTGCGCCTGCATTTTGTCAGTGTGAAGTGGAGTGATTTTCTGGGTTTCGCGCAATCGTATTTATATCATGTCACTCGCAATGGTTCAGTGATTTAAAGAATCCACACTTTCTGTTTGCGCGCATGCGGAATTGTACGTTGGCTGAGAAGTGACATTATAAAAAAACTTCTTTATTTTTCGGAGTAATCCTGACTTGTTCTTGCTTGAATAAGTTTTGTGCAGAAATAACATTATTTATGTTGAAAAAAACTTTATGTACGCAGGAAAAAACGTAAATAATATTATTACGTGGAAATAATGTTATTTACCCCCAACTACCAATGGAAAAATAAAACCATGCTTTACCTGTATTTGGTTATTATATAACACACGGCGGGAGTGAATAATATTATTTTCGAGTAAATAATGCTATTTGCAAGTGAATAATGTTATTTATGCCTAAATGAAGTTATTCCTGCATGAGTAACTTTTTTTCTGCATGAACACATTTTTTATGGGGAAATAAAGTTGTTTACGCGTAAATTGTTATTCATAATTACTTCGAGGAATGTATACTTTTTTACAATGTCACTTATCAGCCACCTTAGAATTGCAATGATTCAGTGAGTTAAAGAATCCGCACTTTCAGTCTGTATGCATGACGCGCAAAGCATACATGACGCAACTCACGTTTGTAATACTGTATCTACACAGGGATAGGCCTACACATGTTTTAAGTCGGAGAAAAGACTCAAAAGATGTGGATTCTTTGATTTCAATGCTCTCGGCCGCTTCGCGGCCTCGAGCATTCAAATCAAAGAATCCACACTTTTTCGTCCTTTCTCCTAGACATAGTATTCTGCTTTTTTCCACGAGGTGCCTAGTCAGGGCTCCAGCGCCAGAAATTAACCCAGTTTCCAGGGGATGACCATGTAAACTATGCAGTACCTGATTGCTGCTAATGAAAAAAGTCAGTAATGAAAGGGTTGATATAAAAATAATATGTCTTTTGTGTGAGTTTTTTGAGATCCATACGTTGGAGCCAAGCCCAATAGAATTTCGCTTTGTAATCTGTTCACGTATGGCATATTTTGTCTCTTTTTTTATTCAATGAACAGAATAAAACATATACTCCCACAACAGATAAAACTTGGTTGATCGGAAATAATAGTAATTATATGTTTGTTGTGTGCATTATGGTTATTTGAGGCCCGTCTTGGATGATTTGAAGCCATTTGAAGCCATTTCATGGACCATTTGAAGCCCGAGCACTGGCGAGGGATTCAAATGGCCATGGAGGGCTATAAATCCAACAGGGCCTCAAATATCCCTAATGGTTCAAGATGGCCATGGACGTTGATTTGTAAATGAGGAAATTGTACTCATTTCAAAGAGTTAGTTACTGCATCGACCACATCCTCGCCTACATGGACAAGTATAGGCACACCGTGTGCGAGGACTTGGCCAGCAACCTCTGCCCGTGTCATTGCGTGGCCACTGGGCGGCCAGCAATGCGAGAGACAGTCCAATGCAGAGGATTGAGCATAACCTGTTCGAAAGTGTAGATCAGATGAGATCACTTGACTAGTGCCCGTATAAAATAGAACAGCCGGAGAACTGTTGTTGTTTCAGTAGGTATCACTGTAGTGTTGTGGTGAGAGACCACGCCGATAACTTGGTTCTCCACGCGTACCAACGCTGGCGAGAAATGGAGGTACAGGTTAAACTGATTGTCATCAAGTCGGAGAAGGAGTTGGAACAAAACAAGATCAAAATCAAAACCATCAACGCCAATATTGAGGAGGATCTTGAAAACGCGACTGCTAACTCCTCAGAAACTGACACAGTACACTCAAAGCACACGACACTCAGGAAGAGTTCAGCTGGAATTGAGAGCCGCATTTCTGAATGCTTTTCGTCTATTTATTGAAAAATAAAATATTCATATACTGTTAGTACTCATACCAAGACATTGCAGATATACCTCAACAAATATACAGAGAATAGACACACACAAATTGAGAATGTACCATTTCAAGATTTGTTATGTGATTAAAGGCCAGATAATGCCATACCTAATTGTATCAGTGACCGGTCTAACAAAGTCCTTTTGTACGGATGGAAGTAGCTAGTGACCGTTATCTCTGCCCTTCTAGCACCCTGTATTTTCTTTGAGAATTACCACCATTGAGTCTTGGACCAACTGACTTCTGGAAGACGGCACGTTATTCCAACATTTCTGCTTTGAATGGTGGTTCATTCACACGTGTGTGATATTACTGGCATACGTATGTAAAGTGAACAATTTTGTCACAATTCTTCTCAATATAATATTTTAAATGAATTTTACAATTATCTTACGAGTTGGGTCGTTCAGAATGACAATGCTTTCACTATATCCCGTGATATTGACGGATCGACCAATGACAGACAGATACGATCTTCATATACATTGGGAACATGTGAGCTCTATTCGTGTCTGGAATTGAAACAAAAATTGCATCTCCAAGTTCAAATTATGAAGATAAACTGCTGACGTATTTTGGTAATGATAACCAACATTATGAGAGATTCGTACATGCTCAACAGTGAATTGTATCATAGTGAAAACGTTTATTGTAAACATAGGACACATATCACAAAATAAACAATTCGCCAACAAAACCATAGCACGTTTTCGAATGAATAAAGAATCACTGTGTGTGAAGAGAGTGACGCAAATCATGTATTTAAACCAGAAACCCGTGATCAAGAGGGGTTCAATGATAAAACGAAATCCAAATTAGATGTATTTCCTGAGACATTATATGGCATCGGGGGAAACAACGGCTTTAACTTCACTAGAAGCCACACTATATTAATGACTATGCCAATGTCATCGAACAGTCGCCATAAATTTCTCCTCATGAATCAATGAAACCGGTGCCTACTTTGCGCCGATGCAAATCACGGCTTTCGATTGGTATATGGATATTCGATAGTTCTCGTTAGCAAAGTCACCAGGAAATCTGAGTAAGTCGCAACCTCCCAAGTCACGAATTTTCAGATTATCACAGTCCTCTGTGTGAATTGATCTCTATCATAACAGCTCAATTGCTAAGAAAGGTTAATGGAGAAATGTTTATACAGTTTTAAGCTGTAGAAGTCCGAAATGATCATTTTTCAGACAAGAACAACAGTTTTGACCGTTCAAGGTTATTGAAGGTTGAAATTGAGATCACCACTGAAATCATGATAAATAATTTCGGATTTGAAGGATGGTTTTCAAAATCAAAGGCCAGCTTTTTTTCTGCTGGAATTGGCTCAAAACATAGAGTGACTTGATATATACAGACAAAAAAATCACGGACCGTCAAATACTCTAAATGGCCGCCCTCTGCAATCTGAGAGTAGAATACCTATACACATCAAGAGGGTACAGATATCGAAAGTTTTTTTTGTGTAAAAGGTCTGAAAATTTTTTGTGAGAAAACAACTGCCAAAATCCAAAATTGGGTGTTTCTTCATCGAAAACGACCGTCAAATAGAAAGAAATGCAAAAGAAAGAAAAAATTCCTCCTGAATTATTTTTTTTGGATTAGTGGTTTTTTTTCGACCATAAAATTTACGACGGACGCCGAATAAAACGCACCCAATGTACTAGTATATCCAGTATCCGTTTTGCTCCACAGATTGGTGCGTTCATCATATATCACGATTTCTGAATACTTTTTAATCAACTCAGTCATCGAATAAAAAATTATCATGAAATCTATCATTTCCAATTTTCAAGTTATTTTGAATCAACTACTTTGAATAATTTCCTTGTTTCTTAAAAAAAAAATTTTTTTAATCGATTCACGACCAATTCTATTCAAATCTGTGTAAGTCGTTATGATAAATCATAATGGTTCCAAAAATTGTATTCTGAACGATGTTATACGAGTAGTCATGTACGCCATCAGGTAATCTATTGGAAGACATTATGATTATGATCATGATAAAAGGTAGACCTAATAGAAAGCCATGTAATTGAGGATTTCGATCTGGGCTTATTTTACTCCTCTGTATTTGGAGTAAGAATAATCGTTTAAATAAATATTTATGCTGTTTGCTACATAGAAACCCTCTCAGAGAGAATTTGTGGAATTTCTGGATATCATATGGATATTTCCCATAAATTTACAGGTAACTTCATACACATGAAACCTACAGAAAATCACCAAATGACAACACTATAATTTCTACAATTTTATTATGCATTCTCCCCTACTGACTTAAATACATTCTGTAAGACAAGAAGGCAGTTTCATACAAAACATGAACACAGAATAAGAGAACAAGCACTATATGAACGGTAATAAAAAAAACACAAAAAAAAAACACCAAGCTATGTGACTTAGTACTTTGAATCAACTGTCACATGTCATTTTCCTGTATCCTGTACATGCTTTTGTACAACCACAGGATATAAAGCCCAAATGTACATGGACATCCTCTTTGAATTGCAGTATTACAATATTCCATGACTTGGATGTCTTATTGCAAAGTGAATGTAGGATTCACAAAAATCAAATAACAAACAGATACAATAATATTACTAGTAGCTACCGCACATGTAGAGAACAAATAATTTTACATGTTCAGAGCCGTTAGAACATCAATGAATTATGTTATTACAATGTATATTGATCATAATCACCGGTCAGCGTTCAACGCTGGTCTTATAAGTTTGCCACACAAAAAGACTCCTGGGGGGTCACATGGCATTGGTTTCGAACTATGGACCGACCTAATTATCACAGTGAATTAGTAATTCAATATTGCTGATTGGGATTCTTAATATTGTTAAGTACAAATTTTGTGTTTATTTTCCTTGATCTACGAGAAATAAACCAAAAATTTCATATCCCAAAACATCTCCACTGGCAACACAAATTATTCACTCCAATGTATATTTTATATACATGTACTACTAGTAGTATATACATTTGTATCGACCTGATATTGCATACAAATTCAACTGTTATCAACATCTATACTGACAAATACATTGTGAGCAACAATAAGAAACACACATAATACACACACATGATTAGCTGTGAGTGTCTTTATATATTGTCATGCATTATACCTCCATGAATCCTAATTCTTATACCGTATCGATCCTAATGGTAGCATGTGACCTAATAGTACAGTGCCCCCCTGTTTCCCAAAAAATATTCGCTTTTCGTAACCTCGTAATTCACATATTTCTAATAATGTCTTTTAGTGTTCCAATCTACATATTTATGTTATTTGAATCTTAATAAAGGGGATTGAAGGTTATAGGTATATTATTCAGTGTCTCTCTCAAATTTGACCACAAGTTTGACTTTATTTTTGTGTGCGCTACTGCAGGTCTTGCTTTGTCCGCCGTGCTACTATTAGGACCAATACGGTAATCTGGAAGATTGCCATGTTTGAGATGCACCATGCTGAGTAATATCTCATGATCTTCATTAAATAATTTGCATATACAAGGAAAGTTCAATAACGGATAATATCATGAGAAGGTTAAGTTATTCCCTAATAGTACATTTATATATTGCTAATGATTGGCATTCAAGGTATGAAATATAAATAATCCCCACATACATGTATGACTTTGTACTACAATACTCATGATACTAGTATATCTTTGCTGGCAATCTTCTTTTTAATAGCCTTGGATATTGTCACAATTCATCACACAGTAAACATACATTGGCACACTTAGATTATGACCATCAGATCGTAAATATCTGATTCCCATGAGCAGGAAGTACTGGCAACATCAGCTGTAACTGTCGTCATCGTTGTTCTCTGGTAACAACCACTGGTCTCTGTAACTCTGTTCGATTATCAAACAGCTGATCATCGATTTAGTGTCGTAACCTGAAGACGAAGAAAAGTTACTCTTCAGCAAAATCCAGCCCCTATTTCTAAAGTAGTCTGCGATTCTGAGCCTCACGTTGCTCCCGAGGAGTTCAATCTCTGTGTAACTCTGATCACCAGCCTTGTCCAGTTTCTCCACGGGACAACTGAAAAACGCCTGCGATAAACTTGCAATGATATCTCGGCGGCCAGATATTATCGTCTTTACACGTGAATTATTCGTTGGCATCGTAGCAGTGGAACCGATTCTAACTTCGATGACTTCAACGATATTTCCGCGCGTTTTCTTGCTTTCCGCCTGACGGACTCGATGGTTGTTTATAGCTGCAATGAGCTGCTCAATTTGGAAGAAGTCAGCTTCCACCGCGAGTTGATCTAACTGTTTGAAGTCTTCCGGTAGAGCCAGTTGCGACGATCGTAGAAAATCAAGAATGTAACTGAAAAGTTTGCCATTCCTGTCGATAAAGTAACAATCATTTTCATCTTTCCAAGTAGTCATCGAGCCATTGAACATAGCTCCAAGCATTGACTCAGGATATCGTGTGAGAGTGGCCCGTGTTGTTGTGTAGATTGTCCCACCGACATTTAACTTGACGATATCCAGCTTTCCCCCTTTGTTGTCACCCATCGTGATGGCCGTGTATTACTACCAGTCCAAAACACTGGGTACATCCGGTCTGCAAGGGAACTTTGTGCTGCCCTTCGATCTGAAAATGAAGGAACATGCTTGTCAATGGTTGAACAAATAATGATATTATATGTGCACTTGAAATGTTGTATTCATCCAGTACATGTATTTAATTCTGCTGTAATGAGGCCTGTACCTACTTGCTATTATAAAACTTTCTAAGGTGCAAACATTATCATGTATTTTGAGAACGTAGATAGGTAGGTAGGTAGGTAGGTAGGTGTTTATTTCGAGAATACATCTGCACATTTATAACTTCGATATTAAAGAATACATCTTCAACACATATATTCCCGTGGTACCACACAAAGACACAATGTGTCTGTGCCCTGTATGACAGACAATGATGATACTCTGTTTAAAAGAATTTCGTATATATACAAAACTGGGTGTGTGGGCCGTATAAAACAAATAAAAAGAAACCGAACGATATTACAAAATTCCTGGAACACAGCTGGAATTGTATAATCACATATTTTATAAACACAATCACATATTCAAACCTATTGAAAAAATTGGTGAAACACACAAAATAAAAGCCCCCCCCCCCTCCCCCACACACACACACGTACCCTTTACCCACAAGCAGTCATCATTCATCACATATTCGAACATTTGCTAGTTACAAATAGTGCGGTAGGAAATTCCCCTAAAAATTTGTGCGTTGAAAATCCACCGAAATAAGTCGAGGAATGCACTCCTGTTCATAAATGAACATAGTTCATGTTCTGAAAGTGGGACACCATCTATACAACAGTGTCAATTCTAAATGTATAGCTAGATAGATCTATCTATCGTCAGGATACCTAATCATCGACCCTGTCCCTAATCATCGACCCCTGCAAACACTGCCAAACAGCTGTGCAAAACAGATATCTGACGAAAACAACATTGAAAGTACTTCTAATACACATTTCAGCACATTTCACATTTTAGTTTATTCAAGTTTTGGCCAGCCGTTTGCAGGGGTCGACGATTAGGGAGAGGGTCGATGAGGGTCTGACGCTATACTCTGATTTTTCTAACTCGTTTACACTGTTTTTCTCTGATATTTTTGCGATGCTAAATAGTATCATTCTATAATTTGGCATACTTCACCTGGGAGTCAAACGGCAATTATGCACCAAATTTCAGACTTTTATCGCGAAAGTTGGAAAACTTGGCGATCTACCTCAATGTTAAATTTAGCCCTGTTATTTATTTTCACAATTTTGTGCATTTGCTCGGTTCAGTAGCGGTGCAATCTTTTAAAATAAACATATTTGTGTAGAATACATCCCAATGTGTCTTCTCGTCCCAAATTACAAGAATACTTCGAATCCTAGTGGATATAAAAAAGACTAAATCCTCGAAAATGCTCATATTCTCAAGATCCCGTTTTCGCCTAAAATTTATCATGGGGTAGATTGCCAACTTCTTCAATTTTTGTGATAGAAGTCTGGAATTTAGTAGAAATTTGCCGTTTGACTCCTGAGTGAAGTATGCGAAGTTATAGAAAGATAACATTTAGCATCGCAAAGTTATCACAGAAAAACAGTGTAAACGAGTTAGAAAAATCAGAGTATAGATATATTATGATGCCATCTCAACCTTGCAGGTTTCAACATATACGTGTGTGACATATAGTCCCGACTCTAGAATAATGAACAAAAGTTGATAATGGGGAGAAACCTCAAAAGGGAAGAAAAGGGAAGGGTGGGTCGAGAGGGGGTGGTGCATGGTGTTGACCGGTGTTGACGCCTGGTTGACGCCCGGTTAGCAGGTCATAGGGCGGGTAGCCGGGTACATTATCTTTTTGTGGGATTTTCTGTCCAATAAGAGCCATTGTTATCTGTGTTAATTTGCGTGTGCAAAACACACCGAATGTTCACTTGATATTGCAGTCTTTATATTATTTACGTTGTTTATCCGAATTTCCTGAAATGAAAACAACTGCCCATGTGGAACTGTCAAAATTTCCACAGTACGGATTCACGACATGTTGTTCGGAGACATATAGATTGGATCAGTCATTGTAAATCTTGGGGCGGTAGCATTCTGTACGCCAAAATGTGAGATTTCTGATTCTCATTATGAATTTGGGAGTAACGCAACAATTAGCGAACAGAATATGGGTTGAAATCAATTCAATTCATTTTTTATCTCAGTTTCAGTTTACAAACATACAATTTGGGCATGCATATGAATCGAAAATAAAACCTGATTACACCAGTTACACGGTAAATTATTTATGCAACAATTTGCCAGGAGGAAAAAAATATACATTAACTTTTTTTACAGTAATTTTTATGTGAAATGCACCCACTGAAAGCAAAATGCTCGTACAAATCGAATGTAAGCAAGTAGATCTAATCGACTTCTCAAAAATAAATATTTTGGAGTGAGACTACTCCTTTAACAAAGATAAAGTAATTTATATAACGAAAGACTAAACCCCCCCCCCCAAAATGAAAAAAATATATAAATGAAATAAATGTATAAAAACAATATCATGCTGAATAGTTTTGAAAAAAAATAATGATAATCATGATAATGGAACAATTACATGTATATTATCTCACCCCAAACCAAAAGCACAGTTCATGATAGAGCATGTAGACCTACCCCATCACGAGAACATGTATGGTGCAAAAAAACTGCAAAATTCGGTCATCACATTTTAAGTGGAATACGTCAATAAATTTAGGCATGATTCGACAGATATATTTTATTTCAAGAGACACAATACAAAAATATTTGAAATATATATAAAGTTACAGATATGTCCACTTGAGGTAGCAATCAAAGACTTAAGTCTGTAAGCAGACAATCCAGTTGAAAACAGACAAAAAAATAATGTTTCAGTAACAATGTATGCCTGATATGTATGCCTGATACGCTTGTACCTTAAATATGAAGGGTAGTTATACACAAGATTAGTTTTGAAAGTGTTAATAACATATATTCCGCTAACAATTTTCCCTTTAATAATATGAATATGCTCATGCCATTCTAAATTATCATCAATTATCAGCCCTAGAAATTTAGTTTTAGTTACATTTTCAATTTATCCCCTCCAATCCATAAGCTCCCATTCAGTGGGTTTTTCTCCTTTTTATTTTTTTTCAAACAACATACAATAAATTTTCCCTGCATTGAGAGAAAATTTATTTGCTTTAAACCAATCATAAAGAATGTCTAATTCCGAGTTCATTGTTTCATATAATTCTGTTTTATTTTTTGAAGAGTAGAATGTAGTTGTATCGTCCGCAAAAAGAATACAATTGTTTCAATGAGGCTAATACGTAGGTCATTTGAGTAAAATATAAATAATAGTGGACCAAGCACCGACCCTTGTGATACCCCACATTTCACTTGGCATGTATATGATTTGTGACCGTCTATTTGTACATATTGCTGCCTATCTCTCAGATAGTTTTTGAACCACTCCAAAGCCACCCCCTAACACCATAATGGGTTAGTTTGGAAATAAGTGTATTATGATCAATTGTATCGGAGGCCTTGGAGAGGTCCAAAAATACAGCAAGACTGTACTTATCACACTCGTAGGAGTTCAGAATATTATACACAAACTCAATAACTGCTCTCGAGGTGCTATATTTCTGTCGAAATCCATATTGACTTTTGTATAAAATATTACTAATTGACAAAAAGTGATATAATCGTTTATGTTTAATTTCTCTAGTATTTTGGATATACACTGTACAAGGCAATAGGGAAACAGGCCTGTAATTGTTAAGAATTGTTCTATCTTTTGCCTTATAAATTGGGACAACTTTTGCAATTTTCATGCTATTTGGAACTTCACCAGTAAAAATTGATTTATTAATAATAATTGATAATGGTTCACATATAGAAACATCTATCTTTTTTAAAAGTATCGAGTTTATTCCGTCATGACCAGAGCTTTTCTTACCTTTCAATTTAGTTATACATGTAATTTGGTGTATTTCATCAGGAGAAATGGGTGACAAGTATATTGATTTTGAATTAGCATTATCTTTCATGTACTCCATATAAGGTTTGTTACTTGGTGGTGTTATATCAGCCATGTGTTTGCCAACATTTGTGAAATATTTACAAAAACTATTTGCAATTAAGTCCTTATCAGTTACATTTTTACCATTTATATTGAACACTTTCACAATGCCACTTTTCTCATTCTTTCTACCAATCAAATTATTCAAAATTTCCCATGATTTTTAATGTCTGTGGCGATTTTGCCCAAAGATCGCGGCAGGTGATTCTTTTAAACACGCTTGTTTCTCGGCCTTGTTTTGGACGCTTCTGTTCTAATCCTCTTATCTACTGTACTGAACAATGGCTGTTTACGTCACCACTCGTGCTCACGACTCGACTATAAATACTGTGGCCGCATTTTGTGTGGCCGGAGTTGTCTCAGAGACTGAGCACGACAGGTGAGCTCACGTCATGAGCTCCTTGTCTCTGTTCGGGTAAAGGCCAGTCGGGCCTCAGGGACGACTTCCATAGGGGGCCCAGGTGGGGAAGATCTTGATGACTCGGGGGTGTACGCCCTCTGGATCACCGGTCTCCCACCTGGGATGGTGCGACACAGGCTCTGGCAGACCAGGGTTCTATCCCTGCGGCAGTGCCGTCGGCGAGGCTGGCCAGCAACATGCCCACGTGCGCGAGTTCTGTGGTGCCGCTCCCATGGCATCTCAGGCTCCGCACACGGCTACATTACCATAACTGTACTATGCTTGTTGTATATGATGTTGTTGATGGTGATGGTGATGGTGATGTGTTATGATGTGATGTATAACGGCCGGACTCGTCCGGGCGGACTGTTACCTGGTTGTAGTGCTAGTAATTACCGACGCCAGCCGCGTGTGCGCTGCGGGCGTCGAACGTTACATGTCATTTTTATATTGTTCTAATAATGATTTATAATCAGTTTCTTTCGCTATTTTCTTTATTCGGTTATAGTGATTTCTATACTCAATAAATTTTGCATGATTCAATTCATTCTTCTTAGCCAAGTACTTTTTATACAGCTTATATTTAGTCTTGCAAGATTTAAATAAACCTGGAGTCATCCATTCCTCCCTTTAACATCTTTAGCTTCAATTGTAATTTCTTTTCTCAGGTGCAAAAATGTCAATAGTGGTCTGTAGTTTACTCAGGAAATAGTTATATCCAGCATCAGGAGAAATATCATTTAGTATACGCCAATCTTCATTATTCAAACTATTAATAATTCTATTTATATTCTCATCAGTCAGAGACCTACATTTAAAACATGTAGTATGACTTTGTTATTCAACAATGAGAAAATAATAACAAAGGCTACAATCTCCTACCCCGTGCCCTCCTCTAATTCCCACCCTTCCAAAGAAAAATTAGGCCTATCCGATAACATACTTTTCGCCAAATTTTAGATTTTACCGCGAAAACTGAAAAATTTGGCAATGTACCTCAATGTTAAATTTTGGCCCCAAATGAGATCACAGAAATTCAATTTTATACTCAAATCAAAACAGAAATTCTGTGACTTCATAATCTTCATGTCGATGACGAATGTACTGATCACTGTATGAAAAGGGTGTAGGCTTACTTTTATCAAATATCCTCCTTTCAAACCATTGTGCCATTCGAACATTGAATACTATGCCAAATTGTGTTCAGACTGGCAAGTTTCAAGTCTGAGCTGAAATTTGACATTGGGTTAAAGTCAAATTCATCTATCAGTGAAACATGCTTTTTGGCCGTAATTTTGTTTTGGATCTTCGGATCAACTAGAAATTTTGTGTGTCTTAATTGGGTATCATGCCGTATTTTTTCACCAAATACCAAAACTTTATCTCAAAGAATGAAAAAGTTGGCAATCTACCCCAATGTTAAATTCCAGTTCAAAATGAGATAAAATAAATTCCAACAATAATCAGGGTTTTTTTCGTTTTTATGCCCGTACAGAATGAACCTATTGCGCTGCTTTTGGAATCTGAATGCGTAGTCGATATATATTAAGGTATAATGTAGGGTATAATGTAGAGGCTGAAATTTAACATTGGATTAGATTGCAAACTTTTTCAGTTTTTTTAGATAAAATTCTGAAATTTGGTGATAAATTACAGCATGACACATGATTAAGACTCACAAACTTTCAACTTGATACGATAATAAAAAAAAAAAACTATGGCCAGAAAGCGTGTTTCACTGATAGATGGAGTTGACTATATTGCCAACATTTTTAATTTTGAAGACAAATGTCTGAAATTTACGGAGCCTCTGAGAGGACATGGAAGAAAATTTTTTGGCACATTGTTATTGCGTTCCCTCGCAATATTATTGCGTTCCCTCGCAATATTATCGCGTTCCCTCGCATTCCGGATCGCGTTCCCTCGCGATCTTATTGCGTTCCCTCGCAATCCGGATCGCGTTCCCTCGCGATCTTATTGCGTTCCCTCGCAATCCGGATCGCGTTCCCTCGCAATCTTATCGCGTTCCCTCGCGATATTATCGCGTTCCCTCGCGATCTTATTGCGTTCCCTCGCAATCCAGATCGCGTTCCCTCGCAATCTTATCGCGTTCCCTCGCGATATTATTGCATTCCCTCGCGATCTTATTGCGTTCCCTCGCAATCCAGATCGCGTTCCCTCGCGATCTTATTGCGTTCCCTCGCGATATTATCGCGTTCCCTCGCGATCTTATTGCATTCCCTCGCAATCCGGATCGCGTTCCCTCGCGATATTATCGCGTTCCCTCGCGATCTTGTTGAATAACCTTCTCAGAAGTCATTGGCGTCAGCACAATGCGAGGGAACGCGATCCGGAATGCGAGGGAACGCAATAAGATCGCGAGGGAACGCGATAATATCGCGAAGGAACGCGATAAGATTGCGAGGGAACGCGATCCGGATTGCGAGGGAACGCAATAAGATCGCGAGGGAACGCGATCCGGATTGCGAGGGAACGCAATAAGATCGCGAGGGAACGCGATCCGGATTGCGAGGGAACGCAATAAGATCGCGAGGGAACGCGATCCGGAATGCGAGGGAACGCGATAATATTGCGAGGGAACGCAATAACCATATGTCAAAAAATATTTCTTCCATGTCCTTTCCGCGGCTCCGTAGAAATTTGATCACAAAATATTATTTTAACTTATGCCGAATGAAGACTTGTAAAATTTCAAAACACAGTTAATGACAAATATCATTCGAGAAGTTTTGTGCTGAGCTTGACTTTAGCATGGTATTATTTGATGGAATAATCGTGATATAAATGTAATGTCCACGAGTTGTACACAGACCGCCATGGGCCAATATGTTTTCGTTTCAATGGTCTTGATTTCGCTTTGTTTGCATGTAAAACCGGAAGTTGACATCCAACGTGTTCAGAAAAACATCATCGATTTTTACAGAACATTTGTGTTCTGTCATTTTGCTAAAATAGCACTGCATCACTACCCTGCCACCTCACGGACGACTGTCTATGCTGGTATTGCCTATTGGAACACGAATATGGTAAATCCGTGTTAGCAGTTTAGATATTGCATGTAGATTTTCAGTGTGTGGTCACTGCACTGTGGTGTTGAGTCTGTTGTCAGTGACAGTGTTGAACTGTTCAGCTTTCGACAGTCCTTCGAGTTGAAGACCCCCACGGATAGGCCTCATCCAAGGCTGCCAAGGGTAAGGCCCAAAATAAATGCTCAATCACTCTCAGACTGGCATGGTACATCAGTCAGTGCTAGACAGTACATGCATCATTATTGTGTGCACAGCAGGTGCACAGCGCTGTACGGAATAAACATCGCTGTGCCGAGTCAATTGACCTATCCCAGAGACCCCAAAAGTTGTCCGAGTTTCACAAATTATGTCGGCAAACTTCTCCTTGGCCAATGATAACGTTTTGCAAACTGCATCGTAAATGGCGTAAAAAGACTCGGACAAATGGGTTCGGCGATAGGTCAATTGCTGTCGGATGGCCGGGAAAAGTGACAGTCTTGATCTAACTTTTAAATATGGTAGCATATTGTGCAGTGCATTCCCAAAACTGCACGGCCTTTTGCAGCTGGCGTGCAGTGATTAACTTATAATGGTTTGGAGGGCTTTTACTTTTAGATGTCATACTTTTCAATACACAAAATCATTTTGCTAATGGCCATTCACCTGTTCACAGCCAATGATGCACTGCACCAGGCACATTCCAGCCTGGATTGCGATGTAGGCCTTATCGTGATATAGGTCCTGCTTATTTGGCACGTTATGATGATTTTAATGTGTCCATCCTCGATCTGTCCCCTACCACCACTCTCCGGGATTCTCCAAGATATAAGTTCACTGAAAACATCAAAATGGTATTACTGTTTTGACTAAATAAGACTTGTGATAATGTAGCGGGATATGATATGATAATGTACCCGGTATGAAGTTTTGATTATTCAAGAGAGCTATATTTGTTTCACACAATATGTAAAGCCGAAACATGCTAAAGGCTTTTCCAATTCAGATTAACCAGTGTTTCTTGAGAACTCAGAGGTTCCAGAATTCAATGCAACTAACGTTATATGTGGTAAAAAGATATTACCTACTCTTCAGCTAGTCAGGACTCCCAACCTTTGAAAAGCTGGTCTTTATAGTTTTCTGATGTTACGTCTAGTCGCGTCTTGCTCAATGGTCATGTTCGTCAACTCAGTCCGTGAAAGGACGTTGAATGAATATCTAAGAGTGAAGTCATTCACTTCAAACATTGACCTAAGTTCAGTTCTT
The DNA here is from genome assembly GCA_949152475.1 of Terebella lapidaria. NCBI lineage: Eukaryota > Metazoa > Annelida > Polychaeta > Terebellida > Terebellidae > Terebella > Terebella lapidaria. The sequence continues at coordinate 22,648,252 of OX424565.1, forward strand.
GTGAATATTCGCACATGGTTTTATTCCACGACTATGTACATTTCCTTGTGTTTTAAAGCGACGGACATTATGGACTAATGGATAAACTAATGGACATTTAACCTTCCCTTTGAAAAAAATCAACACTTTAGGTGTATTTACAAGGTTTTACAAGGTTTGTTTGTTCAGATGTGTGTATAAACCACATGTTATATTATGAAATGAACTTGTGTTAAACTAGTCCTTGGTACTGATTGGAACATTTCATTAGACTTATTCACACTCAAATATATTTATGAAAAATAATAAAATAATACCATATTTCCTTGAACAGTTGCTTCCTTAGATTTGTTTTTAGGTTACCGGACCTATGGTCCGATAACCTATTGCCGTCACGTTGCGTCCGTCGTCCATCTGTCGTCCGTCGTCCGGCGTCCGTCCACATTTTTATCTTTAAAGTTTACAGGCAGATCTTCCTGAAATTTTGCACAAAGTTGCCTAAAAATATTTCCAGAGGGGGTTATTTTTTAGTTTTTTGATTTTCGCATTTTTCTCAAAATGGCGGCCATTTTTGACGAAAAATGGCCAATTTTGGACTTTGGCGGCCATTTTCTCAAAAACTGTGTGATCAGTTTTGAGATTTTTGTTTCAAAAGATTCCCCTTATGTACCTTTATGATGTGTATAAGTTTTGTTGCCCTTGAATCGCCGGTCTCCGTGTGGCGGCCATTTTGAATTTTTGACGGGTCGGCGAAAAAAAATTTATTTGTCCCAAATCGCGTTACTATCCATTTTGAGTCATTTCTAGACAAAAAAAAAATTTTCACCCTTTGAAAAAAATTTTGGACTTTTCGGCACTTTTTTCCTTCATAATGGCACTTCTTTCCTTCATAATGAGATCTGCAGGGACTGTACTCATAGAACGCTTGAAGATAGAGCTTAGATATTGGCACTTTCAAATGGAAAGTCATATATGGCGACTTGTGTGGTGACCTTGAATTTGACCTTGGATGACCTTGAAAGGTCAAAACAGCCATTTTTGGGTCGAGAAATGCTCAAATTTGCACCTGGCCTGTCTTTTCTCGAAAACTGTCTGATCAGTTTTGAGATTATTGTTTCAAAATATTCCCCTTATGTACCTTTATGATGTTTATAAGTTTTGTTGCCCTTGAATCGCCAGTCTCCGTGTGGCGGCCATTTTGAATTTTTGACGGGTCGGCGAAAAAAATTTTGTTTGCCCCAAATCGTGTTACTATTCATTTTGGGTCATTTCTAGACAAAAAAAAAATTTTCACCCTTTGAAAAAAATTTTGGACTTTTCGGCACTTTTTTCCTTCATAATGGCACTTTTTTCCTTCATAATGGGAGCTGCCAGGACTGTACTCATAGTACGCTTGAAGATAGAGCTTAGATATTGGCACTTTCAAATAGGAAGTCATATATAGCGAGTTGGGAGGTGACCTTGAATTTGACCTTTGATGACCTTGAAAGGTCAAAACAGCCATTTTTGGGCGAAAAAATGGCCAAATTTGCCTCTACAGATGAAATGCATGTAGATAGAGCTTCAGTTTGCATTATGAACATATAGGAAGTCATATATGAAACAACTGATGATGACCTTGATTTTGACCTTGGATGACCTTGAGTGCTAAATGTCTGACTTGAAATCTTGAAAGTGGCCTCTGAAGCGTAAACTTTTGCACATACAGGTTAGGATTGTGTATAAGCCTGTAAAAGAGTCATGTATAAATGGCACATTTTTTGGTGACCTTGAACTTGACATTAAAGACCTTGAAGGGCGAATCTCAAAATCTGAAATTGGCCTCTACACACGAAATACTTGTTGATAAAACTTTTTTTTTTGCCGACTCGGCACTTCCTGTTTGGCCGTATCTCGGAAACGGTGAGTCGTAGAGCGAAACGGAGCTCAATTCCGGCCTTCTGTATTATGAACATACGAAGTCATATGCAGCATACCTGATGGTGACATTGAGATTCACAAAGATGACCTTGACTGGTAAATCTCAAAATCATATGTCACCTACAATGCTTGAAACCAAAATTGTCCGGTAACCTATCTCAGCCCTTGGGCTAATTTTTCTAGTTTTCATACTATGTCAGTATTGGCTTTTGGGCAATGTCAATATTGATATTTTGGTTACTAGTAAGAAAAATTATTTTGAAGTTTTAGTGGGTGGTACATCGTATTTCTATCAATATTGCAAGGTCATACCAGTGGGGTTCATATATACGACAAATAAATCTGATGAATCATCCAGGAATTACGTTTGAATTTCACATGGACCATGCGGCATATTATTCTACCCATCTGTTGCACCCCGCTCGTCACCGAAGTGAACTCCATATAAAAGTTTTCGATTTACAGTAGCTTTAAACTACTATAATTGACCGAAAGCAATGCACACCCATGTGCCCAGATTCCCGTAAATGATAAAGTATATTGATAGCGAGCAAACAAACAATAAACCCTATATCAATGTATTGTGGCAAGCGACGACCTCTGTCCATAGATAATGCTGATAGTGTCCGGTCATCTAATCTACGACGGACGATCTGGTACATATACACAGACCCAACAGATTGCCGCCACGTTTCATTGACTGATCTGTTATATTGAACCACTACAGTCAAGAAGCACATGCTGCCTTATAAACAAAACATTAACTGTTACGGAGACCTGCGGAAGTCAGTTTGGAGAATCTAAGAGGACTTGTGTCTGTTCCAGTGCCTGTTTTGAGGAGATTTGGTGCGGCACACGTTACAAGATGGGCGATGTCGAGGTGAATGCAGAGCTCCAGTCGAAAGCTCACAAAATCTGCAAGGAGTTCTTGGGTGGAACGTGGGCCAAGTTGCCTTGTGACGACTTCGAAATTGAACGCATCAGGTAAAGTTGAGATTTCTCATAATTTCGTATATATATATTTTCTCTCTACGGATTTTGTACCATTTCCGCATTCCGCTTTAGCCTTGAATGTTCTTTATTTAAAAAAAGAAGAGGTGCCGTAGAAAAATTCAATTTGAAAAAAATATTTAATTGCATGCAATTCATAGATCATGTAGATATAGTTTGGGTTTCTTGCATGAATAACACTCTTTGCATTCATGATATAATGCCCATAGCATTCATGATATGATATTTGTTGTGGAACTATTTTAGTGAAAGTATACCTATGAACATGTTTAACAATTTCTGTGCAATTGGGCTGCATATTGTGGTAAAAAGAATCTCCCAATTTTGCCCTGTCTTTGTTATGACGTGTTCGACACGAGTCCTGCTCATGACCTCGCACTAATCACCTTGTACTGTGTGTACTAATGAAGGCCTTATGGCCAAACTTTCGAACCAATCTTATTGTTTTGACTGGGCCCAAAGTTCACCGCTCAAGCTGTGCTGAAGTTTTCTACACACGTTTGTAAATAATCGATTGTTCTTGCTGGATCGTAGACAATCAATACTCGTGGCTTACTCATGACCACCAATAAATATCGTATATATATATCATTTCTAGGGACGTCGTAGAGCGATTTTTTACACATTATCACACAGCATACATGCGCGTTATGGATTTGTCATTGTTTGCAAACAATAGAGTGCTCACAGATATGACAAATTTGTCGGTCAAAGTTCCAATACTGTTTATTGTTTGAAAGCTGATAAATTGATTTGTATTGTGACTGTTCAAGTGTTATCCATATTTCACCATGTTCACCTTTGGTATTTATGATAAACACGATAAATTTTGTATCTTCACAGCTGCTACTTCGTTTGCTAATGACTTGAAAATATCAATATATATATTTGAGATTTGTGTATCTATTGTACAATGCAAGAGTACATGTATGTTTGTAATTAAAGGTTTACCAATATTTTTTATATTGCCTGCAAATGTATATATTCTGAGCAAACTAGTCTTGATGCAGTTATAGTTGACCTTTGGATTGTTACGGAATAGAATATCTTTACGGATGCATATATCTCACTCAGTGCACATGTACTTTGCGTTAATGGTTATAGATGGTTCCTGGCCTGTGGTTCTGTCGTCTGAAATGTATCTCAAGAATTTCTGAATGGAAACTTTCCAACCCTGAGTCCGTGTAGTGTCAAGTTTAGAACTTGGGCCTAAAGTTTGAAATTTTCCCTGGGCCACCAGAGTGGAGTGGTTTTTATCGGAATTTTGAAATTTGTAGAATCCACTTAATTCATTGCAAAAATTATTAAATGAATTACCAAAAATTCAGTGCAGGGCTGGCTGACTGATATAATACAAATGCATACCATTCATATTGAATGAGGAATAAACTCGGGCCTTATTCATGTTATTTGAAGATTTTGAACATGTTCACACATCTTAAATATCAAGATATTTTAATGTAAATTACAGCTTTTCAAATTAGAATTTGTATTCAATCATGAATAGATCTAAACTTTCAATTGCATATTCTTACTCTGAATGTGATAAATATATATCATACATTCCATCAACCGCACTCCCCCCCCCCCCCCCTCCCCATCACCACCCACAGCGGAGGACTGAGTAACCTGCTATACCTATGCTCCATGCCAGACAAGTACGACACAAAACCCGGGGAGCAGAGACAGGTGATGCTGCGGCTCTATGGACAGATCATCCAGGAGAACCCCGAGACGGTCGTCACGGACTCCGTGATCTTCGCCCTGCTCGCCGAGAAACAGATGGGACCCAAACTGTACGGGGTGTTCACTGGCGGGCGCGTCGAGGAATACATCAAGGTTTGTTTACTGCGTTTTATGTGCAAGTGTACGGGATGTATATCAAGGTTTGTTCCATGCGTTTTACGTGAAAATATACAGGAGATTCACTGCAGGCATGTATGTCTATCGTAAAGAATATGATATAAGCACTGCCGATGTTTGAGTTATGAATATTTTTGTGAATCTATGTATATCCTCAACAAATCTCTCAATTCTTTTACAGCCAAAATTTTATTCTAATCTGTACACTTGGAATATTGAGTGTGCTAAAATATTCACTTTCACCCTTGAACAGTCACGTCACCTGTACACATTAGAACTCCATGACTCAAAGATATCGTCGGCGTGTGCCCAGGTCATGGCAAAGTTCCACAAACTGACGGTGCCGCTCATTAAAGAACCGCGCTGGCTCTTCGACACCATGACAAGGTCGGTACTTCAGCTTTCACAGCCGTGATTTTGTGAGTTTTTAGCAAACATGTTCGTTGGTAAACTTTCATTTAGTTTCCATATTGATTGATTCTTGTGAAGATATTTTCTGCCACGGCTTATAAACTGTCTGAATTTACTGTTTTTCATAATAGAAACCCAATATTCTCATGCTTTCATATATCTTTGAACAAAAATAGCTTGTATTGGTCTTATCAATTTTTTCTTCCGAATTTCTCATTGCAGATACTTAGACGAGGCCTTGAATAACATCACATTTGTCCACCCAGACCCAGACAAACGCGAGAAATTACAGAAAATCATGTCGTTCAACCTTGCTGATGAACTGGAGTGCCTTAGGTGGGTGTTCCCACAAGCTTTGCCGTAAATCTGTTCATTTGTAAAGGAAATACATGGATCTTTGAAAAATTGATGGTATATCGATTCCAATATTTTCGTATTGATAACTATTGTCAAAAATTCAAGTTTCTCAAAATAAATTAAAATGTAATGAGTGGTCGGTATATTGCATTTGTTTTCTTACGTTGTGAAAATATCTTGTGGGATTTAATTTTTACAGACATATCCTGGACCAAGTTCATTCTCCAGTCGTGTTCTGTCACAATGACATGCAAGAAGGTGAGAAAGTCGGCCCGTTAAATGGCCCAAATCTAATATATCCTGGTTTGGGAGAGCTAACAGTTTGGTACAAAGTAGTATTTCTGTCAATGTATCACAGTTTCAGTGAGGGAACCTTCACTCAGTCTTCAGTGTTTTGTATACATGTGTAGAGTTTAACATTTCCGATTTCTCTCACAAACGACTGCTTGAAACCAATGTTGTTTTCAGGGAACATATTATACTTTGAAGAGACTAAGGGTTTCCAAGTTATGCCCATTGACTTTGAATATGCGAGTTACAATTATCGGTAAGGAAAGGAGAGAGTAGACTTGTGCTTTCTGCGTAAAATAGCTTACGGGGTCTGCAAATATTAATATTCACTAAATCTGGCTGTTATCTGTTGGCATGTTAGATATTCTACCATACTATCCAGGCTATTTTATGTTTTATTCGTTGTGGTGTTATATGGTTCGTTTTTGTCGGTGCTTTTCGTTGTCCGTTTCATGTTTTACATGTATTACTCATTCATGAAACCATTTTTTTGTACACTTTATTCGTGTCGTATGTGTTATTTTGCTGGTGTTCCCAAATTTTGTTGCAGAATTTCTTGAGTGAAATTTGCATTCAGAGTCCTAATCTATGACTCAATATTTAAGTCCAAGTCCAAAGGACATCGATGCATGGTACTGATACCTCACACTAACCTGAAATACATACACATTCGACCAGAAACCGATAAATCTTTATGGGTTTCTAATTCAATTAAAAATTTCACAAATGTTGTTTGGTGATTACCCAAACATGCAAAACATGCATATTACACTTGCTTTCTAGTTGGCCCATGCTTGTCAGAAAAACCTGTAATTTTATGGGTTAATATTAGGTCCTAAAATGAGCTGAATACTTTTACTTCACAAATGGGCTGAAATATCATTAAGCTCAAACAACACATTATTGTGTTTCTTTGACAGATACTACTGTCTCTGTCAAACTTGTCTCTAGACAGTCACTCTTCAGTTCTAACACAATACATGTACCAGACATTGGTAAAATAATAATTCCTTATTTTTTTTTCCAGTTGTGCTTGAGCTTCTCTCAAAATAATCAAATCCTGACCTTGCTTTTCTCATTTGTAGGAAATCTTTTGTTGCCACATAAAAAATTGAGAAAAGCTGCTGAAGGTACCATAAATATTGTACCTATAGATTTTGAATATGCAAGTTACAATTACAGGTAAACATACAAAAGTTTTTAAAACACTAGAAAAGTTTAGATAAAAAATATGACCTCACTTCCCGAATCCACAAGTAGCTGATAAGATTTTATCCCGACGTTTGTGATATTGTTAGTAGTTAGTAAACCAAAGTAGATAGTTCATTGAAACCTGAATGAAATGCAGATAGCCAACTGTGATTTGAAATTGATTGCCATGAAATTATTAGGGCATTTCGGCACGAAATGTCCTTATGGTTTTGTCAGAAATTTTTTTTTTTTTTTCTTCTTTTTTTTTTTCATTTTTTTTTTTTTTTTCACTTTTCGGTTTCCGGACGATAACTTAAGAACGCCTTGACGAATCTTCGAGAAATTTTCACCAGTTATCACATATATAACATAGATGAACCCTATTGTTTTGGAGCCGGCTTCGAGGTCCGGTTAGTCCGTGAGGATGAATTTTGAGTCAAATGGTTTCCGGATGATAACTCGAAAAGTACTTGTGCTACCATTCTGAAACTTGACATATATGTTGATATAGTGTCGCAGAGGAGCCCTATCGATTACGGGGTCAATACCTTGAACGACCTTTGACCCAGGGGCCAAAAACAATTTTGATGAGTCATCCTTGAGGCTCATTGCATATCTCGGAAACGGTGCGTCGTAGAGCGAAACGGACGTTATTTTCGGACTCGTCGACCTAGACAAACATGTCTTAGGGGTATTATGGATGAACTTTGACCTTGAACCAAATTTTTTTTGCCGAGTCGGCATTTTTCGTTTTCTTCGATATCTCGGAAATGGTGTGTCGTAGAGCGAAACGGACGTCATTTTCGGACTCGTCGACCTAGACAAACATGTCTTAAGGGTATTACAGATGACCTTTGACCTTGACCTTGAATTTTTCTGCCGAGTCGGCATTTTTCGTTTTCGTCGATATCTCGGAAACGGTGCGTCGTAGGGTGAATCGGACGTTATTTTCGGACTCGTCACCCTAGACAAACATGTCTAAGGGTTATTATGGATGAACTTTGACCTTGACCCGAAATTTTTTTGCCGAGTCGACATTTTTCGTTTTCTTCGATAACATGGAAACGGTGCGTCGTAGAGCGAAACGGACGTTATTTTCGGACTCGTCGACCTAGACAAACATGTCCAAATTGTATTATGGATGAACTTTGACCTTGACTGGAAATTTTTTTGCCGAGTCGGCATTTTTCATTTTCGTCGATATCTCGGGAACGGTGCGTCATAGAGCGAAACGGACTTTATTTTTGGATTTGTCACCCTAGACAAACATGTCTAAAGGGTATTATGGATGAACTTTGACCTTGACCCGAAATTTTTTTGCCGAGTCGGCATTTTTCGTTTTCTTCGATATCTCGGAAATGGTGCGTCGTAGAGCGAAACGGACGTCATTTTCGGACTCGTCGACCTAGAAATGGGTATTATGGATGAACTTTGACCTTGACCTGAAATTTTTTTGCCGAGTCGGCATTTTTCGTTTTCGTCGATATCTCGGAAACGGTGCACCGTAGAGCGAAACGGATGTTATTTTCGGACTCGTCGACCTAGACAAACATGTCTAAAGGGTATTATGGATGAACTTTGACCTTGACCCGAATTTTTTTTGCCGAGTCGGCATTTTTCGTTTTCTTCAATATCTTGGAAACGGTGTGTCGTAGAGCAAAACGGACATTATTTTCGGACTCGTCACCCTAGACAAACATGTCTGAAGGGTATTATGGATGAACTTTGACCTTGACCCGAAATTTTTTTGCCGAGTCAGCATTTTTCGTTTTCTTGGATATCTCGGAAACGGTGCGTCGTAGACCGAAACGGACATTATTTTCGGACTCGTCGACCTAGACAAACATGTCTTAAGGGTATTAGAGATGACCTTTTACCTTGACCTTGAATTTTTCTGCTGAGTCGGCATTTTTCGTTTTCTTCGATATCTCGGAAACGGTTTGTCATAGAGCGAAACGGTCGTTATTTTCGGACTCGTGACACTAGGCAAATATGTCTTAGGGGTATGTTGAGTCAACTTGATCCGTCGTCTTGGATTGAAATGGATGTATCTACATAATCATTTTGGCTGCAGAGTTGTCAGTAATAAACAGTTCACCTGTGATTGTGTTGTGTATCGAAATGCCCCAAGGCCTCTAGGCCTTCACGTCTAGTTAGTTTAAAAAAGTCACTAGGCATGCCAAGTACAACTAAACATTGGAATAATACATGTGCATGTAAATATAAGGCAATTGATAAGGATTAGTATAAGCTAACAAAGGTATCATTCATTGTATCGTATAGTTCACCTTTATTCGCACTTATCCAATTTTATATATTACAGTTTTATTCCACACAGTTCATTATTTTGGACATCTTTCCCTCAAATAAAGCCGCACCAATTTGCACATGCACAAATTTATCACTGTATTGTACTGAATATTACTGTGTATTACCTGTATGAATGAGGGATGTGGTGTTTTGTGTTGCATGGCTGCTCAATCTTGATCTCATATACCTGTATATATATTAATGTTACATAAACATGTGTTTGAATTATTCTATATAGCTATATTTCACAAAGTTAATATGAAAGAATTGTACTGAAGAATTGACACATGGATTTCAAGTATGAAATATTGTTGTTTTATGTTTGTTTAATATATGTATTAATTTTGGTATTGCCCATGAGAGAAATAGGCTGTTTATGGAAATACTAGTAAAAAAAAAAGTAACTGGACTCTAGGTGTATCACATACTCCATCACCATGGTAACTGACAATATCTCCCCCCGATGACAGGGGCTTTGACCTCGGCAACCACTTCTGTGAGTGGTGCTATGACTACTCGGTGGAGGAGTCGCCGTACTTCTCGGCTAGAATCGACCAGTACCCCACCAAGGACCAACAGGTCAGTGCTAGGAAATAGCAGTGTTGTCGATGGATATATTGTATATTTATTAACCAGCAAAGGCTTTTGAAACATCACTAAAAAATTTGAAATATCACTGTACAAATTGCAAATATTCAATATTTAATGATGCCTTTTCATCCTCCCCCCCCCCCCCCTCGCACCCTCCCCATCGCCATGGTTACAGTTGAACTTCATACGGTCGTACCTTGAGGAGATGAACCCCGAGGGTGACTATGACCCAGCGCTGGAGGAGGAGAAACTCGTCCTAGAAGCCAACACGTACGCCCTCGCGTCACACTTCCTCTGGGGCCTGTGGAGCATCGTCCAGTCACAAATATCCGGAATACCTTTTGGATACTTGGTCAGTTGAATGATTTGTTGCTTTGAGTATATGATACATTGGGGCACTTAAGCAACTGAGTAAAGAATTCTGTGAAAGAATTTTTCGGAATCAGATCTTTAAGTTGTGGCAAAAGAGTAGAGCTTGACCGAGATCAACTACCTGTATAAAAATTTGACTGACACCCAATACCCAATAGAAATTTTATCTTGAGACAGTATCATCAGAGATTAACGGACTTATCCATCTTGATATTTCCGTTATAGCCTATTACATTTACCAATGAATTCTTATAACATTTGTCAGGACTATGCTCTGGCACGGTTTGATGCGTACTTCTACCAGAAGAAAAGACTCCCGAGTCACATCCAAGTGAACGGCATATAGTGGCTCGTCCGAGAACTCGAGAAACAAACAAAAACCGACCAATTCAATGATGTACAGCACAGTCATTCATCTGTTCATGTCTCATTCATTCCAGAAGCATTTTGCCAATTGTTTCTTTATTTATTTATTCAAAAATTGTGACCAGTCCATCTGTGACAAAGTGTGATGTCTGTGTACAGAAAAGAGAAAATTATTATTGTTTTCGTGACTTGTAAGCAGATTTTATTTGTGCAGTACTTTGCAGAATTATGTTCGCTATACAGTTCAAGTATTTGTTTGATGCACAGAATCTACACAACGTGGTCTATTTATGTTACAACTCTGAATTTAATAACAATATATTGTTTGATTTAAAGGGCCTGTTTTGGGAAAATGAATAATGTGCAAAACGGCTTCCATACATACTAAGAAATCAATATATACTATTTTGAAGTGACCTGGGTGGTTTGAAGATTTTCTCGCCCAACCGCGCCGTAGAAATCGATATTGGAATGCATGCATGTGGCGTCGTTTACATCCCCATTGCTTACGGATGTGATGTCACAACGTGAACCATGCCCAGATACCACCATATGTACAATTACGTAAATTGCGGAGCAATGCAGTTCTTCTATGGTGTTGACATTCACGTCATGATGTCACAGCCTCTTGGGCTTAAAAAAACCTGTCGCTATTCAGATTACTCAATTTTTCAAGCTGATCGTTCAATAAATGGATTGATTTCTGAAGATATATTGGTGATATGCCAACATAATATATCGCAAGAACAAGACAAATGCCTACTTGTTATAATTTGACAATGATTTTGTAACCGCATGTCTGGTAAACGAAGATTCACAGGTTTAGTGTGATGACCAAGGGGTTTTGCTAGCTTGTGGCCCTTTATTTCAGGATAGAGTGGGATTTAACGGTATGAACTTGATTTTTTTTTCTCGAAATTACCACGCAAGTTTTCTCCATGTAACGTATTTATACATTGATCAATATTTATATTTTGAGCTTCAATGTCTCAAAACTCAACACAATATTGTTCTAAGTGCATTTACTGTAATAGTCTCGTGAGATTACATTTTATCTTCATACGATGTACACAAAAATATCAATTTATTTTTGTGTTTACATAATGGCTGTCTCATTCCGTTCGTGTATATGTGATGTTTGTATGGTTTTTGTCCAGACTATTTATGTCAATTGGTACACTTTATTCCACCAAGTATATTTTATCATATGTAATGAGAATATCTAACTTAAATGCGTGCAAAACCAATGCAATGTACTTGCATCTCGAAACTGTCGATGTTGCTCATCTCGTGCATGACTGGATTCACTAAACGTTATATGTATGCTATAAGTACTTTTAAATCATGTAGCGTGCAGTTAATGTATATATCATTTTTCGCCAGTATCTGACTTGACTGTTATTTGGTGCTGTCCCTATGCTGTGCTGCATGGTAGGCATATGCTGCGGTCTCTATGACACATATGGTATAAAATGTGCTTCCTCGCTTGAAGTGAGCTGTTCAAATTGGCTTTCATTGCAAGCATTCTGTTTCTGATTATGTGTATATGTTTATATTTCCAGATATTTTGTTGTATTATCCCAGACTATGCTTTGGTATGATATCGTATGTGTTGATTTAAGTTGATATTGATAACATGCTTCGTTCAATCAAGTAGTTTAACTACTTTATGTACAAAAACAGAAAAACAATGTGGTAATGTTTCTTGAGGTAATCAATATGGTAATGTTATTTGAGGTACCAGGTAATAAATATGGTAATGTTTCTTGAAGTAATCGGAATAGAGAATGAGTTTTGTGGTTAGGTATCAAAATGACCAGAAAATATTTGAAGAGTACCAGATCCATCAAAAATTGTTCATTTCAAAATGTGTATTTAGTAGGAATTGTTTTAACATTGTAATTTGAAGAGTTCAATTGATTTTTGTGTGTTGAAAACATCACATATGTTGATATGTGTTTATCTATGGAGTCAATTAATTTAGCTAGTATTGGTGATTAAGTATTAGTGTTACATTCGCTGGAGGAATATTTTACAATGTATATATAGATAGTTATAGATATTGTATGTACAATAATGTATGAAAGCTAATCTATCAGTATCGTCAGCTTCAGCAGAGGCAAATTCAAGTCAAAACATATGTCTGAATTAATGTGATATACAGTAAATGTAAATGTTGAAGCGATGTGATAAGGACATTGTATTTATGTGAGCAGAATCTATGCTCTATCTGTTCTCTGTAATGTGTCAAATTTCTATTCATTGTTTTATGCTGTCAAAAATTACTTTTCATGATTGTATATGTCAATTTACTCTCTTTTGTGTGTTTATTTCATAGTGATGATTTAGGTTTGTGATATTTTGTGATGTCGTTCTTCTGCGATTTTCATAATATCGAATGTTACAAATTGAAAAAAAAAACTCATTCCAATTCAGTAATATATTACTAATAATGTTAGCCATAACAATAATAATTCAAAATTCCAACTAATTTTATGCAATGTAGACAAGAAAATTAATATGTAGGGTGATTCAGTTTTATATGCATTACCAGATACAAAGTGGGCCAAGACATGACCATGATGTAAACCTTCTTAGTATTGGTTGTGCTGTACAGAGTATCTGCATTCCTACCGGTACTTCATTGCTGGGCTGAAATTGCCCACATTGTTTACAAAATACCTGTAATTACTGTTGAGTGATATTCCACAAATAATTTGTAGTATTTCGATATTTACTATTCCAATCATGGATTGATAATTTTACAATCATCAAGTATTGTGAACGCAACTCACACAAGAATATATATCTACATATCTATGTATGCAAATACATGACTGCACCTAGTATTGTAGATATTTTACTAGTCAAATACTGACCCCCTCTATCCATCATTTCATATCTTTCAGAATGCTTCTGCTACAAATTTGTATATCACCTGGTTGCAGCCATATATCTGCATTAATTAAGGACAGATTATCAATTTTGTTCACAAAATATTTATCAAAATAATTAGTATTTCATCATGTTGGAATTATTTGAAACTCCTAGATTTGCTCCGACAGTAATTTTTGTGTTTAACTTTTTTTGTGTGTCTGTCTATATTCATTTGATGTTCATTGTTTAATGTACGTTGAGTCATTTTAATTACATGAATTATGCATTGTGATTACAATATTTATGATGTTAGTGTTCTAATTCATGCTCAATGCAGCACATGTGTTTTTGCGTTTCAGACTTGTTCCAATCTGGCATTTAATATAGCATATTGAATATATGTATTTGTATGTGAATGTGTAAATTTCTTAGATGTTTATCATTGAATCGTGAAACGAATATGTATATCATTATTTAATGGTAATAAAATTTTCAAATGATTGACTTTGCTCAGTTGAATCCAAATATCTCAATTTTATTATGAATAGGGCACGTTAGTGAAAACGCTATATTCTCGAAATAAGCCTCGACCGGGATTTTCTGGTCTCAACCTATTATCGCCCACTTTTTGACTAGCTCGATTTCCACATAAATCTACTATCATTGTAAGAAAAACATATGTAATTAACGATATTAACGATATTAGATTACTCTCGACCATGATTGGCCCCGATATTGTCAATAAGACTGGAAAACAAAGCACAGTAGATTCATGGCCGTTAACTTCATGCCGCTTATAAAATAGAATAGTGCGGGCTTATATGCATGTTTGGTCTTAAAAGGTAGCAAATCGTTAGTTTTTCATCGCATGGTACAACACATAATTTACGGATTTGATATAACATTAATAATCAACTTAATAGCTATCACTCCATTATAAAGGACAGGACGATAGGACCAAAAGGCTTGCACAACGAACATTTTCATGCGTTTCGAACGATATTCGAAACTCACTTACGCTCCCTTATCGCTTCCGATCTTTCCTGAGATAGATCTGGTACGATCAATCGACTCTTTACCACATTCATCATGACACATCCACTACGAATGTAGCCAGATTCTGCTTTAGAGAAGGCCAAATATGAAATTTTTTTAGCTTAACTTAATCTAAATGTCTAAAAAATATTTTTGGTATTTTCGTTCGGAATTTCAGAAAGAAACAACCGTAAATTGCAAGGATAGAGATGACTGAAGGATACAAACTGTATGCCAATGCATGTACGTGTAGCTTGTCGGATCATTTTGGATATACATGAAAAACATTGTTGTGTAGGTGGATCTAGATGAGGCAAACGTCTAACGCACTGTATCACGATCTTGTAAATTATGGGGACCGTGAAAATATTTCGACGCCAGTAAATTTATTATCAGCGTACAACAACTTTTGAGCCTGTTTCTTGCAAAAATAAAACCTCCCTAATGCTCACAAAGTGATGACGTATTACACAGGCCTTGCACTATTGCAAAAACAAAATCATGAATTTTTCTGCTTTAAACTAACTGATATCGATTAACAACGCTACTCATTCCATGATCATGCCACCAGAGACTATTCAAATCAAATACAGTTAATATTGATCCATAATCACCCATTCGATCCATGTATACAGTCAATGTACGTCACAATACCCTCATTATCGCCCATCCAGTCCAATGTCCACTACTCATCCTACAGGTTATTAGAGTTCAACAACCAGTGACCATTTTTTGACAACTATGACCTCTTGATAGCCGTTATTAAATGAAAAAATGGATAAACAATTCAAGGAAACGTGTTTGGTTCAGTTAGGTCAATACAACTCTTCAAAATCTGATAGTAAACCAGATGTGGAGAATGACCAAATAGAAGCTGCCAGTGGCCTCGTGATCAGTTCAGGACATGGATTCGTAATCACCCATGGGTCTCTGCTGGTGTCATTCCTGTCCAAGAATAAAGCAGTCTCCAAGCGTTTGGACAATAATGGACATGTACCGAGCAAAGTATTCCAGAGACTGCGAGTTCAAGTGACCCTCGATGCACAAGCGGTTACGAAAAATACACGAAAGACACCAACTGTGAAGTCATATGCCAGATCTCTTCTCACCAGTTCAAGTGTATTAGATGCCAAACAAAAGCATGTGAAGGGATCGATTGAAGTAGTTTGGAAAGCTGAGAAATTTGCTCGCACCATCAAATCATTTCTTCCAAAGGATGACTGGTCTTTCTTTGAAGACCCATCAAAAGATACGAAATCGGAAAAGAAAAATTGCCAGAATGATGATATCGATGCTGATATGGTGGCCCGATTGCTCCCATGCTTCATCCTAATCAAGCTCCATGACTGGGACAATAGAATCAGTCCAAGCACTTACACAATATCAGATGGTGATATCAGACTCGGTGAACTTATTCACATGGTTGGGACACCTTTTGGCTCCATGGCACCATCAGTGTTTCTAAACTCTGTCAGTCAGGGGGTCGTGTGTAACACTGCAGGGAGATGTAAAGAGCTGTTAGTGACAGATGCACGATGTATTCCTGGAACTGAAGGTGGCCCGATATTCCAGGGTCCTGCTACGGACAGGCAAGCAATGAATTATGTTTTACACTCATGAATACTTTTATAAAGTAGAGGCTTGACTATATCATGTGAATAATTATGTTTGTGAAGTACTCTCAATAGTACATGTACTGGTATGTTTATTGCAGGCGGTGCTTGCTAGGTTTAATAGTGGCTGCACTATGTTGGAAGGCAAACGAGTGGATCGGAATGTCCCTAGCTTGCAGTATTGGAGAAATTCTGCAATCCATGAATAGTGTGATACAGTTGCCTGAAATAAATTCATGTTTCAAGAAAACATATTCAGAATATTCAGGTATATTTTGTTGAGTACTTTAGTTCAACTCGGTTTTCACTATCGTGCATTATGTGTGAACTGTCTTGCTAGATGATGAGATAAAAACATTCTTTTCTAGCCATGTCATTAGCACCTCAACCACTGCCAGATTCTTGCAAAAGTTCTGCTGTGCTCGTCAAGAACGGTGGCTCATGGGGATCCGGGGTGCTCATCGATCAAAACGCTGGTCTTGTTCTCACGTGTGGTCACGTGATCAGCACCAAACAAGCTGGTATGAGGATTCAACTTGTAATACTGTAAAACGACTAATTTTGGCGGCTATTAAATTTGGCGGTTGTGAGCCCCACGTTAATTGGCTGAGATTCAATTTGGCGGTTCCAGAATCACATATACCGTAATGGCCCGAAATACCGCCCCGGCGCTTAATAGTGCTTTACATGTTTCAGCCCCGGCGCTAATACGAGACCGGCGGGTAAACGAGACCGGCGCTTAATAATAAAATGAGCAAAAACGATATATTTTGAAAGCTTGTGCGCGTGAACGCACCGATTTTCTTCACTGTATTTAGTGATACCCAGCGCGCGGTGCATGGCTGGAAGGGGGGAAAGGGAGTTGAGGGCATAATGACGGGCGGTTGCATCGAGGATGGTGTTAATCCTGTGACACTTGTGTGTCTATATTTATATCGATATAATCTGACATGTTATTTTCTACATTTTTGCTATAATTGTTGTTTGGCCATGTCTATCATATGTATATTTGTGTGCACCTGTATGTATCTATGTGGTTTAGGCTGTTCCTCAGTGGTTAGAGGTGATGCAATTTCCACGTGGGATTTATGACCCTGACCTCTGACTGACTCCGACTCGGAGGGGGGGGGGGTCTCCAGTGGAGTGACCGGGATCCTAGCTGGAACAGGTAGCCACCACCCAGGCAACAGCAGCCGAGTGTACACTTTAATCGGGTCCAGATGTTTGTACGCTGGAGTGTATGATTTCCCATTTCCCTACCCTGGGTACTTCTATGCAAGTCAGTGGCCCCACGTGGCAGAACTCGTGTGACCCTCAGCGGAGCCAGTACATCGGCATGAGCGGTCTATAAGAGTTGAATTTATATGCAGTATTGTGACTCTGTTGCCAGTATATCGGCCTATAATGTTGTGCAAGAATATTGTTTTATGTGGATCGTTAATAAACAAGTGTTAATACCATATCCTGTGACTATTGCTGGTGGGATATTATTAGCTGAACACTGTGGCGTACACGCTACCCCATACCAAAGGCCATATGTGTTACAGCTTTTTGGTGGCAGCGGTGGGATCGCTTCAATACAGCGATCCTGATACGGACCCAGCAACAGACCAGTCACAAAGCCAGGCTCGGCAAGAACAGTGACTACTTTGAGTTAAGGATATGGATGGATATATACAATATCCAGCCCTAGTGAAATCAGATACTGGTATGTTTCCCGTATCTTCACGAGTGGGACCCACCAGGACATCGGCCAGTCAAAGTTCGATCTTCACTTTGGCGTCTGGGAATTCCAGTCCACACATGTCCGTCCTCAGCCACACAGGATACAGGTGTTCGACGCAGCATGGTCCAGTGCTGTCAGTGACTGGAAAGGCACCACCAGAGGCCTTACACAGCCAGTGTGTTCAGGACCCGATAAACATATCTCGTGAGGTGAAGCAGCAGGCAATACATGCCAGAGGGACAGGGTGGAAACCGAAGCGGCCTACTGTGTTTGACGGCACTGTGAGCTGTCAAGACTACCTCGTCCAGTTTGAGCTACTCATTGAGCTCAATGGGTGGGACGAGCGGACAGCAGCTCTGGAGTTGGCCACAAGTCTCGACGGACCAGCTCGCAGCATCCTCTCCGACCTCGAGCCGCGGGAACGCAGGAGCTACCACTGTCTGACACAGGCACTGATTGACAGATTCGAGCCAGAAAATCAGTCGGCGATATTCAAGGCTCAGCTACAATCCAGGCGACGCATGGACAACGAGGCCCTGACCGAACTTGAACAAGACATCAGACGCCTGGTCCGTAAGTCATATCCTACTCTAGATAACTGCATTCGTGACACTCTGGCTAGAGAGGCTTTCGTGGACGCACTCTGTGATCCAAAAATGGAATGGGCGGTCCACCAGGGAAAGCCAAAATGCATGAAAACTGCCCTGAACCTGGCGCTGGAGTACGAGGCTTTTCAGGAAGGACGCCAGCATCGGCAGAGGGCCACACGTATCTTCACGGATCGTGCTCAAGAATGTGAAAAGCCTGACTTTCAGGTTGGAGACACGAAATCTCTCCTAGTATTGATTGAGCAGGTCACACAACTCGCCCACTCCATGAAGGACCGACCTGTACAGTGTTTCTATTGTGGTAACAAGGGACACTACAAGTCAGTCTGTCCACAGCTGAGATATGATCGCGAGAATGACAGTCGGGAGAAGTGTGCTTTCTGTAGGATCCCGGGACACAGGGAAGCCGAGTGTCGCAAGAAACGGTCCTTACTCAGAGGCAGGATCTCGCCATCGCATCGGTCCAGGATGAAACAAACAACATCCAGTGACAGCATCGCCAGCATATCGTCGTCTTCATCTCCATCACCATGTCATGAACGATAATTTCAGTGTGAAATGTGTGTATTTGATGGACGAGTATGTTGAATTGTCAGGCTATATAATTATGTGATTTTATGTTGTATGGTTCACCCTGGTACATGTATATATTTATTGTATCGGCTCGGGACGAGCCTTTATTAAGAAGGGGGCAGTGTGACACTTGTGTGTCTATATTTATATCGATATAATCTGACATGTTATTTTCTACATTTTTGCTATAATTGTTGTTTGGCCATGTCTATCATATGTATATTTGTGTGCACCTGTATGTATCTATGTGGTTTAGGCTGTTCCTCAGTGGTTAGAGGTGATGCAATTTCCACGTGGGATTTATGACCCTGACCTCTGACTGACTCCGACTCGGAGGGGGGGGGGGGTCTCCAGTGGAGTGACCGGGATCCTAGCTGGAACAGGTAGCCACCACCCAGGCAACAGCAGCCGAGTGTACACTTTAATCGGGTCCAGATGTTTGTACGCTGGAGTGTATGATTTCCCATTTCCCTACCCTGGGTACTTCTATGCAAGTCAGTGGCCCCACGTGGCAGAACTCGTGTGACCCTCAGCGGAGCCAGTACATCGGCATGAGCGGTCTATAAGAGTTGAATTTATATGCAGTATTGTGACTCTGTTGCCAGTATATCGGCCTATAATGTTGTGCAAGAATATTGTTTTATGTGGATCGTTAATAAACAAGTGTTAATACCATATCCTGTGACTATTGCTGGTGGGATATTATTAGCTGAACACTGTGGCGTACACGCTACCCCATACCAAAGGCCATATGTGTTACAATCCAATGGCTAAGAACAGCAGATACATGGTAGATAAGCTTATAAATTATAGTAAAATACATCGTGATGAAGCTTGCAAATTCAATAGAAAATCTACCGGTGCTGGTACCTGCCGATATTCTGTAAATCAGTCAGTTTTTCAGAGAGTTTGGATTTATTATGTTATATCGGTGTGTTACATGACCGGTTCAGACACAGACCTACTGCATACGTTATGTTCGTAGTAGATGTCGCATGGCGCCGCAATACATGCAACCAATAAAGATATATGGTAATGGTTATTTATATTATGCTGATATGAATGTAATGTAATGTTGGGTCTTGGGGAATGGATATCATTAAGTTAGTCAGTACAATTATATATACATGCAGCTGCTCAATTGCATCACCTAATTGGTTAGCAGGTGTTCTATTGTCATAATCAGAATCTCATATCGGTAAGTAAGTGTCAGTTGTGTTGTTTCACACATGTGTAATCAATTGCAATCACCGTGGGACTCTTGTGTGCTACGTGCACCGGTACATAGACTTACACCCGGCGGTTATTTGAACCGGCGCTAATTCGAGACCGGCGCTTATTAATGCTTTTAAAGACTTATCCCCGGCGCTTAAACGAGACCGGCGGGTAAACGAGAACCGGCGGTATTTCGGGCCATTACGGTATATCTTAACATATATCTAGTTGATTTGGCGGACTATTTAATTTGGCGGTTTTTCCCCTACCGCCAAATCCGCCAAATAAACCGTCCGCCAAAATTAGTCGTTTTACAGTATTGTTTAGACAAATTTCATTGAAGACAAATGTGTGCAATCATGTGAGGAAAATACATGTATATCATTTTTGCAAGGGAACCAGTTTTCGGTTGTTTTGTTATTTCCAGGTGTTAAAGTTAGGGTGGACCATCCATCTATAAATTGGTATGATGCAGATATTCTGTATGCAACCCCAGTGAACCAAACATTTGATATCGGGGTTGTCAAACTGAGGGATTTTGAGCCAAGTGAAAAAGGTGCACAACAGATCAGTATTGCACAGACCGTCAATGAAGGTGAATACAATGTACATGTACATCTACTTGTATATGCAATATATTTACTATTGAAATTTGCCATCTGAAACAAAAAAAAAAAATGCGATAAGTCAACCATTTGGGCAACAGTTGGTCCAGATGAAAGTTGGTATCCTTACAGGTGAAAGTTGCTATGTTGTTGGCCATGCACTGTTTCCTGGCCACCACAATCTTCAACCAAGTGTGACCTCCGGGGTCATTGCCAAGGTCGTAAGGTCACAAGGCAAGCCAGTTCTATTGCAGGTAAATCACCCTAAAGTTTTGTCTTGCAATGAAAGGAAGTTTATGAACCTGTTTTACTGATCAATCTTTTTACAATATGTAAGGATTTTTAGGGGGAATTTCATGCAATAGGAGTAAGATTAAAATTATGTCTGTTTTTAAGTCGACTTGCACAGTGAATGCCGGAGCAAGTGGCGGACCACTCCTCTCCAACTCTGGGAAACTTCTCGGCATTGTAGCTTGTAACGCAAAGTAAGCGAACTTTGGTAATCTTGCTAAAGAATCATCGCTCGTTAATACTGGACTGCTATCTATTCTCGTTTGTTTTGGTGTTATATATGCAAGCTTTTTACAGGGACACTGTATCAGGAGCCAGTTATCCAAACATTAATCTCAGTGTGCCTATGGAAATGATTTGGCCAAGTGTGGAACAATACATGAAAACATCAGGTATACGCAGTTGTGTTATTTGTGAAGCTAGGTTTGCCAATTTCGAACGGTTTAATTTTCAAAAGAAATTGTCCTCTTCCTTTCAGATTTGTCTAGTCTAAGCAGACTTCATGTTGAGCATGAAGAAATTGCTGCCTTATGGAAGTTAAAAGGTGGGCTTACATGAAAATTCTATTCTATACTCTATAGTCAGTTCTGTATTTAGTAGAATTGTTTCGTGATTGTTCTGTCTTCTTGCAGAATTCAACAGCACATTCCACAATCTCCAGAGCAAGTTATAATGAAGAACTGAGCCAGAAATCGGAAACTGTGATATTTATAGTGAAATGCGATTCGTTGAAGTGTATAGTAATATATTTACGTTCATGATAATTTTGGGGTCAGAATTATGTGAAGAATACTGATGCTTGATCGTATCCATTATCTTTCAGGATAAATAAAGAACACAATTTGATGCATCAATCTGTTTCATTACATTTCAATAAATTATGAAAATAGACATTTATAACACATTTGCATACAAAAACAAAACACGGATGATCAACAGTCATATTTACAGGGGCACATCACCAGGTGAAATAACTTTTCCAACATGTGCATAGACTGGAAAGTAAGTGTAACACTGATGCATATAGCTTGCTATAATATTTACGTATAATTTCTGAAAGGAGAAAAGCTCGACAAACAATGTTAACCTTCAAGGACTTTGAGCAAATATGTTATATATTTCACCGAAAACAAACTTTAAGCAATTGCTACAAAAATATGAAACAAAATGCACCCCAGAAATGCTTGCTTTACCGTCTCTACTTTCAATTTACTACAATGAACACATCATTCATGAATCATTGGAAAATGTAGAAATCTGTACAATTTGCTCTTGTACAATTACTGGACAGGATATATACAACTTGACAGCACAGACTTGTCTCAATTGTCATAGATACAGAGAGACAGATGCAAAGACTACAGTCCATCTACAAAAGTGGAAGGAAAGACCTACATTTTGATTGAATGCTTTACATAGAAAATATCACAAAAGCCTAGGGGTTGGCTTCCAACCGGAATGCATTTTCTTTCATACCAAACACTACCAAATGCGGCGACATGGTTCCTTGAATAAATAAATGGAAATTCATGCAAACTTCATTTATAGGACAACGATTTTCTTTAAATTTGTACAAAATTTTTGCACACAACAAAATGTTCTTTAGATGATTCAAGTGTAATACAGAACTTCAGTAGCTTTTGGATATTTTATAGCTAATCCATGAGGTAAATTTCTCTAAAGCTGTTCAGAAGAAATGTTCGATCATATTGCAAGAATACATCTACGATACATGTTAGCAAAACATAGTAGGTGGGAACATTAAAGGCAAACTGGCTTCTAATACTTTTTGTTCAATATAATATGCTTCACACATGTCAGGAAATACACCCAATATTCTGGCGGGGTTTCTTGTCAAATATGTGCACATTTCATAGCATTGTAAGATAGTGTCATTATTATACAGAAGCACCAAATTTTCATTCATATTTCCATTTCATACAAAACAATATCCTGTACAAGTTTCTCAAAGCTATACATTATAACTGTAATCTCTACAATATGATTTTATACAAACTCCGCTTATAAGGAACACATTGTGTCAATACCATAAATGTTTACTTGGTACGCTATTTATTAATATTATACACCATGGACACTTCATTTCCACTGTTTCAAATATTTAAATTTGTGGAAAATATATACGAGATGCAAACATTGTGCATGACCATTGACCATACAACTCATTATAACTGATTTACATACTGCAGGATCCAATTAGCACTTTGATACATCAACTGAAGTAAGTAGATAAGTACACAAATTCCGCACATAGGAAACAATTACATGTATTAATACTATCATTGTGGCTAGCCAAACCTATGGATCCAAACCTGAGATTGCAATACATTGCCAAGTTACCATACAAATGCCTATTAAACAAAGCCTAAATATCAGCCAGGTACTAGTAGATATCATACACCACCATAGCTGAAATCATGTCCTGTTTCCAATGCCAATAGACTGTCTATTGCTGACTGAGTTTCACCTCCCATGCTCACTAACGCATCCGAACTGAAATGGTCACTCGATCTTTGTTCGTCCCCGTCATCTGACTGGCTCATCGGATCTGTAGTGTATGGGTCGGACTGACTGGTGAAATTAGCAAGTTCATCGGGATAATCCTTGCCATCATGGTCCATATCGGAGAGCAGCCCACCCAAAGCCCCCTCTAGTTCCTGGTCTTTCTCCCCAATGTTCGTATCAGTTTCATAGTCTGACACTTCGCTATTGTACTCATACTGTGGCCTGGGGTCGCTTGATGATGTCTTTCCCGTCGCCAATGTTGATAACGATGCTGCGTCCGGTAATATAGTCTCCCCAAGACTCCTATTAAGATGTTCTTCCAGCGTCATATCGTCATCTAGGAGACCACCACTGTAAGGACCAAAGTCGTCGCCAAGCATGTCACTGCCCAGTAATCCAGCGACTGCTGTGTCCGACTCAGTTAAACCGAGATCTTTTAGGTCAGACTTGGGCGAATCAGTCAACATCCAATCGTTACTAGCCACAGTCTCGACATCAACAGCAGGTAACTCTTCTTTGATTTCAACAGTTTCACTTTCCTCCTTATAGGACGTGAACGGGAGGTCCCCTTTCTTATACTCTCCTGCACTTTTGACAGGTTTGTTAACAATTTCCACTGCCGATGCAACACTACAAGTCCGAAAGTGATCCTTTTCCTCGGAGCTGTACCGGGCGCGTTTCCTAGGTGGGGCACCTTCTTCCAAAGTCTCCACACTGTTCTGCTGCGAGGAGATCCCACTGTCCTCGCTCTTGACGCTGTAACTCTCCGTGACAGGTGCAGGACTTCCAGACTGGTGCAGTGGGCTAGACTTGAAGACAAGCTTGAGGCCCCTCGTGGAGTGGAGAGTATAGTTGTTGCCTGGGCTGGGAGGCATGTCCATCGACATATCGGTGGACTGCTTCCCTTCACTTGACACCCTGGAAAGGTCTGTTTCGTTTGGAGTTATTGGTGAGAATAGGGGAGCATCCATTCTTGTCCGCACCGGCGATGAAGGATTGGAATCGGAGGTTTTCCGCTCGGTTATTGAAGAATATTCCTCTTCCTCATCACTCGAGTAGAATATGGGATTAGGGACGAAACTTTCTGGAAATTGAAATGTATCAAACCTCATCACACAAACAATTCTAGCATCGAAACTTAATGTTAGATACATATATTCATGTGTAGCTGACAAAGAGGTGAATTTTAATCGTCGATTACTGACCTGGATCCTCCGCTGCTTGTTTGCGTTCTTCCACTAAATGTTCACGCTCTGACGCAAGGAACATCCGGTCAAGCATGACCATTTCCGCTGTTCTTTCATCTTTCTGCAAATGATCATACATTCTACATACATTGCAATCTCATAGTTATGAATATTCAGTAAAAATCTTATACAAGGATTTAACAGTTACGATTATTTACATCACAAAACACTAACCATGCTATCTTGCAGCAACAGGTGCTGATATTTGCGGAACATTGAATCCTTCCAGTTCAGTAACTCCTTCGCCTTCTCCTCATAACACATTTCACCTGAGAGTGAACATATCACCAGTTGTTAGTCATTCAAAAGACATAATCTTGATAACATCACAAGATATTTGATCACTAATAACTGACCAAATTTCGCAGTCAAATACTATCTTGACAGTACTGAATAATTGAATCAAGTACCCGTAACAGTATTTACTACATGAATAACTCCTGAAGATAACCTTCATGAACTTGAGTTAAAATTGCAAGCTTAGCAACAATTCGCACCTGTGTAGATGTCCTCTCGTTTGTCCTGTTTGACTTGGCATGTATGGTACACGAGCAATCGTTTCAACACGTCCTTCCTGTTCTGGAATGGCTGAGTGTAGTCAGTATCCTCAACCTTCTTTTGATCCTTCGTGATGTAGTGCTGGAATCTGCAATGCAAAATCCAAGATATTTTCAAGATATTTTCAGTGAATAACAGTGTTAGTTAGTACAAGTTACAAAATATACAAAGATTCAATTTATTAACCTAGCCTCTCATTTTGCATAATATAATGTCTGATATGTCTCAATTGATGACACAAACCATATCAGATTTTATTATATGGAAACTTACACTTGTTTACGTGTGAGTTTAATTGCTGGTTTGATGACAGGTGTAGGTGCAGGAGCAGGTTGGCTTGGTTCGGTTTTGACAGTGGTTGTCGCAACAGTAACTGCAGGCTCCACCTTCGGTTTAATCACTACAGGCTCCAGTGTCGGGGGCTCCATTATCGTCTGTCAAGTCAAAAATTTATCATAAGTTTTGAGGTAGTGAATATTAGGAAAATGTTTGTTTTTTGTTACTCTACGAGCTAGACCACACCAGTAATACGCACCAATTATCTGATCTTCAATTCCAAAAACAATTTATCATGTTATATCTGGTTATGTGAACGCACAAGAAATACCTTAGCACTAGTCACAGGAACACTAGCTGTGGTCTTGGCAGTTACAGGCTGAGTGGAGTTGTTAGCAGCCTGCTGCATCTTTGTTGACTCCTGGTGTTGTTTGACCAGCCTGATGAGGATAGAAGCTTGGTTCTTGAGGAAGAAGTCAAGCTGACTTGGGGTCAACTTGGCCAATTGCAGTCTCAACTTCTCCTTCATGTGAGGGGGGAGCTGGTTGATATCGGTGATCTGGAGTTGATCGAAAACAAGAGACGTTCTAAAGAGCATGAATATACTATAAAGTTGCACCCGACATCATCAAAACCATAGAATGTGTAGCAAAATTTTGAATTTCTAATCAACTTGTGAAACATCTGTGTTCAAACTGGCACAGGTTGTACTCACAGTTGCTTCTCCTGACGACGTGGCAGGAGTAGGGGCCTGGCTGTTAGGTACAGCAGCAGTCTCACTAGACGACACAACGGTACTAGTGGCGAAAGTTGTAACAACACTGGTGTTGACGGAGCTAGCGACAGTCACCAATGGAACACTTGTCACTGGCAGAACTGGAAATGATTTTTCAAAACATATTAGAAATCATGTCTTTACACAAACAAGACTACAGAACCCATTGAATGTATATTACCCTGGTGCACATTTTCTTCAAACTGCTTTCACAGATCATCAGGAAAGACCCTTACCATTGCTCTGACTCAGGGCTTGCTGTTGTATAACTTGCGGGGCTGCTGCTGCTGCCACATTGCCTCCCGAAGTCGGTATTTGTTTTACTGCAGAAGTCACTAGCTGTTGATTGGTAACTGAACTAGCAACATTCTGCACCGCTGGCTGAACTCGCTGTGCATTCTGCTGCTGTTGTTGTTGTTGTTGTTGTTGTTGCTGCTGCTGCTGTTGCAACTGTAGCTGTGAACGCATTGCCTGTGTTCTACCATGGTAGATGACCTTCTGCTGGACTTCAGCAAGATGTCTAAGCTCAGCGTTTTGAGCCTCGGTTCTGTTCTGGACGGCTAGCAAGATCTTGATCTTATGTTGGACCATTGTCAGAGCCTGTTGAATTTGTGGCGTCAGTTGTATCGTCACAGTGCGAGCTTGTCCGGGCTGGTTTGCGTTTGGTATGGTAATTTGTTGAGTGATTAACTGCTGCGGTTGAGCAGCCAACTGCGGGTTTCCACCAGCACTTTGAGGGTTGTTCAGTAGGAGCTGTGGTTGTCCTAACTGTTGCGATGGTTGAACACTTCCTGTGGGCTGAACATTAGGAATCGCCTGGGGTACCTGGCTGGTCGCATTTACCAGACCCTGTGGGACAACTTGGGAAAGCCGTGATGCTTGAATGTTGGTAGCCAGGGCAGTCTGCTGAATATTCTGTTGCTGTTGTGGGACATTCTGTTGTTGTTGTGCAACATTCTGTTGTTGGGGAACACTCTGCTGTTGTGCAACACTCTGTTGTTGCTGGACATTCGTGATCGATTGCTGTACTCCCAAGGTTTGCTGATGTTGCACATTGATAACTGGCTGATGAGTCCCTTGTATTTGCTGTTGCTGTTGAATATTCAACAGTTGCTGTTTCAGTGCCGACTGGAGGTTGGACGTTTGCAAGGAAGGCTGCCCTATTAGAGGCTGTCCCTGCTGAATTTGCAGCTGCGCAATGGGACCATTGACTGGTGCACCAGATACAATATTACTGTTTCCTAAACTATTCACCAACTCTTCCCCACTTGTCATGAAGGACGCCCGCGAGGTATCAGAAGAACTTTGTGTCGCAGAACTTGAGATCACTGAACTTGTGAATGATGCCACGGGTATTGTATTTGCTTGGGTTATATTTGATGAAGCTAGACTGGAAAGAGTTGTGTCGACAATACTAGAACCAGAAAGCCCTGGCACAGATGTGGGCACCGGTAATTGTTGTTGTGAGATTTGAGCTGTTTGAGACAACTGTTGAGTACTTATCCCCAACTTTTGGACGTTAACATTCGGAGCAAGCCCTCCCTTCGCCAGCGCCGAGGGAAGTCCGGGAATCTGGACAGTCGAGGTTGAGATTGCGGTTGTGGTCACAACGCTTGCACCACTTGTTCCTGTTTGGGACGTACAAGGGAGAATCTGTCGGAATTGAGTTATTTGCTGCTTGGTTGCACCAGCCACTCCAGATTGAACTTGGGCGACTTGTAACGTGACAACATTGCCACTCGTGACGGCAGTATTCATGATGCCCGTCCGTTGGAGTTGCACTAATCCGGACGGATTTTGCTGCAGGAGTGTCTGTATGGATCCGTCAACTACACCGAGGGGATTTCCAGCTTGCTTGATTTGACCCGCTACTTGTGTTACATTAACAGGATTAAGCTGAGTGATAGCTGAAATAGCACCTGCAGTTTGCATCTGTCCTGTGGATTTCACAGCAAGTTCATTGGTATTATTCCCTTGACTAGACACAGTAGCACTCTGTCCCACTGTGGTTGCAGATAAAGTCAACGCTGACTGCTGTGGACTCTGTACTTGCGTTGTATGTTGTTGCTGTTGGAACTTTGCCTGCGCCAACTTTTCCCGGATTTCTTGCAAGTTCTGCTGAACAGCAGCATTCGTGGCTGCCTGTTGATTAGGGTCCGCTGCTTTGGAATTGGGTGTCGTAACTACTGTTTGCGCAACGGAACTGTTCTGTACAATTTGCACATTCTGCCCTTGAAGCTGTACATTTTGTTGCTGATTCATTTTCATCAACGGTAGAAGTTGCTGCAACTGCTGCGTGTTGACCTGGACTGGTCGGCCATTAATGTTGATAATGTGTGTAGCATTTGCACTGCCAACTTTCTGACCTCCAGACAAATCAGTTGATGATGACGCAGTAACAACATTGATATTGCCTTGTACGACATTCTGTTGTGGATTTTGTTGCACATTGATCACCTGTCCCTGTTGGTTGTTCACTTGGATAGTTCCACCTGGTTTCAAGTTGGCCAGCTGTATCTGTTGCCCGGCTTGAGACTGCACTGCCTGCTGCTGTAGGATCATTGGAGCCTGGCTCCCTTTGCTCAACACTAGCTGCTGAGATTGGTTCTGGTTTATCAACATTCCAGTCTGCAAACCTTGCGCCGGACCTGCTACACGCACAACGTTGTTTCCCCCTGGACCGGTCAATACGACGTTCTGCTTGTTTCCCACGATGCCACCGCCTTGCTGAATGATCACCTGGCCCCCTTGTGGCCACAGGTTCATGATGTTGATGTTTGGTGGTGCCTGAATCGAAGGTGACTGGCTGGCAATGGTCGAGCCTTGAGGAGATGCTTGCACATTTCCTGATGCGATGAGTTGAGGTGGTTGCGCGTTCGCTGCCTGCAATCCCTGGGACTGCACTTGATTCTGCTGGATGGCGCTGACCTGTTGTGTATTGTTCGCTAGCAGCTGTTGCCCTTGCAGGATGATCTTGTTCCCGGACGACATCTGTAATATCTGCGGTGCCCTGATCACTTGACCTCCTGATGTGGCCATCAGCGACCCCTGCGCTGCAAACTGTAACTGCGCTGAACTTCCAGTCCCGGCCACTTGGATATGTGTTCCATTTGTGGGCGCTCTGAGCTGTAGTGATGTGGGAATGTTTGATGCAGCTACCGGTAGAGTTCCTGTTTGGGTCTGTACCTGGGGCAATACTTGTACACCCGGCTGTCGTGCAATGGAACCTTGAAAGTTTTGAAGTTGACCAAGCCCACCTGCCATCAACACCTGGGCTGGCTGCAGTTGTGGAATTTGGTTCTGCTGCTTGGCAGTGCTAGCACTGAAAGACATGGTACAATCTGTCATGTATTTGCCATTTATGTAGTTTATAATTGTTTACAATGTTGCTCAAACTTGCACAGCTACTCAAGCTTTGTCAAGAATTATTCACAAAATCATGCTATTGAACACATCCAACACATTCCACAAATATTTCCAATGTAGCAACTGAAGACAAACCTGTTGATGAGTTTCAGCTGTTGCGAGGCCAAGTTAGGCGTGGTAGCGGGACTGGGCATCGGGCTTGGTGTTTTGGGCGGGAGGCCGGCTGGGCTCGGGGTGGAGGAAGGTCTGTAACCTCCATACGGCGACCCCACCACTGACCCTGGCGTGGGGGGCTGGGGGATGCTCCTCGGCGATGGGGCCGGGGACCCGACAACATGTTGTTGCTGTGGGACAGGTTGTTGTTGTTGTTGGGGGAATGCGGATTTTCCTGTCGCGACAGGTCCCTGGGGGGAGATAAATGTTGGGGTGGCTGTACGGGCCTGGGAAGGGGTGGGTGGGTTGTCAGGGATGACAACCTGTGGATCAGGCAGTAGAGTCGCCACGGCATCATCCGTCTGTGGGAGGATCTTGTCACCAAGCTGGAAATGACAAGGAATGCATATCAATTGAATTATTCAATGAAAAATTTTGTTATGAACTGTAATAATTCCAATGTATTTGTTTATGGTCCAATACATAAAAGGCATTATTCCAAGAACTTTTCATCTTAACCTTAAGGCATATTATTTTTCTTCAAAATCTGGATTCAGATATGCACATACCGGGTCATCATCACCGTTCAAGAATAAGTTGAGTGCGTCAGGATCCCTGTATGAGAAGAAACAATGAATCAGAAAGAAATTTGATGCGCAGTTTTCAACTGTATCGTACCTTGTAGTGAAACACAACAAAAGACTTCAATTTGGGTTGACTTACGATATCACATCGAGTAGACATGGTGTGTCGATATCCATCCCAGTGAGTGCAACGTTAGGATGGCGTTCTGTCTCTTGTCTTGTGAGAGTTGTAGTCACTTGAGTCAACCCATTTCATCTTGAATGGGTGACTTGATGTTGAACTGTTCATTAACCTGGAACATAAAAACCAGTATGAATGTACGAGGACAGGACATTATTTACCTTTTTCTGTGCTACCGATTTCAGGATTTGGAATCTGATATGGTAGATGGATGCAATCCGTCTTAAAGTAAAATTTCATGTCTAGAAATGAATTTTGAATTTCAAACAAACACACTTAAAACTAAATTATTTTTACAATCTCTTTTTTGGATTCGGTATCGTGTTCACACTAGCACTGATTACTGTTGTATTGGTATGGTATCGGTATGTAAACCTGTGGCTGTCCACAATTCTTTTGGGATAAGGCGTTACAATTCCCATTTGTACTGGTATGGGTTCCCAATCGGTCATTGGTATACATTTGTGTTTTCTGATTTATGTAACCCAAATCAAGTATGCAATCTTATACCGACATCATATTGTTACACTACCGATTCCAAGTTGGATAAGACAAGTCGGCCCATATCATGTAAAGCCCTTAAAAAATCGCGGACATTAAATTTTCGCTATTGAGAAAAACTCGCAAAAGTTAATGTCCGTAAAATAATGTCAATTACACTATGTTATATTGACATTAATTTGTTGTAGACGTTCATTACGCCATATAAATGTCCGCGAATGAGTATCATTAACAAATCCGTGAAATTAACTGTCCGCGGAAAGTAAGGGCTGAAAAGTAGTTTTGTTTCAGCCTTGAACACCCCAAAAACCCAATACTAGTGCTATAAATGGGGATTATTTCACGAGGGATACATTTCGCGAATTTGGGGGGTCACGCCATTTCACGAAGTTTTATTTTCACGAATTTAGCCCAACAACAGGAATATCGTATCAATACTAGCAAAGTATTTGCGGTTCTATTTTAGCATGCTATAAAATATCACGAAATTCAAACGCTCATAAAATAATTCCCTTTTACAGTTTTGTAATTGTCGGGCAAACAAAGGTAGACGCATAGACGGGTTTTTCAAATATCGATGGGACAAAGTATATTCTAAAACCGGTACCAATTTACTGTATTCGCCAATCATCTTAATCAGTTTTCTGTCAGAAGACTTATGTTTGAACATGTACCCGAAAAATCGGACAGATACGACCAAAATTGTTCCAAACAATTTGTGTTCTTGTATGATTGGATGAAATACCATGCATTTTTTGGGTAATAGATGAAATTCTAGGTAATGCCTGTATCGTAAATTATCTGCTACCCTCTCCCCCCCCCCCCCCTCCCCTTCCGGACCCACCCCCACTACCACCACCAAAATGGTTTGCCCCCCACCCTCACATTTCTTTATTTTCGTCCTATCAATCCTGACACATAAGTCATACAGGCAACAGCTTGTAGGCTGAGGCTTTATTTGCAAGGCAATCTAGTATACTGAATTGGATTTTGTTTTTGCTATTCTCAGGGCTTTTGTGGTATGAAATCAATAAAGATGACCCCATAGACAACCCTTTACATTTATAGCTACAGCTACTGATAATATTTAGTTCTATCTATTTAGATCTGTAGTTTGATATGGTCATGATACTGATAGTGTGGACATTTTTAACCATCATGTCAGTCTTGAGTCCACCATTTTGAGTGTACACAAAATAGGCTAGGGCAGGCCTACGATTCTAGGCTAGGATCTATGATGTATTATATGGGTCTCTTTGGCTACAGTCATAGATTATATTTTACTAGAATCGGATAGATCTAATTGTCTAGCCCCATGCCCATGTCATAGATCTAGACAAAATTTAGATCAAGCGAAAATCAGCTGAAAATGTCCGAACAGAAAACACAGGTGCGAAGATTTCAGTGATGGCTGCTGGCATTCATTGACTTGCGAATCGCCATTTGGACAAGAAATGGGTTCAATATCTTCCTGCGGTATGGCGAGAATATGATAATTTTCTAGTCCCTACCAATCACAATTACACAAAGCAAGGAGAATGAACCAGGATATTATAAATTCAGACCCTTCCCGTGTAATATCTGGGCCCCTAAACACAGGGCCCGTTCGAGAGGAGAGCGGCTGTGGCCGACCGTCTCTCTTGCCTGGCCAGCAGTTTTACGCCGGCACCTCGGCGTGATATTTGCATGAGCGCAACAAAAAGTACAAAACAATCTGCACGGTTTGATACCACGCATGCCAGCATCGGTCAAGCCGGTCAGGAGTTACAACGAGACAAAATACAGCCATTTAGCCAAATTTAGCCCGGCAAGACCATGTTTTCCCTGAAAATTTTATCAGCGAAATAATATTCAGAAAACACTCACCGTCATGTAACGTGCCAATAGTAAACGGGGTTCACTTTTTCGTCTGCACGGAGTGCTCTGAACTTTGACCCCCATACGTCACGCATTTGTTTATTGAGCGATTTACGCTGCTTATGGGGATGTATGGAGGCGAAACGTGATTGTTTGGGCATTATTGGGGCAATAGGTGTTTGATAATCATGAACTGAGTTATTATTGATCGTATTTATGTGTGTTTCTGGGTCAAATGACCTGAAAACTAAGTACACACAAACGCCCTACGTCACTTTTCCATTACGTCATAATTCACCAAATGGCGCAGTTGTGTATTCCATTTATAGCGAGGCCGCGTGCAACCAGCGCGTGTATATTGACCTACATTTAACTTCTTTCATAGATACCTCCCCCTCATCTTCGGGTCGCCTAGGCTGGTTGGTCGAACAAAACCGCCAGCTTTGCCACTCTTCCCCCCAGTCTACCGATGTGGGCTACACTCGAATTGATTGTATATTTCACTGACTGGCCCGTGGTGTAGTCTAGTATCTGGGAATAATTTCGAGGGGCGGTCCCTAGAACGTACATTTAAAAGTTGAACATTTTTTTGCGACCTCGCTGCATTTTTTGCTATCTCAGTGCAGTGTCAGGCAATGTCCCACATTCACCACAATATATGTGAACTGTGCTGGGGGATGGAGGTGTGGTGTGAGGGGGGAACCACCGCCGCCCCCCCCCCCCCCCCCCCCTGCCGACCAGGATCCAATCACATGCGAGTCACTGCTGTGGGTATCCAGCCCAGAATAAAATCTGCTTGCCTAGATTTGCCTTGGTCGTCTGACAGTTGTGAAAATATCTCACGAAAATAACTACATTGTGCAGACCTAAATATAATTCTTTGTTTCGCTCGAAATCTCGTAGTTTTATGCTAATATTTCCTAATTTTAGCCTACAGCTTGAGCCAGATCTAACATGTTTATTCATTTTAAAATATCTTGAACGTCTTGCTTGTCATGATAAACGTGGAAGGTCACAACACCAAACACAAATAAGCCAATAATATTTACTTTGCGGGCGGTTGCAAAATATATCATACAGGATCCGTGTTGATATTACATAAATGGGATCATTCGTTTTCACATTGCAAACGTTATGACGAAATTGTTGTACCACTATTTCATATAAAGACATATCCTTGTAAATGTCGGTATACTCTGCTTTTAAATTATTTTTACGTAACTGTTACATTTATGCCCGTATACAGCAATGCAAAAAAAAAATACGTGATGTAAACTTAATTTTTCTTCCCTCAAAATAGAAATAGGAAATTCGGTGGAAAATGACTAAGTAAGCGAGTCTGCTACTTTACATCATGGTATATTTTGGAGTGAACTACGAACAAAACACGTCCGTAAACAGGTGAACAAAATAATTATTTATTTGAATGTCATTTTCTTAATTGAATTCATTCAATTTATTCCTGGTAAAAAAAACACAAATTTTGCCACGAAAGTTCTGTGTAATAAATATGATGACGAAAGGCAAATAATTCATTAGCCAATTCTGTAAGCATGTTTGATTGACAATGGCATGTAATGATTTTGACAGATGATCGAGTGAATCTAATACATGTAATATCTATATAGCAATAAAAGCACCAATATCTTGATCAGTCACAAAAAAAAGATATGGCAGTTACAATGGAAACTTTCCTTCCATTTTTAGACATGTAGGTTAGGTAGTACACCGAGTATTATTAACTTCACAAGATCGAACAAGTTGGAGTGCGAGTGAACTCAAAATGTATTTGATATTCGCATGTTTTTATGATGGAAACTGCCTGAATAAATGTGCTGGTTTTCAGAAAATCTGAATATCTTCATTTATTCTCTACATACATGTATTATGAAATATGATATGAAATATGAAGCTTATCAGATTCAGTTAGATGCATCATAATCTAATTATGCCATTCCTGTGCTTCCTATAACAATTCATATATATATTGAATATATTCATATATACATGAATATAATGAATAATATGTAATAAATACTGCCAAAACGTAATAAATAAATATTATGGTTATTATGGTTGGTACTGGCCATAATTAGAACATGGTTACCATGATGACCAGATACTTAGGAATATCAAACTATTTCTTTTTTCATTCCCGTTTGGAAATAAAAAAGAAATGGAATTAAAAGAGAATTAAAATAGAATTAATATACTTGAAAATTGGACTGAGGTTCTGATTTTGTATAAAATGTACAAATGTAATGGTGCATGGCTTTCACTCGTGATTTCGCAAGTCTGTTTATAATAAAATAACCATTGCATCAAGTCGGCTGCTCACCTCAGGATATTCTGCAGATCTGTCTCTACCATTGTAGACAATTTGATGGAGACATTCATCGTCCCCATGTCCATGATGTCCCGTCGTAATTTGTCTAAACTAATGTCCGCTGGTACTAGTGCTCTTCGCCCCAGCATGCATCTTATATGACTCAGCATTGGAGGAATGCGAACCCCCTGGGCACCTCAGACACTCTCAATCGTCCGCTTTCCCATTCCTGAGGGCCCTCCCCCACTCTGGGAGTCATCAGTGCGGCTTCACTTGGGTGGGCGCTCTCCTGATTGGGGTAATCCCAACAGTAGAGTGGGTCTGGCTGACCTCGACCTGTCTTACCTTGTAGGTCACTTGGGATTCATGAGTCCTATCTGCCTGCTCCCGAGCTGTGGTCACCGTCTGGCTGATAGTCACGACACCTGCTGTATTGGGCTGGGGCACTGTGGTCCGCTAGAGTCCCAAATGCATCCAAAGGAAACAGTCCGCGTCTTCCTCCTCACCAGCACCGCCCTGTCCTGTGGCCCCTCCGTTGGTCTAGACGAAGCAGAAACTGTATTCTCCCTCGTCTAGTTTCGCCATGGCATACTCCCAGGAATAATTCCTGATGTCCGCCACTATGGCCGATGTAGCGGTTGTGGGGACGGAGTCCCTTCACGTTGTTGCCGCTGCAGTTCCAAGTTCAGCTGGTCCGTAGCAGCCCGGTACTTCCTGTGCCCCCAGCAACCTGTTCTATCATGGAGGCCTCAAATGTCTGTGAATCCGAGTCGTCAAAATCCTCTCCATAACCCTAGGGGCTCCCTCGAATGTGCATACTTGTATTGTCCGACTCAGCTCTACTGCAGGAGGCCGTAGTCTCTTACTCCTGGTGGTGGAATACAGTCGGGTAGGGGCATACGGTCAATGCCCGGTGATCACCCTTGGCTCCCAATGTGGATGGTCCGAACACAGAACCCCTGTCATCCCACTGGCTCAGACCCGTCGTGGCTGACCCAGTTGTATTTGTGGGTCAGACAATTCCTCATCCCAATCCTCTACTCCGAAATCGAGTGCTCCCAACCGCTCCGGGCGAGCCATAATAGCATCCTCATCGGAGCTCTCCTCGAGGGCGTCGTCTTTCGCCCAGGGCCCCCCATGTCGAGGATTTGGGCCCCACTACTCCACCTACCCTATCCCTGTTCCTCCGCGTACCTAACAGAACACTGCCGGCTTGTTTCAAACTGCGTCTTAGTCTTTTCAACTTCCAAGCTGCCATCGCTGTTGCCATAGCTTGCCTCTCACTCTCATGATGGAAGTTGCGTAGGTGTTTGTGTAGGTCAGTAAGCCGAGCCATCACGTGGGGGCACCTCGCACACTTGAGGCACTTGACGACCTTCCCGTGTTTCTCCTTCTGGTGCCTGTTCAGGATTTGCTTCAATAACTCCTGTCCACAGGCTGAACAGGTGACCAACACCTTGGGTTGGTGCTGTGTGGCTAGCGACCTGGAAGCGGGAGAGCCCCGCCCTCATGGCCTAACCACCAGGCTCCGGAGCCTGGGCTGGCGGGTCCGTTGTGACCCTGCCCGCACAGCTATGTTTACTATCCGAGTCTCCCTTGAGCTGCACTCTAGGACTACGCTGCCGTTCCCTCTCTTCATTGGTTGTGGACTGCTGCACATCTCGCAATCCCTCTTCTTCCAGCACTGCGTCCAGTTCCTTCGGCTCAGTCATCCAGATTCCCCGCTAACTCGTCAGCATGTAGCTCCAGCAAGGCCTTCTCGAGTCCCCCTTTCTGAGCCATTTCTGGCGGCTGGGGGTAACCCCCCCCCCCCCCATGCCCCCATTATCCGGCTCGGGATGTTTCTTCATAAGCAGACATTCATCCGTCTTCTGCTCAACTTCACTTTGGTAGAATGTCTGTTTCTGTTTGGTCCTAGCTGATCTAGCTATCACCGCGCTCACCTCATGCAGACAACTTCTCTTTGTGTCCATCCTCAAACTACGTTTGTATTCCCACTGACTTCCACTGCCCATAACTGTCAGTTGCTATCTCAAGTGGCATATTGACTCTGAGACTTCGACTCAAAGACACCTAACTGTGACTCGGAGCCACCCGACCCCGACTTGGAGTCACTTGTTTCTGCCATGGAGCCATCCTACTCTGACGCGGATATCTAGCCCCTGCCTGTTTCTGACCCTAAACTTCGTTCTTCTAGAAATTCTCTACAGCTCCAGCTCCTGTATTTCGCTCTGTAACGTTGCTTATTCCCTTCAGGGAATAGAATCTTTTGTTGGTTCCTCCCTGCTTTATCACTACTATCTCTAGCCGCCTGTTTGATCTCCCCACACCTCTGAATCAGCCTCTTCAGGGAATGTCTACTTTGCCATGGGTATCTTCCCTGTGTATGCGAGCATCGCTCGATGCTAGCATTGCTTCTTGGCAATATGGCACACTAAAAGCATTTCGCATTTGGTCTGTATTTGCATCCGAAATAAAGGATGCGCGCATCTGTGCTAGACAATGCTCGCCTGTTCAACTAAGAGGGCCGCCTGATACGATGGCATCGCGCCCACTGGTCGCACCATGTGAGTTGACGCTAGCATCAAGTCGCAAGTAATCGCACAGCCTAGAATTTAGCATGTAGCATTCACATGGCTAGTGAGGTTTTGCGAAATCAGTACTGTACCTGCTATTGCCTGCAGTGTGTAGTGTTGGAACGCATACGTTTCCGCCCACTTGGTGAAGTAGTCTGCTATCAATGTAGCGATTTCCCCTCCCGTGACCATGCCAGGCTCCAGAATGTCCGTTGCAATTTTAATCAACGAGGCCCTAGATAAGTCCTGTCTTAGCTGTTATCGGCCTTCCTCCAGCTTTGACTTCACTCGTTGACAGGTGGTGCACTCCTTACACCATCTGGTAACATCGCTCTTCATGCCCGGCCAGCAGTACTTCTGTTTCAACCTTTGTAGCGTCTTGGTAATGCCCATGTATCCCGCCAGTTTGTGTCTATGAGCCGTCTTGAATAATGTTCTCCTCATCTTCAGTGGTACCACCACTCTACTCTCCCTCCCCCAGCTAGATTATTCACCACGGGCTCCTGTATCTGAAGGTTCTCCCATAGCTAAGTGTCCGGGTAATTATCCTTCTGAACTCCACCCATTGAGGTCATTCGGACCTCTATGCTTTCTGCAGGGACACCTTCTTCTCTACCCTTGGGTAAAGTTCTCTGTATCAAGTGTTGCCACTGTATCTGGTGGGTCAAGCTCGTGTCTGTCAAGTCAGGCAATAGATTCTCATCGTCCAGGAGCTCCTGCTGGACTTCCCGACCGACATCCCGTATTTGTGTGCCTAGGATTCCTGGACAACCTTCCCACTGGCATTTGCGGCAACGGGACATCCTGTCTGCGTTGGCATGTTTGTACCCCAGCCGGATCATGAACCGGAAACTTGCTTGCTGTGCGCTCCATCGGGCAATCATGCTCTCTGCATCCTTAAAGTTCATCAGCCACTACAGTGATGCATCCTTAGGGTTAAGTGCACTCCTCAAAAGTAGTGCCGAAAATGATGTATCATAACCACCACCACGAGAGGTTCCCTCTTTGCAGTGCAATAGTTTTGCTGCGCCATCCGCAGGGTGTGACTGGCATATGCGATGACTTTCTCTCCCCACCTGAATCGGGGACAGCACTCCTCCGATGCCATAAAGGCTGGCGTCTGTATTTTAGATAAATGACTGATCCCTCTCTGGATCGACCACGATCGGATCTGTTATAATGCTGCGTTCAAACCAACTTGTGAAGACGGTGTTTCCCAGTTCACCACCAGTGATTTGCATTCAAGCCACGTTACCTACGGTGTTCACCAGCGGTGAAGTGGGAAAATTTTTTGCGCCTCCATTTTCACCGCCAGTGAAATAGCTGGCAGTGGTTAATGATGCTGCGTTCAAATCAACACTCACCGCCTGTGAAAGTCGACGTCACCGGCGGTGTGCACCGTCTTCACAACTTGGTTTGAACGCAGCATAAGTTCATCTCTGAGGAGCACAAATGCCTTCTCCTGTTCTGGTCCCCAGTAGAAAACGATTCCCTTCATTCACAGGCAGGGGCGGATCCAGGATTTGTGACAAATGGGGCGCAAACCATAGCAGCGTTGGGCTCAGCCACACTGGCGTGAGGTCTGGGGTCCACTCAAGGCAAAAGGGAGGGCAAAAGCCCAGGGCGCTGGGGGCGCCCCCTCTTAATCCGCCTATTACAGGGATCCTCCGCCCAGTTTCATTTCCATTCTCCAGAAGACATGGATCACTAGCCCCTCGTCCACTGACACCATTGAAAGCTCTCATATCTGGCTCTAGATCCTGCAAGTTGTTATATACCCTGTCATGGAACCCCTTAGTTTCCATCATTGTGACTGAACATCCTGTGTCGACCAACATCTCATATGGCCGCCCGTCTAGCCAGCACATAACATACAGCTGTTGTTGTCCTTCCCTCAGTCCACCGCCTCGAGCTATGGGGACCAGACACATCCCCTGCGTGTCCAACCCTGTTGGGGACGCCCCCTCCCCCTCCCTAGAGGAGAGGGTTGAACCTCTTTCTTCTCTCCCTCCGGCCTGGAGACTCCCGTCTCAGGAGCATCCCCTGTGGCTTCCACCATGGCCAACATAGGACCGTCGGTCTTCTTTGTCTAGTTCATGTTCCCAGCTGACACCCTCGGGGCACTACCAGTCTACCAGGGCCACTATCGTCTGCCCCATTATCAGGGGGGTGGCACACTCCCTACGTGAGTGGCATTGGCCATGGTCCAGTCAGCCGTCTGAGCCATGGGCAGGTCATTCAGCAGTGTTCAGCACTCCTTGGGCTGCTCACGTTAAACTGCTGACCAGGAGCAGCGCCTAGCTTTGGTCGTCCCATCGGATCATCTGGGCTGTCACATCAAATCGTTTCAAATACTCCGTCCAGTCAGCTTCCCATCGAACTTATGAGGCTTAACATAGGGGCCTCTTTCAGGTGGGAGTGTGCACCCACCATGCCGACCATCCCTGGCAGCTCCCACGGTTTCCTGGCTAAGGATTGTGCCCCAGCAGCTCCACCTCCGCCCGTTGAGTCCTGGCTAGACCGTTTTCTCAAAATGTGTTTGGCAACTCTTTTTTAAATTTATGCATTATGCTCCCCATATGTACTTTCGTGATATTATATAAGTTATGTCACTCTTGAATCGCTGGGCTGTGTGTGGCGGCCATTTGATTTTTTGACGAGTCGATTAAAAAAACTATTTGTTTTAAGCCCATTCCAACTAAAAAAAACATTATCTTTTTAAAAAAAAAAAATGTACCATTGTAATTATTGGCACATTCAACTAGACGTCAAGGCCTGAAGATGCCTTGGGGCATTTCGTGTGAGTTCTATTCCTACCTAACATATACTAGTATTGAATCGAAGAAAAAACGCCGAAATTAATCTCTTTTTCGCTCTACGACGCACCGTTTCCGGAAACAGGAAGTGCAGAGTGGGCGAACAAAATTCAACGCCAGGGGTCGTCTCAACCCAAGATACCCTCTAGACTAGTTTGTCTAGTGCCGTAAGGCCGAAATTAACCTCCATTTCGCTCTACGATGCACCGTTTGCGAGATACGGCAAACAGGAAGTGCTGAGTCAGCGAAAAAAAATTCTACACCAGAAGTCATCTCGACCCAAGATACCCTCTAAACTAATTAGTCTAGTGCCAGGAGGCCGAAATTAAGCTCCTTTCGCTGTACGACGCACCATTTCCGAGATACAGCCAAACAAGAAGTGATGAGTCGGTAAAAAAAAAATTCGACACCAGGGGTCGTCTCAACCCAAAATAGTGCCAGGAGGCCGAAATTAAGCTCTGTTTCGCTGTACGACGCACCGTTTCCGAGATACAGCCAAACAGGAAGTGCTGAGTCGGTGAAAAAAAAATTCGACACCAGGGGTCGTCTCAACCCAGATTACCCCTTAGCCTAGTTTGTCTATTGCCAGGAGGCCGGAATTGAGCTCCGTTTCTCTCTACAACACACCGTTGTCCGAGATACGGCCAAACAGGAAGTGCCGAGTCGGTGAAAAAAAAATCGACACCAGGGGTCGTCTCGACCCAAGATACCCTCTACACTAGTTTGTCTAGTGCCAGGAGGCCGAAATTGAGCTCCGTTTCGCTCTACGACGCAACGATTCTGAGATACGGCCGAACAGGAAGAGCCGAGTCGGCAAAAAAAATTCGACACCGGGGGTCGTTTCAACCCAAGAAACCCCTTAGACTACTTTGTTATAGTGCCAGGAGGCCGAAATTGAGCTCTGTTTCGCTCTACGACGCACCGTTTCCGAGATATGCATGAAAGCCTCAAGGATGAATCAGCAAAAATTCTTTCGAGCTCTAGGTCGAAGGTCGTTCGACGGATTGTCGAAGGTCGTTCGACGGTCGTTCCCAAAATCAATAGGATTCTTCCCTGGTGGTATATGAACTCCCATGCAAAAATCTGCAGCCATTGCATGAATACTTTTTGAGTTATCGCTCGGAAACCAAGTCTCAAAATCAACCTTGATTTCATCCTCACGGACCTCACGGACCCCGGAGCCGCCTCCAAAACAATAGGGGTCTTCCATGTAATATTTCTGACCAGTGGTGTAAATTTGGACAAGATCCGTTCAGGCGTTCCCGATTTATTGATCGGAAACCAAAACGGCGGAAAGTGAAAAAAAAAGGAAAAAAAAAAAACACAGACAAAACCATAAGGGCATTTCGGGCCGAAATGCCCTAAATAGAAAGTCACATATGGTAATTTCAATGGCGACCTTGAATATGACCTTCAGTCACCTTGAGAGGTCAAAACGATATTTTTTTTTTGTTGGAAAACGACTATTTTGGGACTTGGGATGCCATTTCCATAAAATTTGTATTTTGTATGTCTAATTGATGCATAGGAATCTCCATATGGAAATGCCCGGACATGACATCATCCTTTTCAATAATATTGAATACGTGTAATGATATGTTAGTGAATCAACTGTGCGGAATATCCAGTTCGAGGCCTGTGAGCATACCAGTTGTTGTGATTTGGAAACAAAATGTATGGAGCTATGAAGTGACCATTACTCAGGACCATCTGTGCTCAATCTCAAAATTATGCCTACTCTATTATTCCTAATAGTGGCATGCGCCCTAATAGTAGAGCACCCATATTTTTGTAATAAAATCTTGGATTGTTCCAATCCATATATTTCTGTTATATGAATCATTATAAAGGGGGATTGAAAGCTACAGGTATATTCAGTGTCTTTCTCTTAAATTTGACCTCAAGTTTGACCTCATTTTAGCACGCACTGCTGCAGGAAGTCTTGCTTTGGCCATCAGTGCTCAATCTCAAAATTATGCCTTCTGTATTGTTCCTAATAGTGGAATGCGCCCTAATAGTAGAGCACCCATATTTTTGTAATAAAATCTTTTAGTGTACCAATCCACACATTTCTGTTATTTGATCATTATAGAGGGGATTTATTGCGCGCGCTGCTGCAGGAGGTCTTGCTTTGGCTCGCCATGCTAGTGCATGTATTAAGACCAATACGATGTATCCCAAGATGTGTTATGTTCATAAAGAGGGAGATCATAGTCATGAGCATGAGCATAAAGGACCCGAGTGTTCAAACTCAAGGTGCCTGGTAAGTCCATGATGTTCAATTTGTTTTTGATATTTTATTGATTTTGCTGATTTCCCAGCGAGAGTTGCAGTTCATGTTTTTCTATGTATAGCAGAAACAAACCTTGTCCTAAATTTGGAAGTAATAAGTAAAACTCCATTATAGTATTTAACAAAATTAGTTATAATTGACAGTGACCAATTAAAACTCAAATAACCTTCGGAATGTGTATCCGACTTAATTCTAAGCACATCAATTCTTTGCACAATTTACAGACATGACATTGCTTATGTGATTTCATTACATTTATAGGCGTATGTGATATGATTCAATTGTTTGCCTTGTCACAATCATATCAAAACCAGCAATTTATTATTATCACAACCATGTTTGAAAAATATTTGACCAAGACTTATTTTCAACACGTATATGCAATTAATTAGGGAATATCTGTTTTACTTCAGTAATACATGTGCGAAACACAAAACGGACAAAGTGGCATAAGACACATTTTTAAAATACAATCAATCCTTTAAACGGGTCAGGAATCATTCTTAGCTTTCTTCCATTCACTAGGTGGCGCCACGTTATTGTCTAAATTGTCACTTTGTTTCTGTTGACAGTCGCCAGGTGGCAGCACGTCCTTGCCACGTTTTCTCCTCTCTTGCTTGTTCTTGTAGCGCTGTTTCTGTTCGTCCAGTTTCTTTTCTTTCTGTTCCAGGTACAACTTGGCATTGTCCACACGGACTTTATGCAGGACAGAGAAAATACCTTGCTGTTCAACGGAACCTTGAAAAAAGATAAATATACATTTTTTGGGCTACAAAGTGTTAAATTTAAATATTTATATTCTTTCTTGAGAATTCATGAAAAGTCAAGACACTGTATATACATTTTTAAGCTATAAAAAATATACATGATAATAAAAATCTATAAATATTTCTTAGTTAAATAAAAAGCCTTGAATGGACCATATGTTTTTTTGTTGTTTTTTTAATGATTTTTGTATAATATATATTGTGTGTATACAAATGATCACAAGATATATCTAATGAGCATGATAAGTGTACTATTATCTTTGACATTTTACCTTTTAGTATGCCCCACTCTCTGTTTATTGCTGCTACTGTTTTGATGATGTTGTCTTCACTGTTGTCAGTGTTTTCTGTCATCACCTTCATCTGTGAGATACAATTCAAAACAAAAATATAAATATTTATGACGAGGTATATTGATTTATTTATTGCACATACACTGTATAGAGGAAGGAAGAACTACAGAACTATGCAACATATACCAGCAATATAAAACGTGAGGTGAATTTGAACAAATCTCCGACATATCAAAATCATCTACATGTATATAATACCTGTTGCCTTT
The DNA here is from genome assembly GCA_949152475.1 of Terebella lapidaria. Taxonomy (NCBI): domain Eukaryota; kingdom Metazoa; phylum Annelida; class Polychaeta; order Terebellida; family Terebellidae; genus Terebella; species Terebella lapidaria. Next base: position 22,692,821 of record OX424565.1, read on the forward strand.
AACCTATATTACTTGCATATTAATTAACATAATAACATGGTGATTTAAACACTGCAAGGCCTTTATAAGTGAATAAAGACTACTGTGGTACCGTTTATATGTGTACAGATGATATTTTATCTTTCTCGCCCAGCCAAAAAAGTATTTTGATATAGTTCAACTGCATCAGAGACAGAAGTTAATCTTTGTGACATGTCTCATAAATTCAAACACATTTCCAAAATGCTCAGTCGCAGACAGGAAAGTGTCAATTGCATCGAAGAGAACTAAGAATGACTTGAACTTTCACATCAGGTCAAGTTTGGTTGTGGGAATCCCTTTTCCCCTTCACTACATCCAAGTTTCTTTCCTCTCACATTCACACACACTTGCCCAAACAAAAAGAAACTTCCAGAGTCATCAGGCGACTGAAATCGGTAAAAACATGGCCAAACCAACCCCCACGGAAAACCCCCAAACTCCCAAAACCCCCCAACTGGTATTGTCACATGTTGTTAAAGACGCAAGGCTCTCCATAATGAATTTTGTCGAAATAACTCAGTTATTGGTGGACACCGTTGACAGCTTGGCCGTTGGAGGTCCCAGCTGAAACTCGATTTGTTGCCGATTACGTTTAGCGTCTTTTCTCGGGGCGGGGCGTCCGTTCAACGAAGTGTTTCGACTGATTGGAGATGACAGACGCGATGCAAATTCCGCCTTATTCGGGTCGCTGTTAATTTGATTGTTGTGTGTTAGTATCTGGAATCCTTGGGATGAGTTTTACACGAAGACAGGGGAATCTTAACTGTGGGTGGTAGACTCGAGCAGTATAGATAAGAAACCATACGGTACAACTCTACCGAAGTTGACCCATGTTGATCTGATGATTAAAGTAAAGGAAGTCTCCCAAACAAAAACCAATGATTACTGAATAATTAAGTAAGTGAGAGAAAAAGGATGTTTTCTTTAATTCACACAGTCTGCATTGAGAAAATTACTGCTTGTTAGAGCTCAAGAACAATCCATTTAATTTTTTTTGATGTGCATTCTGCTGAATGTTATGGGTTATACTAGTGCATTCATTATATTCAATGAAAGTAAGAATTTCGCAACCCAATTAAGTTTTACTTCAGTTGACCCCTGTCTACCATATCATCCATTGCCTTGCCTCTTCACAAAGGCAAAAAGCTATCAAATTTTTCCTTCCGTAAACTGAAACCCATGATATAGTTTCCCTGAGCTAGCACGGTACTTCACAAGCACAAGCGAAACCATGGAATCCAAGTGCTCACACAATGCATAACAATAATTTAAATCTCTTGTTTTATTATGTCTGCGACGCTTCAGTACATTTCTGGAAACAATGAATTCCCGGTAGAGGAACAATGACATCGTTGTTTCGAGCACTACACATGTAACCTCGAAAACCGACCTGGCACGCACAACAAACTACAGGACAGCGCAATCAATCGAAAGAAACTTGAGGGCGAAAGAAACGTAACAGACGGGGAAGAAAAAATACACTTGTTCGAAATGTTGACGGAAACATAGAAGTTTGAAAAGCTGACGGAAAAAGCCTCAACGCTTGCCAACGACGGAAACGTAACACCAGAAGACAGTGCTCGACGGGACAGAAGACGGCACTGACTTGTATCATCGACACACTCCCCCACTTCCTGAAGTCATACACCCGCCCACCCATTCGTGACTTCGGGGCAACGTTCCCCACTGGCCCGAGCAACACGATACGTCTCAGAAAACGTAAGCCCTCATGATCGTCATCAGAAGAATTGTGTCACCTCCTTGTCGACGTCCCGCTGTATAGTTTACTCAAGTGGCAGGGGATTTGTACTGGAAACAAGACGATAGCCAGTGATTCGTGGCCATGCATAAATTCACTACAGTAGAACTTTCTACGGGCGAAAAAATTTAAAGTGTCTGTAAAATGTTCAACATAGGAACATTATCCCATCATGTGTTGGACTTTAATGCTGCATGTAATTTGTAATTTAATAATTTTTGCAATCATAATTAATATTTTGAAGTTCAATGTTCAAATTATGATTTCAGTAGTCTGAATATTTTTTATTTAATTTTTAAAAGAATTTTTGTTTTTAAAATGTAGCATCAAAATAATGTTCCCTGAAAGTACTGTCTGAAGTACTAGAATATTTATCTATGAAAAGCCCATTGATGTGATCAAGTGTGAAATTACATCAAGTTTTCACCTGTTCATCAGCTTCACCATACTCAAACACAAGAGCAGGGCGGCTCTCGTTGGCTTGGAGCACGAGCAGTCGCCCTTCCGGGTCAAAGGTCAGGTCCCAAAGAGGTCCGTCCAAGGTCACTTTCATCACGAAGGTCAAGGTCATTGGTGTGGTGAACTGTGCCTTGAAAATTAGAACGACAGGAAGCCTGTAAAAAACAAAGAATATTCATGTGTAATTTTCAAATTTTGTTGGATATTTGCAGTTTTGTGATAAAATTCATTACAAGAGATGAACGTGAGCTTAGAAAAACTGAAAATATGAGTTACAAAAATTCATCGGTGGCATAAATAAAGATAGGAATGAAACATAAAGCACAAAAAAATGCCCATAAAGATAGGCGACAGGCGTTAGCACACAGTTTTTATTGCAAAATCAATGGCAGCTGTTCCAAATAAATGCTAATTTGAACTTCGGGAAGAGTTGACTAATCACCGCGAGTAGTCTCATCCATTACGGATGCTTAGCACATCTGTGCAGCAATGATGCGCTGATGAGGGTGATGCTGCGTGTATGTCACAGGCAATTAAGGCATGCGCAAATTTCATGTCTGATTTTCTTTTCTTTTTTCGTTGACGTGAATTTGATCACAAGAGATTTTGAATATATGTGATCACCTCACTGTATAAATAGGTAAATTTCCGAGAAATGTACCTGATCATAACAATTTTTTGACTATCAATAAATACATGTATATAGAAATACATAACAAGAGACATCTCGTTATAAAGCATTTCTGATATATACCACTAACTTTTATTGATGTCCAACAGAGAAATGTCACAAAACTGGAGATCTGAAGTACAATGTAGACTGTACACCTCATATACCAGGAGATGTATGACTTCACTTTCTCATGACTATCCAATAACAAATAGATCCATCAATTGCCTTCAACCTTCCTAAACACTCCTTTCCACCCCACAAACAATCCCCAGTGCACTCCCAGCCAAACAAATTCAACATTTCTCTACCTGTCGAAGCCCACGGCCACGAGTCCCCGTTGCCGACAGCAACTGAGACACTTGACGTCCACGCCCTGTGCTTCCATCGCTCTCCGTCGGGCCGCCTTGAGGTCCACGTCGGGCTCCTGGGGACCCGAGTTGGTGCCCGTTGGGTCCGACGGTTGTACGGTTGATGGCGGCTGGGTGGCGGCAAGTTCTGCCTCGAGGTGTGGTCGACATTGTGTGGAGGTGACTTCATCGCCAGATTTGTAGTCCCAGAGTCGAATCGTACCATCCTGTTGGTACAAGTATTGATATAGGGGGGGGGGGGGATGGGGGGGGATGGGGAGTGGGGGTAGAATGAATACATAGGATTAACTTATGACATAACTATACATTTTCCATCAATTCATCAATACATGTGTGTCTGAATCAAATACATTTACCACAAGAAAATATATAAGCAAGGTTGGATAATGGCAAAAGTTTGACTTCAGTATCGGTAATAAAAGCTTTGCTGATGAATAATTTTTCATATGGTACTTTACTCAACTGATTTCACTGTGCAGACAATTGCAATGAAATTTCAGTGATGACAATGAATCACAATATTTTTTTTTATTTCTTACCCCGGAACCTGAGACCAAAATCTCCTTAGCTGGGAAGTATCCAAGGCAACTTACAAAACTGTAAGAGACAAAAATTTTAGGAAAACTCAGCCTTTGTTAATAATGCCTGACAGAACAACATACATTTATTTATACATGATATATAATGGATATTGCATGGGCAATTTATATGATAGAATCTAAAATTATTACATTAAAATCATTTAGAATACATGTACTTGTATAATTATGTATGTATTACAAGTGATAGAATAGTGTTTATGAATAAAAATACAGTATTTTTTTTTCTACACAATAAATACTCTTCGCATGGAGGTCAGATTAATTTTGCACAAACATATGTCATACTTGTGTCATACTTGTCGGCTTGTGTTACCACGAGCTCAAGTCATGAAAACACTCGGTTATGAGCATTGACGTCATGCATGTTTTGTTTGCATGGAGAGAGACCGCCTCTCGAGGGTTCCCTCCGGGCCATTAGATCTGTAGTTTTTATTGATTTCCTGTAGTATACATCGCTATAAATCACACAAATAACTTAGGTCAAACACAGGATAAACCTGAGATATTGTTCTGTAAATGGTTTCTTTTTGTTCAGTTAAACTGGTAAATTGCCATTGTTGGGTTACATCACTCAACATGCTCAAGTTTATAAAAAAATAAAATCTAATAGCACAATTAATTAAAATTTTGAAACAAAAATTCTGTTATGGTTTAATATATTCTGGTTAATCAAATTTTTTTCATAGAGATATTAATATGTTTGACACTGGGTTTGATCACCCTCCTGAATTCTTAGAAATTTGTGAAAAAAAGCTGAAGGACAACACTAGATAGACTAGCTACTACGTCGTTATTGTAAGAACACAACTCTGTTTGCTATTTGCTTCAGACCAACTTATGTCATATAACCCAGCATCATTAGTATCCATTCCCAAGGACCACCCTGCACTTTTTGTCCTGTGTCTTTTTGGGTGCATATTTCTCCAAACAACTCCCACTGTCGCATTTCTACCACTTTTCTTGAAGTTTCGCACCGTTTCTGCCCCACAAGCGTAATGGCTTTTCATTATCCGGGTTTCTATTTAACCGTCTTTTCCCCAGCCTAAGATCTCTCAACGTACTCATATATGGATGTCCATTTAAAGTCGACACCAAACAAATATCAATAAAGTAGCCAGAAGGATCCTACGAACAATTCGCAAGGCTGTGCCCTTCCCACCAACGTGACAAAGCTTTAGAAAACCCGCGAAAAGACACAAGTCTCCCTAAAAAGTCTCCCGAAACGAGAAAAGGAGAAGACGTCTTTTCGCTGCCCCTCGAGCGATTGATTAGCGATAGCGTTAAATATGTCTTGTCCCATTGCAGTTTATCAAAGGTGTCGGCCTCGTAATGATTAGGCGAGGCTGTAGGGATATGTCGCGGAAAGTCTTTGTGATTATTCCCACTTGAAGTGGCGAAGCTTAATTGATTTCCAATCTTGACGCTGTTACTTCTGCCGGCCGTTCCACAAGTGCGAAGTGTAAAAAAAGTGCCGAGGATCGCACAATGTGAGGCCCACGTTTAGCGCTAGAGGGTGTGAGAAACTGCTGGGTCTGCTGGACAAAGGCTGGACTCTGAGAAGAACGTGGGTTGTAGGAACATAGGGTAATAAATATGTGAATAAGTTTGGTCCATCCAATATATAATTCTTTGTTGAGTGATGTGTACGTACATGTACATTGTGATGAAAATGATAACATAGGAAAATATTCCAATGTTTCAATCAACTGCTTATCACTTCAAAACTGATTGAACAATTTGAAAATGAAATCAAACGGTTTCCTAAAAATTCAAACTTATGATCAATTTGTGTACAAAATCTGATAAATCCACAAAAACATCAGTTAAAGGAAATGGATTCTCCAAAAAAATATTGAGGATTTTTCCCCATAAAATTATAACTAACAGGTGAATAAATGCCCAGAAAACTAATCAAGAGAACAATCAAAAGAATGGAACCACAGGTGAAGCAAATTTCAGTACGGGATAAAATTTGTCAGAAAAAAATCCCTTGCACAAAGTGAACATATTTGCTGAGCATGACCGAACCTGAGGAAAAATCCCAGTCGAGCAACATGGAACCATCATCTTTCCCCACTGTGTGCAAACCGTGCGCGGTCTGTGTGCCATCGGAGACAATTTTCACGATGGTTGTTTTCTTTATTAAAACAAAAGAGCGGGAGCCCGGACGTTTTTGGGAAGAGGAAAACCTGCATGAAAGACGAAAGACGTACGAAAAGAAGGTAACTGAACACTCCCAGGCAAAGATAATCCTGCGGTGGCGATGAGAAAAAGCACACCTGGCCGATGGCGAAGGAGATAGCCCGCTGACCAGTGTCCATGACGATGACATGGCGATCGTGGCCATCGCAAACATGGATTCCGCAGAAAACCCACATGCACAGTTGTACTGTATGTATTTGAATCGCAGTGTAAATTTCAAGCATTCAATGCCGCTGTGACAGACAAGCAGGGACTGAGGTGCGGGAAAACGCGGAATCGATAAATTGCATGTTTATACAGTGCCTAGGTGTGACGTAGGCCACAGCTTGCCACGGTGAGAAACGGCCCGTCTGTCGAAAGTTTGCGGTTTCTGATTCTGATGAGCTTTATTTATTTATCTTTTTTTTCCTGTTTTTTTTTTTTCGCCTCTGTTTTCATTCGAGGGGTATACATATATATGTATATATACAGTTCCGTGAGCCTTCCACGTGTCAGTCACATGACTGCAATATTATTTTAAACAAAATTAATGCATTATAAATCTCCACTCATATACATGCATATGAATGAAGGTCAATGCCCAGCATAGGACTTGCATCTAAAACCACAGATATGAACGTAAAACAACACAAAGTATTCAAACTGAAAAGTTCCCACCATGAAGCCTATAATTAGTCAAAGACAATTTTGCATGTATAGAACTTCTACATTGAAATATGGAAGTTTTACAATCATGATCAAATCCCCAAGCATGCAATTACAATATTAATCACACGTCTCACACAGTCCGCTTTTATTAATTTGCACAATGGACTACTTCTCGACGTGGTGGTAGAACTGTCACGCTTACCCTGCCACTGGCACTGATACGCTCCTTTGGGGGATTTTCCAGGCGAGACGCGTGACGCGTAAACAAAACCCCCTCGGACATGCGGGGAACTGACCAGGTGAAATTCACACCTCAGGGAGTGAGTGACGTGTCAGCAAAGGGGAGACAGCGGAAATTTTATTTTCAAAAAGGGAGCAGAACATTTTGAAAAGCTATTTATCTCTTATCAGGTCATTGTGTTTTTGTCCCCCCTTTTCTTTAAGTGTGCGGTCACAGCCGCGACGCGTGTCTGAAGTTGTACCTTGACCTTTTACCTCTGGGAACACCACGTCATAATGTCCAAGCGTCCAAAGTTAAATATCACCCCACCAGCACCCCCCCCCCCCCATAGGTAAAACCAAATCTCATGTCACCTATTTTCCCCCCTGCCTTCTGGGCAGAAAACAGAGAGCCATGGAGAAAAAAGTTGCAGCACGCGACCCATTCATTGTGATCAACTGGCCATGTCACATTAACTCGTGTATTATTAACAGCGCTCCCCAATTTTCTTGGACAGGCCATTGTTCCCGCAGTAGACGACGTAAAAGGTCCCTGTGGCAAGTGTTGACCGACGCCACACAGGGCTTGGCCGCCAGGTAAAGGAAGCAATTGTCAAATGTGAGGTGGGGGGGGGGGGGGGGTTTCACAGGGGTAAAGCTTATACTCGGTGGAGGAACAGTAGCTAACGGAATAGAATAAGATATAGTAGTCCCCAGTGCATGAAGCATGGTGGACTGTAGACTAAGAATAGTGAATAGAAGAGGGTTAGTGGGGGGGGGGAGGGGGGGGGGGGTAGTAGAGAGTTGAAGAAAGTGGACAGGAAGGAGTTATAGTGGACATGAGTGGACAAGTCAGTCGTGTGTCCTATTGTTCAAACATCCGACTTATCCCTCCATAGATACTTCCACTTTTCTTTTGTGCGACCAGCTCAATGACTGACTGACTGACAGCTACTCAAGTCCTATGAGCTAGCCCTCCACTGACCATGCTGACCATGCAATGGAGAGTGACCGCATGCATGCAAGCAAGCGTGGCTGACCGTGGAACTATACAGAACTAATCCCGGATCCCCGGCCGGCCCGTCCCAAGACTTTGGCATGCAGCATTGTCTGCCGCCGGTCTACCCAGGACGAACAATCCGCGCACCCCCTTGTCCTCATGTCCACCTTGTCAGCAGGGAAAGTTAACAAACAGCGTGCTAGCGTGTTTTTGCCCCTTCTTGCAGTGGGGCTACAGTACGTATGGGAGAAATCGCGGGAGCACCGTGCAGAACTGCCAATCAACCTATTGCGTTACCTCTCGGCCATCTTTTGGCGACAACTCTTCCCAGGCTCCACCCACTAGTACCTCGGCAATGTGTCATCTACGAACAAGGAAAAACCCTCATAGATCTTGAGCTTCACGTACATAGATTAAGCAATCCCACGAGATAAGAAAACTTGCGTAAATCCACTATAATCTATAGGGCACATCCGTGAGTTTTTTTGCGAGTGAAATCATCATTAATGTATAATAACTTAGTGTCCGCTGTAATGACGGAAGCAAAATAAAGTTCAAAGCGTAGTCTGCAGTTTCGCAAATAAAATTATGACAGCGAGTAAATAACACCTAATGATCTATGCATCTGTTCCCTTTGATTTGCGGCACTTATGATATAATTTGCGTAGTGTGTTTTTGTAATTCATGCAGAAAACCGCAATTGTGACATGTTACACTGATACGCAAGTTTACCCATCAATATTGATCTTCCAGCGTTGGTCTATAACACTCTATGGGCCAATATCAAGCTTATCAAACGTGCTCTTGGTCATTAAACACGGTTAAATATTGTGGCATATGTCGCAGTATTTGCTCTTGCCATAAACCAAACAAAACTCCCTGAATGATATATCACAAACTCTGCTTGGGAAATATCATTGAGATATCTTCTTAGACATGCATGGCATTATAATATGTGCAGTTTCTGTTATGATTATGTTTTAGGCAATGAAATTAACTACTGTAGCAATTGGCTGTGTTGTTTGAGGGGTTACCATCTAACTTAACTTGAGCACTTGTCTAATTTCTATAGCACTGGATGCCATGCACTGGTCCAACAAAAGTTGATTGTGAGTCGCTCGGCAAAATGCAAACTTGCAAGCTGCTGCCACCTACTGGCAAACAAGTAAACTAGGAAAGCTGGTTTTTTTTGTGGTGAATTTTCTTGAATGGCATGATTCATTGACAGATTTGCCATAACTGGGGGCATCATCATTATTATCTGGTGTAGTGCAACTTTGGGACTGAAAATTACTAATGCTCCAAAACATGAAAACAAGTTACTACGACAAGTGTAGCATTAGGATAATTAATGAAAATAAAATGAGCCTGATAAATGGTGTTTATCCCGCATGATGACAATAAAATGGCTATTGATTAAATAATTTTGCACGAAGGAGGTAAAAAATGAACGGCAACAGATCTATGTATGCGAGTTGCATGCGCAAGAGATTAACTGGCAGTGTTTAAATCTTCGTGACTTTTTGTTAAATGTCACAACCTGCTGAAAATTTAGACTATGCTTGCCACCGCCCCTCCATAAAGGCAATGCAGTCAACTTTTCCCTTCACGTTTCCGCACACTTTGCCATTCAAAGCTTTACGTGCTGACACAAGTAAATTCCCATGTATTGATCAGTTATTGATTTTGATATGTAAGTACTTTTGATGGGGTATCTATCGATTTTTTCACAGAGCATGATATTTCAGATTTCGCATTGGCAGCATTTTTCGTTGTTTTTTTCATATTTTTTAATGATGTATATCGCTATATACATGTATAACTATGTGCTTGAAAGTATACATGCGACATATGCTGATGAAATACGTCACACGGACTGATCAGATGGCGCATTGGAAATTTGTAGAAGCGAAAAACTCAAAAACCAATCACGAAAAAAATACCAACTAAACACGTCAACAACAACATTGCTTGTGCACTCCAAATTACATAGCTCTCCCAGTCAAAATTACAACTCAAATTTCAATTCCGACAAAAGGAACGGGAATTTTCACGATTTACTCAACAGCAATTCAATAATGTCCTTAGTGTGACCCACTCACTCTGCACTGAAAAGTGATTTTTATTCCTGCGGTCTTCGCCGATCAACATGTTGTAGGTGGCCAGGGCTTAAAGGAAATCCATAGCGCTATGTGTAGGGTCCATATTTATCTCGCAGCAAATCCATAACGATACCGCTATTATGTTATTGAGTGAATTGGGATTCAATACGATAAATACACGGTACATGGTTTTCATCAGATATTATCCAATTTTATCACTGTTTGTTTGTTAGAGCATCCTAACCGTGTTAATTGGGATTGATTTACAAGTCAATCATCTACCCATCACTCACACGGTTTTTACGGAGCTGACTGACACACTGACACAGTCGAGACTTCGATTCCAAACGCATCTATCGTAGTAATAGTAGTTTACTTCGTACGGAACGCAACTTCTGTTTTCAATGCAGTGCAAATTTTTTTTTTCAAACGAAAGGAATACTCATGTTTTTCATTATCATTAAATTTCATGTAATATGAATGAACAATTGAACATACGCAAATGTTTTTTGTCACATACATAACATCTGATCCAATTTCGCTGCATGTTTGTTTCAGTTCATATTTTCGACATGCACCAAGTTGGCATCAACTTCTAGAATTTATGTCCATCGTGAGCACCTACACGTAACGATCATTAGCTAAGCACTTATCAAGAAAACGGCCGGCAACTGGCCACTTCAGTCGTAGAAAACAGGACGATACAAATTAAATATTTCCGGAGATTTTTTTCTGTCATTACCACAGCCACTTGTTTTCCATATCTAATTGGGTGGTTATTCATGTGTAACGTTCCAATCTAGCATGTATCAGTTCCCGAAAGAAGCCTGACTGTAAAATGCACAACAAGATGAGTAATATAGACTACCAGGTAGTACCATTGACTGTTTTCAGTACCTAATTTTTCAATTGCACTGAGATGGTTTAATTGTTATATTTATTTACTAAGAAACAATTGTCAAATTGGAATTTCACGTTAGTACCGGTAGGTATCCTCAAAAAGTATATTTTATTGCCAGAAAAGAAACCTCATATTTCAAAATTTACATACAGTTTGTATTCATACTCCATACCTATTTCAACTTTGCATTAATCTAAATACTTTCAGCCCATGTATGATCTCGCTCATGCCCATGAATACCAATGACAGGGTCCAGGACTTCTCACCAGTGCTATGAATAACTGGCTGTAATTACTCATAAGCACCTAATACTGTTGAAGTGGTTATATTGTGGCTTCCACAGGTGTTCAGCGTATACAAGAGAAGAATTTCCAACAATAACTTACTAGACCTTTTCACTCCCCCCCCCCCCCCCCCCATCCCACCTTTATAGTTGTACATGTACTTCGAATGCTGAAACTGCAAAATGTACGTACATAGGTAACTTATTGACGTATTCATTAAAGCTACAGTACTGACAGGGCAGAAACAAAGGATTTCACAAAATCTCGACCCGCCAAATAAAACCGAAACAGTTGGTGGGAGGTTCCGATCGATATAGTAAAATTCATCAATGACTGAATTTCCAAACATCGGAAGATCCTTTTCCAATGGTGACCTTTCATCAGCGACCCGGTGAGATCCTCGGCACAATTGGCTATTGTTTCAGACTACCACAGTGTAAGAAAGAGGAGGTACACTCAGTGGTGGGCGGGAAACGATATTCTACGTCTTGTGGCGGTTTATTTAACACAAATGATAGGGACATGCAAAAGTTTGTCTTAGATTCGTGACACGTTTTTGTGCCTAAAACAATGGAGTGATTTCAAACGAAGTTTTAATTCGTAATTACAGCTTGCACATGAGAGCACAGCTCCGCCTTTTTTATGTCCATGACATATATTTCATGCTGTACACTTAGTTCCGGCAAATGCAAGAACAAAGTGCACAGCTTCGAGCGGGTTGAAAGTTCCGGGATGGATCGTAGAGGAGGTTCCCGGTTGATTGAGTTTATTAATATCCGATCAATACCTACGTTTGTTTTTTCAAGCGCGAGCCATGTTCGCTCATTCGAGGAGACGACCACGCGTGAAAGAAGCATGAAAGAGAGTCATTTGATCTCATTTTCGTTCTGTCGTCAATCTAACGAGTAATCAGTAGAAATCACAGACGTAAAGATCACATCCACAACTGCACTAATTCATTGCAGAACATTTCGCAGAGAGCTGAACCTGTTGAGACAACTATCATTATTTTTTTTTTTTTTACTTTTTTCCCTCATCCTGCTTATTATTTTAAGGCTTTTTTTTTTTACATTTCATTGCAATATGGAATTATTGATCTGAGATCTATTTTGAAAGCTGGTTGTCACCTTCAATGGGAAATTAATGTAACATGAAACATCACAACCTGACTCAGTGTTCGTTTTTTTTAACCACAAGTTTGAATGTGGTACCCTTTTTTTTTTTTGACATAAAACATAAAGTTTTGCAGAGTAGTACTTGTTTAACTACCAATGATGCAAGCAACATTGATAGCCGAATCCCCCCCCCCCCCACACACACACACACACACACACACACACATACATCTAAAAGGAAAATCGTCAACATTATGTAGGCAGACAGACAGAAGCAATAGGGATATCATATCATATCATATCGTCACTTACTCAGTGTGGCCCAGACAGTATGAATGTATCGAGTGGGCATTGGGATAGTGGCTGACGCGGATTTTTTCGTCTCTGTCACTCGTCGCGAGCAGTCTGTCTCCATCGCATAACACCTGTGAGAAGTAGAAAGAGGAGGGGGGAGGAGAGGTAAAGTGGGAGGGTATAGAATATAGCACATATTGGGACATTAAAATAGCGGCTACTAAAGTAACTGGATGACAGAAAGACATCAATAACAGGTATTTAGGGGGGTGGGGGTCATCGACTTTGAAACATGTGGTCACCTTCTATTCAGATTTCCATTGCAATGTTCTTATAGTTTTTATTTGTATGATTGGTATTAAAAACTCCAATTTTGTGCGAATATTAATCAGAAAATTGCCAGGCAAATTTTTGTGAGATAAAAAGCTTAAAATGAGTCACTTGTTTAGTTTTTACATATCAGTGCTAGAGACGAAAATTGATGACGAAAGACTGATAATCTTCGTTAAGGAGAAAGTAGAAAGGATGATTTGTGTGTGTATGATGGGTTGGGTCGAGTTGGTTTAGAAGGGGGGGGGGGGGGGGGTGTTGCGGAAAAAGTTATCAAGGTGAAAAAAAAAATCTGCTGGCCACGTCACAGGGACAAGCTGTTAATGTCAGGGGCTTTTGTTACATGGACACAGCTGTTGCCATGACGGCCAGCCGCGATGACGACCGAAATCTTTCATATCCAGTATCAATGGCGATCAATAGAATAAATAAAGAAATATTTCTTCTTCCTTTTTCCCTGCTGTATTCGTCGTCGCCGTTGTCTGTTTTTCAGCTGGGGGGCTGGCTGGCGAGCGAGTGACTGAATGATTGGTTGGTTACCTGGGGTCTTCGCAATCGGGGGTTTTGATCTACGGGGCACTGATAAAGGGTTGAATACGCAATGCCGGCCGTCGTGAACAGCAGGACGGATAGACGGGCCACGCGAAGCAACGGGGGTTGGGAAAATTGGACCTGTGCCCACTCTGGCCGTTTGCACTAGTGTTAGCAGTCAGAGTGAGGAGTGGGGATTATTTTAAATGGAGATGAGGGATGATTTGGGGGGGGGGGGGGGGGAAATTACCATAGTTTTGATATTCAAAGGAAATTTAATAAAGTTTGTTTTTGTGGTCATGCAATAATTGTTTCATGATTATAATATTATTTGTGAGAGAAGGAAACATTTTTCAAGGCAATGATACAATACAGTAGTATAAACGATACACTAATATAACATGTAGTTCGAGTTTTATGAACCATGGAAAAACAACATCATGATCCCAAATAAAAGCGTTGTTAAAACATAGATTAAACTTTATTTATAATACTAGTAAATTTAAATTCTTCTGTTGATCTGTGAATATATCTATTTGTACCACGGTTGACACCTTTAACAATAGGCCAGACTGTGGTCTGTTCAACATACACCACTGTCTGCCATGGAATATAGGAACACGCTTGAGTGAACCCGTGGTACAAGTCAGATAGACCACTCGCACCCGTGGGTATGGCTCATACACTCGGTAATCTCTCGGCTAACGCCTCGAGAATAACCTTGTGTATGAGCCATACCCACGGGTGCTCGTGCTCTATCTACTACTTATTTTCTAATATTTCTATCAGGACTAATATCTACAGGTATGAAAACAATTGGAAAATGCACTCAAAACTTTACTATTTAGCCACTACGTTTTATAGTTGCATGCGCACCATATCAAGCAGCATGGACACATGTCCCATAAGGAGCTCTCCTTCACAATCGGGAGCGGAGGTAGAAAAGCCATACACGTCGCCAGACTTGTCCCCGACTAGCACGGCGGAATCTTCCTGGGTGAACGTCAGCGTCGTAGCTCTCCGCTGTAGGGATCTGTGGAATATTTTTTCAAAAATTTCCAAAAATTCTGAATTTTCTATTCGGAACAATCCAAAGGATCGTAAAAGGGTATGTAGTAGTTTAAATTGGTGTGGTATGGAATAAACAACTTTATGGTCTTGGAATGTGTTTTTACCAATTTGGAAGATTTCATTTCATTTCATTACTGACTTTTCAGGTTTTAAAAGATTTTTCAGCCTTACAAATGCTTATTTATATGTGTATATGCTTGATGCATGCTTATTGATTGCATTATAACATTTTAAACAAAATCAAGAAATATATATTGACTTGCAGTTACATACAATGTATATATTTCTACCCTGAAAATCATGCTTATGGCAACACACTACCTTGTACTGAGCAATCGCCACGCTCCGCTTTCCGGAATCTGCCATGTTGTTAGTTGTTTGTAATCGTCACAGCTCACGAAATACCGACCACTCGGGGAAAACCCACAGGCCAACACTGTACAGCTTCCCTCCTCATTCCTGCAAAGATAAAAGAATATTTTGAATTTTGTGAAAAGTAGGATATACTTCTGTATGGGACATGTACGGAACCATTGAAAGCACATGGAAGAAAATTTTTTTGTCGTATGTAGTTATTGTGTTCCCTCTCAATATTTTTGCATTCTCTCATGATCTCATTGCGTTCCCTTGCATTCCGGATCGCATTCTCTTGGGATCTTATTGCATTCCCTCTCATTCCGGATCGCATTCTCTTGGGATCTTATTGCGTTCCCTCTCATTCTGGATCACATTCTCTTGGGATCTTATTGCGTTCCCTCTCATTCCGGATCGCATTCTCTTGGGATCTTATCGGTTCCCTCTCATTCTGGATCGCAGTTCCCTCATGATCTTATTATGTCCCCTCGCATTCCAGATCGCGTTCCCATGCAATCTTGTAGAAAAAGCTTCTAAGAAGTCATTGGCGTCAGCACAATGAAGGATACCACAAGGGAACATGATGCAAAACCATTGATCCAGAATGTGAGGGAACACGATCCGGAATGCAAAAGAATGCAATTAGATCACCAGGGGAAATGATCAAGATTGCGAAGGAATGCGATCCGGCATGCGAGACAACTGCAAAAAGATCGCGATCCGGATTGCGAGGGAACGCAATAATATTGCGAGGGAACACAATAACAATGTGCTAAAAATATTTCTTCCATGTCCCCTCAGAGGCTCCGTAGACATGTTTGTTTGTGTGACTGTATCATGATTTATACGTATTCTGACACTATGTCCTCATCCACATTCATGACCGCCGTATTGGTCCTAATACAAGAGCGGCACTCTAATGTAAGACTTTCAACATAAGCATGCGTAGAAAAAATGCGAAATTCAAAAGACATTTTTGGGGGAAATCATTGATATGATAATATTATGTATAAAGTGTTTATTATGTGTTCTTATGTCTTATAAGTTAAAATGTTTGAGGAAATAAGAACAGCAACTACATATTTAAAGTGAAGAACACGGCAAATTTTTTTTTGCAAAAGAGGTAGGGCACTCTTCTATTAGGACGTGTGCATCTATTAGGACCAATACGTTATGATGGAGAGCTGATATTGGTGTCCAGTAATGATGTTAGATTATAGTTTACTTTGTATACTACATAAGATAGTTTGTGAACGGTGAACCACTAACTACGAATGGTACGAATGGTGGTATTTGATATAGATATGAGGTAAGTGCGACAAATAGATTGTGTTTACCACATTTAGTAGCTAGTTCACATTTACATTTGCACATGTAATTTGGGTTGTTTTCTACAATTTTTCCCCAAAAGCCGAAAGAGTTTACAACGATATGTAAATGTCATATCTCTTTAAAATGTTTCTGTCACTTAGACTACCATCTATTTTTTCAGAACTGTTCTAGCTTTAACACATCTCTCTTTCAGGATGGTGCCTTTGCCGAAAAAAAAACTGATGCCTTGGGTGCTCTAACAATTAGAGTGGAAATTATGTGTTGTGAGGTGACATTTTCTCCTGTGACAGTGTTACCACGCTTGTAACTTCCGTTCGACGCAGACTCCCGAACCATCTCAGTTAAGGTGTTCAAATGTAGTTTGAATGACACAGTTGCCTGCCACCTTGTTGTCTATTCGAACATGAACTAACAGCTTTCTATCAGTTCCTTTTATATGGAACCTGTCCCATTTTTCCCCTGGCACGCCTCAATTCAGGTGCGAAAATGGCCGTAGTTTTTTTTTTTTTTTGTCAAGAGGGGCCCAGTTAGCGCTGACCGCGGATCGATTTGATAAAACCCTGGCAATTATCAAATACAATGACTCTATTAAAACGGCGCTTATACCTTGACAAAGACCAACAAGGGAATATTCCCTGGCGATGCTTGAAAGACCGCGATTCAAGGTGTGTAGGGGAGAACTTGCGGATAGCGAATAAGGTGAAAGCCGAACGTTTGGTGGTCAGTGAAGGGTGGATATACGAAACGTGCCACTTCTTCTAAAACCCACAACATCCTCCGACCAACAAAGGCAATGGCGCTCAACTTCTTGAAATCCAGCTTAAAGGCATTGAGTCCCCTTCCCCAGGTATAATACACTTTTACCCGCTTAATGGTTCATTAACAAATGATTTTAGCATGACTTGAAATCGAGCCGAGGACTTGAGCCCTGTACAGGCTGTGAATAGACAGTGTACCGGAAATGATAGGATCATGGTCTCAAAAGTTATACCGTATATTGTGGTGGGGGGGGGGGGGGGTAATAATGGACATGTGCCTCATCGATGACAGACAAACTTCAGAGCAGTAGGCAGTGATATCTTTCTTGACCTTTAACATGTTTTAAGGTCATGCTTTTAATATATATCGCCTCAAACTGGAATTATCCTAATACAGAACAGTCAAAAAAAAAATTGTGTCTAAAAAATTGCCTGTTCAACATGCTGAATGAAACTTTGATAACACCATTGCATTCATACATGTACTAAACCAGATTCAGTTCTTCACAATTTTTTTGCGGAAACATGCGCAGGAAAAAATCACATATTGTATGGGGCAGAAAAATTACGATTTGCACCTCCCCATCTCGACATTCCATCCTGCTCGTTCCCACCTGATTTGAACCCTGCGACTCAAACTGCGGGTCTTTTTCCTCGCGACGTCGCTTAACGGAAATCAATGGTGATCATTATAAGGAGCTGGTAGCTCAATAGAGATGCATCGTTCTTCTTCAAAAGATGAAGTGTTAACGTAGGAAACAGCCCTGCTGGGTTATATTTGAATAGCCCCTATTCAAATGTATATATCGGCAGTTCAATTGTGTGTATGTGTGGGTTTTTGGTACAGTATTATTCACAGGATATGCTTATATAATTGTGTCAAAATTGGATGCAATGTTGAGTAAACCGTGCAATACTCTGGTTTCATGCATGATGTAATTTTTGGCCTCATTAAATACATTAAAAAATATTTTGTGTAATTTTTTTTCAAAAAAATATTTTGTGTGGTTATAATCACTAATAGTGTACAATTTTCCATTCTTGAATGGTACATGTACATGTACTATTGTCAGAAATAATTTGAGAATGCACATGAATGGCACAATTTTGCACAGGTGCACCATATAATACAGTGACTTTGCCTCGACATTTAATATCCTTGTGAGTCATTTATTGCAGGTGGCACTAAACAATGAAATCATCACAGAATATCTACCAATTTTGAGCTGGAATTTCTTCGAACACTCAAAAGATGAAGAGAATCATTTATTAACATTTACCTACATTAATTATAATTACATTTACATGTGCTAGTAATATATCCATGATACACGTACCTACATTTATACAATATAGTTTACATGTCCATAATAAAATAAGCAATGTGTTCTGGTGTTTTACTTGAACAGAAAATTCCAATGTTTATACAGAATACAAAAGCGTTACTGAAAAAATTTGTTTTTGATTTTCACATAATACATTTTAAAGATTTTCAGTGGGCTCTATGCAGTTAGTGTCGAATACAAATATTTCAAAATTTATTTCCTCAAGAAAACTCATCTCCTTGCAATGGTAAATATACAGATATAATACACCTGCATTTTTCTCTTTTTTATATAACTGCCGTGGTTAACTGGTACTATCATTCCCTTTTGGTTAATATGGCACCACTTTCATGTATTTCTATATGAAGATCTTTACATAATTGAGTCAGACAACTTTGAATCATATGACAATAGACTGCCTTGAAGGCAATTAAGGCATTTGGATTGAACTATAGTCGGTAGTTCACGGCTTCGAATGCAGTTCGATATTAAACGACATAATTACTGGTTGTAACACATTGCGAGCCATTGTTGAGCCCAACGGAAACAAACAAAACTACCGAGGGCGCGATTTACTCGGGTCGTGCTGTATTGAGAAAATGACAGTAATTCCGAGCCATTTGTCACGTTTAACTCTTTAAAATCGTGTTATTATCATACGTTTTTCAAAGGCCTATCACTTTCAATGACTTTGCCTTATGCTGGAAATGATTTAAATTGCAATTGAAAAGTGTCGTGATCTGTGTTTTACAAAGAAAGGCAGACAATACTATTATACTTTGATGAATAACAATATAAATACTCACTTAGTGTCCATTATCTTGATTATAGGCCCTTGATTTCAACTGTATTAGACATTTCATTGTGGAATTTTATGCAATTGCATGCGTATGAAGACAATGTATTCAAAATTTCCGATATCGTATATGATACTAAAATATAAGTAATCTGATGAATCTTGTACGAGAAAAGAAAACAAACACAATATCACTGACTTTTACACGATGTGCTTGGAATACTTTTTAACTGCCAGTTGGAGTCATTGAGAAGGAGATGTTTTGTTGGCGGTGTGCGTGATGTCACCTTGTCTGTGAATGAGTGAAAAGTACCAGAGAACGGCTAGTTACTTTCTCAGCCACAACCCTTAGGTATTGTGCATCACGCAAAAGACACCGTTGAAGGAAGAAATTTCCGAGGGTGGAGGTAACCCGAGCCCACAGGAAGACATGTTCCCTCTTCAACGACACTGAAAGCATCGCACTTAACTGCCACTGTCACCGTTTTTGCAACATCTTTGAAAATGATGAAACTGAAGAGCTAACCTTTCATACGACAAATTGACACAAGTGAAAAGACAAACATCGCAGATGTGTTCACGTAAATGTTCGTCACGGGCCTGGCAGGAGGACAACAAAACATCGCCAGTCGTGTCAGTCGGAAGCGAAAGTACAAGAGGACGATGAGCGAGCGGGTCATCTACGAAGTTTACCGAAAAGTCGATAACTCGCAGAGAGAAACATGAGATGTCGGCAATTTACCAGCTTTAAAATCCAGGTAGCACAAAACACACAGACAATCAGCCATCTACAAACAAGACGCGTGGGGACGAAGCTCTTGCCCGACAGAACACACACTTCCCAGGGAGAGCCCCCGGGGGACCTCCGACACAACACGACGTCGGCCCGTGTTAAAATACACCAGCTACCTGCGTGTCAGGCTATATTGTTCCACCGCCGGCCAATGTTTAACTCTTGTGTACCTTACAGAATGAACGAGCCAAACTTTTTTTTTTGTCATCTCCTTTACACGAAACAGTGTCTTACCCCACACACACATACTTTTTCCCTTGCTCTTACCCCCCTCCAAGGCCCCCTCTCTTGTATTTTTGTCTGTTCTTGCACTCGTTCTTTACCTCTGATCCCCACTCTTGGCACAACTTTCACCGTGCCCTGTATTCTCTCCATGCCTACACGTAGCTGTGGTGCCAAGCAAGACACCCAACTTCCCAGACAGGAATGTTACACATCATTAAATATTCACCATCAGTCACTATGGCAACCAGGTAAAGCCCGATGGCTGTTTGTTGATACAGGGCTCCAGAGGTATTGTATCCCGCTTCTGCGATTTCTTGGGACCCGGCGGATCATCTTTCACCAACCGTGGGGGACCGCGCTGGAGGATGGCGGACGGATGGACACACCAACGGGCGGACGACGGTGCGAGCCATTGTGCCGATAGAAGATGAGCGGTCCACAGATGTCTTCGCTCCCAGGGATCCAGCGCAGGCCTCGCAAAATATGAATATCACCGTCGTCATCTTCGTAGCTTCCCTCTCACAGCTAGCCAGAGCAAGGCGAGCTGCCATATAGGCAGGACTATCGCCCTGAGGAGCGCGAAGGAGGTCTCTCCCAGCCACGAAAAGCAGGATTATCTGGTTTGGGAAGCTCCCATGCAGTGTGTCTCAACGCTGCCTATGCGTCACCCAAACATTAACTGCACATTAAAACACTATTGTCATAAGTTCCTTTTTTCCCCTGCCAATATATGAATACTCTGACTCTTCCTCATTGAATCTTATCTGTGCATTTCACCAGAGTTGTAGACCTTGTATCCATCCAGCCTACAACACTATTTTCTTCGATGTAGTGCACTGTTACTGCTTAGAGCTGACCACATCTAAACCCTAGATATATTGACATCAACTGCCCATAAGTCTATATTCCAATACCGCTCACTGTGTATAGTCTGAGGGGTACTAACGCCAGTAATAAACATACCATCGACTGGAGTAATTTTCTTTTACCGGTGGTTGAATATAGCAGAGTTTCGTGGCTGCCACTTTGGCTTCTTGGAATATCTAAACTCAATAATCGCCACCCAATGAGCCTAACTGTGAACCAACAAACACTAGTCTTGTTAGTTTTGAACCGCTGAAAAAAAGAAAGAAAACGAATCGAAACTCTTGTGAAGACTGCGAAGAGGTCGGAGAATCCGATAGTGCGGACGTCGAGGCTCTAACTAGCAACAGTCAACTGACAGACTGTGTCGCAAATTTATCCGAGGTTAACAGGTCAACGGCGTGTGTCATTGATTATCTGACAGGTTTTTTTTATAGACCTACTGTAGTAGATAAAAACAACCGCAGGCTCGCGACTCGGCAGTGAAATTCAATTACACATGTCAACCTGACAATACATGTAGTCGTACATGAGATACAATGTATTTAGTTAGTTACACTTGTATAATATAGGTATATAGCTGTCATATACCGGTATCGGATATTAGTATATTCAGCATTATTGTCAGTATAAGTAGGTACAGGAAAAGGTTATTAGCTACATGTAAATACGAAAAATAAAATGTATGTAATGTATGTATTTGAGATGTGTAGCAAAAAAATACACATATTATTTTACCAGTGTGTGAAAAGGAAAGCATAATTGTGTTGAACCACTGCAACTGTATAAGTACCACCTAATATTATTCATGTCGTTTATATTATGAATTTTTATCACCGAAGAGTCAAACTTTATTGATCACTATATGATCATCATATATATCTTTGCCTGCAGTAACCCTCGCCCCCTTGCAAATTGAACTCTGATCGGGTCACTGGTGCTGAGCGGACTTCCATCTCGTCTTTCTCGGGTGTATCAAGTTAATAAAATACGAAACTCATAACTCCTAGTGAGCGAGCTGTGACACATCTGTTGCTTAGCAGCAATAAACGAATGATACACCATCAGTCAAATGTCAAATTCATAAACCGCGGACGGACAAGGTGTGCCATACATTTATCACTGTCATGCCAGCCAGCCTAATCTACATCAATCAGATCATGCTCCATATCAATGTATTTCTCGGTTTAGTTTTTTCATATTTTTCAATTTTCATCCAAGTGAAAGTTTGAATTAAATGGTACGGTAATAAATTGACTGATAAATCTAGAAACTGTTATGACACGCACTTGGGACACTTGTAGATGTAGTTTTTATCGCTAATGTCAAGGTCTATCCTTTTTTTCATGAACAGCAGCATCCCACGCGACTTTTCACTGAAACTCAAGCCAGTAATAAAAGCCGACAAATTGCCTTATTAATACCATAAAAGTCTCAACTTTCCACCGCTCAAGTTTTAGTTGTTTCGTCGCCCTCGACCCATCAACTTTGTTGGTTATATTATCTCTGACCCTGCCACCGACCGCTGACGAGATAAATGGTCTGTGGGTAACGATATAGAAACATACGGCGCTGGAGCGAAAACGTCAACTCGCATGCGACAAAACGGGAGGTCACTATAAAAGCAGACATCTGTATTCCGTGCCCCAGCTTCATCGTCACCGCACCTTCCCCTAACCCGCCACATCTCCCAACGATTTATTTCTCATAGTTGCGACTGCGTTATGGTGCCACATCGGGATATATCTCGCGACGGGACCAGTCACGACATTTCTAGCCACCAAATGCCCCGACCTCTAGGCACCCTCCTCCATTAGAACGCGCTCAATCATAGTATGTCCCCCGTCATAAATCAGGGCGCTGGGGTGAGCTTTTGTAAAAAAGCTGCACATTTGTGAGTTACATGCATGATACCTCCACATCAAGTCACTGTGTCCTCGTAATTAATCACGCTGCCACCAGAGTGCGCTTAACTGACGCAGGTCTTCGCGCCGTCAGGAGACGAATGTACAGAAGCCGCGCCACGTCTGGCAATGTTTTTTTTTGTTTTCCGCTACATCAAGTTCACGCCACATGGCATTTTACCGTGATGCCGCCACTAAACTAAATGTAATACTTTCATTTCCCAACTCATATGCAAATTTTAACGGGTGGCATGACGGACGCACGAA
The DNA here is from genome assembly GCA_949152475.1 of Terebella lapidaria. NCBI lineage: Eukaryota > Metazoa > Annelida > Polychaeta > Terebellida > Terebellidae > Terebella > Terebella lapidaria. The sequence goes on from OX424565.1 coordinate 22,716,018, forward strand.
CATGCAGTCGACTTCCGGCCGGTATTGACGTCTCAATCAGGGAACCTGTTGAACAACGATACAAAACATCACGCCATAAATCCAGTGAATTATACTGTTCACTTTTTTCCCCATTGGGACAATTCTGGACGACTGCTTTAGAACTAATCACCTTCCGTTGGAGACAAGATCTGTGGCAAGCACAGTAAAATGAAACCAAAATTAAAACTCACCTGCTTTTGCTATCCATGCACGACGAGAAATAAACAACAATGTCTATTACATTGTATTGATGGCGTATATATAATTGAAGAACCAACCATTTGGCAAATTGAGACCGCAGAGAAAGTACACGAAAAGATCTTGTTAAATGGTTTCTTGGTCTATTTTGATTGAATGTCGTAACTTTATCGCTAAGCTTTCATTTTTTTGGTAATCACAAAAAAAACCGAAGGAAATTGTAACAACAATCACGACAATCAGGCCCAGGTGTGATCTCTTTCATCAACGATATTTTTATCTATTCGAGGGACGTACAGACCGCCCTCCCTTCCCATGAATCACTGCAGCTCTCCGGCACCTGATGGATGGATGACGCCCAGGAACCAATTCCAACAAACGCTAAAACAAAATAATGAAACACCACAGCTTTCAAGATTTAATCACAAGTTGTAGTCGCGGCGATGTCCTACCCCCAGCGGATGTCGGACCATCGCCACCGCCGCCGAAATTGTGGGAATTGTAAAACAGAAAACGAAAATGCGGACCTGCAGGGAATGCAAATTCCAGGCGACCACCGGGGATATGAAATAAATCTTGTTGTCATGGTTTTTAGTAGTTAGTGGCAATGCTCTCCTAGGTATTGGTGGTGGGGGAGATGGGGGGAGGGTGGGAAGGGTGATTTCCCATCCTACGCTTGTCCGGCCATCCGTCGTCCTGCGTGGTTGTCGTGGCGTCGTTGGGCGAACGTCCGTCACGGCCGAGCACAAACACAATGAGTATTAAAATTCGCGCCCGTAATTTCTTCCGGAATAAGATTTATCAACTGCATCTGCATGGCGCGCTCACTCACTGATACGCCCGCCGGTCGCCTGCCTGTCACTGACCAGACTTAGGGGTACACTGTCAAGGTAAAGCTCGAGTTGTGGCGTCAGTCACGTGGCTATCAACTATTCGGCTATTCTACCATGTGGCCATTCGTCAAAAGATGCCTAACGTCGCCGATCTTTCTCATTCAAAGTGGTCCACCGTAGCAGACCGTCAGTTGTAACTTTCGAGGGGGGGGGGGGGGGGGGTGGAGGAGAGATCGGTGCTGGAAGGAGCAGCGATTTATTGATGATCAAATACTCTGGCTGCCATTTCGAGCTCACAACAGGTATCAAATAAATCACTGCTTGATGTGTGTGGCGTTTCGTCCGTTTGAAAGCCCTCCTCTGGGGGGCTTTGTGTTTTCTAGACCCGCGGCTCCCATGAAAGCACTAATAACTGTACTAATTTCATTTTTAGCTAGACTCAAAGCGCCGTCTCCCAAGAAAACAAGCCCTTATGAACTTCAATTTCAATGACCTTCAATAACCCGCACTTCAATATCAAATAATTGCACTCCACTGAAAATTATTGGGGAAAACGCTTGTGGCCATGCAATCGTATTTTTCTCCCGTTATTTGGCGGTAAATACCGCTCTCTGTGGAGTCGGCTGGACATCAGCCATGTGAGGACACTCAACACTGTGGAACACCGTGACACGGGCCGACAGACTGGCAATGTTCAATCTGATTCAATCACAAAGACGCTAATATCTCTTGAGACATTGAATATGAGTATCAGAGAGGTGACTTGTCTTGGCTGCTGTGGAAATGTGCAAATTATAATGGTGTGCCTTCCTCACGGTCATTTGGGACGGTCTCGGGTAATTAGCATAAAACAAGAGAAGCGGGACAGGATCATAGATGGCAGACTCCTTGGGGGAATCGACAGAGATTAGAACAAAGATCATGCTAGGTTATTGCTATTGCTACAACACTGAATGGGAGTCTACAGAGATGACATTCTCTTTCTTCATGTTCTTAGTCCTTCCTAACCAAGTGTAAGATTAGAAAATGCTGTCATATATTTCACAAACGACTGCTACTATCATTTCCTAAACTTCTCATCTGCCTTTGCTAACAAAATCGTCCATTTTATTATTCTCAAAATGGAAGTTATTTAGTACATGTATGATATCTTTAGGTTTCAGTTCTACAATTACATGAAGTATGCTCACTCAATGCTCAATCATGGCTACATAATGTTCCTGGTGCACCCATATCTCATTATCTGTCGTTGTTATTCAAGAAATACACCGGTTGATTTACGAGCAATTTGCTAGTGCAGAATCCGGACAAAGCATTTGCATAAGACCCCCGCCTTTGAAACTCAAAGGAGGGAAACAACGTGTATACATGTAGCTAATATGACATAGCCTGATTTCGTTGGACAGTCCAGACTTCAGAAACTAACTGCTCCCTTGCGGTCGGACCTCACTACCGACTGGGTCCACAGGCAATGGGCAACCTCTGCCCGACGGCGTCGGTCCTCGGATCAGGAGAGCTTTTTGATCTGTGATGCGCGTCACAACCAATAGACGTCATATCTTTGACCAGAGAGCGCACACATGGAAACGGCGGAGATACCCTGCTCCTAGACCCATAAATCTCAAATATGGGATGAAAATGACAGGCTATTAATATTCTTCTGTCCTGTGTTTGTCTTTTTCTTAATCAGGTTAATTGGGGGATTGTTGAGAAGTAAAAGTTGTCTTTCACATACAATTATCATAAAGGAAAATTTCCCCAACACAACTTCATAATTATAGTAATAATATTACGAAACACCTCCAATTATTATTCCTAAACATTGAAGGATGCTCATGCATGTATATGCATTCGAAATAACATTTCACTATTGACCAATACTAGAACGCAGTTGACTCACAATCAATACATGCACATGTACACCTAGTTATTTTCATAATTTTCATGACACTTAATTTATATCGCTACAGTGAGCATCAAATTTTTCCAATAATTTTTGAAAACAACATTGTATAGTAGATGTTTGGTGGAAAGATTTTATCAAAGAAATCTGCAACCACGGCTAAAAAAACTGGGACACTATCGAAATTACACGTAGCTACTGTTAACGGGCATGATTCGGAAGCAGAGTATGACAAAGCGGTCATATTTACCTCATTCATCTTATGACATTTGACTAGTGGGTTGGTCAGGGCTGGGGAGGGGGGTGTGCGGGTTGGAAGGTTGCTATTTCAATAGCATTTGATTCATGCAGTTGTGTTGCAGTGAATACAACAACTGTTGGAACACTTAGACATCTGTGATGCAACAGCTGTGGGTCAAGAAAATAAATCCTAAATGGAATAGGACCATGTTATGTGTAGCTGTCATTGACTTCCCACCCTCCTCCCCCCCATCCCCCACCCCACTCTTCTTCATCATGATTAACTTTCAAATGGATTTTCAGGTTTTCCAAAGTGATCTTTGATGTCAGTGTACTTGTTACAGTCAAATATTATTGCATTATTGTACACAGTGTTCTGTTCAATGAATAGGCCTACATTGTACAAGGGTAAAATTTTCACTGCTTTTTACCACAAATGAATAGATCTTGCCAGTTATGATATTTATAAATGTAATTCTAGTAGAATACGATTGATTCATGCATTTCACACAGACCAGCATATATTACATGTAGGATCTCAAGAAAACTTTGAAACCACAGCACAGGGCATCTGGCAGTTTTATGTGACAGAGATATCAACAATCCCCGATGAAATCACAGAGGCACACAGAGCCCTAAGGGAGTGAAGAGTGCATTTTTCATGTGGATTTTCAGACCATTCTCACCCCACAAAACTTACGGTGCTACGCGCGGTCATGTCGGTTCCAGGCTAGCGCCTTTCGGAGGAAAGTCTCTCAAGACAACTATCGCAGAATAAGGAAGACACAGGCGTCTCCCAAAACGTTAAAATCTGCCTTGCGACTCAGTGTTTTATTTCGGCGAGCTTATCGCCTGCGGAATGAGAATAGCCCCCCGGATCACCCCGCCTGCCCCTATTCCCTAAGCACAGATGTCCGGCAAAACAAAGTTTCCAGAGGTTGTCATACGATTCCCTTCGTCACCCTGACGACGACGCACCCGGCCGATGTGATGTGATGTGAAAACAAAGCACACCGCAACCCGACGCTGACCCACTCCGATCTAACTTTTTTTCGCCCCTGCTCGCTTGGAACCAACGAGCCCCCGCTATATTTCTACGTTTCTCCGCCAGGCATTAAGATTCCGCGTGAATCTCAGGACGCGGACCTTCGCTGCTGCCATGGGGAACCCCGACGGAATTGCCGTAAGCTCGGGCGCTATTCATTACAAGGGGGATCAATGCGACCAATTAGTCCCCCTGGCCACTTTATCCCGGCGTATCATCACACCCTCACCCCGCACTGACAGGTAGGGATGTGCCCCGAATCTTGCCAAATGAAGACCGACCGACGGAATTTGTAGCTGGCTTCAGCACAAGGGAGACTGACATGATACGATGGGGAACAGACGGTCATTGGAAATACCGAAAGGAGTTTTCTTTTCAGAAATAAAGAGGAAAAATCTTAGCGGAGAGGAGAATTCAGTTATATTGTTATTTTTGTGGGTTTTTTTTTTTTTTGAGATATATCGAGACATATTAAGTAAGATGAGGAATGAAATTTTACGAATATGCTTTTCTATTCCTTGTCACAGAAGTCCTCCACAGATATTATGCACCAAAGAGAAAATTTATGCAAATCAGCATCATGATGTGTCACCTTTCCTTTCTTTGCTTTTTTTTTCCACCACCTTAAGTTATTAAAGTACAGATTTAAAATTCCATATTTTTTCAGCTTGTTCTTTCCCCGTCGCCCAGGATGAAATTATTCCCCAATTAAGTATCTCTTTTTGTGAGGCCGAGCTGCGCAAGGTCGGCCACTTAATGTCAACAGCGACAAACACAAAGGGCCGAAGTGTTTCCAGCAAGGTGTATGCAAACAATTCACCCTTCGGCCAGGTGACGGGTAAAACAGCAGCTTCAAACACTGAACACTGCGGCACATTGGCTGGCCAAGAAGAGAAGTCAGTTCTATGAGTCGTTAGAATTTCCTATAGTATTAAAGCCACTGTACCCATGTATGTACATGTACAGTCCTTTAGAAGGGCTTCGTTTTGCACAATGTCACCTCTAATGAAAACGTATTTTCTCCCCACTGATAATTAACTGGTCAGCTTTATACAAACTCAACGGCGGGAAGCAATCAATATATGCAGCTGGGCCAATTCAGGGGTTTATTTGGTCATTTAGCTCCATTATGAAATGACCCCCACTGGCTGTCCATTCCTACAGTTACGAATGTTCCACCATTTCAACCCTGCCTCTCTCCTACAACATCCCCCCCACCCCACCTTTTTTCTCCCCCTTTTAACTCACATAGATAGAAGCATACGTCTACCCCCACTAAAATCGCTTACATCCCATAATCCTATTAACAGGCACACGTCTTGTGCCTGGCAAAAGGGTAACACATGGTGTCATAAATGGTAGGTGTAATTGCTTCTGCGGCCAGATTTTAATAACGATCTACTTATAAAGGTATTAGGCTGGCCTGGCACACATTTTCAATTGTTCGTGATTGTGAGGCAGTCATTGTAACTGATGAACAGACATCAAGAAAGGTGTTCACAGTTGAGTGAATGCGCCTAGAAATGGCCAGATGATAGACTAAACGTCCGATAAAATAGTGAATGATAGGTGCAGACAGATCAATTTAGAATATAGATTTCAAAATTGAAATACAATGGCAGTTATCATAATTGAAAACTCAGACCTGCCTTGAAGACTCTTTGTGGACATGAATATGAATATTTTAAGGTCATTTCTTTATGAATAGTAATGAGCAACAGATCGTGGTCAATATAGGTAACAAATATCAAAGATGTAGTTCTGAGACAACCAACTGGTGATAGAATACTTTATGTAAAGAGCTCCAATATGCTAACCTGATCACATGCAGGGACAGATCATGATATCAAAAAGCACTGATAATTAAGCACCTTCATTAGCATACAACACATGTCACGCATGTCACCTTAAAGTTTCCCAGTGCCACGTCAAAACGAAACTTACACGGAAAACTACGAACCCCAGGTGAGAACTCGTTATGAAATGAGAAACGACGACGGCGGCATACCTAGCTGTCATGTGACACAGACAGAATGTTCAAACAAAGTGCGCGACGACGGTCCAATGCTGGTCGGGAATGTTTGCCCACGACTGGAACACAGGGAGCACGTTGGTATTATCCCGACTTACCGCAGAAACAAGTGCGCGCTTGAAAAAGTGCGGCATGCAGAGTTCTACTGCGCACTACACCGACAGCAACGTATTTAGACAACTGTTTTCGAGTGTTTACCCCACACTCTAGTTACATCACGGAGGGGACTTGTATTCTAGTCTCCATGGCCATGACCCCCTACCCAACTGTGATGTTTCTGATCTTCTGTGTCCATGGTACCATGGGTACACCCCACTGCACCCCCCCCCCCCCCCCCCCCCAGCTCCACGTAAAACCATCCTGTTCAATGTTGGTTTCCTCTTCCAGAACTTTCAGGTGACAATTACAAGGTCTTCATTGTTTTTTCACCTTTTACGATGATCACATAATACCTTTAGTAAACATTTACATGTACACTGTAGGAAACGCTCGTCCTCCAAAATATACAATAACATTCTATCTGTTCAAGAAAGATTCGGATTAGATCTGGGAAAATTAACCATTTATATAATCTTCAACACAGTATGTGCTTACATAAAATAAATGCAGAATGTTTGCCCTAGTTGCACCCTCGGCCCAACTCTACACTCAACTTAGCTCGAATATTCAACAGCTCAAATACTCAACAGAAGCTAATTACCGATGTTTACTCTGTACACCTGTTTTATGTTTTCATGCCATGTGGCCGAGCAAAGCTCCGTGATGGATGTTATTTTCCATGCGAATGTGTCGCCATATATGGGCGTTTCATATGCCACATCCACACAAGTACTAGGCAATACTGATGATTGAAATCACTGCTGTTGAAATCAGTTCAAATGCAATAGTACGTCATGTATATGGAAAATTCTGCACACTTCATGTTAATACCCACTTTTAATCAGGTATAACTCACCGGTTTTGCGTTTCTTTTACTTAAAATATTCCAACTCTCCATTGCGTAAGTGCGTATTATACATGCAACTTTCTGAATTCGGTAACAGATTTATCATGGCACTGCATTCCTCAACATGTGAAAGGTTTGCGACAATGGCTTCAAAATCCCTCCATGTTCACCAGACAAAATGGTGGACAATTCCAACAAGAAATTGCAACATGTACGATAAATGGTTTGCCTCTAATATAAAATATCTCCCAGCTCCGAATGAATCGCTGTAGCAAGAACACACCATAGTCGCCAAAATATTCGCGAAAAAGACCGACAAACCCCCGTACAGTACCATACATCAGAATTGATCCCAGCCCGCAAAGCCTAGCTTCCCCTCCTGCCTGTGAGCTTAGTCCACTTAACAAAACCTACTTTGAAAATCGCAACAGCCATTGATCTTTATTGAAAAACAATTATTCACTAGCCGTGCATGCAACTTAGCTTTAAAGCCAACACTTTTTTTCGGAATCGGTCAATTTTTCGCCGGCGTCTCGTGAAGGGTGGACGAGCCAAGCGTCAATGTTTCCCTCGTTAGGGCATGGATTGGTTCGGGGACGACCGTACGGCGGACGGCACAAGGTGAACCACCGCGAAATCCATGGCAGACTCGCCGAGTGGAATAATACTAGCTCGCGAGTGGTGATTTGCGTAAATTCCCCCCACTTCGGGGCAAAAATCATAAATTTACCCCTTTCGTAGCTCGTTATTTTGTCACTCATCAATATGATAACAGAGATCCTACAGTCATGGTATAAATTGTCACCCTGCCTCAAACATGGCTAAGTTGACACATCACGACTGCCATTTGCAAAATAAAACCTAAATTTTCACATGCTTTCTTTAAACACTGGTATATAGATCTACAAGGTATTATATTCAGCATTAAATATTTTGGTATTTCATTTGTGGTTTGATCACTTTTTTTTTTTATTCTGATGACAGTCATTCCAAGAAAAATGCACATAAATACCTGTACTTTTGGCATTTTTTTTATCTTCAATGGTTAAACTCCCTGTATATTGATTAACCAATTTGATGCCGAAAAAAAAAAAGCAGAAAAATCTATAATTTTGTTTCTGCGTCAAAGCTGGGAGGAACAAAAAGCACCCAGGTGGGAGAGTGTGTTTGTCCTGTAGAAACTCCGCTTAAAGCAAACACACAGCAATTTTCTTCCTCGTTTTCTGTCTCTGCGTGTATTTGTGTGACCATTGTGGAAAACTACGAACATGCCTGAAGTGCTTGAGAAATTAGGAGAATTGTGTGTCCCATTTACCAAACTATGGCTGTACGTGTACATGTACTTTGGCCAACTTACTGAAAATGAGAAAATTTTATGCATGATTTTTTTATCATAATTTTTTTCATCATTGCCTTTATGCTGTGATCAAAAACACGAATAGCTTTGTCTGTATACTACATGTAGATTCTGCTACAATTTGCCATTAATTTTTGTTATAAGTATACCAGATTTTTCCTTTTTAGAAGAATATTTTAAAATTCGTTTTACAAGAATTTTTTACCAACAAAAATGCATTCCAAATTTCTGTAGTCATTTTACTGCTCCTTTGTACACAAATATATCAAATTGCACCGATTCTTTGTTTGATTGCAAATATCCTAATGGTTCAAAATATAACATTGACTGGCACACACAAAGCATAAATCTGGTTGTACTTTCATTTGTTTAGCTAAAACCATCTAATACACAGCTATTCTCCATTGAACACATTGTTCATTTCATGCCTGAAAAAAACTCTTTATTTACAGTAATAAGATCACAGGGAGAAACACAGGTTATGGTTTCGCCAGTGCATCATAATTTTTTTACCATAAATATCAAGAAAGATTAATGTTAATGTTAAGTCATGGAGTAATGTTTTTACACGAAATCTCAACTTGTTTCATTATGTACATGTAATTTTCGTATGTTCTGATCGAAATGTTTCCCATATAATGATTGAGAAAGACATAATTAAACTGATATTTCTGATTGATAATTTTCTTCATGCTAAACAGATAACTTCTTTTCCAGATTTGTTCCGGAGACCTAGAACAAATGACCAATGAAAAGTGATCCCAAACCCCCAAAAGATCATTTCTCCTGGCTTAAACCATCAACTGCCCCTTGCATGCCCCCTTGTCCCCTGTTGGCACTGACTAGCTGGGGGAGTTTATCTCCCTGGCCAGATCCTTGTATTGGTGGGGGTGAACATGGAACTGGCTCCACTTCGCAGCTCTCCTGTCACGTAATGGTCAACTCGGGTGGAAAATAGTCAGCAATAATACTTCGCTTTCTGCTTACACACATGGGCAAATTTTCTGAACTCATTTGACAAAATGATAATGTACAAACAGGACAGTTAAATTTGAAAGTTGAAACATCATGCAAGTTGAATGAAATGAAAACTTATTCCCAACAGAGTAGGCCATTTCAATGAGACAGCTGACAAGTGTGAAGAAACAGCTGGACATCCATGTGACAAATATACTAACTTTTCTATCAACCCCCCCCCCCCCCCATAACTCACCCCTACCCCCTGGCCCAGGGGTGGAGTGGCAGCTTTGACCTTTACAGGGTCAGAGGGATGATGTGGCTATGTCATCATCTATGGACAGCAAACAAGGTCACACTCAGCTGGTCATCTATAGACTTCAAAGAGTGCTATTCAGGTGGAAATGTTGCGATGAGAACCAACACTGGACACGGTCATCAGATGCTAGGACAAGTGGCACCATATGGAAAACGGGCACGAGATAAATTATGCAAGAAAACCATTCAATTAGAGACACTGAAAGAATTCATTATTGATTGCCAGTTATACAATTCGTGATTGACAATTGCACCCCTGACAAATGTGTTGACAATTGCTCCGCTAATACCTCGAATGTTTTATAATTATTGCAATCAACTTCCCCCACTTAAGTTTTTCTTTGAGGGTATGGAAACCATGCTGGCATCATGTCTTAGCTCAACATTTTCCCATTATGATTAATTATTCCCCGAGGGATTCATATCTAGACTCATGTCAATGCGCATAGCCATTGTAATGGTAAACGCAGGTAATCGCTGCATTTCCAAGCTTTCGCTGAATAAATTACCGTCGGTGATTTCGGTGCATGTTCCTTTTTTGGTGTCACATGCTGAAAAAAAAACGTTCCATATCTGTTATAATGCCGATTAATATGCATCCCTGGGAGCGTCATAGTTTTTGTTTTCAGGATACCGCTTCGCACAGCGAGGAAAATGTCTCCCGGTATTTACTTCATAACTCGGAAGACGATGGTCCGATTTCTTCGAGTACCTGTAGAAAAGCTGTTAGCTTTGTTTGAGGAAATTAGTTTCTCCCAGTGAAAGGACAAGTCCCCACATGACGCATTCCAGGTCTCGTCCACTTAGAAATCTCAATATTGTTCCCACGGATTGCTCCGCTCTTTCTAGTGACCAGAAATATCCCTACCGTAGCCCATGGAAACCCCCGCCCCACCCTGTCACAATGCCATCCCCACAAAAAAAAAACCTTTCACTGCTTTTGAACTTTGACCTCTCAAATCTTTGAATAACTTTCTAATCCACAATTCCACATCTGTAACTTTCCGTCCCACTTTTTCTCTCTAAAACTCCATCTTACATTAGATAGAACCAAGCCACTAAAGTCTTTCCATTTTTGGTCGTCCCCAGTGCCCCCTCAGAGCTAAAACTCTGCAACTCCTTAAGGACTCTCAATTTGTGGACGAGCCAAAAAATTATCTTCGGGAATCACAGGGCGTGGAAGCAGGGAAGGGTGGCGGAGAGATGGGTACAGCTGGAAAATCTGGACAGCACAGAGAAAGAGAGACGGAATTCGACTTAAAACAATCGGCTGACAGAAATTGCTTTAATTCCATCGTTAGGACGTTAGCTGAGGAGGCAGTCAGTGCCGGAACGGACGGACGGACGAACGGGAGGCCACATATGGCGAAGGCGACAGATTTTCTCATCCAAGCTTTTAACTGGACCGTCATTCCATTTACGAAGAATGTGTTCAGTGTGACTCAATCTTCCCTACGTCAATGACCATTGCTGACCTTTGCTAAATATCGTCTCATGTTCAAGTTGCATGTTGCTGGTAGTGAGTTTCGCACGGTTTTCAGGGAATGTGCAAAATGTTTTATTTTTTACTGTTGGAGCGTGGTCCTCAATTATGCAAGGCTTCTAAAGCTTCATCGTTAATCAGAATTTCAACGTTAGACTTGTTGAACATGATGGCATATGTGAAGTGAACCAAAAAAAGTTCAGTATAGGCAATTAAATTAGAATCAAGTTTGAACTCAACAATCCATGTGCACATGCACGGTGAAAAAAATAAATTAAAATGATGAGTTATGAACGGACACGGAGATAAATAAGTTATTTCGGTACATGTTTGTTTATAAAAGAATTATTCAAGGACTATACCATTTATGTAACTGGGCCTATTATCACATTCATGAATATTATAATTGCATTCAATATCTTCCATACATGTGTCATGTGTCCCCATACACATGATACATTGCACGTCATATTATATATACCAGTAAATGTACCATACACATGTGGGTCCTGTGTTTTAAGACCACCTCAGTTACCCCCAAAGAGTTGGTCTTCAATGACAGGTGGTCTCCTTTGGTTCAATGTACATGATAAGAGGTCTTGAATCCTAAACCAAAACGAGCAATTCCTTTCACTAGGATCCAGTATGAATTTCACAGAGAAGTGAATTTATTGCGCCCGCACGCAGGTGTCGGCGGGAAAAGGAGCGTGGCACATGTCAATCACGCAAATTTTCTATCCAGGGCGAGCCACAGGATCGAAAAGGACTCACGTAGTAGTTAGATTGGTAATGTACAGATTACTACAGAATGAATTCTCTGCATGTGCACGTTTGAAAATTCAGCGACTACATGATACAAACAAATTTTTTGCTGAGTTCATAGGAAACCCCTTTGTGTTGATCCATGTGGAACCATGGCTGATACCCTGAGAATATGTACTTGAGATCTCCTTGAAGCAGTAATTGTAGCTGCAGAGGACGTTACATGAAGAATGGAAACAATGCGACAAACGTAGGACCTGCTGAGTCATGGCAAACAGGATTTTATTCACGGAAAATGGGCATTTTTCCATGTTTGCCATTTATAGTTCATCTCTGCACGACGCTTGGTTGTTGGAGACGAGGTAATGCTTCAAATCTGCATGCTTGGAATGCAGAGCACAGTCGGGGACAGATAAAATTTAGGGTGGTGCGTGCATTGAGTAGGGGGAGGGGTTGAAATGCGCAACTGAGGTGGTCATAAAATGCAATACACACTTGCAATCCCGAAAACAGTATCACGACATGAACATACATAAACTAGATAAAGTGGGTTCGCGTCTTAACAATGAACTGTACAGTTGGCTGTATTGCCATGCATCATTGCACAAGTCGAGAGGTGTTGAGGATGAAGATCATATGTATGTACCAGCTAGAACTGGCAGGGAAAAAACTCAAGTGGAACATGGACTCAGATGGCACTTTCAGGATACCATCACAGTGCTGCCTCGATCTCTGCTGTACTGTCGACAAGGTGGTGGTGAGGGCAAGATGACTCATGAATTGTCCCACCAACCCAAACCAATCCCCCCTCACCCCCCACACCTCCCACCTTACAAATGTCCCCTCTCCAAGAATTTGAGATCGCTCCACACAAAAGACCAAGGTGTTGTGTCTCACCTTTCGGGCCATTACGTGTTCGCAGCAGAGCTGGGTCCCAAACAGCGCAGCTTTAAATAACGGAACGCTGGTCAAACAGTGGGACGGAGAGTGAAGCAAAGGCAGCACAGTTTTTTTTCCTCTGTTAACCAGCAGTGGGGACAAAACCCGGCAAGCAAGCGAAAAAAGGGGGGCAAAATAAGAAGCAGTTTCAAAACTGCAAACAAAACGGGAGCTTGTTTGCCGAGCCATTAACTACGGAAGACTGCCCCTGCATGTTTGCAATACATATGCAGCGTTGTCGCAGAAGAGGGGGGGGGGGGGGGGAGGGGTTGTTATAGCTGTCTCCATGTGGGAACACAAGGTGGGAAGTTATGGACCAACTTCTCCTCTCCTTTGCTTTTCCACTGCCACCACCCTCCGTTCCCCCCGCCCCCCCCCCCCCCCCCCCTCATCCCTCTTTCCCACTACTGCCCCCGTCACTATTCAGATGCACCAAGAAGTCCCCCATCCGTCCGTGGAACTAATACCCCTTAGCACCTCTGACGACAGTTCCTGACAACGTGCCTGGACACGCTCCGCTGATTATAAGCGAAGCAGCTCTCAATCGCAATCAAGTGAGACGGCCACGACAGCGTATTCATACGCCGGGGGTAGGCTACCTGGACGGCTAATTGAGGAGTGACGACGGTGAATGCTAAACCCCTGGCAACTTCTCCAGCGGTTGCCATGGACGCCGTGACAAACTTTGTCGTGGCCAGGAAATTTGTCTTTTGATGCAGACTTAAATAGGCATTGAATCTGGCCAGCGAAATTAAGTGGATTTCGCCAGGGCTGGGCAATCTGGCGAATGGGTGGTTTCTGTGGTTGGAAACTCACACCTTTTGGAAGGGTTGGATACGTAAGAAGCAGTGTAAAAGCTTCTATGAGTTTGCTCATTTGAGATCAGCGGATGTTGTAGGGAGGGGTTGGGTGGGTAGATGGGGGGGGGGGGGGGGGGTCTTTGGCTGATCTTGTATCAAATTACGTCGTGATGGGTCATCACAGGATCTAGACTTCGAAATGACAATCTGCTGACATCAGATATTCTATGGACTCTTCGAAGCCACTCCGCACTGTGGCCAAATGATTGTCAGACCAAATCACTTAATAAAAGTTCAAAAATGTTCCAAAAGTCTGCAGAAGTTCAAATGCAAAATTTTTATTCAATGTAAAACGATCAATCACCAATTCATTACAATTCATGCAAATTAAACTCATGGAAATTTCAATTTTTTAAATTAATATATATGTTTAGCTGTAACACATTATCCCTTTCACCATACACATAGGTATACAGATGTATTATTTAATCCATTTACATGTTTTCTAAACGGCTCCACTGTTGTCATCAATTCAGTGCAGGTGAATACACTGTATTAGACGGATACATGTGATAATACACATGCCATGTCAGTATTTCAAAACCCTGACAAAAACTTTTATACAGCTTGACATACATTAGTTCCTCTGCATGTGGCGACAATTTGATCTAATGATGTCTTTGACATATTTCAGCCACCTACAACGCGTCAAAACAAAAACCCATCCAGTGCATAGGTGTCAGAAATCACAGTAGTGACTGCGTCACTGTCCAATATTCACGCTTCACAATAACGATCAATCAAGTCACGGTCGACTCAGGAGTTACGCTATGAATGCGCACGGAAAATGACACTGCCCATCAGTGGATGAATACTGTTTTCTTTCGCTGTGGGTGGCGACCGTTGTCAATGTGGCAGCGTAGAATAAGCCACGGAATTGTAGCGATGTGTACGTGTAAAAGCCACATTGCAAAGGTATCATTGTATGTCGGTTAACTCTTTTAGAATGGACAGTTGCTTGGATATTATATGGCATCACCTTTCACACAAAAGTTGAGTTGCAATTATTGCATCTATAAATAGCTAGTATAGTTCTGAGTATACAGTTTTGTTTCTACGTCTCTTGATGAAATGTGGAATATTTTTTCATCAAAAAGTATTCGACTACGTTTTTTTATTTTATTTTGCACTAAAATCAAGACATATTCGGACCTGGTTCACGGGAATACGACAACGGCATAAACATTCCTAATGCGTGTGTTGAAAAGCTCGTAAATACTATTGAGTGTAATCCGTGGGACATTATTGCTAATTGGCGTATTGTTTTCCGAACATTAATGCCAGATAAACGGTCCGCTACTATATATTGTTACCACTGTAATGCGAAGAGAGGTACCCTATTCCTGACGTGTCAACAGCACTGAATAAATATTATGTTACCTGTACACTGTACGAGCCAGTGAAAACGACTCAAATCACCGTCGGTGATGTACGGAACTAATACCGTCCTAATGACGTTGTCGCCTGATAAAGGGTCATCAACGGTAATTCACGCCGAATTAGGAAAGTGAAATGTGATCAGATTATTTGCGAGTCACACTTGATTATTGTTCTTACGTACACCACTTTGTAACCTGAGGACTTGTCGTTCCGTTTCTCACATTTGGCTCTGCCGTCCCATAAAACCCATAGAGGTGGACGCCATGAAGCTCATTGTGACGAATCCTGAAAGGCTTCAAATAGCGACAACTAACGAGCAACTCGAAGAGCCTCCCCACGGATTATATTGCAAAGTTTGTTTCGTTTCCCACCTGAAAAGCCGCTGGAATATTAGTGTTCCGAGAGTGACTGTGTTATCATATGCACCCAGTAACCCTCCCCCCTTTAATGGAAAGGTTGTTTTTGAACGGCTGACTCTACAAAATCAATCGATTACTCTAATTTCTCTCCTTCTATGTACAAGCACATATTACACATGTTCCAAGCACACAATTACAATCGCGGTAAGCTCCAGAATTTGTGCCCCGCATCTTGTCATGTTACACTTTATCCTGCATACAATCATCGCACAAAAGGCAATATTAAATGCCACACCTTTGCTGACAAGGCAGCTGACTTGCTAGTTTTTGGCTGTGGCAATATCAATATTGTTGAGATCTACTTTGTCCCGCTTTGCCAGCCAGGTATGAAGTTCACATACTGTATATTCTTGAGATTATGATGTCAACATAGTGATGTAGGTTTGCCCTACACATGTAATTATATATAAATTATACAAATTTAACTAGACGCTTCCGGTCGCCTACAACTGCTTGGGTGTATCCCCGTAGCCCCATCATCTCTATCGCCCCAAATATATTACTGATAAGCGTGAAAAACTAAAGCAAGGGCTAAAAAGATAAAAGTTCTGGAACTTAACTATTCTTATTCCATGCAGTAAAACTCGTAACAATTAATAAATTCATTAACCTATTACTTCTCACTAAACCAAATAACCAAATAACAACTTGGTTGTTATGGCAACCAAAATCGATTGGTGTCTTGATCTTACCGTGAGACATGTCCCTGTAAAAAATTATCATAATCGGTTCAGATTTGTCACCAAAGTATCTGCGGACGTGGCGGTCCGGCAGACGTGGTGGACGCGGCGTGACGATCGCAAATCCATAGTATCTGCCGACCTTCGTTCTGGGGATACAATAATTATGCATCAAATAAACAAAGCTTTCTTTTATGACATCGATCTACAAACAGCACAGCTCACAGTCACACCGTTTCAAATCTGGGACCGATAATTGCCGCTCATGCACTCTCTCAATGCACGTGCATTTACATGATA
The DNA here is from genome assembly GCA_949152475.1 of Terebella lapidaria. Taxonomy (NCBI): domain Eukaryota; kingdom Metazoa; phylum Annelida; class Polychaeta; order Terebellida; family Terebellidae; genus Terebella; species Terebella lapidaria. The sequence continues at coordinate 22,732,691 of OX424565.1, forward strand.
TGCGTGTACCTAACACTGCATGTGAGAAGAAATGATGTCAGTCAACAGCTAAGTCGGCACTGTAAGAAGATAATGAATCAGCCTGTGCTGATCATTGTCTGATTTATAATTCACTTCTTTCCGACTCTATTGTGACTCAGCCATACAGGTTCGGAAATATGAGTGTGAAATATGGCCTTGATATTTTTTTAGTTTTCAAAAAAAAATGATACATTGTTACTTAGTTTGTACTTTGTATATTAACAAATTGTTGAAAGAATTTTATACACTAACAGTAAATTGCAGTCACTGATAGGTACATGACACTGTTATACTAGTGATTTCTGTTTTATATCAAATCAGTGTGTGTAAAAACACAAATTCCCAATGCATACATTTTGCGAACATAGCATTCATTTTTTTCAATTCGATTTCATTTCAAATTTGTTTTATTATTCTATATATACATGATATACTTGCATTAATTTCAAGCATTTTGGACACTGAAATAATGCCTATTATTAATTTTCATTGATGTTAGTGGTTCAAATCAACTGATTAAAAAACATAGTTGCTAATGACAGAACAATATTGACATAAGTATGTACAATATTGAATTTTTATATAAACACTTATTTATATGAAACTAAAATTACTTCGCAATTATAAAATCCACAAAATAAAATGAAAAGTCTCTAAAAGTTTATTCCATCATGCAAACAACATTTTTGACACCATGGACACAGCTGTACTACAGCTGTACTATACAGCTGTTCATACTGTAACCTATCCACATGACACTTACCCCTGCAGCTGTTTTTTCTCTGCTTCGTCAGACGTCTTGGGTTTCTCACTGCGGTACACATGCTTCTCTTGTGTCCTGTTTGAAATAGCAGAAATCAAGCGGAAGGGCATTACAATAAATTGTGAAAAGAACTCTCTGTAGTAGAAGTTTGGATCCCCATTAATTAATGAATGATGGTTATCAATGTTTCACTCAAATGTCTATAACCAGTTTCCTTATTTTCAATAAACCATTTGAATACATGTATATTTTGAAAGAACAAACTTCAGGTTCAGTTCAGCGATATTTCCTCCAAATTAAACAAGAAAATGATTCAATGATTACAAGACACACCTTGGAACTCATACCCAATCATCATGAGCATTTATTTTATCTGTATCACAAAAATCACAATCATACAAAAAATATACTTTACATATATACCGTAATGTACTGGTCAGTGACGAACATTATTTGGGCAATTTGAAACTTTTGAAACTCGCGCTCAGACAGAGAACATAACCAATTAGTTTGTTGCTAATTCTCTATATACTGTGTCAGTTCTAACTTTGTAGACCATGCAAGCATCATGAGCATATCATCTGTCCGGAATATATGAAACAACTATCCAAACAGCCATGGGAATTCAATCTAATCCTGTTGTTTTTGGCCACTCCATTGTTGGGATGCACCTAGCTTGTTATGTATTGGCATTAATTAGCCCACTACAAAGTGTTTTTTCCCCATCACAGGAGTGCTTTCAAAACTTTTAAGATAAATATCTCAAGTTTGGAGGTATGCTCATATTATAGTCGGCGTCATTGGTCTGTGAGCGGTGGTTTTTCGGCAACTACTCTGTCAATATTTGAGATAATCCTATGGAATTTATTATTAACCGCCTAACTAAGAATGTATTTTCAAGAAGATTGGATGCGATGCAAAAAAGTTGGCCTGTCTCGTCCATCCTAAATTCTAGTGGAATCGGCCGCGGACTGCCCCCAACTGCGGTAGCATTTCTATAGATAACATTTTGATGCTTTCCTATTTCATTACATATCGGCCATTTGGGCTAACTTTTTTGTTCACACACCAATTTCTCCGAAAACGCATATCCTATTAGGCGAATAAAAAATAACACTGCTGCCGAAATTGCATCAAAATATATTATGTATTGACGGAATAATGGCGAAAAAACGACCGCTCACATACCAATGACGCCTTTTATACTAAATACTTCAATCAAAGTGCTCTGACTTCAAGAGGGGCTATATATGGAGTTATCATGCTACGAGCAGAATAGTATCCAAATATACATGTACAGAACATACTAGTATCCAGGAAATACATGTACCGGTACATGTACAAGTGATGTTTCTAAATATCATGAAAAAAAACCATCAGGACTTTTTCACATTTTGACTCTAATCAACAAATAACAAGACAATATTAGATACTAGTACATTTAAGCAGACAAGAAATGACTGTCAAACAAAGTTTTATATCTATATTTATTTTCGCATTCAGGTTTTCCATTATTCAGTGGACTTTATCATTTTGGGCTGGATCCCAGGTCCCCTACTCATATGATTAATACATGTATCCAAACAAGAAATGGAAGCAAACAAAAATATATTTAGCAATTCCATAGGACTCATATATCGTGTAATTTGAAGTTGTACAATTATAAAACATACAAAAGTGTACTTGAGTTAGAAGTTTATTTGAATATTGATATTTTATGGAAACACAGGGTAGCCATGTCTCGGTTCAGATGTATGAATAATAGATTATCTGTGGAAAGTTTTCGACACTCGAATGTGAACAGAAATAGACGATTCTGTATGTTCTGTCAATCAAATAACTCTGACATGTTAGAGGACGAAATTCATTTTTTATTGATATGCCCCGTGTACAAAGAATTGAGGACTAAATATCTGCGAAAATATATAGTAAACAATGTTAACCTGTGTGAAATGTTTGTAACTATAATGTCTTGTAAAAACCACCAGTGTGTAAAGGACCTTGCGGCGTATGTATTTCATGCTTTTACATTGCATTACGAATTTAATTCATTGTCTTGTAACATATGTATATAATGTACTTGTCACTTGTCTTGAATTGTGTAACGTGATGCACATGGGCTAATTGGCCTTTTGTGAATAAAAGCTATCGAGGATAGTCAAAATCTTCAAGATTTCAACATTGACATCTTGGAAGGTTGTCAACATTTATACAAATAATTCATCAATTTACATATACATATGACTAGAATTTAGTATCAATGTGAGATTATAAACAACAGTTACCAGGCGATTTAGCAGCCAGTTATTCAAGTTTTCTAAAAATGCTAGTTGTCTGCGGTTAACCTATCAATCGTACAGTACAAGCCCTAGTTCCAACCACCATGATGAACGGTATCTGTCAACTCGCATATGATAAATCTGGGTTTGCGTTTTTTTCCGTTTTGACGGACGATTTTATCGTGAATCTAATAATTCGAACATTTCAAAATTTAACTAGACGTCAAGGCCTAAAGATGCCTTGGAGGCATTTCGGTGTGATGAATAATTTATAATACTAGATATCGACGAAAATGAAAAATGTCGACAAATTTCGGGTCAAGGTCAAAGTTCATCCATAATACCCGCTAGACATGTTTGTCTAGGGCGACGAGTCCGAAAATACCATCCGTTTCGCTCTACGACGCACCGTTTCCGAGATATCGACGAAAACAAAAACTGCCGACTCGGCAAAAAAATTTCGGGTCAAGGTCAAAGTTCATCCATAATACCCCTTAGACATGTTTGTCTAGTGCGACGAGTCCGAAAATAACGTCCGTTTCGCTCTACGACGCACCGTTTCCGAGATATCGACGAAAACGAAAAATGCCGACTCGGCAAAAAAATTTCGGGTCAAGGTCAAAGTTCATCCATAATACCCCTTAGACATGTTTGTCTAGGGCGACGAGTCCGAAAATAACGTCCGTTTCGCTGTACGACGCACCGTTTCCGAGATATGCAGGATGAATCAAGGATGACTCAGCAAAAAATTATTTCGACCTCTAGGTCAAAGGTCGTTTGAGGTATCGATCCCAAAATCAATAGGGTTCTTCCCTGGTGATATATAAACCTCCGTGCAAAATTCTGCAACTATTGCCTGAATATTTTTTGAGTTATCGTCCGGAAACCAAGTTCCTCGATTTCATCCTCACGGACCTCACGGACCTCGGAGCCGGATCAAAAAAAAAAGTACACCCTAGAGATGTTTGTCTAGGGCGACGAGTCCGAAAATAACGTCCGTTTCGCTCTGCGACGCACGGTTTCCGAGATATGCAGGAAGCCTCAAGGATGAATCAGCAAAAAATTATTTTGACCTCTAGGTCAAAGGTCGTTTGACGGATCGATCCCAAAATCAATAGGGTTCTTCCCTGGTGGCATATGAACCTCCATGCAGAGTTCTGCAACTATTGCATAAATATTTTTCCAGTTATCGTCCGGAAACCAAGTCTTAAAATTAGCCTTGATTTCATCCTCACGGACCTCACGGACCTCCGATCCGGCTCAAAAAGAATAGGGTTCTTCCTCATATCATTTCTGACTTGCTGACACCCTGTCACAGGGTCAGGATTTGTGAACTTATTTCAGAACATAACATGTTTTAGATGCATGAAATACAGACTGCGTATCATTTTCCACCCCTCTCAGTTGTTTCCAACGATTTATGTCCCTCAATTTATGTTTTTTCCATAGTTTGTCACTTGACAGTTGTTTGTTTACATTGTCATCATGGTGCAGTATTGTCATGCTACAAACTGCCACTCAAATTAGCCAATCAGGGAGCAATCAGCTGATAATGGGTGTGATGTCATAATCCGGGAAATATCCCCTTTTGGCGCCAAATCTTAGATTGAAACATTTTAGCCTGTGGTTGAATAGGGTCCTGCCCGTGAATAATGCTAGGCAGTGTACATGTGGAATTGATAACGATTTCAACCATCACACTATTGTCGACATTATTCATAGCACATAAATGCCAAATTTGAGAGTGTAGATAATTATAAAAATAAGGACAAATCTAGACTATAGGTCTAGCTCAAATATAAATTGTTTGTGGAGATTACATAACTGTTACATTCATATTAAATTGTCCTTGACATGTTCTGTGCTTTACCCGGTTAAATTTGAAACTACCCCCTTGGATCAAATGAGTGTCGATGAATGAATAATCCATGGCATGTGCTCCCATTTAATATACCCCATTTATCGCTCAATAACACGCATCTTTACACAAAAATATGTCACATTGACAGTTATAGTAGAACTTCAGATGAAACGTGTATTAATTTTCGAATACTTTACATACCGGAGATCGAACACTAGTATGTTTTCTTTGGAAATACAAGCAATTTGATGTTTTGACAATCTGATTGCAGCCATCTTGATTGGGGAATTCCCACAATATGGGTCGCTTACGAGTTTGCTAAACATGCCACTTGCGGCATTGAAAATAATTGTGCAAGTACAGTTACGGAAACTTATTAGTGACTTTTAAGGATCAGAATTTTTTCTTCAAACATGTATCATTAACAGACTCTCTATTATGTATGTTCTCGATCGATTTCGCGCGCTTTGGAGAAAATGTGAGGAAATATATGGGTTTCTTTCAACACATATCTACATTTTATTCGAGCATAAAATTATGGAGAGAAAATGCAGCAAAATTTCTATCATTCATGATAGACTAATCCGTGGGGAGTATATCAAATATTCAAATGTAAAATTCGTTACTCAATAAAGCACCGAGCTATGATAATTAGGCCCCTGAGCCTACAATGGCATTACCAATTTGCCCATTTCTATTGTTGTGTCTGACATGCCTAAACAAAGGCAATATTATAATTCCATCATCCATGGCTCATTCATCAAAAGGATAATATATTTGTCACAAAAGTAGTATTTTATGTATGCAATTAACTTGATGGAATAAAGGTAATGGCGGGGGATAATAACAAAATATTACACATAAATAATCAAACCGTAAATACCGTGTGTGCTTTATTGCTATGGTGTTTTTGCTTTGTTGTTTTTTTGTAACTTTATGTACTCTTTTTTTTTTTCAATATATATATATTTATTCATTTCGAATGGACATGTAAAATATATATATTTATTCATTCCAAATGGGCATGTAGACAACATTCACAGTACTTTGACAACATTTTGCATGACATACATGTGCATGTACTCGCTCCAAACGTTCGCTAAAACTATGCTAAATCCACTACATTAAACAGGCATACCAAAATATGAATTTATATGTACAATTGTACACGTATATATGTTAAATGAGAGATTGAACGTATGGATTCACAAGCTAATATAATCATATTCATTTTTCAAGAAACACGCTTATTTTACTCTTATGTTGTTATGTTTCCTCCTGGAAAGGTGTATGTACATGCTATGACTGAGCATAGTATTTTATATCTGGGGAGTTTTTGGGACGAAAAACATGTATACGGTATTCCTCCCAAAAATAACCATTACCCTGTAAACTTATCAGGTATATATCGGCCATGAAAAAAAAGTAATATATAGTACCTAATTGATTTATGTTGATCACCGGCGTTCAAAGAAACCAATTATCAACATGCTAACTGGGACGTTTTCGTGATTTAATCTTTTCCCCTTCGAGATAACGAAGACTTTTTCTCCTGGAGACAATCCAAGTTTTTTTTTCTCAAAAAAATAAAATATTGCACATTGCTGCAGTTAAGACGCAATTTTTTTTCACCTGCAGTTAAGCCGCATGCCTTTCACGAGTTAGGTCTAAAACAAGCAATTTCCTTTGATAGGTAGATTCGTAATTCATTTTCGACACGGATCATGTGAGGTCAGTTGATGATGTGTAAAGAGGCGGTAGATCTACCACACGTCTCCTATGCATGTAGACTAGCTACCTTATTAGGGGTTATTGGAAACTGTGGACAATACCCCAACATGGGGCGCGAGGGGGTGGCACCAAGGGAAATGTAGGGTGGCTTAAATCAGAGTAATATTATCCCCGCTGTGCCTTGCAAAGGGAAACAGCGTTCCAGATGAATGGTCCGTGCCCAAAGTGCAGCTGACGTGTGCCAAGCTTCGCTGGCCGCACAGGTGATGCGTGCCCGGCTACTGAAGCTGAATTGTCTCTCGTTTTTAACACTTCGTTTCCCTTGTGGTCCCACGCCGTGACCAACGAGAAGGGATTTGTCAGTGCACCCCTAATCCCAATGGCAGGCGCACAATACTACAATAGGTCATCTTGTGTGGGGAAAATGAAGAGTGTGCGCCCTTGTTATATAGGATAAATGTGACAATTGCCCAGCTATAGCTAGCGTTGAATCATACATCCATTAGTATAGGACTACAAAAGATTTGTTCTTCGGTCTATTAGTTTGTGCAGATGTAAGTGTCTTGACGGTGACCCGACTGACATAAATTCCCATTAGGCCATTCAATCAATTAAACAAACGAACATTTGTTTGGATGTAGGGTAATATACTCCCACTTGATCGCAACGAGCAGGCCCATCTACATATTCAGAATAATCTATACATCAATTAAAATCGAATACAAATAACAACAATAACTTAGGTCTCACAAAAGAACGTGAATTCAATGAAGAATATCAATGCTACTTTACATAACATTCAACTATATCTCAATTTTACCCTTCTAACCCTATACCAACATGCAATTAATAAACGATTAAACAACAACAAAAAGAGACGCCTTTGATAATGTTGTAGTGTAAGTTCATGTTCGATAGTGTACATTTATTTCAATTACTCGAATGGAAGGAAAAATTTATTTTGTATTATATAGCTCAGATACTAATTAAATTCAGTTTATTTCAACATCAACATATAATGCAATGATTCGATACATGCAAACAGACACAGATGTTGAAAGAAGAATGCATGGAAGCCTAGGCTTGTATATTTGCAATTCCCCAACCAAAACTCGAGCAAGAAATATTGAAATTTGATTGTATTTTCCCCATCCTGATTAAGCAGTACATAAATAATAAACAGAGATTCATTCAACAATACCTATTTCGCTATGAACGTGATCAATAATAATAGATTGCGAAAATAGTACAAAAAAGATGAAGAAATACTCCATGGCCAGTATGTAAACATTACAATTCGATTTAGTTATAATCGAATTGTAATTTGTAACCGAAAATTTACGATACGAATACGATACAAATGATTCCATTTTACATTACAAATATATAAACAACCACCCCATACGACACTAAACAATAAACCTCCTATATATGTTTCATATGCCTTGACAGTTGGAACAAATTCTATATCAGTTTAACACTGGAAAGGCCGAATCAAATTGTATTCTATATGGAATAACGAGCACAAGAATGTACATGTATGATTTTTTTTTTTTACAAAATTCTGTCAAAAATGTATTTTTAAAAAGTTAAACGAAATGCAGCGCTATTATAGATCTGAATATAACTAAATAGGCCTATGATTGATAAATGTGGCGAATGCATGAATACATATATCTGACCCTTGTATATGGTTGATTGATAGAGTTATTTTGGTAAACTCCATACATGTAAACAATTTTGACACAAAAATCATATAAATAAACCCAAGCATATATATACACACAACACAAAATAAAACTTATTTCCGTTGTGGTTCTCATGTAAATTCAAGATGAGCTGGCCAAATTAAAGTTCTAAAAATATAATGGCATATTTTATATATTTTTCGTCATTGTAGCCTAACCTTCTTTAGAGCTAAGATAGAGGCCTAAATAACAGAAATGTAATGTCTGAAAGAGAACTTATCAACACTTAATGAAACGACTGTATTATTATGTGGCAATAACATAGCCTTCCATGTGGGAATGTGTAGAACATGTCGGCCACCGTAGGAAATTGGTGTATTGCGTTGTGTATTGTGTCAATGGTGTACAAATGTCAGCCAGGGACACTATTTAGCAACTTTCAAAATTACTTGGATAGGGATTAGTGTTGTTTCATATATTTTAAATGGTCTAGCTTCTGTATGTGGTCTATTTCCATGTGTTTTAATGCAAAGATAGACAGAAAGTAGCATTTGTTTGGAAGAACATGTACGGACCGGAGCGGTCTGACGCAGGCGCACTTGTTTGTTATGGTTGCGCACTAGGTATCTGCGCAGGGTCTTTTGGTGCCAGCTGAACAAACATGGACGTCCAAGAAATATTGCATATTGTCGTTTCATAAATACAAAAATTTCTGACCCCCGAACGCCGGATCGACCAGTGAAAAGACACCTGAGGTAACATCAGTTGTCCGAGTCTTGTTGTTTATTGTCTGATTCGATTTTGAGTGAGGTATGACCATGGAAAGCGTGAGTGAACTGACCGAACAGGCCCTGACGGGCTCGAGCAGTGAAGCCAGTACGACAAGCACTGCAGTGACGGCTGTCACCGCGTCTGCCGCTGAGCTCGCCGAGCCCAGCCAATCGACCGCTGCTATTGGGGGAGCCGCGCCGGTGACTGTGAATGGCAGCGACTCGGCCCCAGCCACTGGCACCGTCGCCGAGAACGATTTAATCGGGCCAGCCGACCTTTCACCCACCATTTCTCGATCGGATGCCGTTGAAGTCAGTGTGTCCAACATGATCGACAGTTCTGAATTTCGATCTCAAATGCCTGAGCCAACATACCACACTTTGAATGGACGTATGAGTCCTGGCTATAACAATAACAGTTATGCCACACTTACACCGCTGCAACCTTTGCCTCCAATCTCAACTGTCTCTGACAAGTTTGGAGCTTCGTCGCCGAATGTCACTGGAAGTTTTACGTTTATGCCGAACAATGTGGACATGAACTCCTATCGTTATGAGAAGTTAGGGAGCATGAACATGAACATGGGACCACAACTTGGCTCCTCGCCTCCGATGCCGATGATGACCCAGAGCTATGCACAACCGACACAGAACATGACGACATACCCTTCATACAATCACAACGGGCTACCTTCTCCGAAAACCGAACAGAAACCCATGCTGTCACCAAATATCCACAGTGTGACGCCGTACGACACGTACTCGCGGAGCTTGGTTCCGGCTACGACGGCGCGACTGCACTCACCAAATCCTGTGATGCCAACGACGATAAACGGTCTGCATCCATCTCATACCTCGTCCCCGCTGCACAGTCACGCTCTCAGTACCTCGCGCATCGACAGACCAGCCTCCTCCTTGGACTCACAGGGTTCCAAACAAGAAATTGAAGAGATCAACACAAAAGAGTTAGCACAGAAAATCAGCAGCGAATTGAAGAGATACAGCATACCACAGGCAGTTTTCGCACAACGAGTGTTATGTCGGAGTCAAGGAACACTAAGCGACCTGCTTCGGAATCCCAAACCCTGGAGCAAGTTAAAGTCTGGCAGGGAAACATTCCGCCGCATGTGGAAGTGGCTTCAGGAACCTGAATTTCAACGAATGTCCGCTTTGAGATTAGCAGGTAAGTCAAAGAGAAAGAGTGGCAGTAGTGAGCCCTAGATGTGACCCTTCAGTCCTCCTACCCTCACACACACACTAGCGTTCAGGACTAACGCCCTAGCCACCCATCCTTCGGATTACGTCTTACAGGCTTCCATCATGGACTACTGGATATTGTCTCTGATATCTCTACTCTGGATTATTTATCTCTATTTATTTATTTATTGTATACAAAAATGACACGCCACAAAGTGTGCTTTTGTGGCCGACCACAGATTTGGACGAGATGTGTCGTAACAAGTGTGTTGTATTCTGATGTCAGGTAGCAACCTGTATGTGTGTATCATAATAGTGGGCCGAATTGTATTCAGCCTATACAGGCATTTTTTCTCGATCTATGTACACGTAAGGGTGCTGATTCAATGGTGAATGCTCACTACAAACCTCTTGAGAAACTACGTACACAACTTGTCGTTGAGTATCCGTCACAAAGCAAATATTGCTGGACATGACCATTAAAGTCGGTGACAAATTTTCCACCATGATATTGCTGGAACCATGGACTATCTGAAATACATTTGACTAAAATATTGTTGCAAATACATTTAGAATATCTGTCCAGATGAAATTGTGCAAGTGCCAGAATATTCAGCATTTAGAGTTGTTTGTATCGGCAGGCAAATATTAACTGTTGGAAGTATAAATAGGCTTTATGTTTGAAGCATTGTGAATTTGTTTGAATTCAAGGCTAGTGTAGAGTTTTCGGCAAACATTATGCTTCACCTGCGCTAATCCAAGTACGGTTGAATAGATCATGTTGAAATTATAAGACCATAGTCAGGAATTTTATGAAATATAAAATATCTGTTTGCGTCATGTTGTCATAATAAGCATGATAAGACAGAACAGCCAAGTACATGTATGCTTTGATTCGGTGCACCAGTAATACTTCCTGATAAGCAAGCACTCTGTTGCGATGAGTAAATGAACGAGCCCTCGTGGTTATGAAAGTGAAACTAGTCAATACTTGGCTCGTTGTACCCGCGAAAAATCATTGCACATATAGATCCGTTGTAGGGCCCTGTGGAATTCACGCAGTCGCTTGTGACTTGGTGACTTTATTGAAAATCAATTTATGGATTCGGCGACCCCACAATTGACAGGCACCACGAGTGCAAGTCAATGGAGCACTTAAGTTTAAAGACCTTTTGATTGTGAGCGATTTGATCATATGATAGTTTTGCTGGGTTGCTTTTCCCTTTGTCACTTGTTGCTGTAAATAATGTTGAATGATAAATATTTATCTTGTTGTAATCATGTCGGGCAATGGATTTGATTGTTGTGATATAGTGGACAGCTCCGCTGTGCCTGGGATTGCATCAGGGTATGCCAAAGTCACCAGCCCACAGCCCAAGACTGGTAAAAAACATCCTGGGCTGGTAATAATAACAGTTTCACTGGCCCAGGTGGCCGGAAAGTTTTTATCAGCAAAAATATCAACTCTAGTAAAATAAATTTTTAATATAGTAAAATATTTCATTTGTCAGTAATATATTATTCAACCAGATCTTGGATCTTCAAATCATGAGCATGATACGCCTCAGCTTGAGGCTGGGGGCATGGCAGTAAGAAGGAGCAGTAAGACTGGGGGCAGTAAGACTGATTGGAAATATGCACAATTCAAGCTGACAATGTCAATTTATTTGCTTAATATACTACAACGGATCTACATATCGCCATGCATATCTCAATTCTACTATTTTGTTGGGTGTGACTTATGAATTCTGGGCCAGTAAAAATTGCTGTGGGCTGGTAATATCGAATTGTTTACTGGTCCAATGGACAGTAATTTTTTCCCCACTTTGGCATACCCTGGATTGCATATAATATGTACATCTTCATTGACGTTCATGTTTTCGTAGAATAACCTTGTTAACTTTGATATACTGTGCAAAATAAAGGAAACAAAAAGGCGAAAGAAATGTTTGAATCATATATTATCTGGTGGAATTAAATCATTATATCATCTGTTTTAATAGAAGGCTGATCATATTCTTCAGCCATAATCCATCTAGGGCAAAATATTATAATTGTCAGATTATATTGTCACACCTGAGTGAAGTTTAACACTATATATTTTCCCTGTGATGTTCCAAAGACGGCGTCAAAACTTGACACCAGATTTAGAGCAAAGAGTTTTACGCTGCTTGCCTGTCAGTGTATTACACTTGAAAGCTTTCACGAGTGTGCCCCATTCGTGTAAGCACTTGCCTGTAGTTGGCATGTATCTGTTGGCACATGCTCCCAACTAGAGGCATTGCCAAGCGCGTTTACCACAATGTACCCACGGTAGTGTGTGCATGTTGGCGAACCATCCGCTAATATTTTCATTTCAAATCTAGCGAGGTTGGCGGCGTGTTTGCCCTGTTGTATGCAGCAATAGTTTTACCATGTGTGTGTGTGTGTGTGTGAGACGGTGAATGTGTATGCCACACTTAGTCGCATATGGTGCCAAGCCGCCATACACCACCAAAAGGGGGCGAGAATACAACGAAAAGCTGGCACCATCAATTATGCCACAGCCATCTTTAATGCATGGCTCTGAAAATTTCATGCCAGGATAGAAACAACTTGTGTTTGACAGGCAGTGCGTTGTCACAGCTTGCTGTAGGGTGTGACACTGGGCTCGATGGTCTAAGACATACTCAGGTGACAAGGTAACTCCAGCTGAAACTGGAGTGGTCTTCTGGGGGCAGGGAGGGAGATTTTTGAAATTTTGATCAAATTCAAGTGTCCTTTGCTTTGGGAAAAATAGTAATTCATTTGACTCGTTTCACACAATATTTCACTAAATTGTTGATGACTGGTGTAGAATTATAACAAAATATGGAATCATTGTTTCCCTAAGTTTGGTATAGTAGCCTACCACATGGTCCAATTGTCCCTTGTCACTAAACTTTGGGGGGGAGGGGGGGGGGGGGGACAAACTAAGGGCCCTTTGTTATGCAAGATGTCATTGTTCATTGCTGCTATTGTTCCCAGTCCCTCCGCGCTTTACACCTGTGCTAGTTAGCTTGCTGATGACAGGAATGTGTCCCCACGAGACGATGGTGACCATGGCCGTTATATCGTCGTCATCGTCCCTTTTGCCTGGACAGTACATGTAGTAGACTGCTGTCTTCCACGGGGCAGATGTTGTGCACTGTACCGTACATTAGGCTGTAGGCTGGACACTAATTGGTAATTGTAATGTCTATCAATTTAGAGATTATGATATTATTGTTCTTGGGAACTACATAGCAGTTGGTTAATTATTCACGAATTAGCGGGGCAGTGATATTTTGAAAACCGAAATCAGTTCTTCTTTTATCGTTTAAATCAGTACTTACATGACTGTAGCAAATTGTAGTTCACTGCAGGTTTTTGAGGCTCGCAAAAAACAGTTTCCCATCTCAGCTAGTATCTGCATACATACAGCTGAATGTATGTTTTCTCGAGTTCCAAATACTGGCATCATTTGTCTAGAAGTCAGGAACATCTGTGTGTTGATAATTTCGCTGCAGCGTTTGCTGATTACCTGATTCAGCAGGTGTAAAACGCTTGGAAATACACAAATGCATCATGTGTATTACTCATTTTGTCATTTCAAAATACCAAGCAGATTTCAATCTTACGAATCTTTGCAGCCATGAAAAGCATCAACTCCTTGTTAAATTTTGACACAAAGATTCAGTAAATTGCAAATTTAGTCTAAAATTCAGAAAAGGAAAGAAAACGTATAGAACCAGTGTTTTTGGCACATATTCAAGATGATCAACGCCAAAGACTAACGTTGAGATAAGCTTGCGAGCATTCGGCACACGGCGGCCGATTTTAGGAAGGATCTGAAGTAGCTCGGGACACAACCCAATTAAATTAATCAGGAAAATCGTGTTCATTTCTCAATGCCTCTCTCCCTGGTGTTGAGCTAGCAAAGGATAGGCAGGGCATTGTTGAGGGGGAGAGTGTTATAACCAAGGGCATGTTTGGGAGGACAGGACTGAATGGTTTTCAGAGAGATGGACCAAAGGGGGGACACCACCCCTGCTTTCTAGGGTTATACTCGTTGGTCCCTCTCTATTTGAAGCTGTTCATCGCCGCAGATATTTGCCAGATTTGGTGATGTTTATCCCCCCCATGGCCTGGCATTGGTACTGTTTACCCTTCTTTCCTAGTTAACTCCTACTCTTTCCATCGGATCTACCCCCCCCCCCCCCCCCCCCCCCAGCCCAGACATCAGCGCTAGTCCTAGTCACCACAGGGTCACGGTCTCCTCCATGTTGGGATTATGCACCAAATTATTATCTCGTATTCTCATACATGTATAATCAGGCCGGCCGATTGTTTGCCAGAGTAATCCGCACACTTTGACATTGCTGCCTTACAATTATCTGCCGTGATTTTGCGGCACCCCGTAAGGATACCAACGTGGCATTAGCGGCGATTTCCTCTCGAGTAGCAAATGATTTGAATAGCAATTTTATAGGGGTGTGGGCACTACATGCTACATGTCTTATGACCACTTTATTTGCTCTTCTTCGCGATGGATAATCACATTTAAATTAGCATGTGACACAAATCATGATGCCTTTGGGCATGGATATGCGACCATCGTTGGCCGCTCTGCAATATGCAGCAAAATTTTATTTGTACTCTCGTGTTTGGGGTTTATATTGGAGACGGGCAGGAAACCAGGAAGTAAATTTGATTTTTATCATGAGCCAAGAATAGACAGAGAAGATTTCGCCACTGGATTTCACCGGTATCGTCCCAGTTCAGATGTATGTTTTACGACATAGACGTCAATGATTCTACAGTGCACATTTCCACAATAAAGGCATGGCTGGAATATATCCCAGGTCTGCCAGAAGCGAAAGAGGGCTTAATCAAATATAGCTTGAGAGTGGCAAGGGTTACTAAAAGAGACCGTGTGCTTGCCCAGTGACGCTTTTGGAACCTGATTTGCTTCGAAGGATACACTACATGTGAAGTCCATGCAGTCATATACATGTAGTGTGATTTCTTACACGGATGACGCAGGGACCTCAAGTACTAGTAGATCACAGTAAAAGTAGTTGCATGTTACTTTCTGTGGAGCATGTACTGCCAGGCTAGAGTCAGGACATCGATGGACATTCCACCAGAGAGAAACAGATCATCTTTAACTGTCCTTTGATTCACTTCACAATCCAGACTTTATCTCCAGCACATGTCTGCCATAGATGTGCAGTCTCGTCGTTCTTTGTCATGACAACGACATGCTGGGACCTTTAAGGGGACAGAGGGGGTGGGGGGGGGGGGGTCACTCCTGTGGTCCCTAACTCCCTATCCTGATTGCAGTGATTGGTAGGAGCCATGTCCCAACCTAATTGGTTACTGCCCAAAAAACGACCCTGTCATTTTCATGCCTGATTCATTCTTACTACTACCCCTGCTACAATTGGGTTATAATACAGCCAATGTGGTCTGGAAATTTTGTCCGGGCCGACGCAGCAGGGGTAAAATTAGCCGCGTTTATCCGTGGTCTCTTTTTTCTCGCTGCAAGACGCTCCCAGTTCCTAGGAAGTCTACGATAGATCAGAGCTCAGGAACTGGTCTGAGGAAGACGAGTGGACGAGGGAATGTCGAGCGATGGGGAGAGAGAAAAAATTGCCAGGACAGTTCAAAGTGAAGACCTTGTCAGGACTTCAGAACGTCGTGTGTACACGTAGTGTCGGTCGGTCTCTTGCTCGGTCGGTCGGTCATCAGCGGCGGTGGATCTCATGTCCATCGCTGTCATTGCCGCGTCCTCTCATCAAAAACTCAACGGGGTTCGGCTCCGTGCAAGAAGTGAAGTTGAAAATCTCAATTTCCTGCGCCTCGGTGCCTCTCATCGCAGTGCGGAGACTTCGCGCGAGTCTTTATGAAAATCTCGGTCTTTTTCGGGAGAATGCAGAACGACACTGAATGACTCGAGCTGTCCCAATAGTCATGGTGATTATACGGCTTACAATAGCAGGCTCTGTGTCAGTGGAGGGGGGGGGGGGGATGATGTTCGATGTCAATGACAGTTGGGGATGTTCCAGAAAGGGTAAAGTTAGATGAAAGAGTGTCATCCTGAGTTCTGGTGAGGAATCATCCGTAATAGAAACAGCATGATAACGAAAACAACAAAACTATTTTTGTCTAGAGGTTGCAGGCTGGAGGGGGGGGGGGGGGGGGGAATGATGGGTAGGAACAGGCGGCGACAGAGAATGTCTGGATCTATTTTAGAGAAGCACATTAGCCGATGCCAAGCTGCATTTGTGTCGCCATGAATGCCAGCACGGTGATCTGGGGCCGTTGCTGACATAGCTTTGTCACTTTTAATCTCACGGCCACTTCCCCCAAACGCGGCGTCTGCTGGACATGCCGCAGTGTTTAATCAGAGCGCCGGCCGCCCAATTCATCAACAGTGCTCCTCCCTGTGAAATGCATGCCCTCATTTCACTCTACGTCTTCCGAGTGCGAAAAAAGTAACGTGGCGTTCTTCCACTGGGTAATAATCTCCGGTCTCTCTTTTTATTTATGTGAATGTGATTCGCTCTTGTCTGCTGCTTTGGGATTCATTTTCTGCCGTGTAATAAGATTCCTTTGCATATCACTTGATGATTGTTGGGAATTAGCTAACTTTGATGTCATTGTGTTCATTAGTTTTGTTGCTGCTTTGGAGCATTCTCCACTGATCCTGTCAGGAAGGAATTTCATGGGTATATGACAGGATATTTTCCCCCATTTCCATTCCCCAAGCCTCGCTGCTGAATCTGTCTCAGTGCTTTCCCTCAGCCATGAACTGTACTCATTTGGCTGGAAACTCAATGAAGCTCCTAAATTTCAGCGCCATTTAATTCCTAATGCAAAATAGGAATTTTGCGTTCATCGAGATTTTTACAGATGTTTATTTCCCATGATATAAAATTTGAAAGACCCTCAAACACATGTTAAGCATTGCAATTTAGCGTCAGAAATAACTTGGCAGGATGAGGGAAAAAAATCACGAGATTTCAGGGAAAAAAGACTATAAAAGAAGTCCCCAAAAAGAGCAGAAATTCCGAGGCTTGTATGGCGTAGAAGCTCCCGTGTTCATCTTTTCTAGCGATCGTCATTAAGGCCTATTATTTACCATATAACATGGTTCCTTGTGGACGACCATTACGAGATCAAGTTGGAAGCAGAAACGGCAATTCCCTGCAGTACAGCGACAACTCTGCCATCCACACAAAGTCCTTAATTCTTTGACTATTCATTTTTAGGCCTGTTCGTGGCTCTAGACTGTCCTGTCCTGTGCTGTGCTTTGGTTAAGAGTTTATTTTGGACGCTGCTCGCAGACTGCATGTTTCTCTGTGACCCTTGGTCTCTGACAGGGTTGTGCCTGGACATGATTCTGCCTTCTATGTGAACTCTGAGAGGCACAAGAGAGATTTTCTCTCTGACAAAGAGACTTACACCAGCGCCTGCATGTACATACATGCATACAAAAATGTGCACATGTAAGAATTTCTGTAGCATTCTTTGCTATATAGTGTTTTCAAGGGTGTATACAGAAACACCACCTATTCCGAGTGCCCTTCTGAATTCTGGTACAAATTGCATCAAAAACAAGACTAAACTCTTGCTGATGAAAATGAAATAGTTACTAACGGATAACTGCAAGGATATTTAATTAGTTGGCAGTGACAGCATCACTGAGTAATTACACGGCGCTAATACCTCAAAGGCCTTGGCGGTTTGTGCGTGGCACTCCATATGGCCGTGCTAGCTTCAAGGGGGAACATTTAATTACCCCACAAGGTAACGCCAGGTAGAAACCACGCCAGCTGCCGCAGCCTTCGCCCGTAATCCAAACACGCAAATCTGCTCCACTTGAATAAATTTATTCGATTCCAGACGGAGGAAGCATGCAACCTTGACTGTGATCCGATCACCTTGCACAGCTGAAGATATTACATTAAGCAAATTGCCAAGGCATTGTCGCTTTAAACTATTGGCACAACAGCCAGAGGTCCCCCCCCATGTTGTAATATCTCTGTAATATACGCTAATTTTTTCAATGCTGAGTATATTGTGATCTTGGTTAGCTCTTGATATGATGAAGCTATTCCGTCCACGACTTGTCTTGACCACTGAGGACTGTCTTGATAAACACACAGTCCTCGGGAATGGCGGGGCCTCCCGGGAGTTGTTGTGGTGTTGGGCTGACCCCTCGGACTGACCCCTACAATTAATCACTGCTAGTGACACTTTCACCACCCCCCTCCCAAAAGACGCAATTCTTGAATGGCGCTTTTCTCCGTTTCATGTGGGAGACTGTAATTATGATAATGGGAAATGACATGGATGTCTTTGGCACTGAAGTCAGGCAGAAGTCTTGGCAGATTTACTGCTAGTCAGTAGTTAGTAAGTATTCAGTTGAGCTCTGAATATTTAGACTGGTCAGATCATGCCCAATAAACTTGGAATATACATATGTACTTTACATAAATATTGTGGAGTCACTTGACTTCACATTCAATCTGGTTGTGACATGTCTCGGCAAGCATATATACTTCCATACAATGCCCATTCGTACAAAGATAAACAGAAATTGAATCTGGCGTTGGTGATAACAGACCCTTGACGACACCTCACAGCACTTTACTTAGGGTGTGAGACTATACTCAAGTGTGCATTCTAATGTAAGAGGTATACCTAGATATGGGCAGAGTAAAAAGTGCAATGTAATGGGGTCAGCATATTCAACTTACTCACTTAGTTTTCCTGGTGAGAGATTTTGTAGAGTACTCAATTTTTTACATATCTTCATGAATGTTGGTAACATAACAATCTAAAAGGTTGCACTATTGAAGAACACTTGTATCTCACCATGGGTAAAGAGAATTTATCAATATATCCTGGTACTAATAATTTCCTTCTTACCTACATGTATACGTATTGCCCCCTACTAATATGGTGTAGGTTTTTATCTGTCATGCATTGTATTGAGTACGTTTGTATTATAGAGTGGCCACTTTTATGATAATACATGTGATGTAAGTAGCGCACTATAGTACCACATCTATGATTTGAGGGTGTCAATAATCAGGCAGATAGCTGCTTATGGGGCTCACATATACTATAAATATTAGTCAATGTAAGTAGCTATAAAACTTGTTGACTTGTTTCGATCAATTCATCAAGGTGTTTTGTAAAAACATGGGTACTGTAGTGGATACAATCACAACATTGTCAGCAGATGATCTACTCATACGGATCTAAAGTAATTGGTATTCTCCAGATAAAATCGCTTTAAATTGCCAGTTATGCAACACCCCATAGCACTCCCGGAGTGTCTGGCACCCCTACTCGGAATTTCAGTTTTGATTAATTCGTTCTCATCAGTGGTGACTGTCACGAAGTGCGCAACGCCGATCCTCAACGTCAAAGAAGCCATTCGGCTGGCGATGAACGAATGAACGTCCCAGACTGGCGTACCACAGAGTGTTAGTGTCCCAGTCACAACCACGTGCTGCCCGAGTCTGGCTCATTTGTGCATTATATTAATCAAGTTAGGAGAGCCGTAACCAAGGGTCAAGACTCGAGTGGAATTGTTAACACGGGCTGGTTTTTTTTTCCCCTCCGCCCGATACATTGTCTAGTGTTGTCCGTCTTGCGGTTTGTAATGGGGGCGGCTAGGGTACATGCCAGCCATGGTAACCGCAGCAAAATGTGTGTGTGTGTGTTTGTGTCCGTGTGTGCGATTGTGCGCCTATAGATTCCAGGGAGGAGAGAAAAAAGGGAGGAGAAAGGCGAGGGCCCCATGGCCCCCACATCCATCACGCTACCACCGCCTTGATGTCAGACATCAGTCCCACTCGCTATTTATGGCGACACGTGAAAACGCTGTCCCTGATCTGATTTAGCTGATTTGCTGTAAAGCCCAATCTGCTTTGTATGTGACTGTTAATCAGTGCAATTTGTACGTGGCGTGAACTGTCTTTCGCCCTCGACATTTGTAACCAGGAAATTTTGGATTCCTGGGATTCTATTCAATGGCATTCAACTTCTTTTTACGTCCACGTGGGAATATTTTCTAATCAAGTTCCTTGAAAATAGTGACTATAAAAAAATCATTCAGAGAGAAGGATGAAGCACCAAAATACTTGTACATATCAGTAACTTGGTGAATCTGGCTATACCTCCCTTGATCCAGGACAGATTCAGTTGGATATTTAGCTTGTTTCCATTTTTTTGTCCCGGCCAAGATTTACCAGACTCAAGCTT
Source organism: Terebella lapidaria (assembly GCA_949152475.1). NCBI lineage: Eukaryota > Metazoa > Annelida > Polychaeta > Terebellida > Terebellidae > Terebella > Terebella lapidaria. Next base: position 22,753,282 of record OX424565.1, read on the forward strand.
CCTCTTCCCACAGTTCCTTGTACTTCGGTTGACTCCCCCCCCCCCCCCCCCCCCCTCTCACTACCAACAAAATCCTCGGAGTGACTGAACTAACCCCAACTTTGGTACTACGCAGACATCCCTCCCCTTTCGCCCATAAATGGCCAGCTATCAGTGGAGAAACCAAGGATAGATCAGGCTTCCCCTGGGCATAACTGCGTTGGGGTGTTTCACATCGGTGGGATGAACGCAATGCAAAACATGACAGATATTATGAAAAACAAATGGCAGGGAAGCAGTACTGCTTTAATAGAGTGTCATGGTTGATTTACGGTGCAGGGTTGTGGGAGGGTTGTTAGAGTTCAGCCTGACCCCGGACTGCGAGGTTTCACTTCGGACGAGGTTTTACATCGTCGTTCTCTCAGTCGGACCTTGAGTCATACTTTCTAAAGCTGCACTTCAGACGAGACCCCACCTCGTGATGTATTCGCGCAGGTATCGTCGTCGTCGCGAATAAATCTTGCAGCACTAGTCCCCCGACCTGTCCCAATCATAACAAGCTGGTGTCTCTTGCAGACTCGTCGTCCAAAGATGACTAATTTACTTGAGTGTCGCCAGATGCCGCGAATCAGTCCCACCAAGTCGCGGCGTAATCCGACATGGTATTTTAAAGATTCTACAGATGTTGGATGATGATTTTACCGTCTACAAAATTCTACGCACATCTCTCCTGAAGTGAGAGTCTACCCAGAGGGGATATAACCCTTTGCCATAGCTCCACACTCGGGCGATATGTGGTAGTTACATTTACTGCGTCATTCAGCTATAATTCTAGATGAATAACTTAATGGATGCTAATGAAGTGAGGGCCACGTGTATAAGAAATCTAGTATGAGATGGCACTTATTAATGACCGTTGGTGGCTGTGTGTGGAGTCGCCCCGGCGCAAGGGGACATTATGTTTGAAGGGTCTCAATTAGGCGTCTCAGGGGCCGTATCTGTAGAAATGCGCTGGTCAGTGGACTAGAGTTATCTCGCGTCCCGAGGGAAGTAGACGATATAACAGGGCTGCAAGGCACGATATCACAGCCGAATGTGGACGCTATACTTTGGAGTGTGCCAGGATGCTTGTCCATTGGGGACTGGGGGGTGTGGGAGGGAAATGTCTTAGACTGGTCGAGGAGACCTGGGCCTTGTCAGCATTGACACAACCTCAGGCTAACATTGTTAGTGGGGTTGACCGAGCAAACGGAGCAAACCAGAGGCTCCTAACCCCGGCCTGAATGATGTTATCATCTTACACTGGACCTCTCCCCTAGATGAAGCAATCCAGCCTCTCGTCGTGGCCTATTATACCGGGGGAAAGCTTTCCCTTGGCTTGCTTGCCATCATTCCAGCCAACCATTCATCCATTCTGAAATGGATTGGCACTGGTCACTGTTACATATATAACGGCTAGCACCTAATGTGTGAGCCGCCTTTGGTTGGCATTCAGCTCCACAGAGAGACAACAATTTCCCTGTCCATCTGTGCAGACAGAATGTGACACGACAACCTCAAGGCGAGCTTCTATTTACAAAGCAATGGGAACCATACACTATTTACAGATGAGATCTTGTGCACATCTTACACTGTTGAACGGACTACCCCTTCCCCACATTGTGTATTATTTATGTGTTATTTCAGGTAGTTTTTTGTCCGTCTCTGTTTTATCACATGTTCCCCAAGCCATTTACAGACTGTGGCCCGAGGTAGAGCACATCAAAGGCACAGGAACCCACTATGTATGATGTTATCACTTGTCCGACAACTCTCCTACTCTCTGCCATAATTCTGTGGGCTTTGATGGAAGAAAATATCTTTTGATTTTTATTTCCTTGAAATTTGATGTCTTCTTATAGTACTGGTGTTAGCTTGAAGATTACTCAGAAGTTTGGGCCAGGTTTAAATTTATGCCTTTCACCACAGTTCCTACAGTATGGGAATTATTGTTGTCCAGAATAATTATGTGTATTGCATAATACAGAAAATCACAGGCCAGGTCCATCGTCCATACATGCGAAAATCTCGCGAGTGGAGAGCTGTTTTGATGGCTACGGCACTTGATACCTCAAGGTGTAAGAACAGTTGCTACTACACCTTGGTATGGCTTCTCCAATAGATCCCGGCTACGGAGACAAAGGCCGGAGAGAATGGGAAGAAACTGAGATCAAAGGTCAGGCAAGAAGGCCTCATGTAAGCGAAAGGTGCGAGTTTGCCAGGCTAATGATATTAGGCGAGTTTTTCACGGTGAAGACTGTGATGTCGTTCCTTGCGTCTTGCGACAGTCATCGCCCTGCGTCAAGTGCTCATTAGGTACGATATTTGGCTCGGAAGCTTACTCCTCACTTTCCAGTTGGAGTTTGCCAGATTTATTTGATGACGCCAGAAGTTGTACCGGGCTTTATTGCCGCATAAAAAAAGTGCGGAAGCCTCTCGGGTGTAATGGCCGTCTGTCTATAGATGATTAATATCGTTGTAAGGAATTAAACTTATTTGCCTAGTTGCCGCCATCAAAGGCGCACCGTTTTCCCGTTGTGAAGTCTTCCTTGCCATGACTGTATGTGTCGCGAAGAGTCTATATGTCTGCACAGACTACCGTTCCAAACAGGTCTGAGATAGGACCCAGTCACAGCTATGGAATTACAGTGAAACGGACCCAAGGGACTCATTTCATTCCCTGTAGATGGAAAGTTTATGATGCGACAGTCATGTTTTATCTTGCCGCTGGCTGGCACCGTCTACGACTGGGCACTACGTCTTGTATACATCGTGTTGCCATGGTGACGAACATAGGGACAGGATTTGGTACTCCTTCGTATTATGCTGTCAGGGGTTGGGTGTATACAGTCGTATACTTGGCAGATGATGGAAGATTTACTGGGAATGAGTTTGTCAACTGTTCATCTCATACAACTGCCCTCATGATTTGGAATTTACTACTAGTAATTCTGATTTTCATGCAATCAGTGGCAGAGGTCATTGGGCAGGATTAGCTTGCCTTTGTGTTCTGAAAAAATACTTGCAATTATGCAATTACTATTTCTCGCAATGTCATTGTGAATTACCTGCGAAAATGAATAAAGGTTGTTACGAAAGACTCCATGGTTGTGACCTTGCCAAGCCATTGGAAAGCCATCTTCCATGCCCCATATGCTTTAGGTGATTACTACAGAAGCTGTCCTTTGCAGGCAGCCACATCCACTGGGTGGACATTACTAAACTTCAAGTACACTGCATAATTAGCCGAACAGCTCCACCCTAATAACTCATTATCACTCGCATGTATGTATTATATGGGAGACTGGTAGCCCCTGTCCTTAACCTTCCCCATGTTCCCATGGCTTTTTTTCCCTCTCCCTCCCCAAAGTTATCCAATTTAGCTGCCGCACTAATCACCCTTGACCTGCTGTGAAAACTACCGACAGATTTGGGAAATCAGTCCCTGGCATAAAACCATGCGTGAGTTTCATGCAACCATGGCACGAAATCAGGACAGAATGGCCACCCCAGCTCGAGCTGGCAGCGTAAATCCCAGTAATTATCAATTGTGCTGAATGTGCCCTTTGCAACGCTTCGTCAGTCATTTCCCAGTGGCCTAAGGTAGCTATCCATATTAGTAATTTTAAGCAGGCCAATAACATTTTTTTTCGCAATCAAGTTATTCAATTGTGAAAAGACCCTGAACTTGAATTTATGAGTGCATGCCAAGAGATGCATTACCAGCTATTAAAATGCCCCTAGAAGCCATGTATCTCAATCCCATTGAATGAAAGCAACATCCATGATAAATCATCTGCTACACCCGTGCCATCAGTCATAGCCTGTCTCAAGATCATCGTCTTTAAATAGACCCTATCTGCCGCTTAGAGACAAAGGGATAATGTCCCATCATAGAGCTAGCAATACTTTACCAGTGAGTTAAAGATGCAATTTTCAGCCGGGGCTCAAAAAATTAATAATCGTAAACCCGTTTGACCTTCTTTTCCCACACTATAGACAGACGAAGGTCTACCATGTTGGGGAGTGTCGCAGACAGTTTTCGCGAGTACAAGCAATAGAGGGTTGGAAGTGTATAACTCTCTCTCGACTCAGGTATTATTTCGCCATAGCTGCCGCCTGTTCCAAGGTCTTTGCCTTTGCGGAGAGCCTCCCAGTCGCCGGATGACAGCGGTGACGTTGAAGCGGGGGTATTGTTGTATGCTTCAGTAAACACGCCCGAGCGAGCAAGGTGCTTGCTTGCTAGATACCCACTATAGATGGGGGTAATAATTCCATGCTAGACAGTTGGATGTCTCCAATGTTGCCATTGTGTGCAGGTATCGCATGATGGGCTCACAGATGATAGCATGTGCACCAGTAGTTAGCTGCATGTGTAGTGTTATCAGACTGGGTGGACAGCAAGATTACAGGACCAGGTGTGCAGACACCTTTGGTCATCTATAGGGTAGGGTGTGTTACCCTACAGTACTTGTTGTGTCTGTGAGTGAAAGCAAGGAAGGTCCCAATGTACAATTGTATTATATGTGGTTATATCATTAGTTCACGCAACTGGCAAGTGGAAGTCCTGACTTTCCTCCAGTACATAGCTGTGTTAGATGTTGACACCGTCCTTTTCCCATTTCATCTTGCTGGTAAACACCCCGATATTCTCCTCGGCTTTCTGGAGCAGAATTCATCACGGTCGAAATAAGAAGCTAGGCGATTTTGTCGGGTGTGTGTGCACACAGTTTCAGGATATTTGGACGGGGATGCTGTTGGCACTGGGACTATGCGACTTCTTTCCGTGTTTGACTTCGACAATCTCGACCCATTATTGTATTGAGTTTCATAATTATCATATCACGGTGTGTGATGGCCATGATAAAATGTCAAAATTTGCTGAAGAGATAATGATGAGCTGAGGATGAAAAGTATAGCATGTCCTCCTGTACGTGTATGTCCTTAAATATTTAAGCCATTGATCTTTTTTTTCAGTCACGACCGCCCATGCTGGCTAAGTCAGTAATTAAATAGCTTGTTTTCTCATGTTTTTTAGGAATTGTTATTTCCGAGGGGTTTTTCCATGCTGGGATGGTAATAGTACAGTAGAGTTTAGTGGGTGGCTTTTGAGCGTTTTGGACCTGGCAAGGTGAGATACCAAGTTTGCTGCCATGTTCCGCTCTCTCTCTCTTATTCCCTATAACGGTGACGTTTGTCAGCTCACCTGCTGCCAAGCGCAGTCCTCGCCGTATTTATTCAAGCACCTTGCTATTAACGCCATCAAGCCATGTGCCGCTGTTTACCGTGTCCCAGCATAAAACCAGGAGCAGTACTATTTGACTTAGCAACCCCCCCAACACGAAACTCCACTTTTGTTTTCTGGCCAATTTTCAACGGGGACATTTTTGATGGCTCACAAAAGGCAAACTTGCCATTGTGCGGGGCTCGTGGATGCCATGTCCCCAATGTCATATTTAGTCGTAATAAAGCTCTGGTGAATCAACAATAAAAACATTTTACACCGTGCCTGAGTTCACCTTCGGCAGAATGGCATTGTACCCCCGCACACGAAACGCCCAGAGCCTTGGGAAATTGTCACTCGTTTAGTTTGCACAGACACATATCGCCCGTGTGCTCTGGTAGTACAACCCGCCTTGTGTTTAATTGCCCCGTTGTATTGGTCTGAAATGACCAATATTTACCTGCCCATTGACCCTCAGATCTCCACTTGTCCGATCTAACCCTTGCCCCTTCCTGCCCTGCTCGCCCCAGCTTTATCTACCCCACAAGCGTACCATTGTCCCGGCGGATACTCCACCCCTGGTCACTTGGCCTTGCTTTCATCTCGCCCCATTGGAATACCCTGCATTGAAGCCACCTGACATATTTACTGCCAAGTTTGTCAAGGTTACACTAGTAGTGGACAATTGCTCACCTCACGATCTTTCACAATTTCCCACCCTGCATATTTTTTCACAAAAAGACTCCTGCCCCGACCCAAGAATCAGTGGCTTCTAGACTGGCTGGCGATTGTTCTAACTGCACTTTCATCCTCACCACTTGACAATCAGAAACCATGGTTTTGCCACAGTTGCTGCTGTGAATGTTCCAGGAAATTTTTTATTCACTGAAGTGCGTCTACGTATCGCCTTTGCCAATCCAGCCCCCCCCCCCCCCCTCCCCCCCAACACCCCCACGTGCCTGGCACACGTCACCCTCAACCATTCCACTCTTCCATGCAAATTGCCCCCCCCCCCCCCTCCCCGGACTGCTAACGGTACTTTTCACCTGGTCTGCCAGCCATGCAAGACTGAACACGCCAGCTCTCCTGCTGACGGCTCAGTCCCACTGTCACACCGTGAACCGAGTGGGCTGAAATATCAGGTGTAATATTGCCTTCATGGTCGGGCTTTGTTCCAGCAACAGAAGCCCATTTTCCATATGTTCGCTTTCCATCTGTGGGGGGGGGGGGGTGTCAGAAACTCTTGAAGTTAAGATGGTGGAATATAGGACGGGAGGGGGTTAAGGGGATGGGGGGTGGTCCACCATCTCTCGGAGTACTTGATGTGTCACAGATTAAAATTATTAATATTTTCTTCCTGCAGGTGCATTAGCCTTCAGGGGGCGAAAAGGTCATAGTACGCAATAATCCAGCAGGAAAATAAACATTAGGGAATTGCGTATTTTATTTTATGTTAATTCCTGGATATGCTTGGCTGCATGCCTCACGACATGTACTTATGAGATACGTATTAAATGTCATGATTGATATTCCAATTATATATATGGGCTCTGTAGCTTGAATTGAGAACAATTATGACCAGTATTAATGCAGATTATTATAACAGTTTGGAAGGGTCTAGATTTGTAATACATACAAAGCTTAGGTATCATACACATAAGCCTAAATGGATGCCTTGTTTATTCTCAGTAAATGGAGTCCTTACACGGCTCAGGATCGTGTTGTTTCGCGATGACGATGCTGATGAGTTAACACCTCGTGTACAGTTTTTCAGTGCACCGCTCGCTCTCAAAGCATCGTGTTTTCAAGCGAGAGCACTTCTCTGACTAGTTCGAGTCTCGTATTTTCTCCCTTCTGAAAGCACCCCTTGCCACGTTGTTTTGTTTCGTGGTCGCCCGCTTTTACCTTCCTGTGGAACCTACCTGTTCCAGCTTGTTTAATTGGTGCCAGGCGAACAGTTTACCTGAGGACCAGACTACTACGGAAGCCGCAGTAAGGTCCTCTACTAAAGCTGTGTACTCAGCTTTATATGCCGACCAGGAGCGGGCAAAGACGCGGCAATCTCAAGGCATGCATAATGCAACAATGTCCCGCTTGTGACTCCCAGCGAGTCGACAATCTGTTTGACATAACTGGTGATGTATAATTAAGTTCATCTCCCTTTTGATAAAATGCAGCTTTTGGAAGATACAAATGTCCGTGGAAAAAAAAGGAAACTGAAGAGGGTGACTTTATGGGCCATTTCAATATGATCATGTGTCTTTTCTGCACTGATGGCGAATTATGATAGGAATGAAAAAAGGTGGAAGATGTTACCATAATTGGTAGAATTCATTCCACGGAACTAAATTCGTAGTAGATTTGTTAAATGTAGGAGTGGGGTGCCTGGGAGTGGGGGCGACATCCCAAAGGTGAGAGGACGACTGATGACAGGCTTGTTAGCGACCACGGTACGAATGCCTAAAGCCAGCGGCAAAATGAAATTGTAAACAAGGACAATTGTCCCGCGAGGCATCGCGTAATTTAATTGATTTGCGGACAATCATCGCCGACGGTCACAGGGAGTATCGTCTCATCGGTCCGCTGCTGCGTGTGTTGCCACGGGAACAATGTCGTCAGCTCATGCGTGGTCACACTGGGTCAGCGATATCAAATAGATGTCACACTACCCTGATCGTCATGGTTCCAAACCATTGCCTTTGGGACCGGGAGGGTGTATAGGACCTTAGGGAATCCTGTCTGGGGCAGATTCCAGGTATTTTTGCCGCTGATTGCAGTCAGTTGTTTGTGAAATCAAAAGCACCTTTTTGAGGTAGATCTGGCGAATATTTTTGGAATTGATTGATTTGTTACAGAACAAATTTGCTGATGATTTATAAATGACTTTGCGATGACGATCTCCTCAGATCAAAGCTGTCGGTCATTTCGTGTTCGAGTATTGTTCTCCGCACAATTTCCACCTATATTCCGCTATGCAAATACATGTTATGTATTGATACTTGATGTGATTGTTATGATAATGTCCTGTGGAACAATGGATGTGTTAGCTGAGAATTCAAAGTGTCCAAACAAAGTGCCAAAATGTAATGGGCCAGTCACTATCTGCATAATGCATAATCCTCTTCTCAAAATACTTTTCGATGGTATTCGATGGCTACACGGGTTTTTAGACCTTACAAAAGAATAACACCCGTCCGGCTACGCTCTTGTATCCATTATGTCCATCTAGGGTCATTGAAGGGACAAGAAGTACCCTTATCGTCTTAACTGCAGAGTTTTCTTTCCCACCGAATTGTATTGCCATAAAAGAGCAGTGGCCATGCAGAAAGAAAGAATTGAGCAAGCTAAGCAAAGAAGAAGGAGAAGCGAAAAAAAGTAAATACACCGGACACCATGACCGTACTAAGACTGTAGTTAGCGGGAGATAGCTAGCCACCACGTGGCGCCTTGTCTTGTGATCCGACCTTTCCTGTGGCCGTCCTGCGATGGCCGTGATAACGACAAATGTCGGTTTAGGTGTGGGCCTTGGCAGCTTCGTCCTGGCCAGAGACGTAGTGAGATCGTCCGAGCGATACGGAGGAAAAACCCGTCATCCTTGGCTAGCGAGGCTAGTCATCTTCTGGTGGAGAATCTGGACTTTGCTTATCTGGACATCATCGCTGCAAGACTTCGCTTGGAAGTGCAGTTTTTTGTTCTTTGCCTCAGGTCTTTCCGCGGTCGGAATATACATGATATATGCTTATAATGTAAAATTCAGTGAAAGCTGATTTTATGGCAAAGAAAAAAAAAAGAAACATTACTGCCCTTCATGGAAGTCCTCTTTAGCTGGTCTGCTATAGTCTAGCACATGCTAGTATCATGTATATTACATGACCTTTATGGGCCAGCTTTTCCACCATTATACCGCTCGCATTTACAAAATGATGTAACATTTCACTTGCAAAAGCACAATTCTCCCCCTATGTGTTTTGCACATTACCAGCAGGTGCCTGACGTGACTGTGTGTGTTCATACATCTATCCATTTAACGACAAATGACAGTAGCTTAAAGCCCGCCACTAGCTATAACCATGATGTCACTCGCGTGTGTCCAACATCGATATAAATGTCTGTTTTCAAGTCGTCACTTCAGACGTTTCCATTATTTACTGGCGATGCACGCTGGCCGATTCCTCTTGGCCCGGGAAATCCACAACGTTTACATAGCTCTCCCGCAAAGCTCGGCATGTACTTTCACCTGTGTTCTGTCTCTACGTAACTGGAAATATTGTCGGGGCCACGTGTCCTACCTGGGCAGTGACAAGAGTAGGATTTGTGTGAGGTACATTGTATGGTGACATGACATAGATATTACATAGAACTCAGTGAATTGTTTTTATGGTGATATAGCAAGGCTGTCTCAGTTTTGGCAATATTTATGAAGACTTAGTTGATTATTTTGTTTCGTTAAAATAATAAATTAACATGGTTTCATCATGTTTCTGTAAATTATGCACCGTTATAACAATTGGAAGTCACTGGGGAATGGATGTTGTTATTAATTTTTTTGTCGAAAGTCAAAATCTGTCCGCAGTAGTGGGTGTATGTTAGATTCTGAGCACAGACGATATTTTATAGCTGCGAGGGACATCGACATTGAAGGACAAATTTCCTCAGCATCAGACAAGGTTTTCTGAAGCGATGAAGATAGGGCAGTTTAGCTGGCAGCATAAAACTCCTGCCGTGGGATTTGCTAGAAATCACATCTTTATTCATGAAAATGGCACTGCTCCGATTAGCAGGCACTGATGAAAATAGCAGCGTGGGAGAATTCCTACTGAGGGGGGGGGGGGGGGGGCTGTTGGAACGGCCGAAGGGGGTGAGTCGGGAAGAGTTGGGTGTGTCTCCTTGGCACTCGAGGCTTGTTTGTGGAAGGGTCTTTGGTGCCAATGTCCACTAGAGCACTGCAAGGAAGACCATGTGAAGAACTGCCATGGCGATGGTTGTCATGGTAAATATGAATGCGTGGGGACGGTGTTGGATCTGAGTGGCCAGGAGTGGAACATTACAGATCCCTGAAGAGCTGGGGTGACACCAGTGGGGGGTGGAGGTCGGGCAATAGTGAATTAGCCACTAGAACTTGAATAGGGTGACATGTTGAGGAATGAAAGGGCTATTTCATACATCGTGATGACGGAATCTCCAAGTGTCATTTATCCAGTGTAACATTTTCCATCATTTTCACAGGTTTCTACATTGGCTCAACAAACGCTGAATTGAACACCTACATCAAAATTATCCTCAACTTTTCTTTAGTTGTAGGTCATGCTAATAAGCTACAATATCCCACATCATACTATCGGAAAGAGTCAGGCTACCACAAGATTGTAGATCTATAGTGCCACTGTAGCGACCATTCACTCAGCCAAGGCACACCATCGATAGCGGGAAGTCCACCGTCAGAATTTGTGGTGTGACCCATGTGAACCGTCCAGTGGAAGCCAGAGAAAAAAGCACAAGGAAGCCACTGATATCGGAATAAAGTACGAGTGACAGAGGCTGATAAAATGTCTGGGTCACGCCAGTTTGTGAACCAAGGTCTTCCCTCCAGCCGATTCTACTCAACCAAAAATTAGGCACTTTAAGTAGTCCCCAAAGAAATACTTTAGATGTATTCCTTTGCAGATCCATCTACAACCTGAACCTTGAGCAAATTTTATAATTGTATGGTACTAGTGATATTTTTGCATAATTTCATCATTGCTGTCCTGTTGTGGTTAAAGCCTTCCCTAGGTATTGAGCCAATAGTGGAGAGATTGTTAGTGTATTGGCTGCTCAAGCTGCCTGACAACGGGGTGACGGAAACTGTCACAGCCAATTTTGGTCGTTTGTAGACGACCACATGGCCCAACCTCGACTATTTCTTACAAGTTACGGACGCCTACCTTGAATAATAACTGGATACTTGACAGAGCCAACGCAATAGAAGTGATAAGAGAAATTTATCCGGCTAGAAAGTGATTTGAACAACTAGAATTTCATTTTTGAATTCCAGTGAGACTTAATTAGTTGTTTGCATTGTGGCCTGGAGTTCTAGCTCATTGAAACCAAGGACTTCCAGGGTCATCATAAGTGTATAATTTGCACACACCGGTGTGTTTCACAAGATGTCAGATGCTGATTCAAAGGTCGTTCCCGCATTGATGGACACGCGTCTATTGTGTCCACGTTGGCCATTGTGTGTGTGTGCCAGCGCGAGCCAAGATGAGAAACTCAAAGCTCAGCCCCGAAAAGATTCCAAGATTGGCTGCGATTGTGGCACACAATTCTAATGTGTTTGTTTGTCACAAAACATGTGTTTTGAGGGAAGCAGCACTCCTGAGTCTGCATTCATTATCAAGCGGCAGTGCTAATGGACACAGCCGCCCCAGGGTGCGCTCTGGACTGAGTTCACATAGCATCCTGTCCCAAGACGCATGGAGCAAAGAATGAAAAAAAAGAGAGATGCAAAGAGGCACAGGTAAAAGTAGTGCCTGAATCTTACCATAGAAACGGACACAATGAAGCGCTATCGATCAAGCAGACAGATTTTCTAAATTACCAAACATCATTTTCATAGGTGACCGAAAAAAGAGCATGTCGAAACACGCCAGGAAACTTTTAAGAGGCAACCTGGAGGAGGTGGCACACACAGGATCTCTACTCAATGGGCCCGTGACTGAATGGGACCCCGAGCAACCGGCTGCATTGTTGTTTACATTTTCCGGCGTGGCGACTGCAATCAGACGTCACCACGGCCAAAGTTTGCACTTTACCTGTGCAAGTGCCACAGAGAAAGCCAAAAACCTCGGCAGAAAAGAATATAACTAGCCACATGGTTCATTGGCGGTGGTCCAGACTTTTCTGGCTTTGAGACAATGTGCTTTCACGGCATTCGCACTTAAGTTCAAGGCTCGGCCGGGGGTTCACAATGACTGGGAGGAGGTCCAAGAGACAGCGGTGATCGCTAGAGATGAACTGGACGGAGTCAACTTCCTGCCATTTGGGTGCCTTAATGAGAAACAGCGAGAAGTCCCTGCTTTTGGGATCTCTGCCGAGACAAATTTTCTGACAATCATGAACTGGTGATTAATACCGCCTTGTGTATTGTTGCTGGCGATTAGCCCCGTAGCCACGCTGAAAGCATAGCCGCCCTTGCATGCCCGCGCACCGTCGCGCTAATGGTTGTATTGTCTCCTGCTCATAGCTTAGGGGGACCTTTCTGCCATGGCTGGCCTCGTCCCAACATCATTGTGGCTCCCACGAGGACATGTATGCCCTGTCCGTCCGTCTGTCCACTGGGTTTTCGCCATCCCATCCCGCTTACAACATCAGCCTCTAGGAGTCTTCCTGTCAACCCCTAAAAGCTTTGCTATGTAATTATGCCCTGCAAATTGTGTGCATGGAATTGTCACCACAGCGACACAGAGACTCTAAATTGGCCAAATGAACAGTTCATTTACGCCAAGACGGCCAGACCTAGAATCAAGCCCTATACCTAGCCCACTGTCCAAAGGGTCCCCATGCCTGTCCAGATGTAGACTGGGTCCAATTTGTAGTTGTCAGTTTAGCCGGGATTTACAGACTGAAATGCCAGGGTCCCTTTGAAGTATGGATGAAGATAGTAACAGCAATGAACGGCAGTGCCTATTTTACCTAATTGGCAAACTTTTGAATTTGTAAATGGCTCCAAATATTATGAAAAAATGGAGTCCTTTATTTTTGAGGAGGAAGCAACAAGAAAGCAATTTGTTTTGTGGAACAGCCTCGATCAGTAGGATTTCTAGCGAAGTAGATGTGTAGATTCGAGTGGTCATTACTCATGGTTACGTGTGTTTGTCGCCCGTCTGCCGAGGTCCCGACCGGCCTGTATCCCCACAAGTAAAGGATTTATCTGGGATCTTGTCTGGGCTCTCGCTGACTATTTATCAGTCAGACAGTCTCGGCATCCTGCAGGGATCAGTGGCTATCGAGGCCGGGGGGGGGGGGGGAATCATCGTCTATTGTCTCTGACACCTTTCGATGATAATTTAGGACATTGCAGAGATGCATCGACTGCCCGAGTGTTTTTCACAGTCAATGGAGAAGACATTATCAGTGGTACCTCCACCCCCCCCCCCTCTCGACCACCATCGCCCAAAACCACAAGTGATCAACATGTTGTCCTTACAGGGCTCATCAAGCAGGCGTGTAAACGGCTTCCTTTGATTTCTCGCCCCTGTTTGTCGTGTAGATTTCCGAGCCCGACCGACCGCTCGCTCGCCCGCCAACCAATCGAAGATACGTCGTCGGGAGGCCATCAAGTGTTAACCACCTAACAGGAGTTGTCAGCTCACTGACGTTATTGGTGTTAAAAGATTAAATCATTGCCTGTTGTAACAATTTAATGGCGGCAAAGCACTCTTCCCTTATTGACATCTTTGATCCGTTTTATAGATTTTTCCCGCCCTATCCCGCACACACAGTAACTGCTGCCGCCTCGGCCGTGGTTGAGCCGGAGTCTCACTCCGCAATTCATTGCGATGAAACAACCATGCCTCCACTTTGTCATTGGATGCTTTACTCAGTAATCGTGACAGTGTATGATGCCAGCTAATTGCTGGACTCGCACCTCGCGTGACGGTGACAGTATTTGTGTGAAAAAAAATCTCAAATTGCTTCTTCTTGCAACCTCTTTTGAATGGGGGTAAAAAAATATTTGCAAGTACCGTAACGGCGACCTGATTTGCGCCCTTACCTGAAAAACAATGCTCAGATGAAGGGCAACGTGCATTGACCGACCCGCGAAATGTGAGACAGCATTTTGTATGGTGCAGTTCCTTCGCAAGCGGCTGTAGAGCGGGGTTGGTAATTGTCCGTAAGTGTCTAGGAAGTGATAGGATAGCGATGAACCCGGTGGTCAAACAAACTCTGAGCGTGGGTGGCACTGTGACGCAAGTCATCGGAGTAAACTTCACTTCGCAAGCGGAGGAAAAGTATGTACCGTAATAAAAAAAAGTGTCCCGTGTCATACGATGCTACTTTCCTGTTTGATGTTTCATGCAGCTTTCTACGTGTTTGCATTCACTTTTCGCTCCGACAATCAAGCTTGCCTGACATGTGCAAACTTGTTAATGTATGCAGTGCATCTCGCATTGTTACACCGAAATAAACCGGGTAATACTGTGAAAGTAATAATTGTGTAGGTGAAATGGAGAAGACCTGTTTGACGATATCTTGTTAATGTTTATACCAACATAAAGTAAACAGAACTTAGGAACAAAAGTGGGATGATTTGGCTGTAAACAACAGGTGGAAAACACGTATTATGTAGTATTTTACGGGCTCGGACTTGTTCACATAATTATTTATTTCTGGTAATTTCTTTGCGGGTGTAACAGGTGTCCCCGTGCTTTGCCAGCGTCACAGCGCCGTACTCCGCACATATATACACACAGAGAGCGTATGCATTTAACTTGCCTAATAACCTTTTAAACTTTTCATTTAATACATGCACAAAGAGGATTGCAAGCTGAAAACACATGGTATCATCTTTCAAACTTTTGACATTTGACATTTACCGTGTACGGTGTTGGCTGATGGACTTTCCAGTTTATCATGTGCCTCGTCTAGTTGTTAATTATAAGTAGCGAGTTGTTTCACAGCTGTGACAAAAGTTTGCGTTCTCCATTCGCGGTCGCTAGCACAATCTGCCAGTACTCAAACGAGCGAGCGAAAAACCTTCTACTGGTGGGATCAACGAAAAGCCTTCGCACGCACACACCCACTCTCTGCTGTTTGTTTATGTTTCAACAACATTGTTTTAGATAGCGGAGAAATTTACAACTGTTGCCACTATCGTCATATATTCAGGGGGGGGGGGGGGGGTCGGAGGCAATGCCAGGGATGATTCTGATTAGGAAAGGTCAACCCAGGAATAAATATGAAATACTGCCGTTCGTACAAGCTGTCGAGAACTTGTACATATAGCATAGGCGTTGGTGGTTCAAGAGATGGTTCACATTTTCCGAAATCATGAAATGTTTAAACCCCATAACCTCGAGTACACCGGAATAGACTCCCAATTTCTGATTAGCAGTCGCAAAACTATAGGCACAGGCATGCAGTTTAATACATTTTGATAAGTCCTGTTGATGGTATCAAATATAGAGCAGTTTCAGCATATTATCTTACGTCAATGGAGCATAGGACATGCTTGTAGAACCAACTAGGAACCCATACATTATACATAGAAAGTAAACACGTGTAGGACAGTCATTCATCCTGTCCCATCCTTTGTCATCGCAACAATTCTCGTGTCCACAAACATGCCCGAGAAGTCATTCAGTCCTTTTCTCCACTCTCTATATCTTATATAATAAACATATGATGAGCTAGCCATGCTACAGCCACTGTTTTGAAATTTTGTTTCCGCTTTGCCGACTTCTACCTGGAGTCTCTAAACATCTGCGGCATTGCCATGTGACACACGTCGTCAAGTTTCGCACGTTTTCTCGCCTTGAACCTAACCCGGGTCCCTTAGGGATGTGTGTTTGGATTCTTGACACCGTCGCTAGTGACCCAAACCCCATGATCTTTCCACCTACCGTAAGTCAATGATATGACGTGGTGTGTAGACTTGACTTTTCTAGGAGGGGTGGGCTGCACCCATCCAAAACAGAAATCCTGTCGTCGGTCGAAGTATACCCCCATCACCCCCGCCCCGTGACGCCGGGAAATAATGTCATCCCCTCGTGTTAACGTCTGTCATATTTACGGAGAAGCTTTACAAATATCATTGCGCTTGATTCGCGGCAAGGGCTGGCGACAAGCCTAAGAGGTCCTAAATGAGTTTCAGGACTTCCAGCCAGCTATTCCGAGCTTTTTTTCGGCCCTCGGACGGACGTCGCTTGACAGTTGTCTATTCTACCGCTGATGTATGCTCAATAGAGCCCCCGTCGGCTCACTGTAGGACGACATCTTTATGTCGGCCGCCAACAACCTTTGTCAGTATTACGGGCGAGATGAGTGCGATACAATATCGAGTAATTTGATGGACCCAATCATTGCTTGTAGTATCGTTTACTGCTGAAGAAAGCAGTCACTGGCAGAATTGTATAGTGGGCTGTTGTGTAGATTGGAGTTATAAACTCCTATGGAGGCATTGTGCCTTTATGGTTTTATGAAGATGGATATTTCACATGATAGCGTATTTTGCTTAGCTGAACTTTATTCAGTAGGTGTCAACAGAAATAAAAACAATTGCTTCATGGTATCATACCACTTTACATTTCGTGTCTGAGCGCAGTTTCAACCAGAGCTTGAATTCTCTGTCATAAGGAGCAGCTCTCTGCCTTGTATGGTACCCAATCGTGGCTGCTGTGGTCTATCGTTTGCCGTAGTGGAGGGTTTAAAATCTGACCCCGCCCGCCCTTTAATCTAAGGATAATCCCGCAAGGGCCTTACTTCTACTTTTGGATTGTTGCCGTGGCAACAGGGGACACAGTGATTCAACAGAACAGAGAAAAATGGAAGTTGGACAGAAAAGAGGGGGGTTGGTGGGTGGTGGTTTTACTTGTAAAAGGATTGGATTGAGACGGGTATCATGGAACATTTCGGTACTGCAGCTCTGGGTTCTGTTGTAAAATATGAGAGGACTTCACTGCAGGCAGGGGGAATTCTCCAGTAGAAAGACCAAACAGTGGTCTAAAAAAAAACTTGTGCTTTGCCGGCAATATGGCCAAAAACATGGGAACAGCAAGCCAGATTCTGAGCCATCTTGGGTTTCGCTAAAGAGGCCCCCAAGCATGGTTTTGCAATTTGGCATGCTTGCCGAGAATTCTGATATGTGATGTCATGGTATTGCAAATGTGGTTTATTATTCTGTAGTTCCCATCTTAAAAATTACTTGTATTTGGATAGCCAGCTTTGTGAAAAATTCCACCCTTGCGGCTGTTCCCTTTTCTTTACTGTGCAGGGTTTCACCCTGTTGGCCATTTGAAATTGCAATATTGCTAAATTGGTTGCCGATGATGCCAGCAGTGTTGTTTTCCCAACCCACTGTGGTTTGTTGGTTGTTATGGTGCCCAGTCTCCTTCATTCATTCAGCCCTTCGTTGCCCACAGAGACGGCCACAGACCCTACCCCGCAAAAGATCTAAGATTGGCCTTTGTACCCACGTCACTTTCCCGGTCCTATTTGCACACACCTGTCTCATTAACTGTATCCAAGCGAGCCAGTAGAGAACAACACCACACTGCGACTATGAGCGAGACAGTATAGGGATAAAGCTTCCTTCAGCGTAATCTCCGCAAATTGCTTTGTCATGGCCGACTTTATTCCGTTGTGCTGATGCTATCATGGGAAAGGAGTCACGCTTATTCCTTGAGTCACTGGCATTTCAGTAGTGGATGACTAGCCGTAGACAAGGTGATTTCTATCGTTTACCTGCTCTTTCAAGGTGGGGGTGTTTGAGGAGGGGGATGGTTTCTCCAAGTATCAGTTGTCTACCTACCTAGCCAGACCCAACCAACCCAGGCTTGGAGCCACCCACCCTCCAAACAAATACCCAACGTAAGGGCATTGAAACCCATACACGGTCTTCAAAAGAAGCAATTATGTGCCTCCCTCGCTTCTCGCCACCTTGAAATCAGCCCCACTCTCAGGCTTTCTGTTTCGTCTTGACGAGTCAATCAACTCCTGGAGATGCAATCAGGTCAATCTTATCAATTAGAGGGATTAGTCCAAGGTATTATGTGTAACATCATCCCCCCTATAATACTGGGAGATAAGTCTGTTCCCTTTTTGTGTACGGACCTTGGTTGTTTTTGCTCTGTTAGCCTGTTTTCTGCACCTGGGACAATGGCAGTATTCTCTATAAACCGCTAATGAAGGATATTATGCATGCCAAATTGCATCCTGAATGGCGCTGCCTATTTTGCATGTTTTTCCCGCTGCTGTATAAAAACGTCAAGGGACATGACCTGATATAGCTGTATTCAATACTGCCCCATCACGCATGATCGAGCCTCGATGTATACAAGGCCGCCATCTTGGCATGTCGATAACGACAACGGAGCAAGCAAGCATGAGACCTTGCAGCAACAGGATCCCTAACTCTGAATTTCTTTCAAGAAACAAAAGCAACATCATGAATAATATTTAACGTGTTTGACCAGGCGCTTGATGAACAAAATACGCATTGTTTGTGGGTTTTTCTGAGAGCGAATGTTTTTCGGTATATCGACTGTGGTCGGGCGGTCGTGGTTCGATGGCCCCGCGTCGATACCAAGTACTTGGTACATTGATCGCAAGCGCCACCCAGTGCAGACGACTCGCATTACTGTCACATTTGTAGCCCGCTGTTGTGTTTGGTAATTGTTTGTCAATAATTATCGATACTAGCACGGCAAAAAGCGGAAGCTGTTAAATGTAAACCAAGAATGGGGTAATCTGATCCGTGTATTGGAGGGGCTGACACTAGGTTAAGTCGATGCTCCGGCGGGTGATGGTTAGGGAGCATTATGGGATAGTAGTGTGACATGAGGATCAACACTAGGGGCTACCGGTCGGAGGGTCAGTGGGGCATATCTTGATCAGTACAAAAATAATGGGCTTGACCAGATAAATCATTGGAAGTCACACATATAGAATAGATAATCGTAGTAAATAAATTGCGGGGGAAAAAAAGTACCACGTTACAGTTTCAACATCTCAAAAGATCTTTAATATTTTGCAAGGATATTGCCATTTTGCATTATTGGAACAGCGCAGCATTTTGAGACTGGGAACGTTACCATACGAGGGCGCATGACGCTGAAAGTACAGCTTCCCCTAGGCTTGGGAAAACTGCCTGATGTTGTCCTCAGAGCGCTTGTTTGTTTGGTGATGTCAATGTTGTTTTGAGCACGGTTGGGCATTGTTCGGGTTAGCAAATATAGGCTTCCTCCTCTTTCATGTTTGCGCAGTTCAGGTAGACACACAAAAAATTGTAACGCATTTCGTGGGACTTTGGCATGCTGCACTCCGGTCTGGACAGTGACGAACTTCACTTCACCGGATTTTTTTTTTTGGGGGGAAGAATAATGTAAAGAAAAAAAAAACTGGGGAAAAAAAAGATAAGGAAAGTGAACACCGAAAACCAATGCATCATAGAAGCTTGTATCAGGATCCAGCTGGATAGGAGTGGTGGTGGGGGGGGGGGGGGTTGGGGGGTGGGTAGAGGTTGGGAGGCAGGGAGGGTGACTGGTACAAGGTTTCTCTTCTTACTTGACGTCATAACGTCAGGGAAAAACCCGTAACATGGCCTAGCGACTAACATGGACAGGGTCATATAAGGAGCTGTATAGAACGACTCGCGCTGCGATGGTTTAGGGGAGTCTGGGGGCGCCAAAACAAGCGGCACTTGTCCTTTCATGCTTTCTGTCCGTCCGTATGTCTGTATTGCTTCCTGCTGTCGTGTGTTTGTCATGTAACTTTGTGAACGCTGTGACCACCGTGGGCAACTGCAACTTTTGTTTCTTTCTCCCCGTAAACATGTCCGCCTTTTCCTTGTCACCATATTTAGCACTTGTGTCATAACTTCTGCCCTAAGTGTTTGTCTCTATAAATTTCCGTAATTTCATGATTGAATATATATCTCACTTGTAGTGTGTGCCACCGTGGTATAAGTACTGTCTGTAATATTGCTACTGTGGTGAAGTAATGTATTTGTTTCATTCTATATTTAACTCTATATATTTATTATACATATGTACTTTTTTGTGATACAAAACTTAAGGTATTAGATGCCTAGAACCTTTTTGCCATTACTATCATGTGACTTATGTATAGCGTGGGCTTTAAGTTAGTCTTATATACGTTTTTGCATATGTTCTAAATTTCAGGCCAATCCATGTCCCACGCCCAACAAAGTGAATACCCGGCCTCCTGTAAGTTGTGCATCTTTTTCTGTGCTTTTTTCTCTGCCTTACTTAAGAACAGAACTCTATTAGACCTAGTTCTTTCCCTCGGAGTGTACAAACTGGTGTAACTAATATGTAATCTCCGCTTTAAAAGGTTTTATTTCTGTTGATTGTTCATCGTTTTTTCGTTGGTTTTGGGTGATTTTGATGTAACCGTAGAACTTTAATATTATTGATAGTAAAAACTTAACCTGTACATATAGAATTTCGTAGTGTGTAGTTCTTACTGACTTACTGACTATAAAATGCCATTAAGCAGTCCATGTATTGAATATCTGCTAATAACTGTTGTTTACATGTACTTGAATATACTGAATAACTATAATATGCACTACATTTTGGGTATAGGCAGTTGCAAACTCATTCTGGAAGAAATAAATATCAGTTTTATATGTACTGATCAAATTTTATCGAGTAAATGCATTGGGTAAAAGAATGGTGTATATTGGAGCAGTACAAAATCAGCTACCAGTTGTTATATGGCATATCCCTCTTTGTATAAGTTACATTCCTTTACAAAGGGTTTCCCATAATATTTCATGGCTACAAGACTGCACACTGTCCAGCCATTAAAGCTGCTTGAAAATCATCAGTTGTGGGACTTTTATAATCATTTACGACCGTAGCGGGCCACCCTCGTGAGAATTTCACCCTGCTCTTGAATGGGTGAATGCCTCCAGCAGAGGAGATGGGCAGACTTCATTTGGCAGCTTGCTTTTTAGAGAAAAGCAAACATCGCAAAAGCGTCCTGTGTCGAGCAAGGAGAAATAAAAGTGCTACCCTTGGTGGTGATGCGAGGGCACGGGGTCCCCTAGCACGAGCATGTCCACAGCACCCCAACCCCCGCCTCTACAGCGACTATCTGATGGATGAACAAGGACGGCCGCACAAAAAGAACAACCGTCGCCCCGCACAACCGCAGAAGAAAGCCCAGGAAATGTGCTCAAATGAAAAGCTCCTTTTTGCTTGTTAGTGTGTCAAACAATGGCAAATTTTCGAGCTGGCCACTTATCGTTGTGTCGTATTGCTCGGCGACGATTCACGGGAGCTCCGCTGGAAGCAGAGTTCCATCCCGTCTCGTTTTGCGCGCCCCAGAAAGGACGCAGTATGGCATCCTTTCATCCAGCATCACAGCTTCTCACTTCCAGCGATGTAAAGCGAAAAAAAAACTCGCCGCTCCCCCGTACTTGCCGCATTGTTCGGCAGACCATGGCTCTTCAGTGTCTACCCATCAAAAGCGAAGCAATTAAAGTGATGAGAAATTTGAACTGGGATCCCGTCTGGATTATAATAACATGGCACACATGGAAGGGTTGTAGGCTTCCCCCAGTTAGCTGTGGGGCGCGGGATGGGGAAAATACAGGGAGGGGGCATTCGGCAAGAGTAGCCTTAAGAAACGGACGCCATTGATGGGGTGTCGTGGTGAAAGACTTGTGGGTGAAGGATGAAACCTGGAACTGAAAAGGATCTGAATTGCCTGGAAAATAATATGTATGAATATATGGTGGGGAAAATTATACACCTTTTGTGCTGGGTGGATGGCTGATTGCTACAATATTGCTGGCATATTGTGTAGCCTGCAGGGGGAAAAGAAAACACTGTCTGACTCGGTGCACTTCTAAAACGGTGACTTTCCATCTATTGCGAGAAAAGTAGAAATTTAGGTTAAATCAGAAAGTCAACATTACTAAATTCCATATTGGGAACTAAACAGAAGATTCCATTCCCTCCGTTTTGCTGATGAGTCCAACCTTCAGCACCCCAAGGCTCTTAAATCTACAAGGAAGACCCCTCTTACAATATCAGAATTGCACGGTTCATTAGCCGCTGGGTGTCAGCGGAGGTGGGCCCCGGGACCGTGGAGATATCCTTCTGTGGTCACGAGACGCGTTAGCGCCCAGTCACTAGTACATTTATCACGGGGTCCAATGGATGACGGGAGTGACCCCTCGCTGACCTCTTTCGGCTAGTACCCCCAGTTTTTACTGCGCTCGATCTACTCGCAGGAAGTGCCAGCCATATTATGAGGCCCATGCGTGGTCAGAGAAGAAAGTGCGAGAGTCAAGGCAATCAGTGCGAGAACCTGCAAGAGGGCCCGGCAGGGAGGTGACGGGTCACGTCATAGTTCAACCCTGGTCCCAGTACTGTGAGAATGGAGATAGCTAGAGCGTTCATGGCTGATTGAGGCATTTTTCCTTCTGTGGAAAGACTGAAAAAATGCTGGTTTCCTGTTAGCTGTGGAACGTCTCTTCATTGTGGTGATTGCTGAGTTAATTGTCACAACCAGTCACTGGCACAATTAATTACTGACGCACTAAAAAACACATTTCATCTGTTTTTCGCAACATAATTTGCTGAAATCCCTCGTAAATTCGGCCTTGTTCCACTCATTTCCCTCGCTTGCATAATCGTGTGGCGTAACTATGGTTACCTGTTTCACACTTCTACATGCGCGTTGAAGCCATCAACTGCGATGTCAGCGGTGAAAGTCATCAGTAGATCACGGCGCATCTAATTAGACGGAGGTGGTACTTCATTAACAGTGTCCAGCAATACTCACCTGTGTCCATCTGCTAGAGCCCATAGCTACATGCACGGAGCTTTGATGATGACACCATGCAATGCCACGCCATACCACACCACACCTAGTTACAGGGGGATCGCTTACAGTGGGAGCTCCTTTTTATCGTTTCGCCCGCATTTATGTGCATTACACCTTTATAGCCTGGAAGCGAGGAGGGGAAAAGTATGTTTTGTAAGTGATGCCGCCTAAGTGACACTGTCGGTAACTGTATCTACTTCTATAGGTGGATAAAGAAGGATCCAAGAGTGAGGAAAAAGGCGGTAGAACTAATTAGCATTAGGAAGGACTGGGTTTTATCCATAGTTTTATATATATGTAGCTGTTTAAGTCATTTGCCTTCATGACGAATGCTCATGTGACTACATGAATGACATCATGTCGTTGCATCAGCACAGGTGTGGTGCTACTCGGGTGTCAGCAATTCTCTATTTGGATTCTCCCTTGTTCAAATAGAACCCTATGAATATAGCGGAGTTGACATGCAATTTCATGTCGGCATGGTATTGTCAGCTTTGTGGCATTGCGGTCATGCATCTATTTACTTCAGGCTAAATGCGTAGAGCGGGGGAAATGTTGTTTACAATGTCAAGTATAGATGTTAATAGCAGGACATCGCATCAACTCATCAAGAACTATCTGTCAGAGATAACTTTAGCTCTCGTTGTTGCCATGACGTTAACATGAGGTCACATCTCTGTCAGCCCACGGGCGAACCGAACTGAACCGTCACACGTTCATGTTCACGGGACAAGCATCTTATCGCAATATGCCACCACATTTCCGCCGAGCATCAACGGAAACCAGCCGCTGTCACTGCTTACCTGGGGTTGGTGGGGGGGGGGGGGTGTACAGTGGAGAGATGACGTTTTTGATTAAAGAGACTCGAGACAAGATAGTGAGTGTCATGAAGCCAGGACCGCAGCTGTTGGAAATACCTGACACTTAACCAGGTAGCGCAATAAAATATCCGTTAGGAATTGGAAAGTGAAGGCAGCCGCGCTGAGGGGGAGGAAGGAATAATATCAGTAAGAAATATGGGGTAAAAAAAACTAATGGTCGTAATCAAGAAAGTATGTCTCTATCTTTTGAGAGTTTCCTGGCAGGACAGTAATATTTCTTTGCAGAGGACAAAGAGTTACCAAAGTTTATTAAAGTTTCTTTTTGCCTTGATGGATGGGAGGAGGGCTAATGCTATCTGACGTAGAAATCGCCCCGAAGGCCAGAACTTATATTTGGATAGTTGCATTGGGCAAACTGGCCTTTAGACTGTTACACACGGTCAGCGTGTGTCTTGCAAAGGGTATAGCTTCTTATTCGTTCGTCAGTTTGTTCGAGTCCTGCGCGACCGCACCTACGAACCAGCTGTTACCTGATGCAAAGGGGTCGACTCTCGTCTCATTTGCCGTTAAGGTGGGGGCGAACTTTCTGTTTGCCAAACATAATACCCCCAGCGCAAATTAAACAGCACAAGAGGGCCAGTAATATTGTAAGGGACGAGTGGCCGAAAGGACCCTGCACACGTGGACATTCCGCCTGGAGTGAAAGTGCAAGCTAGGCACAGCCTACCTCAAGCACATGTCGCGTAAACATCGGTCTTGTTACACGGCTTGCATCTTCGTGAGCTTGCACGGGCAAGTCGGAAAATACTAAAAGGATGCAAGACAAAAAAAACCCACCCAAGAACATCAGCATATTCATCACACACACATCCTTTAACAGCTGTTGTACGTCACATTGTCAGTTGGGTATTCTTAAATGCGGCTGGGGTCCTTCGTTTAAATCTCTACCACAATAGAGTCTCGTCCCCACGCGGTGCCCACCTCGTCATCTGTTCTCAGCCCATCGGAAGCAGTGAGTCAGCTTGCATTTTGCACTGAGAAGTGCAATATTAATCAAGTGAATTTCTCCTGAAGTTTTCGAAAAAATGGAACCTTTTTATTTTTCCTCCCTATCTCTCTCTCTCAATCTCTTGCCCTACCCAAGTCTTCTGATGGCATTCAGTCATCACTGTTGTCTTCATCAAATTTACTTGCATCTTACATCTTTCACTCTTAAAAAGTACTCTCTCTGGGCATAAAGAGGTTCACACGTCGTATTCTGTGCATCATTCTTAGATGATCGTCCCGCCATTAGGTTGTAACAATGTCGCAGTGAATCCATCTTTTGACACAATGACATTTCGCACTTCTCTGTGATGTCACTGAAATCAAGTTGTTGACACTTTGAGTGGCTGATACGTAAATTGTTATCTTTATTGCACCTTTCATCATGCTCATCCTCTTTATTATTGAGCAAGGCCCTCTCCTTTTAAAAATAGTTTGTTGCTTCGGATGACATTTCAAGAAATTATGTGGAATGGAATGACATTTTCCCATGGATGGATGTTATCAACTGACCGTATTAATCTTTGATATTTGAAAAATTATGTTTTTAAATGGGTCCCACTGATGGGAATTACCCGGCTGAACGAGCCCTGGAACATGTCTACAAATCCTTTCTGATTGACAAGGTATGATAATATACATCCACCTCCCATCCAACTAGTGTCCATGACTGTTTGACAGGTACCCTCCCTCCATATAAACAACCATGCAAGGGTCGGTGATCCAGCCAACCACCATCAGCCCTGACAAGTGACCTCTCCACTGCCAAGTCACGGGGAGCACTTGTTCCCCTTCAAGGGCCCCAGGTCAATAAACTGAGGATGCAGCCGATTGTTGTCAAATTTGTAAATGGCGGAATAAATGTCTAATTATATTGATTGCGGTGCTCAAGGAATAATCCGCGGTTGCCTCGGCGGTCCGATTTGGAGCGGGATGACATTGATAGGTATTGATGTAATGTGTTGTTAGCAAGGGTGGTGCCGTCGTCTTTCCCAAGAGCGGTCTAGTGTCTTGCGTCTATCGTCGATGATTCTCTCTCTAGTCGCTCCTGGACAGCTAGTCCCCTGGCAGGGTTGCTTGGGAAGATTCTTCACACTTCACTGTCCCTCCAGGTTGATTAGGGCTCCTCCGCAGCCAGATTTTGACAACAATTTTAACACTTGAAAAAAATTGGATGTGTCAGGAACAGTGGTAAAAAGATTTTCTAGCCGGGACGCGGGAGCTAGTTAAGGGAACGGCGAGATGTTGAGGTGACGGCGGCACCAGGAATTAGTACCGTGCTTTACCCTGTGATTCTTGCACTGCGCTGGAGCTTTGAGAGTCTTCTTCAACACCAATAAAGCTTGTCGAAAACCAGTCCAAATGAAATGATGTTGACAGCTAATTAGTTTGTGTTTGGGGCTCTTTTTTACCCCCACAGCCACGTAATTTTCTGTTTTTGTTTTCCTTCGCTCCCTCTCTCGTTTCTTTTGTTTATACCGTCGGCACTCGCTGCCTCTCACTTTGTAGTTGTCACAAATGGTGGAGAATCCGGCAGTCATATTTTCAGAGTGGCGCGGAAAAAAAAACCTGTGAGAATCACAGCTTGAGTTTGGATACTTGCCTGGACAGATACCGATATTTCGGTCACATCCGAGCAACTGACTGTGAGATTTACATCTCTACTATGCTTTTGGTGACAAATCCTGTGCACATTGCCGGCTTCCTACCACTGCAGCCCCCCCCACCCCCCACCCCAACACTCAAGTATGGCTTGTGGCTGGCATTCCGTCATCTGCACCAGACCAGATGCAGGGATCTTGGATACTTGGAGTGGGGGAGGGGGGGGGGGGGGAGTTGTATGATATTGTCACTCGTGAGACAACACAGACCTATGATCCCCCAGGCATTGCTGCTCTAACTCTAGCAAACCTCATTCAAAGTGATGTTGTGTATTAGTATTTTGGGGTCTCATGGTTTCGTTAAACAGAAATCACGGAATATTGTCAGATGGTAGTATTCCAAGGCTTTCAACATTTCATTCTCCCGCTTATTTTCTCAAGGCAGATGAGATATTTAAGTATTAACTTCTATGGCCGTGCACCAATTTGACATATTTCTTTGAAAAAAAAATACAGATATGAAAAGAAAACAGTTTATCATGGGAAGAACTGGGAAGCAATAGCTCTCGCGAAGGCAATCATCCGACTAGTACAATATTACTGGGCTCGATCCCACTGCCCTTTGAAGCGGCTTCACTCGCCAAAACTCCCATTTACCTGCAGTTCCACCCATATTTCTCAGTCATCGCACTCTCTCAGACAGCCCAGCCCATCTCTGACACCCCCCCCCCCCCCCTCCCCCTGATAATGGCTGCTTCGGGAATTGGGGACTATCCCTCTAGAAAAATGATAGAGATTTGATGATGTGCGAGTTTTCTCTGGTCGGTTGGTCGGTCCGGTGCTCTGCTCTGCTTGAAGACCTCGGCGGTTGATGTAAGCCGAGACCTGCACTGAATCCTGATACCGTGCCTCTACACAAAGTCGTCATCATCGTGAGCAGCAAAAACACTTGAGCCTTCAAGTTGTGTTCTTGTGCACCTGATGGTTGATGTTCAGTGTCCCAAAAAAGCAAGAAAAATCATATATTATTCATCCACCTGGATATCAAAACTATGCAAGATTGTTTATTATGAGATATTTTTTACCCTGTCAGCAGCGTACAAGGGTTACGACAATGGTTGAGGGGGTGGGAGGCGTCTTTTGATGTCCAGCAATAAATCGGAACATCCTCGCCGGGGGTTTTATATTATGCAGCATTGATCCGAGACATGCTGTCTACACCTTTGTGCTCTATCCCTCAATTTGGTGCTTTATGCGGCCCCCTCATTCACCTTGTCCACGAACCCCATACCTCAGACCTCCCTGACACCCTCGGCTTAACCCCCACCCCGAGGTCTTGTTGTCCCTCGGCCCGAATCCTCATTCCAAATGTAGAGCTGCATCAAGCTTTCAAATTTCCGCTGCTGTGGTTCCACTCCCTCGCTTGAAACCTCCAAGTGGAACTCTGTGAAGTGTCGTCGGCGACAGGCTTTTCTGACACCAGTGGTCGGCCGTCGGATGCAGAGAGAGGTTCGCCCAGCAAGGCTCATAATTAACGCTCTCTATAGGCGAATTACACGTAAATTTCCTGCCTGTAATGGCCGACCACAAACACAAAGGCCAGGGCATTGTGCCCCAGCACAGGACCGTCCCATTAGAATGCGTTTGAGCCATATTAAATGACGACAAGTCTTGTGTCTCTACCAGGGCTCGATTGTGGGACTGATGTTGGGGTTTTGGAGAACTCGCTAGTACCTTGGCACCTTTCTCCATAGTGTCGTCAGGTCTTCTCTTATGTTCTACGTCTCTCTCTCAGACTCCCCAGGCCCTTTCCTCCCAGCGTCTTTTTATATTCAGTATTGCGTCTTTCTGGTAGTTGTGGAGTGTTCATGCTTATCCATCGCCCTATTACAATACACTCTTCAAACTGCGCGGCCCATTCACAACAACCAAGTCGGCTCCAGAATAGGTGCAGGCCGCCAACAAAAGACGGGAGCCGCTTGCTGAGTAATTTCATCAGTTGATGCTTAGATTCTCTTGACATCATCGTCATAGTAACAGCCCAAACAGTCCCCACGGCTCAGTGGTAACGCTTTGAAATCTGTGTCGGTTTCACCAGCGTTGTTTGCTGTGTGTGCTCTGTTCTTTCCCCCATGTATTCTCCGACACCCCCCCCCCCCCCCTTCCCTCGTATTACCTGCTCCCCCCTGCTACTTTCATATTTTCCCCGAAAGACCTGTGCAAAGAGAACCTTGGAGTTGGTTCCCACTGCTTGTTGGAACCTGATCAGTGGACCGTGACAACAGCCAACTAAATATGTGCGCCGCGGCTACCTTGCTCCGTGCGCCTGCTCGACTGCTGGATTATGTAGCGCTCGCAGACAATACCTGGCCGGCACGGGCTTCTTAAATCCCGAACCTTGTCAAGTCAGGTCCCTTTAGAATCTGGGGCTAATGAATTACCAATAATATATTAGCCATCACATGTGACAAGGCAGGAACTTTCATGCCCCCTCTATAGCTGAATAATACAAGCTGCCTACGCAACAAGGTGTGCCATTATTTATTCATGAGCGGTCGAGCTCTGATAACACTGCGGGCAACCGAGGCAGGTAACACCGCTGTACTGTCAGCCAGCCGGCCATATTTGGTATCAGTTAGGGGGGATAATTTAAATGTGTGACCTGCTGCGATAATGTTTCTTTGCCCCTCTCTTCTTGAAATTCATTGTTGCATTACATGGTAACAGTACACATAATTTATGAATACCTGGGACACGCAAATCTTTTCCAGCTCGGAACATTACGTGCTACACTGTAAGGTGCACAATTTTCCCCACATGGAATTTCCATTTTCACGTCGCAATCCACACCCTATGGTGGGACGATGGTGGAGTTGACGTATAAATTTATACAGGGAACACTTTGAATACGAGAGAGGCCTTCCTTGTGACTCCCTGAGTCCAAACATAGATCAAATGCCGGTCCTGACATCCCCACTACCCCTTGGCTTACTGGCCAATTTAGCCGATTACTTTGTCCCGTCTTTCGCAAACATATACGTTTGCCGGGTGCCAGCTTTTTGGGAGGTTCCTCGACGTGGAAAAGTCACGGTTTTTGACGCAGGATCAGGGTGATGTCCTTGGTGGGAAAATGTATGGACTTTGTGGTGATACCGACATGTTTGGGTATTTGTTTGGTACTCCTGGTAGTATGTTGTTGATATCTTAGGGAAGGTAGAGTCAAAACAAAGGCTATTTCATTGCAAAGAGATGTCTTTATCCCAGGAATAGGCAATGTTTGCTTACTATATATTTTACCATGCTTATACAATGTTATAGGACCAGATATAATAACACAAATAGAAACTTCCTTGAAGTATTTTATCACGGAGAGTATTACTGTTGTTTTAGCAGTCTGTACACAAACAGCGACGAATTTAGTTCAAGTTCGGTAAAAAGCGAAATGGGTAAAAAGTAGGACATTTTGCAAAGGGGAAAAGGGAACTTCCCCAACTCCCCTGCTCTGTAAGAGGGACGACAAGCTGTAGAAGCATTCTGTTAACTGCCATTAACCTCGCGACTGTTTTTGGGATGGTGTGAACAGCCAGATGTTGACCTGAGTTTCCACCAACTACGACAGTCGAAGAAATGGTTACAGCCATTGCCATTGGCAGGACGGGAATTGGTGATGTAGCCAAGGGCGTGTGGGCCATGTGCTGTGTTATATCATGACCCCCAGAACCCGTCCACTTTGGCCCTGGGGGCGACTGTGCATTCCACAACGTGACGGAATGACAGGCGGACGGATGGATGGGTGTTTTCGCTCTCTTCCAAAACATCTCGTGGATTTCATGGGTCGGGAACTTGGGGGAAACATCCTGGGAAAAACCCAAATCGTCTCTTTGCGACCGTGATGATAGCTGTGTGGGGCGAAAGGGGAGGGCGGAGGATGGCTCGGCTGATGGTGTCTTGGGAGAGGAAACACAGCCCTGGTAGGGGTGTGCATGGTTTATATAGTACAGTTTTGGCAATGTCAGAAAGATGCAAGGAAACGGAGGCACCACCCTCTCTTCCGTCGTTTTCTTGTACTTTTGCGCCTTACTCGCTTGATATGATACCAGCCCTTCTTTACCCTTTGATGCCATGAGCCGGCCACCGACCGAAATCAGAAGGTCAAGAAAAATGAAAAATGGCCGAATATATCTGCTAAATTTGGACAGGCGGCAAGGCTAATAACTCAAATGGGCGTCGTGGGATGGCAAAGACCAATGAACTGAGATTTTGGGTAATTGGACTGTCATGCCAGATTAGTCGGCGCCTGTGATCTGGAGGAGTCTGGGCGGTTGCTAGGGCCTCGGTGGAGCAGGCCGAAGGGCCCCCAGTCGTACAGGGCTGGGATTAGCGCATGGACGTGTTTGTACATCGTTCTGGGACGTCTCGGAGTCTATTGGAACATCTGTAAACCAAACGCGGTTAATCCTTCCGGGGTCCCGACGGTGTTGACGGGTGGAAATCTCCGAAACGTGGATGAACATCATACCAGTCTCTGTGTGCACTTGTCTAGGGTTCGCCAGTTTGTAGTCTTGATTTACTGTAGGGAGCATTCACCATCAGTCAGTGTACATAGTAATGGAAACATAGTGAACAAAGTGCCCCACGTGTTAGCTGGGTCCCTTCCCGATGTCCCAAATTTATATGCTCACTACTGCTACTAATCATGAATACACTTGAGTGAACTGCCTATACCCAAATATTACAGAGACAATTGTAAAATCTTGTCTGTTTTAAAGTTGTACACTTATATTTTACTCTATATTTCATTTAGATGATATAATTACCATGTCCATGTGTGTGGCTTATACCAGTGTGTCTATAGATGCCTCATTGTCAAAAATACGAAACATACTTTGAAATCTATACTGTTTGTGTGTGTGTCATCATCTTCATCATTTCCATCATCATCTTCATCATCTTCATCATTATTATCAACTTTCCCGACATCATATTTCCAGCAATTTTGGCTTCACTGATGCAAATATCAACACAGTCATGTTAAAGTCAGTTAGGCACCACTTGTAATAATGAAAAAGGCAAATCTAACGCAGTTGTAAATTATTGATGGTATCATTGCTCATTATAATAATATATTTTTATGCGTCATATAGTGTGTGCCTGACTGACTGTGCCAGTTTTGTATTTTTGCGTATATTTTCCACTGTGTTGACTGTATTGTTGTACGTTGTCGACTTTTATAAGTTAACTGTTGTGGTGTTTTTTTTCGCTTCGTTTAGGCGCTGAGTACAGTGTTTAGATGTTGCCGTCCCAGCTTATATGATGTACCACTGCCACAATGTCATACATGTGTACAACCGCTAACTTGTCAACATTTCTTTTTTCCCTTCATAAATGTTGTATTACTCCTACTTTAAATTTCCCACTTTTTTTGCCAGTTATTCTTTCCGTGTGTACTTAACTTCCCCGAAACCCCTATATGCTGACGTAGAGGCTTGCATTTTCACTGTGAAACCAGTAAATAGGGGATTTTATTCGATTCTGTTTTTGTTTTTACAGTAGACACTTGTTTAGGTTTTATATGCTACATCGTTCTCTTCCAAACTTAAAGCTGTAATGTGCGCCCTTTACTCCGCTAGAGTTGTCAGTGTTGTCCACCAGAACTTTCTTCTTGTATTCGGAAAGTTCAGCTTTAAAATATATATGAAGGGATGTTCTTTCTATAAAAAAAATATTACGTTTTATTCAACACCCTAAATAATTTTTGTCTTAAATTGATACTTTCCAATAGTTCTGTCTTAGCTTTTCTTCTCTTCCAAATATGATATACCTAGAGAATGATATTCCAAATTTGTTTGAAATTTCTTCAAAAGATAATGATGATAAATTCAGTGAGTAGGTTGTGGTTTTGCAGTAAGATAAATGCAAGTTTGCCTCTGGTCTGCCAGTCTTGTGTGTATTAATGTTGCATGTTTTCCCGTTTATTTCTAGCATGCAAACGAAAAGACCACGAGGTGCCGAAGCAGGAGGCACCTGCACCAAAGAAGCCTCGGCTGGTGTTCACCGACATTCAGCGGCGCACTCTGCTCGCTATTTTCAAGGAAACCAAACGTCCTAGCAAAGAAATGCAGGCCACGATTGCCGAGCAGCTCGGGCTGAAGGTCTCGACCGTCGCCAACTTTTTCATGAACGCCCGGCGCCGATCGCTCGATAAATATCAGGAAGATGTGATCCCGATGAACGGGGAACACCACAACATGCAAATGAACGGCGGCGGCGGAATGATGGAGGCACACATGATGTCTTCTCCGCCCCCAGCTCCCATGGGCGCCGCTCATAACTGATACTAACCCACTAACTCCGGAACACTAACAAGTCCATTTATACCGCATGATGTACAAATCGGGAACACTTTGTTTCACCCGCTAAGCTTTTTTCCATGCAGGACATGAGATATTTTTGTGACGACAATTACAGAGAAACTAACTGTACAGAGTATTATCGGACGAGAAGATGTTGCATCTATGCGAATTTAACGTCAAGGTCACAATTTGGTTGTCAAGGTGATGACCTTCATTCACCGTAGTGCAGCTGTGCTGACAGACCTGTGTGTGACCTTATAACCTAGGTTTATACTGATCAATGATGATGCTTCTTGTGCTCACATTCACTCTAGTCATGTGATATATAGTGTGGACTCTGATTGGTCGAGTTCTCAGCCAATCAAAACACACGACACACACAGTGCCATCCGGATGGTGAGATTAGGAGGAGACTCTAGTCATCGAAGAGGAGGAAAGCGACACGTCGTTGGATCACCGGGCTGACTGAAGTGTGCATTAATTAAGCTCACAGGGCAGCTGTACCCATGCAGCTGGTACAGCTGTGCTGGTGAAAGTTTTGTGTGTGACTAACCCCTTCTCCAGCTGTACATAGATAAGATGTGTGAACTTGTGACCTCCCCCCTCCCCCTCTTCAGCCATACAGTGTATACACAGTGGATAAACAGCCATAGACTCACATCTAGAAATATCATCTCTCATCCTTCATAATGATGATGGCACACGTGACACTGACAAAAAACCCAAAAAGTATCGACCATAAACCCATACTCATGTACGATTTTCTTTCATGTTGGCCTCTTTCCAGTGCACAAGCAGAAGGAGTTGCCAGGCCAGATCAAGTCCAGTCCCGAACAACCCAAGAAACATCGACTCGTCTTCTCCGAAGCTCAACGACGGACGCTGCGAGCGATCTTCAAGGAGACTCCGCGCCCGACCAAGGAGATGCAGACGGCAATCGCTCGACAACTCGGCCTTGAAGTGACCACAGTCGCTAACTTCTTCATGAACGCGCGGCGGCGTTGTCGCGACAAGTGGCAGGAGGACAACAACATGGCCGGCGGCGTCATGAGCCACAGCGACTCTAGCAGCGGGTCAGAGTCGCTCTCCGGCTGACCTCATTCCGCGGGCATCGTCATGGCAATGGCGGGAGACTTCAACGCGCCGCCCGCGCACCCCGACAACTGACTCCTTGGTGTGTGTAAAAATGAACAGACAATATGGCTGTGAGGAGTTGTTAGGACAAAAAAACAAACAAACAATTTGTACATGTGGGAGACGGGGCGAATGAAAAAAAAAGACGAAAAAAAAAATGTTTGTAAGAGAAAAACATGAAAAGACACATATTTTTTTTTCGTTGGTGTTCATCCTCACAGCTAGAACAAAGCTTGAAACCAATAGGGTATGTTGACGCTGGTGAACTGTTCGCATCGTTGCTACCAGCCGCGGTGTGTTGACTTTCTCCACGACTGCATCTGCGACATCAAACCGCTCCGCGTCAGCGGTCGGTGCAGCCAAGCTTTGCACGCATCACGTCTGGACACTGATATTACGCCTTGGCATTTTTTTGTGGTCAATATTTAATTGGGGGTTTTATGTGTGTGGAAATTGTATAGACTGAGATACTGTACTGACTGTCAGAGCATTTTTCTTTCTTTCCTTGGATCATGCTAGATGCTATTTGTTTTCTGGACTATCTGTTTTGTTGTAATGCTGTAAATTATAAGATTTTCATGTTAAATCTGTCACCAAGTCATCAGTTGCAAGTCATTATACCAAAAAATTGTAATCAGTTGGCTATCACCAGTCAGCTTATCGCACCTGTGATTCACAGAGAAGACGGTTTATGCCTCGTAAGTTATCGCCAAGTAAACGACGGGCATCTGTGACCACGTGCGCTGACGTTTTCTGATTGCCATCGGTGAAGTATCCCCTAAGATTTGCAGCATATTGTCTGTAGTATGTTTCCTTTCTGTAAATTTGGTTGAACACGTGTCACCTTCTCCTGTATAATGTTAGTGCTTTGAAGCACACCCCAAACCCCGGCATATCATACGCTATCTTGAATATTTCTCCTTTCTGATTGCTTTCAGTTTGTTGTAAGTGCGCACCGATGTGTGCTGTAGAGAGGGAAAAAATTATTTCACGCAACTATGCACATTGCAGTTTGTTCAACCGGTATCATTTTGTACTGTATGCTTTTTTTGTTTTGAAAATCTCAATCATTGATCTTCATTGTTTAAAAGTGGCTTTTAGTGGTTAAGTCCCTTCACAGTGTCGTCCTAAACTTACATTCCTAGGTATGTGTCCCTAAGCCAATAGACATCATCATTGTATCCTCCAAATGCTCCTGTCTAAGCCATTCCTTCACATCATAGGTTCAGAAAACTGTTTCTATGAACCGGTATGGAATCCCCGATACATAAGACATTTCCCGTGAAACGGCATGGAATCCCCAATATGTCAGGGCTGATTCATTCAGCAATAAACACACTGTAAGCGCTAGCACATTCCGAGTATATCTATGACGGCATCCGGTTGGTCCATCGTACGTTTGCATAGTGTTGAAGTTTTGATCTCAGATTATATATATGTATATGTTATTTGGTGTCCAACGCGTGGTATGCTGTATGTAGCCTAGTGGTCCTGTAGATTTGACATGTATATAGTTGACAACTGACCCCTAACAGAGCAGTATTTGAGTGAGCGATCTCCGAAAATTAATAGGAGATTTTGGACATTTGTCTTTACATGTAGTTCCCTTCACCCCCAGCGATATATATCATGTAAACTTACTTTTCGAAGTAAGATTTTGCTTTGTTTTTGTGTTGTTGATTAAATTATTTAATGTATTATTTATTACGCTATGCGATGTTAATGTTTATGCCTTGCTGACGACTTCACAATGTGCTTGAGACGCAGCAGCAGTTTATTTATAACAGTACGGAGTTAAGTTCCTTCGAGTTTGTTTCTGGTAACCTTTGATTGTGCAAGCAAAGAAAATAAAATTGGTATTGAACAATGAGCAAAAAAATTGTGATAACTTGGATTTTGTCAGTTTTGTTTCGTGCCAGTGTAGATTGGAATTAAGTCTATGCAAAGTTTCGTCAAAGAGATGAACTTCAGTTCGATTGTTTCAAACTATTGCAACTTTTACCGCAGATGTAGGTTGTCCTGTCCAAGTTGTAACATATCAGAATAGATCCCTATATATTTCATCGCTTTCGCATCTTACCACAATCTGGTTTCATCATCCATGACCGTTCTGTTCTCAATGTGCTAAGCAGATCACATGACAGCTTACCAGGCCCCTTACCACATCAAGATATTGAGTAGCTTGCCCCTGTTACTATGGTAATGGGAAACGAGGCTATCACTGTAAAAGCAAAAAACTCAGGGGACAGTGCAGAAGTGTCATTTGTATAATAATGATATGTGCTGAAAAATATCCTGGTTTGATATGAATTATAAGATATGGACCCCACTTTCTAGTGCATTTATGTAGGTGCGTTTTTGGCCTCATTCACTTCACCTAGTGGTGACGCCTGGTGGAAGAATGTGGTACAACTCGCACGAAATCTCCGGTTATTATTCTCCACACATCGCTATGTCCAAAACTGGGCATTGCTCTTTATAAATAAGAAAAAAAAATCACCAATTCATGACGACACCTTTTTGTACATACACGAATAACGTTCGTCGTGATTTGTTATTTTGTACAGATTTTCGGTTTATGTTATCAATAGGCCTTGGAGTTTGTTGTACAGAACTATGGGCAGGGCTTCAAGGTACTATATCTGTACATGCATCAACCCAGCAATATTCAGTTTTATGCATGCAATTCCTTGTGGCTTTGGTCGAGGCAAGCCAAGTTGTGAACTGTATGGATTTGAAGAGGAGAGGGGGGGGGGGGGGGGGGAGTTTGCGGGGGAAAGAAAAAATCATCGAACTGTTTTTACTGGTAGTTAGCACTGGAGAAATGATTTGTATTATATGAACTTTTATGCATAGTGACGAAGAGAAACACAATGATAACTGTATGTTTATGAGTGTTACTGTGTCTGTAAATTATATGTGTGTTCTTTGTATTTGTTAACTAGACGTCGTGACATCGAGTCACACGCTAGGGATGTGTTTATTACTATTATCGCTTAATTAATCATCATTATGTTGGATAATATTATAGATTTGCAAAGAGACGTGAATCGTGAACGAAAAAAAAAAAATTGGGAAAAAAACGACAGTGAACTCAACTGTGCAATACCAAACAAGAATTACACGTTAATTAATATAACTATAGGTCTGAGAGTTTGTGATACACGGATTCATGTCTCTTTGTATTAAATGTCGGTATCACTTTAATTGTAAGCACATATGTGACCAGCTGAATTAAGAATAAAATGGTATTGTTTCAAAGTTAAGGTTTTTGCAAACAGTTTGTTACTTCCTCATACCAAAGATTAGGTGTTGGTTTAATTCGTTTGTCCGGAGGTGAATTATTTGTATGACGAGTATTTATTATCTGTTTGGTGAGACGTAAAAATTGTCATGGTCACAAAGATCATTGTGTGTTCAGATATTTTTTTACCTGGTAATCAATTGTGACACACAAAACACACACATCACTTTTGTGTGCAAAGTTCTATGTCCAATTTTTGTACCGTGCACACACTTTGTATGAAGTCATCGTCAACTATTTGGCGGTTCACATGGACTATCCTATTATCGTACTTATGTTAATGTAAAGTAGCTCGCCTATGTTTTACTTAAATCGTTGACAACGTTTACTACCGCTGAGTGCAATGTAGAACAGTTTACGGTGCACAGAGTATCACGAAATTTGTACAAATAATTCCAGTGTTTGATGCACTAGAGACAAGCCGTTGTGAATACAAGAAAAACGTGTTATGATGATCATGATTTCATGTCATTTTGTGTGTAAACTTTGTAAAATTAACAACTTTGTTTTTCCTCGGTCTGTTGGGAGCACGGTATTTTCTGTTGTTTGTTGTAAATTAATCATGCAACCAAAAGTGTATGTACGCTAAACACTTGCAATGTTGTGTTGGACATAGGCACTGGACAGACATATTTATATATATAATATCCATGTGACCAGGGATTGGTTCCCATGGATATAGGTATTCTAGTCAAACTTGTTGTGTATTGTCATCGTTAATGATTATAGCGCGCCCGCTAACAGTGTCTGTTTCCGGGGGACGTGGGCAGGAAACCAATGTCAAGATGGTGTACACAAAGTTGTAATTTATTATTATTAGCAGTTGGTTTGATTATGCGTAGATTAGTTGCTTTGAACTGAGTTCCTTTGAAGAGTCCCAGGCCGCCGGGTATTCTGTAATCGTTGTGTTATATCTCTCCCTTGGCTTTAACTCCCGCTAAACAACTTTTGTACCAATGTCGTTGTCAGAATACACAAACACATGTATCTATATTATATATATGAAAGTGACCAAATTGTGTTATATTTTGTTGTCTATTAGTCATGATGTAGGTGATATGCTGAGCAAACTCTTCTCTCTGGAAATAAAATTACTTTGGAAACTTCACATCTGTTTGTATTAACTATGGTGTTGGGTATGATTCAAGTAAGAAGCGTGGAAACGTTCCAGACAGAACATTGGTGTGTACAGGGTGGTAGCCATGGCTTCCTAAGAGTTTCGTGGAGACAGTTGATGGCCTGTTGACACGGTTGCCATGGCAGACAATGTTCGTCTCCATGGAGACACTAGGGGTCCTCCCCCCAAGGACATATCTCGGCCATAAATCCTGGCTCCTTCTTGAGATAGTTGCCAGCTAATAGCCGTCTAAAGGTGCCAACTGTCTCGAGTAGGCGTCCCCTATTTAACCCGATTTAATTCTGATAGAGCTTTAATCCCAGACGCGGTAACAGAACAAACTGCTTCCATTTGCTTCATCCGTCCAACCCAGTCTTTTCCTGGGTTACTTCCGCGGCTCAGCCTTAGAAGATAACACCTTCCCAATCTGGCCCACAAATCAATCGATAGTATTATCGGCCTATTTTCTCTGAAATCATCAAGTGCTCAGTGCCCCTTGAAGAGACTGCATTCCACGCCATGTAGAGGCAGAATGCAGGAGTAGGGGGTTACGATTGTCCCCCGTGGATCGCATACTATGTAGCGGTATTTTCTCCCGCACAAACCCAGCATGGGAGACAACAAACTGTCTACCCCATGCAGAAACTCTAGTTCTGCACAGGAACTGTTATGCTTTAGACTAGAACGGTCCGTTCGTCCGTCCACGCGTCCGGTGTTCAAGTTCCCACGCTGCCTGTCCCCGACAAGCCTCCGCGGATGCAGTGTCTCCCTCCGCCATAGCCCAGGGCCTAAGCCGTCCCAACCCAGCCTCTTAGCGCTATGGACTTCCCTTGTCACCAGGCCATGGCATCCTTTAAGTAGTGGGTCCCGCTTACTCCTTATATGGTGGCCACTAACAACTCTTGACAAAATTTGGTGTGAGAATCCGAAATTCGCAGTTGGGACATCGTCGTGAGGATGAATGAAAAATTAGCAAGCGTTAAAAGCCCAGTTATGACGGGCAAAATAACTCCTGTGCAATTTACTTCGAGTGGTCACGATGGGGGCGAACAGTCTTCAACGAAAACCCCGTTGAAATTGTTGCTAAGGACGGCGCAGTCCACGGCAGCCGCCCCTCAACACACCTCTCTGTCTGGGACGTTCCCACGCCATTTCTGACATTGGTACTTAATTGTTGGTTCTTGGGAATGTTAGGTAGCTTATTTCTCGGTTACCGGGACTCTGTAGTCCCGATATTTTTTCTCTATCTCTTATGATGTCCGTGTGACTGTGTGTGTATGTGTGTGTGTGTGAACTTGACGTGAGCGTGAGAGGTCTATGAGGAATGAGGAATCTTTTAGTCAAATCGCAAACCGTCCATTAGTCGTGCAATGCTGCATGCTTGTGAGTTGTCTCATCGTTATGAATTTCTCGAATTTGTAGAAACTTTTGAGGTCTGTAGTCGTTATAATCACGTGGAACTTTCTTAACCAGTCGTTTGAGATGAACGAAGCACTGCATGAGCAGCATATCGAATTGCAATAGTAATGTACTTCGTCGAAAATTGTTGTCAAATTGTAGTGGATGCTCCAATTTTGCGTTTTATGACCTTACCAAATTCCAAATTTCGTGAACAACTTATATCAGCTGATGATCAGTCATAAACCATGCAGTTGCAATATTTACAATATTGAGATTTGTTGTTAATTACATGAATGTAAATAAGCATGTGTTCCTGAACCTATCAACTTATGTTCGTTCACTGAAAATTTTCAGTATTTTTATATCGTTCCAAATAGTGGGACTTGGGAAGCTACAAGAAACAATCGTAAAACTGTCCTATACATTTTATGCACTACCTGTTTGTAAATATGGGGTTACTATGTGTGTTTGTATCACCAATATGTATCATTATTGTTTGTGCTTTTAGTGCGATCTAAATGTCGTATATATCGAACTACAAACACATATATATTTGTACATGTTTATGGTGAACTAAAATGCGTGAAAGGTGTTATTTGTTTATATACACATGCAACGAACATTGAATGTATTACTTTCTCTGTCTGTCTGTTTGTTTTGTGTCTATATTCGGTATGGTAAAACACCAAATTCATCAAGATTGTCATATATATGTGTATTACATAGTTGGCGACTGTATAGTTGCGTACAGTGTACACCTTTTCACACGAGTAGTACACTATGTGTACACTAGCTGTATCACTTTGTGTGGATCTTGGTGAACGACAAAAAGTACACTGTTCCTTTGTATTATATATATACTTAAAAAGCGGTAAATAAATAGAAAAGTGTGACTGAGAGTTTGTGTTTCATTCTTCTACATGTTAAAACGTTTCATGAAAACCAAATAAGAACATGCAAATTAGACCAGTAGTAAAGAAGAAAAAAAACAGAACAGAAAAGCATAACTTTCTTCTTTCTTTCTTCAAGTTGATAACCTAAGCTGGATTCACTATTTCCGTCTCGATGCTAACGAACGAGGCATAGCTATTCAATTGGTAATACGGAATGTCTCTAAATCCTATATTATCTTGTCATTAAGACACGGACAATGCATAGACATATCCTTAGACACGCGCGTTCTATACGCGTATTATAAGCATCCTGGGACAAAGAAACAGTACGCCACTGATCTTGTATATGTAGATAGATAGGGGAGTTCTAGGTGCGCAAGAATTGACGGATTACTTGTTTTGTGATTCTCAAACTGAGCGCAAACCAAACACATTCAGATTCATGAAAATAATAAGCAACAACTACAGGTAATCGATAGAATCAATAACGAATGTGATAATACATACCGATCTGCATGTGTTTCTAGAATCGCCGACCGCGCTTATAAAACAAGTAATAAATATAGATAGAATGGTGTTTGTGGATATTAATGTATATGCACGCGAATACCCATGAAATTTACATAACTTAACACGTTATAAGTGCGTTGTGGATATGGGAAATAGCATCATTGCTATATCACAAATGTCAAAATTTTGTATAATTGTAACCAACAAAAATCGTTTATGCGAATAATGGTAAAAAAAACCCCCGCCCTTTATATGTAGTAAAGCACCGAGTTTCGCTGTATAAAGTAGAGCACACCAAAGGCTTACAAAGTGCTTTACTCGATGTTATCAACGGTGCAACAGAAATCGCTGATAATGTTTACTTGAGCACGGGGAATCTGGCTAAATATACCCCGAGTATGCACAAGATATCGAACTGAT
Organism: Terebella lapidaria; assembly: GCA_949152475.1. Classification (NCBI taxonomy): domain Eukaryota; kingdom Metazoa; phylum Annelida; class Polychaeta; order Terebellida; family Terebellidae; genus Terebella; species Terebella lapidaria. The sequence continues at coordinate 22,794,684 of OX424565.1, forward strand.
ACTTTCCGCGGTGCTGGACCGTTAATGATTCACGTAATTGTAGTAAATGTAGTAGCGCCAGGCTAAATAAACCACTGACGCTCTGTGTTTTCACATGGCGTGAAGCGCCCGTGTTATTACACGGGGAAATGGTAATAATATACCGGCGATTTACGGTTGGCTGAATCACATGCGCAGTGAGTTGATGGTTCCCTGGCTCTCTTAAACCCTCCCTACTTCAACTTCACGGATGATATTACATCCACCGTACACCATGTACACCGTGCACAACTCGTGCAATCCTGCTGCAGCCCATGGACCGCCCCCCCCCCCCCCCATCCCAGCGACGTAATGCTTATCCCACGTGTCTCCCCGGTGACTGAACGCCATACGGTGATACGATCTACTGGGCTGCACCAAAGGGGCCTTCTTTACGCAAGGCTGATTCCATTCAGCGCCGACCGGAAAAGAACTAGAGGTACCGAGTTGCAGGGGGGGGGGGGGGGGGGAGGGGGGGGGGGAAGAAGGACAGAGCTCTACTCTCATTATCCAGAACGTGAACAGCGGGCACCCGCGGTAGATGAATAAAAACGCCACTCAGTTCCGCGTATTTAGGGCTATTTTGTGTCGCCAACGCGTGAATCATGCACCGGGGAGCTGATCCCTGACACGCCATTGCACCGACTTTATGGCCCTATGTTTGTCTTTTCCCTCCCCTTTTTGGAGCCTGTTATTGTTTCCCTTTTTGCATTTTATTGTTATGCTTTGTATTGGGGCATGCATGACGTTATTATAGTCAGTGCATGATATTCGTAAATTATAAATGAATAAATGATATGTACTATTAACCATATATAACTTTGGGAAAACTTGCATCGATGAAAAAAGGTCCATCTTATTTTGACCCGCACCTTATTTGCACCGTTTATGTGAATGCCCACACTAAATTTCGTTAATATGGCGCAGGTAGCCTACATGCATGGTTTATGAACGCCGATCTGGATCATTTTTATTACGCTTTGAACGTCAAATCTCGGGGTATAATCTTCTTGCTAGGCCTACAAGACCGATATACTTCAGAAATTATATCTGGGTGGATTACAGGGAGAGTTCAACCCATAAATTCTAGACTGGAATGGAATAAAACGCCGACTGGGATGGGGAACGTGGTTTAAGAGTGTATCCGGGGGGGGGGGGGGGGGGGGGGGCAGTATCCGCGGATAAGTGCGTTGGAAACGACGGTGCGTGGCCATGAAAGCGCTCCCACATGCACCGTAATGGTTTTGCACCGTGTTACATACGATCCCTAGAATCTACAGTTCATAAATGTTCATGCATGGTTGATTGAATCACATGAACTAGGAAAAAGTTACCCCCTCCTGCATGTACCGACGCCCTCCCCTCCCCCCCCCCCCCCCTAACAATTCATCTGTTCATCACCCACTGCAAACGTAATAGCTAGCAGGCGCGGTTGGTGCAACAATACATAATTATACTTGTGTGACTCCTGCTTGAAAATGTTGATTTTGAAGCTGACTGACATGTACATAGGTATATACAGTGCTTGTAAACGGCATACTACAAGCTCGAGAAATAAAACCATACAAATATCAATAACATTCAATTTTACATCTAGACGTTGCTATTTCTCAAATATAGAATACTCCTATAACTTATATGAGAGAAATGAAGAGATTGGAAACCCCCTTAACGTTCTAAAACGAACTAAAAATAAATAGAATTAAAAATAATTAGTTTTGAAACGGATGATTAGCGAAAGAACACACGATCAATATGGCAACTGACAAGTGGCACAGCTCAAAGTATGTGTCATATAGAGGACATACATCTTTTGCATGCAAACTAGCATATAAAATATATATATGTCTGGTCATACTTGTAGAGCAAAGCAATGTAAAAACAAGCTTCCATGGAAGTGTCATCCGCTTTGACAGTTCTTCCTAGTGCGTTCTGCAAGCTGTGTATTGTGTTCCAGACTCGTTTCCACGCAATACAGTGTATGAAATATTAAGTTTCCAGTATTACCATGACATACTGGGAAAGACATTTCCGTATTATCTATATGTATGCAGGTAAGCACTGTTTACAAACAGCTCGGCTATGTAATAATTTATTCGTCAGCAGCGAGTGCAAATCTCGTGAAACTCGTGAAACGTGTTGCTGATGCTTCAAGTCTAGTAGTATTAGTAATAATTATACGTTTATACCCATACACTATCGTAAGTAAATAGATATAATTCTAAACTACAATAGTATGCATGCGTTATTATGGATGCAAATGTCCGGCATTGCCATGAATCGATGAATATTTGATGAAGTACGGGTAATGCAGTAAATTTGTGTTACAGCAGACAATAATCTGGAAGTTGTATAGTTCGTACATTCTGTTCCCATGTATGGTAAGCAGCTAATACAATTTGGGGGCTGCCCAGTTGTATATATATGTATATATATACAGGGTGTTTCAAAAGTAACATACCACCTTGTTATGAAAATAAATCATGACAATAATTCAATAGATACAGCCAATTTTTGCCATTTATCGCCGTTGTACCGTTTGCCGTTTATCGCCGCTGTCTCCAAGTGGATCGCTTGCATTTCCAGCATTTGTTGTAATTACTAGTAGTTAAGATAATATAATATACCAATGTTATGGAATACATGTATTTCCAATATCGGTGTTTTGTCACATTCTCTGCTATGAATAAATCTTATCACATCAATGTAGCTTGTATGCTACTTCGTAATTTATGGCAAATACTTGTGGTATGTTACTTTTGAAACACCCTGTATATATAGACCAGACGAGACCCTTTGGTCAAATTCAGACGAGACCATTTGGTCAAATTAAATGTCTTTATAATCAGGCACTTTGAAATGTTTTTGATTTCATTATGGAACGTAATTGTTCAGTATCACTTTACGCTTTATCAGCTGTATATTCCGTAGCTCATCTGAGAAACAATAGATGAAACAAATGATTCGTGCATGCACTTACTTACATGTACAAGTACTTTAATGAGATCATTCATTATTGTATCTAGATGAGCGGTCCTTGCTGGATTTGTTTCTCAATCACTTTGATATTAAATGTCGACACGCCTCGAGCTATAAATGGTTGAGATTGTTTTTATTTCTGTTCTTCTGTTCTATTTCTATAAGGTCTGTTTTGAAGACAGGTGATTTTTTAATTGATATGTCAATTAGTTGCCGGAGGGAAACTGATGACTTTATGGATAATGGCATGAAATGTGTTGAAAATAGATCGCACGATATGCGAATTTCTAATTTATTTCTATCGCCATAACTAAATGTAGCTTTAAACCGCGTCTGATTATCATATTATAATATCCGAATATCGTGCAAATTAACAAAATGACGGCTTTACCACATAGACGACCCGTTTGGGCATCCATAGAATGTTGACCTCAGTTGTATGGTGATGTTTTTCAGCTGCTCTCGTGGCCGAAAGACGCTTGTTTAGTGAGTGGCGCGTGTCATGACCCGCTCGCAGCACGTGCTTTACTGACCGCAGACAAAACAAATGTCCCATTATCTGTTATTTTTACCACGTGACATTTTTTTGGTTTTCAAGGAAGGTTGTTGAAATACTACATGTATATGAGTGTTTGAATGTTATGGTCATATGGTCCAGTAGGCCTACGGGGGTATTAAATGTTCAACTTATGCATGTGTATATCCAAATGGGAATAAATAAAATATTGCTCTACGAATTACAGATATCGTCACTGTATATTATGGCTTTCATGTTCATGTAGTATGTTAATGTCAGCTTATAGGATAGCTATCTACTTCAAACAAAACAAGATATGAGATGACATTGAAATGTCTCACATATACGCTACATATGGGGATATAATTGTATGACCTATCTATATGATCATATGCGACATTTACAGGTTGAAAAAAAAGTATTTTTAAAAGATATATATAGATAGATCTATGTGTATAAAACGAACCGCATTCTGTTGACTATAAATGTAGTAAGTCTTTTTCAGACATATATTACATAGGCTAATTGTAAATATTCAGAGGAATCATATCGTAAGGTTTGATGACACACATAAATCAACCCCAAAACAGCATACATACACCAGAAGATTGGAAGATTATGCACATTTCCACTAAAAACTAGACTTGTACAGAAGGCAAGCGAAGAAGGATGAGGGAATATTCTACTATTTCGCGTCATTAATGCTCGGGGATGCGACGATTAAACTGCAAATAGCTGTTGAGCCCAGGTGCGACCATGTTTGTGTTTGAGTCCATGACATCGAATGCACGACGCGTGGACCGAATTAAATATCAGCCATAGCAATAGTGGGAGATTTCAATTTTTGCCAATACGCATAAATGTCAAAACCCGTTCCTGATTTATCGGATAATTCGTTAGCGCCGCCAGCGAAAAAAGGCGGTAATAATAATTTTTATAAAGTTAATGATGATGATCATAGGGAACGATTTCGACTATATTGGGTGTAATTCTGAAGGTCAAGCCTCTAATTATAAATATGGGGCCTATGCAGTAATGTGCAATACACTTTCATTATCCACACACAGACATGCAGCTGTAGTGACTTCGACTACATTTGTTCAAAGGTGTATTAGATGAATTACTAGTAATAATTATTTTACTAGTAATTATTATTTACATAATACTCCAAATGTGAACTTTTTTTCTGGAAACATTTGTTTTCTTTCTAGTGACAATAATAATGAATAACTAGGTACATCATTCATTTAATGTAATGAAAAGGAATAACTATTTATTTAAGCGAAAAGACCCAACATTCGGGACTGACTGTGAAATACTTTCCCGATCTACATGTACGAGATAAGGCAGAGGGGGACACGAGGCTCGGCTTTAGTAAAAGGTAAAAATAATACGGAAAAAATGCCAAGGAAATCAAATGAAAATGTGAAAGAGTCATGATCAATAAGCCTGCAACAGCTGCCCGGGTCTCCAGCGCTCGAACATTGCAAACATACTACCCCCCCCCCCCCCTCTGGCCCTCCCCAACACACACCACACACACATATAGGCAAATACACCCTGGTTCTTTGTTTAAGTGCTGAAATCTGACGTTTTGAATCGTGGAAATGAAAATGAAAAAAGAAATACTGAAATAGATGCACGGCATGGCGCAAAATGTCGAGGGAAAGTATGACGCACAATTTAGAGTTTACACCGGTGTCGAGGTACATGACCCTCCCCCCCCCCCCCTCCCTAATGCTCGAACATTTCGTGTTGGGGAAAAAACTGACACACAAATCAAAATTGATAATAATCTTGAAACACAGCCTATTTGCCCGTGACGACGTCATGTGGCTAGTCTAAGTGAAATTAACAAGCCTGATAGTAAATAGCACATATGTAAAAAAAAAGTTGTGATCAAACATCCTATGGTTAACTAAAAAATAATTCAATGATTGTCTGACGTCATTAATTCATAAGCCTATTCGTACATGATCGCACTGTAAAAATAGCAAATATTTAAAAAATCTTAACTATCCATTGAACAGCCTCTTTCACACCCCTCCACTCCTCGCCAATCTATGCTGACAACAATAACAGAATCATTGACTCAATTGTACACACATATATATATATATGTATATGTATATGTAGAGACAATGACCTATTATAGATTACCAATAAGAACACATGTTTAAAGTTTAATGGGCGTGATCGAGATTTCGATTTTTAGATAAATGTCGTTAAAATATCATCAGAGCTGTTTGAATAACTTCGATTTTACTTGTTAGAATCATTGTTATTCGAATATTGGAGATCTGATTATTTCTCCCGTTTGGCACTGTGAAATATAGCAAACCAATTAATGTGGGAGTGCCCAAATGGCAAAGCAGGAACGCGGTGCAGTCATGTTACGTGGGCTTTAACCAAGAGAAATGCATGCTTGATTTTTTTTCCACCTCATCAATTGATTGGTTCTTGAAGAGCTTTGAACGGTTCGATACGGTTGAAAAAACCAAACATATCACTGGCCCTTTTAAAGTAAAGTTCATGTAGTAGATTGTATGTACAGCTCATTGAAAGCATCAAATGATCAGAATTTGATACCCAACTTCATATCGATATCTTGGCATTGATCCATGCAATTTTAGACACCTTTTCTTGAAATTTGATACTTGTTTATTACGCAAAGTAAACGAGCGAAGAAGTGTTTGAAGAAAGTGTAACAAAACAGGGGAATTCAAAGGGCCACTTTTAAAAGTGGTATACTCTGGGTCATGTTCTGTGCGACTCATCGTTTTTCGCTCGTACAAAGAACAATTACTGAATTGGATACAGTGTGTTCTTAGGGAGAAAAAAATTCATATGTATGAAAAAATTGACCCCACTTCGGACTGCCACTGTACTCTGCTTGAAGAAAACTTTCGCAAGTGGAGTTTAAACACGAAACCATGTTCATTGTCTTAAAACTCGTCGATCGAATGGATCGAACTGTAGGCGAATTTTCTTTGGAATCACACAAACATACATATATACAATTCAATATCTGTAAATATACATAGTGGTCGGACCACGGCGAAAAAGCATGGAGGAAAAAAAGTCAGGGATCGCGTTGAACGGCACGCGTCATTTCATGTCACACAGCTCCGTGATACCGCCAGCAGCACTGCACGGCCGCCTCGCAATTCGCAAAGCGTCAAACACGCGGGCTTTCTACTCGAAGAGGAGAGGAAAAAAACTCTGTTCGTTAATGGAGCGACGAAGCTCGCGTTGTAAATATCTGAAATCGTTTCGATTTATCAGTGTTAAGAGGTGTTAAACTACCTGTTGTCTCGCTTTAACAAGTCGACGATCAACGGCCACTTTATCAATATTATAGACGTTTTTCGTTTAGTTGCATGCGCACACGCCAGTTTTCTTTTATTACATTCAATGATCGTTTTGCGGCTTCCAAGGTTAATAGGCGATGGATTCTTCCAGTCAACTGCTCTATGAATCTCAATCAAGTGTCGCATGTTTTGTCATTTGCATGTCAAGAGCTTATTTATAGTGTGGGTTCGCATCGTAAACGTATAGAGAGAATATCGAAATTTATAAAAACTAAAAAAGAGAAAAGAGCCGTAAATTCAGTTGCATTTACTAAACATCAATAATGAACCACATATGCATAGAAGAAATAACTTTTTTTTTCGTTTCAAACGCTTGACTATATACGAGGCGAGATAAAAAGGTTTCAGAACGTTTCTCATATTACATATATGTTGTGATTTCATTTTACAGGTATAGGTTCATTGCAATAAAACCATCATGGAAAAGTGGATATTTCCATTGCAACAACAATAATTTCGGTTTCATATCCATATAGCCATAATATTAACAGTAAAATATATCAAAATATAGATTATAATTATATTATGCTGTAGGAGAAAGTATAATTATAATGTATTGCAATGCCTGGTTCACGGGTAAAAATAATAAAGTATCTTCATATTTTTAATAAAATTACCAACAGATATCGTGGGTCAAGTGAATGGATTATGTACAGTCAGCACAACCATGATATAAATTTGTAGAAATAAAGGTATATTTGTCCACGAGTTGACTACATACATGTATTAGCCCGATCGTGTATTGCCAGCTTGCGCCGTGTCATCTTGTTTTAACTTCCCAAAGCTTTCATCGATTTCCAATACCATATTATTTTTTGTTTTTGTAAACATATATATATTTTTTGTCCGCGCATGACACCTGTACAAATTCCAACGCTCTATTCCACATGCACAGTTTTCAGTAACTTTGTTTATTTTATTTCGGTTGTTTTGCTTTGGTTATGCTGCGTTCATTAGAACATGTGAATATCGTGATTCCCAGTTCACAAGGTGTGATTTGCGTTCATTACGTCATTTTCACCGTGATCACAACTTGTGAATTCGGGTACCAGTTTCTGTCTCGATCTTCACAAGTCGTGAACAAGATGGTGGCAGCCAGGAAACCGTTCGCGATAAATGTGAGAGGAGTATTGTGTTTTCTCAAATTTGTGAGCTGAAGTCACCAGAATAGCCACGTGCGTGAGAATAATGATTGAGTGTGGGTACAAACTAGTCATAATCTTCAGAATTTAAAATTGTCATCAATGGCAAAATTGAAGAATTTACGGGTCAAACTAGGCCTATATACTAGTAGTTAACATATTATAAAATTGTAATAAAGACTGCCTTTATATCTTGTTGAAATAGTGCATGAAATTGTTGAATAACTGCACATGTTCTCCCAATGGAAGTTTTCAAACAGCTCCTGTTCGGAGCTGCACTAATCTCCTGTCCGTTATGGCCTGTGCTCCTGCGGACGGACATGGGCATCGAATTTCACATCTATCGGGGATCATACTTATGTCACATGTGTTTTTTTAAGGTAGTTTTTTTTGCTTATTAGGCCTACTAGTTATTATTACAGTTATGGACGACAAATTAGTTTTGTTGGGATCTATGAGTCTATATAGTCTGTATTTTTCGAGTTCGGTCATATGTGTCACTTGAACGTGACTATTCACATGTTCTAATGAACGCAGCTAGGCATATGTGACATATGCGTTCCGTGTGCAGTATTCTGCGTTTACAGGCACACTCCATACATCCAAAATTATCTTGTCAATCACATTTTGAGCCCATGACGTCAAATTGATAAGACTTATTGCGTCTATTGTCAATGCTTTACGCAGTCTTTGCGCTCAATATTTCAACGTGCTGACGAGTATACATATTAATTTAACTGAAATCGAAGTGAGTAATTTATTTGAAAGGAAACGCTAATTGTTGTTTGTTTTCTTTTTCAAGATTATACATAAAATTTGTTCTTCGCGGCATGCACAACATTCACGACATGCGTGGAGATCTGTGAAAATTGCTCGCGCTCTTGTGCTCTCCGACACGTGCGCGAATAATTCCCGCCAAAATCTTGGAAACTACCAAACAGTAGCGACACCAAGTGGTCACAAATGCAGTAAGTTTTTATAGCGTCACTTCCATTTCATTCGCTAGGTGCGCGCCTAATTGCTAACACCGTTAAAGGTAATATGCCTTTGGTGTGCTCTAAGTCGTAGACCCTGCTAGCCCCGCTCCTATTTTGAGGTTACCGAAGCTATTGGCATGGCGTTGCGCCCGTCCGGATCCGTAAGATACAAACACGTTGCTTTAGGGGTTATTTTTCGACATCTTAAATGGCTAATTTCGGAAAAAATGTATGTTGGAAATATATTCTTTTTACTGCCACAATTTTTTTTTTCAAAATGAATTGATTTTGGACATTCTGGCCAATTTTGGACATTGACGGTCGTTTTCTCAAAATCTATTCAGTAATCAGGAAGATTAGGGAGATTAAAGATTAGATTAGGATTCAATTGATATAGGAAATGATATGCAGAATATTCTCGTGACCTTCGATTTGACTTCTGATCTAATTTTCAAGGTCACAGGACAGAATGGCTACCATCTCGCTTCTTATCGACTTTATATTTTGGGAATCATTTGTGGACATATAGGAAATGATATATGCCGAAAATACGGTGACCTTGAATTTCACCTTTGACCTCGTTTTCAAGGTCAGAGCACAAAATGGCTGATATCTCGATCATTATCGCTTATTATCGAATTCACAGCTTGGTAATAAATTGTGGACATATATAGGGAAGTATGTATCCTGCATATTTTGATGACCTTGAATTTCCTTTGATCTCATTCTCAAGGTCAGAGCACAAAATGGCTAATATATCGCTTATTATCGACTTTACAGCTTAGGAATCAATTGTGGACATATAGGAAATGATATATGCTCAATATGTTCATGACATTGAAATTGACCTTTGACGATATTTCCAAGGTCAGAGCACAAAATGGCTAATATCTCGATTATCATCGACTTTCCAGCTTAGGAATCAATCGTGACCATATAGGAAATGATATGCTGAATATTGTCATGACCTTGAATTCGACATTTAGACCTCATTTCCAAGGTCAGAGGACAATATAACCAATACCCGTTTGTTATCGACTCAACAACTTGCGAATGAATTGAGGACATACAGGAAATGATATATGCCGAATGTTCTAATTTCTGATGACCTTTAATTAAGGAATGCCTTTATGGTTTTAGCAGATTTTTTTTTCCCGCCGTTTTGGTTTCCGGACGATAACTTTAGATTGCCTTGATGGATCCTTATCAAATTTTCACCACTAGTCAGAAATGATATGTGGAAGAACCCTATTCTTTTTGAGCCGGTTCCGAGGTCCGTGAGTTCCGTGAGGTCCGTGAGGATGAAATCAAGGTTTTTGGTTTCCGGATGATAACTCGAAAAATATTCAGGCAATAGATGCAGAACTCTGCATGGAGGTTCATATATCACCAGGGAAGAACCCTATTGATTTTGAGATCAATCCGTCAAATGACCTTTGACATAGAGGTCAAGATTTTTTGCTGATTCATCCTTGAGGCTTACTGCAAGTCTAATGACCTGCAATTTGGCTTCAAGTCAAAACATTCAACGGTTCAGTGTACGTTTGTCTTAAATGAAATTGTCGATTTCTTTGTGAGGCAAAGGTCCTCTATGTACGTTGTCTTGCTCGATGCATCACAGGCCTTTGACAGGGTACAGTATGTTAAACTATTTAAATTATTGTTAAAACGAGGTATTTGCTCAATACTTGCTAGATTTTTGGTCCAAATGTATACAAGTCAATCATTAAGGGTGAAATGGAACGATCAATTTAGTCGTGTATTTAATGTGTCAAATGGTGTGAAACAAGGAGCGATACTCTCGCCGTTGTTGTTTGCAGTATATATGGATGAATTACTTACTAGATTAATAGACGCTAATATTGGTTGCTACATAGGTAATAGGTTCTGTGGAGCATTAAGTTATGCCGACGATATCACCCTACTGGCTCCGAGCCGTAAAGCAATTCAGTCAATGCTACAGGTGTGTGAGAATTTCGGACGTGAGTATGATGTCAAATTCAACGCATCAAAAAGTCAGTTATTGTTGTACAATGTTACTCAAGATCCGTGCCATATTAGCTTGAATGACGATATTATTCCAGTATCTACACATGGTGTACACCTAGGTCATATCATAGGCACTAATTGCAATGAGTCATTAATTCATAAAGCTATTAGGGATTTGTTATTTCGAACCAATTCTTTAATGGCCAAATACGGTTTCTGTGATCACACGGTCAGGTCAAAGCTATTTCAAACCTACTGCACAAGTTTTTATGGATGTGTTCTTTGTGGAGTCTTGATTCAAGATATATTGAGCAGTTTTATACCACTTGGCGTAAATGTATAAGGAAAGTGTGGGGGTTACCTCCAACCACACATGGGAGGTTATTAAGTCATCTATGTCAAACACCATGTATTAAGGCGCAACTATTGTGCAGGCACTTGTCTTTCTACTACAAATCCACGATGAGTGATAATGTGTATGTTACTCTCTGTGCTAAATTATGTAAATATTCAAATACACCTGTTGCTAGTAACCTGAGATTGTTATCTCGAACATTAAAATTAGATGTTGGTGCCTTTCATGTACATATATTGTCTAAGTTAAAGAACAAGGTTCTTGCCGAACTTACCGGCACTACCAAAGACGCTGATACCTGTCAAGCTGCACTGTTGAAAGATTTGTTACACATCAGATATCATCACGAGTTTGATTTTCTAACACCAAATGAAGTCGATCACATGATCCACAATATTTGTTCATTGTAATAGATTATTCACCTGTGTTCATTGTTTCATGTTCCTGTGTTCTTGTTTTTTATTGTCATGTTTTTACGTGATGAATAAATGATATATATATATCTCAGAAACGGTGCGTCGTAGAGCGAAACTGACGTTATTTTCGGACTCGTCGCCCTAGACAAACATGTCTATGGGATATTTTTTTTTTGATTTGACTCCGAGGTCCGTGAGGATGAAATCAAGGCCGATTATGAGACTTGGTTTCCGGACGATAACTCGAAAAATATTCAGGCAATAGTTGCAGAACTTTGCGTGGAGGTTTATATACCACCAGGGAAGAACCCTATCGATTTTGGGATTGATCCGTCAAACGACCTTTGACCTAGAGGTAGAAATAACTTTTTGCTGACTCATCCTTGAGACAAACATATCTAAGGGGTATTATGGATGAACTTTGACCTTGACCCAACATGTCTGAGGGGTATTATGGATGAACTTTGACCTTGACCCGAAGTTTTTTTGCCGAGTTTTCGTTGATATCCCGGAAACGGTGCGTTGTACAGCGAAACGGACGTTATTTTCGGACTCGTCGCCCTAGACAAACATGTCTAAGGGGTATTATGGATGAACTTTGACCTTGACCCGAAGTTTTTTTGCCGAGTTTTCGTTGATATCCCGGAAACGGTGCGTTGTACAGCGAGACGGACATTATTTCCGGACTTGTTGCCCTAGACAAACATGTCTGGGGGTATGATGGATGAACGGTATGATGGATGGATTTGTCCTTGACCCGAAATGTTTTTGCTGAGTCGACATTTTTTTGTCTCGTCGATATCTCGGAAACGGTGAGTCGTAGAGCGAAACGGACGTTATTTTTGGACTCGTTGTCCTAGACTAAGGGGTATTATGGATGAACTTTGACCTTGACCCGAAATTTTTTTGCCGAGTCGGCAATTTTCGATTCGTCGATATCTCAGAAACGGTCCGTCGTAGAGTGAAACGGATGTTATTTTTGGACTCGTCGCCCTAAACAAACATGTCTAAGGGGTTTTATGGATGAACTTTGACCTTGACCCGAAATTTTTTCGCCCAGTCGGCATTTTTCGTTTCGTCGATATCTCGGAAAACGGTGCGTCGTAGAGCGAAACGGACGTTATTTTCGGACTCGTCGCCCTAGACAAACATGTTTTAAAGGTATTGTGGATGAACTTTGACCTTGATCCGAATTTTTTTTGCCGAGTCGGCATTTTTGGTTTTCATCAATATCTCGGAAACGGTGTGTCGTAGAGCGAAACGGACGTTATTTTCGGACTCGTCGCCCTAGACAAACATGTCTTAAATGTATTTTGGATGAACTTTGATTTTGACCCGAAATTTTTTTGCCGAGTCGGCATATTCGTTATCGTCGATATCTCAGAAACGGTTATTTTTGGACTCGTCGACCGAGACAAACATGGCTGGTTTTACCTTTGATTTCATTTCCAAGGTCACAGGACAAAATTGCTAACATCTTTCTAACAAGTATCAATTGTGAGAATGTAGGAAATGATGCTGAATATTCTCGTGACCTTGAATTTGACCAGTGATCTTATTTTCAAGGTCCGGGACAAAATGGCTAATATCTAAAATATAAAAAAAAAATATTGTCTCGTAACAATTTTTTGCCCTTGGGCTAATATTGTGTAGTAATTTTAGCGACTGTAACTCCCGTCCCTCCCGCGCACTACACATTTCCACAACAAACATTCATTCTACATGACTTACATACAGGACAGGTACATACTATACGATCACAAGCATAAACTCCATGTAGTCATGGTTACACACACAGGTCAAACCACGCACCTGCGGCCCCACTTGTTCAGTACACTCGGCCCCGTTTACTCGGCCTTGACCTTCACATGCACTGACTTCTAAACATAGAACTTGACACACATACTCCACACATCACGTGCACAGATACAGGCATTACACGTATTGACACGAGCCGGGGAAACCCACTTTCCCGGTGACATCAGCGCATTGCAGCATACATTCAACCTATCACAACACCGCTTACACTTGGCAGGAAATTACACAGACACATGATCCCTCGGCCCCAGTTATTTGCGCAGTTGAGTAGAAGTGATCAATGTAGACGGTCGCATTGTATATTGAACCCAGAAGAACGGCCGTGATCACAAAAAGGAATATAAAAGCTGATATAACGTGGATATATAAACTGTCATATATATATAAAGGACTATACTATTAGGATATTCGACTGGGAAATCACCGACGTAGGTGTGAGCGGCCCCGATTGTGGTGTGAGTGTTAACATCGACATTATCACCACAATAAACAGTTTGAATTGAACTGCCGGCTTGTTGGTCTGTATTAACACAACATCACAGACATTCGGCCTGATACGGGCCAGTGAACCGTATTCTTCACATTGGCGCCGTAGACCAGGATCTGAGCTAGTCTCGGATCTTCGACCCAGACCTGACCGGCATTGATGGCATTGGCCCCGGGAGCCTCCCGCGGTGAGCCACTCGACCCCACGGATGACGAAGTGACGATCAATCCGAATCCGGCCTTCCGACCTTCCAGCCCTCGCTCAGTTGCCATGAGCGATACAGTTCCACTGTCGCAGGAGCAACAACCGTCCGGCCTTTTCGACTCCATTGGCGACCATTCGTCCCTGAGATCGTTTTCGCCGCCTACCGACCTGGTGCAGGAGTTCCTAGACGAAGACCCGCTCGCGCCGTCACATACAGTAAGTGACATTCTGCATGCACACGCTAGAGCGTACTCGGCCACGCCGGCTAGAGCGACCCAGAAAAGTGACTTTGCCGACAGAAACTATACGCGCTCACGTCAAAGAGCGGGCGTAGATCGTGATATCGACCCAGAACAATTAGCAGTGAACGTTCGGCCGGTAACCATAGACACGTCAATGGTTACGCACCCACCAAGTAACTCTCGGATACGACAGTGGGTTTGTCAGTCTGACAATGTTCCGGAATCGACCCCGCCGAACGCTTATTCGGCCAATCGACCCCTGGCGCCGTCCATGACGCCGAGATAACACGACCCCGCGCCAGAAATGTACTCACGCATACCGACCGAGCCTACGGTGGTAGAGTACACACGACCCAGCCAGACGGGAGCGACATCCGAAGACATCCTGGCGACGACCGCTACCCGGATCGCGACGCCGCTACGACAACAACGACCCAGCGACACGATGACGGAATCTCGCGCCACCATGCGACAAGCGCGACCCCGACAAGCACCCTCGACATCAAGTCGCCGACCCTGCGACCACGACACGCCGACTTCCGACACACGCGCTCCCGCGCCGACCACGCACCGACCATCGCCGACTACCGGAGAACAACCGCGCTTCGATCCGTCGCAAGATCAAGTTGTGTCTGCTCCGGCAGAAAGTGTTGTGCCAATGATCGGACCTCCGATCTCACAATCAGTCGGAAACACCAACGGATATGGTGTACCGCCAGTCGGATACCCTGGCGCAACAAGCGGTGTTCCAAATGGAGTAGCTGTCGGATACTATTCACCGCATGTCGGCTACGAGAACCCACCGCCCGGATATGGTGGCGTTCCCAGCGTGATAGCTGACACCGGCTATCGTGGTGCACAACCCGGATTAGTGTACCATGGTGTATGCCCAGATGGATCGGTATACCGATATCCACCACCGGCTGTATTCCCACCCTCAGTCGGGATACCATGGGTGACGCCTCCATACAGTCAACCGGCTCCCGCTGCACAAGTACCACACGACCCCAGTCACACGACGGCACCACCCGCCGCATCGCTCGCCGTCTCCGCGACGACAGCACCGACCGCCCCCGCTAACGCGACCCCGATCGGCCCAGATACGACGGCTCCGGCGACTTCGGCTGTTCCGACTCCGACAGCCACTGCAGCGACTACACCAGTTGCGGTGAGTGTTGACACGCCCACGCCACAGAGACTCATGTCTGAGCCCCAAACGTTGGCTACGGCTAAAATGGCTCAATGGCGTGCGATCTTCAAGGAGGGCAATCTCACTCAATACATTCAGAGTTTCGAACAATTTACCGCGGCTTTCACTTACTCCGACCTCAACAAGACGACGACCTTCCGGAGCACGCTGCGCGGTCGCGCTGAAGCGCTAGCTCTAAATATCCCGGTCGCGACTCCCTGGGAAGAGTTCCGTCGCCAACTTCTAGAGGGCTGGGAACCCGAGCCCCGTCGACAGTCCAAGCGGGACGATTTTCCGTTCCTCAAGCGGGAACGAAAAGAGGACGCGGAACACTACATGGAGCGACTCCAAGCCCTGGCGGAGCAAGTGTTCGATGACGTTACGCCAACGTCGCGTCAACGAACTGTAATTGCACAATTCGTGAACGGCCAACCCGACCCCATTGCCGATAAACTGTGTGCTCTCACTTTTAACAGTTATAGTGAGGCACTTACGGCCGTTCTCAAGGTAGAGAGTCGTCAGCAGAGGACAGCCAGAGATCGACATCGAGGCACACGACGTGCCGACATTTCCGCAAGCGGATACGCGGAAGACGACCCTGTTAATGAAGAACTGTCTTGTGCCATGGGACAAGTCACTCAGGGGGAAACACTAACCCCAGAGCAAATTGCAGCCTACTACGACCCCGCGGACAGTGATACTAACGGCCTACAAGGTTGCGACGAACATTCAGTGCCGACCAGCTCACGCGAGTGGGTGGCTGAAGCTTTCCAGTGCGTCCTTAGTGACGAGAATGGACTATGCGAGGAAACGGCTATCTTTTCTGTCCTGCGAACAACGGCCCCGATGAAAGGTGATCGACCCCCGCAACCGGGACGACCCATGGTTTGCTTCTTTTGCAAGAAGCCCGGCCATCGCTGGATGCGGTGCTTTCGGCTTAAGGATGTGCTAGTACGCAACGGCATGAAACCGCTAGCATTTCGGCCTAATGGTCCCGGTACTGACAGAAGGACAGCTCAAGTGTTGTCAGTACCTAATCAAACCGGTAACCAAACTAAACCGGCCCCACCAACACCTCCGACCCCGTCGTCAAACCAGTAGGGGAAGGTGCTGAGGAGCAAGGGCCTTCCAGACAACAGGACAACGTTCCCCGCTCCACACCAGCGGTTGTCACGACTACTGTACCGGTAACGACACCAATAACGACCCCGCAGCCGGCCCAGCCCACACCTCAGCTCCTTGAAGGGGTGTGTACAAAATGTCAAGCTCCGACCCCGAAACCGGCCTCTTTTCATGAAGGGGCGTCCGCACCGCGACCACAGCGGCCACCACGTGGAAACCGTCGTCCTGAAGGGGTGTCACCCCCGACCGCCAACGGCACCGGAACGGACAGCATGTCTGAGATTGAGTGGATCTCCGACGACGGAGGATTCTACGCCTTTCCGAGTGGACCGGAATCCAAACTGCCGCCTCTTCACACACTCTTCAGGCCACCGCTAGACGACCCCGAAATTCCGGCTGTCATCAACAACTCCAGCGCCACCAATCACAAATGCTGGAAGTTGCCAGTACACGTCGGAAACAAGACGATAAAGGCTGTACTCGACTCCGGAGCGCAGATCTCCCTGCTCCGACGCGATCAGCTACGTCACGTCCCCGCCGACCAGCGACAATTGCGATCTACTTCGGCTATTATTCGTGACGTCACTGGACAGTCAAGCCCGATCGATGGACTGATCTACCTTTCAATACAGGTCGGAACCAACCATATGGTCGTAACCTTTTGTGTGGCTGACATACATGACGACATGATTCTCGGCATGAACTTTTTCCGGCAAGCTCACGCTGTAGTGAATTACGGTGAAGGGACGATACAGGTACACAAAGAGATCCTGTTCGCACATAAAGACATTGAGGCCAATGTTGTCAGAATGGCCGTGCGACGAGCTGTCACCGTCCCCGCACGCAGCGAAGCAATAGTGGAGCTGGTCCCGACTTCCCGAGTCCGAGTTCGACAACACCCGAGGATAGTCCAACCACTTACGACCTTTCCCGAGGAGACCGACCTCATCATGGGGAGAACACTTACGACCCTGAATCGGCAGTGCGTAAAGGTGTCGGTAGTCAACCCAGCAGATACCGGCATTACGCTCACCCGTTCCGACCCTGTCGCCATAGCAAGCCCTGTCGAAAGTGTCGTCGGAGCTCTGCCACGACCCGGAGAGGAGCCCGACCCGGCCACGGTAGACGCCAGTCACTACCGCGACCTACCGCCACATCTACAAGAAATGGTGGATCGCGCCGGACTAGCGCCGGAACAGCATCGGCGTTGCGCCAACCTGGTTCACCAATACCAGGACACATTCATGCACCCAGACGGCCAACTGGGACGGACCCAAGTCGTCCAGCATAGGATCGACACCGGCAACTCGGCCCAAATTCGACAACGACAGCGACGCGTCCCTCAGGCGCAGCAAAGCATCATCGACGAGGAGATCGACAAGATGCTCCGCTTGGGGTGTATTGAGCCGTCAGATTCGCCCTGGAGCGCACAGGTAGTGCTCGTGCGAAAGAAGAACGGACAAGTACGCTTCTGTGTCGACTATCGGCTCCTGAATGATGTCACCCGCAAGGACTCGTATCCCTTGCCCAACATTCAGGACACTCATGACGCCCTGGCAGGCGCCAACTACTTCTCGGCCCTAGACCTGGCCTCCGGCTACTGGCAGGTCGAAGTCGACCCCAGCGATAGACCCAAGACTGCCTTCGCCACAAGGAAGGGACTCTATCAGTTTAAGGTCATGCCATTCGGCCTTAGCAACGCCCCGGCAACCTTCGAACGGCTTATGGAGACCATACTCTGTGGTTACTTGTGGACCCGGTGTATGTGCTATCTCGACGACGTGATAGCTTACGGCAGAACATTCGATCAGGCACTCGCAAACCTGGAAGCGGTCCTGGATCGGATCAGATCGGCAGGCCTGAAACTTCAGCCCAAGAAGTGTGAGTTGTTCCAACGGGATATCTTGTACTTAGGGTTCATAGTGAGCGGCCAAGGAATCCGAGTCGACCCCAACAAAGTTAAAGCCATCAGAGAATGGCCGACCCCGTGCGAGATCACCGACGTCAGGGCTTTCCTTGGTTTCGCCAACTACCACAGGCGATTCATCAAGGACTACGCTGAGATCGCTGAACCTCTCGTAGCGCTTACCCGAGGTGAATGCCACTTCACTTGGGGACCGGCCCAGCGACGAGCTTTCCAGCGACTCCGCGACGCCCTCATCAAGGCGCCCAAGCTCGCTCATCCGACCCAGAATCCGGAGGACTACTTCATCCTCGACACGGATGCAAGCGGCTTTGCTGTGGGAGGTGCCCTCTCACAAAGGGTTAACGGGAAGGAGATCCCCATCGGGTTCACCAGTAAAACCCTGTCCCGGACCCAGCGGAACTATTGCACCACCTATCGGGAACTACTGGCAGTAGTTGAGATGGTGCAACACTATCGGCACTACCTCTGGGGTAGGAAATTCCTCCTCCGGACCGACCATAGCTCGCTGAGGTGGCTGAAAAACTACAGCGACGCCGACGGCATGCTCGCTAGGTGGCTCGCCAAGCTACAGCAGTATGACTTTCGGATAGAACATCGACCCGGAAAACTACACGGTAACGCCGACGGCTTGTCACGGTGCCACAGTTGTAAACACCAAGACTGTCCCGGACGACTCGTCACACCCCCGACCGACCCAGAAACAAGTTCCGGAGAACTTCCAGTTCGTCGGATAACTGTTGTTCCGACCCAGACAAGGGCAGACCTCCTGGACAGTGATTCGATAACATCACCGGTCTTGCCCCAGCTAGTATCGGCACGCCAAGTTGTTCGAGTCCGTGCTTTGGACGCCACACTTGATGGACAAAAGTGGCTTTCGGACTATTCGACCCAGGACATTGTCGCGGCACAGCAAGCCGACCCCTGCGTCGGAAAAGTGCGGCAATGGATATTAGCCGGCACCAAGCCCGACTCTCGAGAAGTCGCCCGCCAAGGAGAGGAGGTAAAGACACTTGTTTCCCGCTGGAACCTCCTGGCGCTACAAGACGGAGTGCTGGTTCGACATATAAAACCCGACCCTGCTGGACGGCCTGTGGTGCAAACCGTGCTCCCCGTAGCACTCAGGACACAAGTTCTGCACCAACTACACGACCTCAAGATTGTCGGACATCTCGGCATACAGCGTACCATCAAAAGAGTCAGGCGCCGATTCTACTGGCCCGGCTTGGCGTTGGACGTCGCCCGCTGGTGTGCCCGCTGCCCGCAATGTGTGACCCGCAAGGGTAAACCGGCCCCAAAAAGATCGCCCCTGACACAGCTACCGACAGGAGCGCCGTTCGACAGAATAGCGATGGACATCCTCGACACCCACAAGGTCACGGGAAGAGGCTATCGGTATGTACTAGTCGTGTCGGACTACTTTACGAAGTACACTGACGCTTTTCCGCTACGGCGACATACGGCCAAAAATGTTGCCGACACCCTGGTGAATCGGTGGATAGTCTACCACGGTGTCCCCAAGGCGATCCATAGCGATCAAGGTACTGAGTTTGAGTCGTCCCTGTTCCGACATGTTGTGCGTCTACTGGGCGCTAAGAAGATTCGTACGACCCCATACCGACCCCAGAGCGACGGCCAAGTTGAGCGATTCAACAGGACATTGCTCAACATGCTGAGTGCGTTCGTCAGCGATCGTGCAAACGATTGGGACTTGCACCTGCCATATGTGTTAATGGCCTATCGAACCTCAGTACACTCGTCCACGGGATGCACCCCGCATCTGATGGTGTATGGACATGAGTGTAACTTGCCAGTCGACCTCATGTTTCCGACCTACGACCCTGAGCCTCTACCTCCGTGTGGTCCGGAGTATGTGGAGTATTTGCGGCAAGCCATCAGGACGGCCCACGGTTTCGCCCAAGACCATCTCGAGAAAGCGGCAATTCGGCAAAAGATGGGTTATGACGCCCACGCAAAACCACGACCCCAGTTTCAACCAGGCGAACTGGTCCGGTATTATTATCTGCCACTCACGCAGAATAATAAGTTCGCTCGGCCCTGGACTGGTCCCTGGAGGATCATCGACCGTGTAACCGAGGTTGATTACCGAATCGCCCTGGTTTCCAACCCTCGGAACACTCGTGTTGTTCATCTGGATGTGCTCAAGCCATACGAAGGTGACAACCAAGCGGCCCACATCTACTCCGACCTCGTACGACCCACGTCGTCGTCAAGCAAGTCCGACCCAGAACAGTCACCCGACCCCCTGGGACTTCTCAAGGAGTTCTATTACCCTTGGGAGGTAACAGTCCAAGATCGACATACCGATTCAGACCAAACAGCTGAGTCTGATTCGCCAACGACCCAGGATCGCCAACCGCGATCTCCGACCTCATCCGGCTCAAGTCGACATCGGCAACGGAAAAGATCACACAGATCAAGTTCCGACACTCCAAAACCGGCATGCAAGACGCGCAGGCAAAAGCCTGTGGTATCTTCCGACCCTGAGACAAGCGAGGCTACGCCCCCGCCTGCACGACCACGTCGACCCAGACGCAACGCACGCAAACCGGCCCGCTACAGATAACCCCGGCCCTGTTATCTGATTGATATCATTGATGATGAATTATGCATGTCTAATGGACTATGATATCATGTCTTTCCCAATAATAATATATTATATTACAATAACAATATATGCATTTAATATGTACAAGATGTCAGTGAGGCAAATTCGATATATACACACTAGATATGATATTATAATTATGATGCTGGTGAAAAATTGGTTGCATTATGATATATGTTTCGACCCCGTATAACATGTACCATTGATCAAGGCGTATGTTACGCAATGACTAAGATTATCATGTAAAGCTTCAATCCATGTGCCAGCCGAAGAGGATAAAAACCAGTCACACCGTGAGTAAGGCCACTTAGTTGTCGAAGAGGTGATAGTGTGATTCGTTCTGGAGTATGCGTCGACAGAGCCTCTACTCACTCCATGTAATATTCGGAGGAACGGCCCAGTGGTAAGGGAACCAGTCACTACATAGCTATCATACCAAGATGCGGCCTGTCATCAAATTCATCACCCCAAAAATATTCAAAGCGCCGCGGTGTGACCGACCCAGTTCATTGCAATTTCGACCCCTACAATATTTGCGGCCCCGTCGTCCTGTGAACTGGCTGAAAATGATTGGAACGATGTCCGCCCCTGTGAGTGATTGATATTCATATCTCAGCCTTTAATAACTGTGTGTCGTCTGTGAAACAGCAATTCGACCCCGTAGTTTATTGTGCGCTAATTTGTGGGAGAAGGAACGATAGACTGATAAGTTCACAAGGCACGCACGAGCGCTAATAAACATTTTAGCTGTTTACAGCACCTACATGAAGTCTCCCCTGATAAAGACAATAGTGAGTCGTCGGGCAAAAAGAGCCCAGTAATTCGAACAGTCGACTAGTACAAATAGACAATGATTCGGAACGAGTTATCCAGGGGACGGCAGATGGACATACGGAAATCTGGACAGTGTGAGGACACCCCTACTGTCGTAATGGACTGACCCAAGAGGTCAGAGAAGGATCGCTCCGCGTTTCCTTGACGACGGCCCCGCCTTGCTGTGTGTACGCTTGGAACAATGATACATAGCGTAAAGACGTTTTCTATACAGATAGAGAGCGCCCCCCGGCCCAGTTCTAAGAATCGAGATGCTGTCAGCATCTTTGTGTATGGCAATGAAGATTAGCGGCAATCAGGTCACTTGTGCCTGAGACTTTGAAGGAGAAGGACGGTCTTGAAGTTTCGGCTATTGAAATACAGACAATTGTTACAAAAACTGTGATAATCGTACATAATTGATGGCTTGTGAACTTTGTTAGTATTGAAATCCTGGTCACAAGACTTTGGGAAATAATTCGGCATTGTTATCGGCATCTAAACTAGGCTGGTTTTGAAGAAATCGGGACTTAGTTACAGCCAGCCTAGTTAGTACTTGGGAGTACCTCGACTTTAATTTCGGCCCGTCAGCATGGCTGACAAACCCGGGGATGACCGGGAAAATGGCGACCCAGGCGAAAATCGGCCCCGCACAGTCAAGTTGGACGGCGATAATATCACCGTCCAAGTCGTCAACACCGGGGATGAATCGGATCATCCCATAATCGTCCCCGACAACGAAGCTTCGTCCGGCCCCGACTCGCAGCCTGAGCAGCGCGATCCAGTCACGCTCAGCGACACGGCGAGTGGTTCAGAGAAGGGAGCACGACCCAAAACGGCCCGGAACAAGCTGGCGCAACGAGGAGAGCGCCATACACCGAGCCCGACTCCGGACGACATTTTTAACATCGACCCCGAACGCTTCCGCCGACTCGAGGAGGGCGGAAGTATCGTCCAGCGTGCAATCGAAGCACGACAAGCGGCCCAAGAGGCTCAGCGAGTCGCCACGGCGAGCCGCCAACCCGACCCAGCAAATCAGGTGATCGCCCCGATCGCTCCGGCCCCGACTTCACCCGCTTCCAGTTCAGCGGTAGCACGACCTGCGGCCTCCCGTTCTCCAAACAAGAGAACTTACACTTCTTTTAAGAAGAAACATGGAGCGGGAGCCCGATCGACATCTAGCAGTTCGTCGCGCTCTAGTGGCGGATCTGCTATTACGGCCCCGACCTCGACTTTCCGTCGGCAAGTGGCGGAACTGATGGAATTGGTGCCACCTCCCGTGACGCCTTACGGAACTCGGCCCATAGACTGGAACAAGGTTCCACTCAACAAGCGAAATCGGAGCGCTGGATACGGCCATATCCACAACTTCGATGAACAATCGACCCTGTCGGAGGGAAACCTCCTTACGTTGGCTCCGCTACAGCGTGGAGACAGTCGCTACGAGTGCCCCTTCTGCATCGGCGAAGAGGAAGGAGCAGGAGAGCGACAGTGGTCCTCCGTACCACGACGCGGACCTTTCCGGACGGCCCAGAACCTTGACGCACACGTGTTGGCGTATCACTTTCCGTTTCTGCGCTACTTCGTGTGCCCGGCCCGCGACAACTTCCGGACATTGGCCCAGGAGGAGATGTTCCGGCATCTGTCCCAAGCGACCCCGCAACACGTGACGTCGTTCCCATTCTACCAGGAGGGACGACTATCGGCATCCGGCCCCATGCTCGTCAGGTTCGCGCTACGCTGCAGAGTCGACATGCAGCCGAACCCGAATTATCGACCCCCAAGAGTTCCGGCCAACATCCCGATCTTCAGGAGGGATGTTAACACCGTCCTGACGTTCGGCATCTGGCACATGGCGCCAGAGCTCTTTGAGCAATATCCGCCCAACTCGGCCCCGGAAGTGCAACAGGTACTCCGTCGACTAGAGTACAATCGTGCTTCGACCCCGGCAGACGAGATTCGGCTTACCCGCATGGTCAGTGACATCGAGACCATGAACACGCGGGTTCGATTACGACGACCCAGCACGATCTTCTTTGTCCGGCCCATCAACTACCAGACGACATCGGTGAGTACGGCGGAGGAGGTCCCGACAACGACCACCGGTGTTTCGGCCTCGGCAGTCGTCACGACGGCTTCGTTCGCGGCAGTGGCATCGCCAGCGACAACCCGACCGGTCACCACAGTGACATCCTCGACCCCGTCCAGAGCTCGGCCTTCGGACATTATACCCAGGCGGATGGTGGTGGAGCGGCCCACGGCTTCGAACGTCATGGACTACCGAGTCCGTGAGGGATTGGTCCCTCCACCTGAGGAGTATCCGCCACTCCCAAGTCGACCCCTGAATACCACACCGGTATCTTCATCACCCGGCAAGGAGACTCCTGAACCAAAGAGTCCAGCTGAGGATCGGCCGCCTCCATTCAGGGAGATCACACCCGGGTCTCCTGCACGTACGTCCCCGACACCGTTTTCGACCCCGGAATCCTCACCAGAGCCTTCGCGACGGATGGTGGAACCCGTCCCGCTCCCGCCGTACCTCACGGAGGAAGTAGAGCCTCTGCGCTCAGTCCCGACACGCGGCACTGATAGAGATCGACCCCGACTCCAAGTGGACGACCCGGAACAGCTTGAGTCGCTCCACAGGGACCTCGACGAGCGTCTCCCGTTTCATGGGTCTGGCGAGTTTGCGGCCGACTTTCAATTTTTGCGGCAACACGGCAGACGTCTGGCGACCCGTTCGCTTCCCGGCCTGCAGGCGCTACCCGGCCAGAACCCCGACCTCAGGGACTTCCTGCGGGATGAGGACGCCCAGCGGCTTCCGAACTACCTCGGGTTTCACGAGGACTTTTGGACGGCTCGTCTCGAACAGGCCGCCCATAACGCCGACCCCTTGCTTCTGCCGTCAGAACCGGAGGAGCACCTTCCGACCCTGTCACTCGCCCGCGCTGATGACTTAGCGCATCAGTACCTTCGGCTCATTCGTCGGGAGTACTTGTCGGCCCTGGACCACCACATCAGGCAGGCAGAGTACAACGGCCTGTCTGTCGGCTTTGGGATGGGTGCTCTGCATGAGCGCCACCAGCCCACGTTCCCGGACGCTCTGTCCGAGGAAAATCTTCGGCTTCGAGTCCGAGTCACTCAGTTGGAGGACCAGGTCGCCAACCAACGACAGGAGATCGCTCGGCTCCAAGCGACTTCGACCCCGACTCCATCGGAAGCACCAGCTTCGTCGGCCCCGACCACTCTGACCATCCCGGGAGAGCTATTGGCCACAATCGTGTCAATTCTGCCAAGATTGCCCCCGGACGAGCAGCTGCAATTGATGCGGCAGGCATCACCAGCGGCCCCGCCTCCTCCCGCCAGCAGGCGTGAACGGGAAGAGAAATGATTCGACCCTGAACAGTTCGGCCCTTTGATGCGGCCCCGAGTGACCAAGCAATTCTGGTCACGGCATAAATATATTGTAAATAGTTGTACATAGACTTTATCCTAGTCATGGCTTTTCGTTTTATACATGTAATTTAGTTAAGTTTAATCATCCTTTTTATTCCAGCAATGAACTTTAAAGAGTGATTTTTTCCATTCTACTAGAGAATGTCGAGGAGTTTTGTCTTTATACATTCCATTCCATATAATTCATTCCATTCATTGTTGTGCATGTATTTGTATATGTATCATCGTAGAGACTGTTGACGGACTGACTGCTGACGTTTATTTTGACGGTTAGGAATTTTTATTGTATGAAGTGCTTTCTCATTTCGCGCGGCGTGTGTGTGTGAGTGTTTTTGGGTTTGACCTTTAGGACTTCTTAGCTTTTTATTGTTTAGTTTTTGGCGACGGTAGGGTCCGGGGAGGGTAAACCCGAGGGCGTAGGATTAATGAAGGGGTGTTATGTAGTAATTTTAGCGACTGTAACTCCCGTCCCTCCCGCGCACTACACATTTCCACAACAAACATTCATTCTACATGACTTACATACAGGACAGGTACATACTATACGATCACAAGCATAAACTCCATGTAGTCATGGTTACACACACAGGTCAAACCACGCACCTGCGGCCCCACTTGTTCAGTACACTCGGCCCCGTTTACTCGGCCTTGACCTTCACATGCACTGACTTCTAAACATAGAACTTGACACACATACTCCACACATCACGTGCACAGATACAGGCATTACACGTATTGACACGAGCCGGGGAAACCCACTTTCCCGGTGACATCAGCGCATTGCAGCATACATTCAACCTATCACAACACCGCTTACACTTGGCGGGAAATTACACAGACACATGATCCCTCGGCCCCAGTTATTTGCGCAGTTGAGTAGAAGTGATCAATGTAGACGGTCGCATTGTATATTGAACCCAGAAGAACGGCCGTGATCACAAAAAGGAATATAAAAGCTGATATAACGTGGATATATAAACTGTCATATATATATAAAGGACTATACTATTAGGATATTCGACTGGGAAATCACCGACGTAGGTGTGAGCGGCCCCGATTGTGGTGTGAGTGTTAACATCGACATTATCACCACAATAAACAGTTTGAATTGAACTGCCGGCTTGTTGGTCTGTATTAACACAACATCACAGACATTCGGCCTGATACGGGCCAGTGAACCGTATTCTTCACAATTGTAGTGTGCCTTTTTAAATCTTTCCTCGGGATAAATTGAATTGGAATCGCTTTTTCATCAATATGACATAACCATACATAGTATAATGATACAAACTAAACAACTTGAACTTGAGGAAAAAACTGCCGTTGAAATTTGTATTTTTTCTTTTGGTAGAAAATTGGCGCTGACAAAGTCAGTAGAACGAGGCTACTATTTTTTTTTCAAAATCAAAATAGATCTATATATTTCAGCTGATTTTAGAGACGTGAATGTGCTAGATCTATAATCCTATGTTATCTGGATCAAATTTTGAGTTTCATATTCTGGCGATAGCTGGCAGCAGCGTTTCGTTTGCAATCGCCAGGTGGGAGACAATCCGATATTTTTAGTTTGACCGCCATTCGCCAGCTGGCAGCAGCGTTGTTTATTGTAGTTTTCAAGTCCGTCGACAGCTGGCAGCACTCTCGCGTGTTAGTTCACAGTACATTCAGCAGACGGCGTTACATGTGGCCTTCCCCTAGCGATTGATCCACACACTACAGAACCGGGGATTCCCTTTAATCCCAAGTTCAAGGCCGCGAGTCTCGCTTCTAATCCACTCTGGGAGGGAATTCCCTGCAAGGGGATGCCACTTGCATTGGAGACATGAGAAAGCTTTGAAGTGGACGCCTGAAAATGTGCGAATGAAATGGCTTGTTTACAACGCTAACTGTGTATCGATTGCGTCAAAAGGATAACTGTTCTTACAAGAACTAAATATGGCTTTGCACGGATGTCTGCGGTTTATGAAATATGTTGTTTTCCTGCTCAATTTCGTTGTGTGGGTAAGTAAAAAAATACCGGTGCCGTGCTGGAATCGAGTGGAGACGCGTTCGCATTCCGCTGCTCTGACTGTGTCAGCAGCAGAACCGTGCAACATATAGCCTACAGGCGTCTTGTGCGTCCTGTCTCCTGACCAGACTCCAGAGCTTTGTGTGTGTCTGCCCCGGTGTTTGCATGGCAATGATCGAATATTAAATTTCAATGAATTGAGCACATGTACAATCTAGTGGGCAATCCTGTTTCTCTATGATAATCAATGACAACGATGAGTTAATCAGTGACACAAAATGATAAATACAGATAAAAAGAACATCTGGTGTGTAGTAAAGAACACTTTTCTATCATAACCAATTGTCATTCCGGATCATAAGTATGGGAAATTAGTTGAAAATAAAATTGCCCACGTTATTGTACATCCTAGCCCAATGAATTTATATGTACACTACAATCAGGTCTAGATCTAAACTGATTTCTCCAGTGTAGCCTAGCAATTACTAGCAAATGACTGACTCTCACAGCTCTTTCGACAGTCTGACAGGGCGATATGCCCTACCTCTTGAACTATTAACCGTTATATAGACAAGCGGTGTAGAAAAATGGTGTGGAAAAACGGTGTAAATAAGTTTAAAAAGTCAGATGATTGTGGTGTAAAGTGCTACCAAAGGGTCATGTTATATTAATTTAACAAGTGGGCCTGAGGCTGACAGTGAACTGGTCACATCGAGCAACATCCTTCATTTGACATAATTGGCCTCTTGTTTTACGGCTAACCAGAAACTGAAACCATCATTACCATGGCAATCATTTGGATCTGGTATTGGTACATTTAATATTAAGCAATAACTGCATTGTACTGGGATTCATTTCGCACCCGTTATTGCGTTCGTCAAATTACATTGAATAAGACAGGAAACAACTGATCAGATATAATGATACCACAAAGCAAATCTTTAAGAAATACTTCTAGCTGACTGTCATCAACTCATCATGGTCAATCTAGCAGCCAATATTACAGCTCTAATGAATTATTAAATGAAATGTCATTTTCAGCAAACTTTGCACCTACACAATAACATATATGATAGTCATAGTTAAAATAAACAAACATCAGGTTTTACTCTCCAGTTGCAAAAACACTTTGAAAAACTGTTGTCATAGTGGCTGGCTGATGGCATTCAGACATTTCATTGAAATATCCCCACAATATGATTGTAATCATGGGTTGGAAAACAAAATTCTCCTTTTTTGAAAACGTTTTTTCTGCATGATAAGATAATTAGCCTGTTGTGTTTTCTGATTCGAGGACATTATCTACAGAACCAGTATGTTGTAATTATCTGGAGGAAAGAAATGCTCTAAACATGCTAAACCATGTTTTTTTTCTCAATTGGTGTACATGTTTATTTTGATTGAATCTTTGTTTTGCTTGTCTTGAAGTTGTGTTTGTTACTGTGATTAAGATTATTCTCAGCTGATAGTATCTGTACTACCCACATTCTGTCCTTGATATAAAATAAATTTTATGTTGCAATCTGTAAATATTCAAGACCAGCTTATAGTAACCATACTAACTACATGATATATAATACTGGTTAGCCATGTGCTTTCCAAACTATTTTTAGGTTACCGGACATTTGGTCCGATAACCTATTGGCATGGCGTTCCGTCCGTCCGGGCAAACGGAACGGAGTTATGGGGATTTCTTAGGGGGAATAAAGCTGAAAACGCCCCACAACCACAGTTTAAGCCAAAAGTGCGGTCTTATGGGGATTTTTTCAGGACTTATGGGGAAAGTTAAGATAGAAAATTTAACATTGGGTCCGCCCGTAACGCCCATCCGTTCACCCGTCCGTCCGTCCGGCGTTAACATTTTTATCTTTAAAGTTAACGATCGAATCTTTCTGAAATTTTGCACAAAAATGCCTAAAAATATTTTGAGAAGGAGGTCTTTTTTTGTTTTTTGATTTTCGCATTTTTTTCAAAATGGCGGCCGTTTTTGTCGAAAAATGCTCAATTTTGAACTTTGACGGCCATTTTATCAAAAACTGTCTGATCAGTTTTGAGTTTTTGGTTTCAAAAGATTCCCCTCATATACATCTCTGATATGTATAAGTTTGGTTGTCCTAAATTCGCCGGTTTCCGTGTGGCGGCCATTTTGAATTTTTGGCGGGTCGGCGAAAAAATTTTTTTTCGCCCCAAATCGCATTACTATCCATTTTGGGCCATTTCTAGGGCAAAAAAAATTTTTCACCCTTTGAAAAAAATTTTGGACTAAAAATATTTTGAGAAGGAGGTATTTTTTTGTTTTTTGATTTTCGCATTTTTTTCAAAATGGCGGCCGTTTTTGTCGAAAAACGCTCAATTTTGAACTTTGACGGCCATTTTATCAAAAACTGTCTGATCAGTTTTGAGTTTTTGGTTTCAAAAGATTCCCCTCATATACATCTCTGATATGTATAAGTTTGGTTGTCCTAAATTCGCCGGTTTCCGTGTGGCGGCCATTTTGAATTTTTGGCGGGTCGGCGAAAAAATTTTTTTTCGCCCCAAATCGCATTACTATCCATTTTGGGCCATTTCTAGGGCAAAAAATTTTTTTCACCCTTTGAAAAAAATTTTGGACTTAGAAAATTTTTGGCACTTTTTTCCTTCATAATGGGAGCTGTCCGGACTGTACTCATAGAACGCTTGAAGATAGAGCTTAGAAATTGGCACTTTCAAATGGGAAGTCATATATGGCGACTTGTGTGGTGAACTGTTTGATCAGTTTTGAGTTTTTGGTTTCAAAAGATTCCCCTCATATACCTCTGTGATATGTATAAGTTTGGTTGCCCTAAATTCGCCGGTTTCCGTGTGGCGGCCATTTTGAATTTTTGGCGGGTCGGCGAAAAAATTTTTTTTCGCCCCATATCGCATTACTATCCATTTTGGGCCATTTCTAGGGCAAAAAAAAATTTTCACCCTTTGAAAAAAATTTTCAGCACTTTTTTCCTTCATAATGGGAGCTGTCCGGACTGTACTCATAGAACGCTTGAAGATAGAGCTTAGAAATTGGCACTTTCAAATGGGAAGTCATATATGGCGACTTGTGTGGTGACCTTGAATTTGACCTTGGATGACCTTGAAAGGTCAAAACAGCCATTTTTGGGTCGAAAAACGCTCAAATTTGCACCTGGTCTGTATTTTCTCAAAAACTGTCTGATCAGTTTTGAGATTTTTGCTTAAGAAGATTCCTCTTATATACCTCTGTGATGTGTATAAGTTTTGTTGCCCTTGAATCGATGATCTCAGTGTGGCGGCCATTTTGAATTTTTGACGAGTCGGCAAAAAAAATTTTTTCGCCCCAAATCGCATTAATATCCATTTTGGGCCATTTCTAGGCAAAAAAAAATTTTCACCCTTTGAAAATTTTTTTACACTTTTTAGGTTACCGGACCTTTGGTCCGATAACCTATTGGCATGGCGTTGCGTCCGTCCGTCCGTCCGTCCGTCCGTCCGTCCGTCTAGCCGGGCAAACGGAACGGAGTTTTGGGGATTTCTTAGGGGGAATAAAGCTGAAAACGCCCCACAACCACAGTTTAAGCCAAAAGTGCGGTCTTATGGGGATTTTTTCAGGACTTATGGGGAAAGTTAAGATAGGAAATTTAACATTGGGTCCGCCCGTAACGCCCATCCGTTCACCCGTCCGTCCGTCCGTCCGGCGTTAACATTTTTATCTTTAAAGTTAACGATCGAATCTTTCTGAAATTTTGCACAAAAATGCCTAAAAATATTTTGAGAAGGAGGTATTTTTTTGTTTTTTGATTTTCGCATTTTTTTCAAAATGGCGGCCGTTTTTGTCGAAAAACGCTCAATTTTGGACTTTGACGGCCATTTTCTCAAAAACTGTCTGATCAGTTTTGAGTTTTTGGTTTCAAAAGATTCCCCTCATATACCTCTGTGATATGTATAAGTTTGGTTGCCCTGAATCTGCCGGTTTTCGTGTGGCGGCCATTTTGAATTTTTGGCGGGTCGGCGAAAAATTTTTTTTTCGCCCCAGATCGCATTACTATCCATTTTGGGCCATTTCTAGAGCAAAAAAAAATTTTCACCCTTTGAAAAAAATTTTGGACTTTTTGAATTTTTGACGAGTCGGCGAAAAAAAAATTTTTCGCCCCAAATAACATTACTATCCATTTTGGGCCATTTCTAGGCAAAAAAAAATTTTCACCCTTTGAAAAAAATTTTGGACTTAGAAAATTTTCGGCACTTTTTTCTTTCATAATGAGAGCTGTCAGGACTGTACTCATAGAACGCTTGAAGATAGAGCTTAGAAATTGGCACTTTCAAATCGGAAGTCATATATGGCGACTTGTGTGGTGACCTTGAATTTGACCTTGGATGACCTTGAAAGGTCAAAACAGCCATTTTGGGGTCAAAAAATGCCCAGATTTGCCTTTGTAGATGAAATGCTTGCAGATAGAGCTCCTGTTTGCATTATGAACATATAGGAAGACATATATGGCACAACTAATGATGACCTTGAACTTGACGTCAGATGACCTTGAGTGCCAAATGTCTGACTTGGAATGTGTAAATTGACCTGAGCGGCCTAAACGATTCCACCCAACATATAGAATATCAAATGCCGCACACATTCATGTAATGGTTACATCGAAGTTCATACGGATGACCTTGATTGGTAAATCCCAAGGTCATATGTTTAGACTGCGAACCTTGATTGGTAAATCTCAAGGTCTGTTACCTGCCAATGCTGCCATGGCCAAACCAAAATTGTCCGGTAACCTATCTTAGCCTTTGGGCTAATTTTTTCCTTCAAAATGGGAGCTGTCCGGACTGTACTCATAGAACGCTTGAAGATAGAGCTTAGAAATTGGCACTTTCAAATGGGAAGTCATATATGGCGACTTGTGTGGTGACCTTGAATTTGACCTTCGATGACCTTGAAAGGTCAAAACAGCCATTTTGGGGTTAAAAAATGCCCAGATTTGCCTCTGTAGATGAAATGCTTGCAGATAGAGCTCATGTTTGCATTATGAACATATAGGAAGACATATATGGCACAACTAATGATGACCTTGAACTTGACGTCAGATGACCTTGAGTGCCAAATGTCTGACTTGGAATGTGTAAATTGACCTGAGCGGCCTAAACGATTCCACCCAAAATATAGAATATCAAATGCCGCACACATACATGTAATGGTAACATCGAAGTTCATACGGATGACCTTGATTGGTAAATCCCAAAGTCATATGTTTACACTGCGAACCTTGATTGGTAAATCTCAAAGTCTGTTACCTGCCAATGCTGCCATGGCCAAACCAAAATTGTCCGGTAACCTATCTTAGCCTTTGGGCTAATTTTTTATTTTCTAAACCACTTCAATCATGATACACTTCACAAAAAAAAACAAAAAAACGTCAGTATATCGCACGATGTTGTGTTCCGGTGATATCACTCCAGGTCTTCGTTTTTATTACTTGGCGTGATTAAATGTCATTTTTCTTCGACCTTTTACTGCTAAGCAACACCAGACAACAGCAAAGTGGACGCCAAAGGGTTAAGCGACGGCATCTTTGCTCTACCCTTTTGTGATGGTAATTATTTTTTTCAATCACGAAGTGCCAAGTCCAGGGAAAACTGTCCAAGTCTTTTGAGAGCGGATTTATCTCGAGTAGTGTAGGTGGGTTCTTCAATCAGTTGATGGTGCAAATGTAGCCTACAGTACACAGCTTATGCTTATATATGTAGAACTCGAAACTGTTAAGGTTTTGATACAAATCGTGCAGTTAATTTTAGGTTACCGGACCTTTGGTCCGATAACCTATTGGCATGGCGTTGCGTCCGTCGTCCGTCCGTCCGTCCGTCTAGCCGTCCGTCCGTCCGTCCGTCCGGCGTTAACATTTTTATCTTTAAAGTTAACAATCGAATCTTTCTGAAATTTTGCACAAAAATGCCTAAAAATATTTTGAGAAGGAGGTATTTTTTTGTTTTTTGATTTTCGCAATTTTTTCAAAATGGCGGCCGTTTTTGTCGAAAAACGCGCAATTTTGGACTTTGACGGCCATTTTCTCAAAAACTGTCTGATCAGTTTTGAGTTTTTGGTTTCAAAAGATTCCCCTCATATACCTCTGTGATATGTATAAGTTTGGTTGCCCTAAATCTGCCGGTTTCCATGTGGCGGCCATTTTGAATTTTTGGCGGGTCGCGAAAAAAAATTTTTTCGCCCCAAATCGCATTACTATCCATTTTGGGCCATTTCTAGGGCAAAAAAAATTTTTCACCCTTTGAAAAAAATTTTGGACTTAGAAAATTTCCGGCACTTTTTTCCTTCATAATGGGAGCAGTCCGGACTGTACTCATAGAACGCTTGAAGATAGAGCTTAGAAATTGGCACTTCCAAATGGGAAGTCATATATGGCGACTTGTGTGGTGACCTTGAATTTGACCTTGGATGACCTTGAAAGGTCAAAACAGCCATTTTTGGGTCGAAAAACGCTCAAATTTGCACCTGGTCTGTATTTTCTCAAAAACTGTCTGAGCAGTTTTGAGATTTTTGCTTAAGAAGATTCTTCTTATATACCTCTGTGACGTGTATAAGTTTTGTTGCCCTTGAATCGCCGATCTCAGTGTGGCGGCCATTTTGAATTTTTGACGAGTCAGCGAAAAAAAATTTTTTCGCCCCAAATCACATTACTATCCATTTTGGGCCATTTCTAGGCCCAAAAATTTTTTCACCCTTTGAAAAAAATTTTGGACTTGGAAAATTTTCGGCACTTTTTTCCTTCATAATGGGAGCTGTCAGGACTGTACTCATAGAACGCTTGAAGATAGAGCTTAGAAATTGGCACTTTCAAATGTGAAGTCATATATGGCGACTTGTGTGGTGACCTTGAATTTGACCTTCGATGACCTTGAAAGGTCAAAACAGCCATTTTGGGGTCAAAAAATGCCCAGATTTACCTCTGTAGATGAAATGCTTGCAGATAGAGCTCATGTTTGCATTATGAACATATAGGAAGACATATATGGCACAACTAATGATGACCTTGAACTTGACGTCAGATGACCTTGAGTGCCAAATGTCTGACTTGGAATGTGTAAATTGACCTGAGCGGCCTAAACGATTCCACCCAACATATAGAATATCAAATGCCGCACACAACACACATACATGTAATGGTTACATCGAAGTTCATACGGATGACCTTGATTGGTAAATCCCAAGGTCATATGTTTACACTGCGAACCTTGATTGGTAAATCTCAAGGTCTGTTACCTGCCAATGCTGCCATGGCCAAACCAAAATTGTCCGGTAACCTACGGTATCTTAGCCTTTGGGCTAATTTTTTGAAATAATATCATAGCATTTGGGGGATCTGGAAAAGTTTGAATTACCCACAACTTATATCTTAACAACTTGTGGAGGATGGGGCGGGGGTGGTGTGGGGGTGAAATTTCCAGGTGGTGTAGAAAGCACATTTCTTTTCATAAAATATTTTTGATAACAAAATCATGGAATATGTGTCACACCAAATATTCATGATCCACAGACATGGTCTGGTGTGTTTTGACCAGTGCTTGAGACAGAAATTTAACAAAACAAAAACAACACATCCATTCTGTATGAGTACAATCTGTGTATGTGTACAATCTGTGGATGATTCATTCATCATTGCTCTAATAATCACATCAGTCGTCATTCATTCACAACTACAAACAAAATGTACATGCTTTCAAGCAGTATATAAACACAATTTCCTTGTAGTTCTGTTTTTTTTCCCGCCCCATGTCCAAGGCGAAATTCGTCAGTAATCGCTACTGCCACCGGTTGTCCAATCTCGCTCCGGGCCTGGACAAATAATTCATGTGCGGGTCTGGCGGCTGGGGGTAAGGCTGGTCTCTAGGGAGTTCTTGTACATAGCAACAGAGCT
Organism: Terebella lapidaria; assembly: GCA_949152475.1. NCBI lineage: Eukaryota > Metazoa > Annelida > Polychaeta > Terebellida > Terebellidae > Terebella > Terebella lapidaria. The sequence continues at coordinate 22,830,265 of OX424565.1, forward strand.
AACGGGGGCCGCATGTGTGCCAAGCTGTCATGTTGTCATGGGACAAATGGTGGGGAGAAAAAAGCATGTAGGTTATGAGCGTTTTCGGTCTTTGTTTGGAAGACGAGTGATGAATTTCCCATTCTATATGCATGTGTTTTTCCGGGAAGTAGAAAAATTTTGGTAGGAAAAAAGAAAGTTTTTTTCTGAATTAGATTGTATTCTTTTGAGTTATGTATGACGGCAGGTGCTGGGATGACAATATTTATACCTTGTGAAATCCCAAATTCCCTGGACATATTTCAGGCTCTGATGCTTTTAGTAGATTGGATTGTTTGGTGTGTTCATTAATTGTAGTGTCACCCAATATGTGAACATGTATATTGGCTACTAGTATACACAAAAACAGTGGCACAATGAACAACGTATTTGGTGCATTCAATTACCGGTAGTGATATTACACAGTACAATATTACATTTAATATGTGATGGATTGATGGCAATAACTGCATATGATTAAAACCCATTTACCAATGATATAATTACATGTAGAACTAATAAATTCATCTAATTAAGGCATTTCGGCAGAAATGCCTTTATGGTTTTAGCAGAATTTTTTTTTTTTTTTTTTTTTTTTTTTTCTTCTTCCGCCACTTTTGGTTTCCGGACGATAACTTTAGATTGCCTTGACGGATTCTAGTCAAATTTTCACCACAAGTCAGAAATGATATGTGGAAGAACCCTATTCTTTTTGAGCCGGATCCGAGGTCCGTGAGGTCCGTGAGGAGGAAATCAACGCTAATTTTGAGACTTGGTTTCCGGACGATAACTGGAAAAATATTTACGCAATAGTTGCAGAACTCTGCATGAAGGTTCATATGCCACCAGGGAAGAACCCTATTGATTTTGGGATCGATCCGTCAAACGACCTTTGACCTAGAGGTCGAAATAATTTTTTGCTGGTTCATCCTTGAGGCTTCCTGCATATCTCGGAAACCGTGCGTCGTAGAGCGAAACGGACGTTATTTTCGGACTCGTTGCCCTAGACAAACATCTCTAGGGTGTATTATTTTTTTTGATCCGGCTCCGAGGTCTGTGAGGTCCTTGAGGATGAAATCGAGGCTGATCTTGAAACTTGGTTTCCGGACGATAACTCGAAAAATATTCAGGCAATAGTTGCAGAATTTTGCACGGAGGTTTATATATCAACAGGGAAGAACCCTATTGATTTTGGGATCGATACGTCAAACGACCTTTGACCTAGAGGTCGAAATAATTTTTTGCTGAGTCATCCTTGAGGCATCCTGCATATCTCGGAAACGGTGCGTCGTAGAGCGAAACGGACGTTATTTTCGGACTCGTCGCCCTAGACAAACATGTCTAAGGGGTATTATGGATGAACTTTCACCTTGTCACGAAATTTTTTTGCCGAGTCGGCATTTTTCGTTTTCGTCGATATCTCGGAAACGGTGTGTCGTAGAGCGAAACGGACATTATTTTCGGACTCGTCGCCCTAGACAAACATGTCTGAGGGGTATTATGGATGAACTTTGACCTTGACCCGAAATTTTTTTTGCCGAGTCGGCATTTTTCGTTTTCGTCGATATCTCGGGAACGGTGTGTCGTAGAGCGAAACGGACGTTATTTTCGGACTCGTCGCCCTAGACAAACATGTCTAAGGGGTATTATGGATGAACTTTGACCTTGACCCGAAATTTTTTTGCCGAGTCGGCATTTCTCGTTTTCGTCGATATCTCGGGAACGGTGTGTCGTAGAGCGAAACGGACGTTATTTTCGGACTTGTCGCTCTAGACAACATTTATCTTATATGAATTATGGATGAACTTTGACCTTGACTAAAAATTTTTTTGCCGAGTTGGCATTTTTCGTTTTCGTCGATATCTCGGAAACACTGAGTCGTAGAGCGAAACAGACTTTTTTTTCGGACTCGTCGCCCTAGACAAACATGTCTAAGGGGTATTATTTTAACGGTAAATTTTTTTGCGGAGTCAACATTTTTCATTTTCGTCGATATCTAGTATATATTATAAATTAATCATCACACCTAAATGCCTCCAAGGCATCTTTAGGCCTTGACGTCTAGTTCATAAATGCATCTGTAAAAACCAGCTCATTTGTGGCCATAAATTTGAACAATTTTAAGCTTCAACCTTTTTTTTTCCAGATATAAAAAATTTGCTCAAATAAATACTAGTACACCATAGTAGTATACACTTCATTTGTTAAATTTCATTAATGTACAAATTTTGTTAATCATGTTTACTTTTAAGAAGATATTAGAGAATCATCAGATCCGAACTGACTTGTTCATTTAGAGATCTTCCAAATTGCTTCCAAAACTTAGGAGTTGGGTTCATTGGGGCAAATTATTTCATCAGCGAGCAAATATATTGATCAGTTCACTCGCCAATAATCACTTAGCAACCACTCCTCGTGGAAACTGATCCTCATGTTTCTGAGGTAATAACCCAGTCTTCCTGGACTAGTTTGTCAATAATTCCAGGATAGTAATTTTTGTTCACATGTGAATTTTGGCACGGAAAAAGTGCAGGCTGCTTAGTGGCACTTGAAATTTACCGTTAGAGTATTAAAAATTTGAGAGGGGTTTGGTATAATATGAAACTGCATTCCCTTCTGGTGATATCGCGTGCCTGAATAATTTCAGAGGGTAATTTGGAAAGCCACAACGCTCTCCACAAAAGAAATAAAGCACTCCAGCCTATTTACATTCTAGAGGTTACAGGGTCTAGAACCCATGACTTGAATACCAAAGGAGCCCTTTTTTCCCTCGGCGCTAAATTAAGGAACGGAGGTTGCTTGTCTTCCCGCACATGTCCCAGCGCCTGAGACTGATGGGCCACGATATCTCGGAATTACCGGGACGTTTCCTTGAGAAGCCACCTAGTTACTGCTGCTGGGCGGAATGTCTCCAATGTCCAAATCATATTGTAGCAGTCGCTCACATTTCCACCCCATCCTTTGCCCTTCTATCTTCACAAATTCCGCCCATTTTTCCTGCCAAGTTGATATATCACCCATATAACCCCCCCCCCCCCCCCCCCAGGTTTTATCCTATTTTATCAGGCGGTGACGACTTTCCTCCACGAAGGAGTCAAGCTTTATATGTTTGGATCCGTGGTGATTTCATGTTGACATTTGCCGCAAGGGTTTGATTACAGAGCAGGCAGTCCAGTCGAAGCATCTTTAGATCTCCTGACTGGCCACATGCCTTCAGGCTTGCTCCCTGCTGTCAAACTGTCATCAGGGCTCGGTCCGTCGGTCTGTCCGCTAATCTACACATCAGAATCTAGTCCTTCCCAATGTTACATTGGGAACCCTGATGTTGGCATTTGTACGGATTTTATTTGAGGTTCCATTGATGAAAGATCCCAGTGATAACTTTGTAACTGATTGATTAGTCGTTCAATTTGCTATGATGGCTGGTTGATTTTGGTATTTTACCCTGTTCGTTACTGTATAGCCCTGTTCGTTTGGGGCTATTGGGTATTCTGAATATTACATTCTAGAATGGATACACATGCGCATTTCAACCAGAATCGTCTACCAATCGAACATGACCGCGAATTCTAGAACTGTTTTGCTAATTCCAGAATTACGATTCTGCTCATTCCGCTTGAAAGATCGAATAGCAGAATACTATTCTGTCAATTTCGGAATGATAATCAGATGCCAATCGAACATAGAAATGCAATTCTAGAATCAACAGATTGAAAAGAATGGCCCAAACGAACAGGCCTAATGTGTAGTGTTGTGAATGTGGGGTATTTGTTTGCAAGGACAAACTTGCCTTTGATGATGAATAGTTTAGCGCAGTTCTCCATTATGGACTATGGACTAATATGAAACAATTGTCGAAACAAAAATATTATCAAGGCAACAGAAAAATCTTCTAGATTACACAATTCACAATCAGTTACATTGAGTGTGTTTCCATGGTTACTCTTGCACTGCACAGCACAGCACATGTATCTCTGAAAAAATAATTACATTTGACGGCATTTACATGTAGTGCCATCACTCAGCTGTCATGTGTGTCACCCTGAGTCATTCATTAACTCAGGGCTTAGAAATCCTACTGTCACCCCCCCCCCCCCATCCCCCTCCTCCCTTCCCTGTTTCTTTCCTATCCCTCATGATGTGACAAACAGAAAATTCCCTCCTTTTTCCCACACTGACTGCACTGCACTCTATACTAGTCTGGCTCTCGTCTCACTCCCCAAGGCCTTCAGCTTTAACCCAGGGTGATCCCCAAGTGACAAAAAATTATCTTTTTCCCTCCTGGGTTCTTTCCCTGCCCATGTTTCAGCCCCTCCCCACCTCCCACCACCCACACAAGTGGCTCATACCTCTGCCCTTGCATAATGCCCGAGCGTTTTGTAAACACCGATATTGATCATAATGAAGTGTCAGTTTCCTAATGGTGTCGAGAAGCGCTATCGGGTTTCCAAGGGCGATGCTTTTGTGGCGCTCCGTTGTCAAAATTCACGGAGCTTCTGTCCATAGCAAATGTGCAACAAAGTAGTCTGTCATTGGCTTTCAAGGCATCCCAGGGTTATTGCGTTCTTGCTAGATGAGGAATATTTTTACGGCATTATTTTGCAGTCAGCTTAATATCTTTTGCAATAAAGCATGTGTGCAGTGCAGCAATTTTAAAGGCAAGCAGATTGTTCCATTTACCATGGATATTTGCAATGAAATTCTACCGCACACTGTGCTCCAATGCTTAAAATTCCCATGGCAAATCCCAGTTCCTCATTTGAGCCAACCTGAAACTCAGCTAATACACTAAGAATATTGATTCCCTTGTAAGGAAAGCATCTTTCCTCGCTGAAAAACTTCCTTGCCTTCGGGAGAAATGTCGATAGCTGTAATGGCCTCACCGCCGAGCGAGCTCCCAAAACAAGCTATGAGAACATGACATTCTACCATGCAAACATCCTCAGAAGAACAACATTAGCTGGCTAATTTGCTTTAAAATGAATAAACTTCTGTTAGAAAGCCGATTGTCTGTTTTCGACAGGAACATCTGGCTTGCACCGTAATTCCCAGTGCCTGTTTTGTGCCGAGCTTTAACGAGATTCAAGAGGGCTGATTTTCTCCCCGTGGAACGTATAAACATAGCGTAGGTCTCGTCCCTAGGGGATTGATGTAACATTGTCAGGTACAAGGGGAGTCTGTCACTTTGAACCAGGTGGAAATGGCACTGTTTGTTTCCAAAAAAGGATTTCTTGAGAAAACTCTCGTAGAATTTAATCTCGGGGGTTTGCAGTCATCTGCTTCACCGTATGTAGATAAGTGACTAACCATTTGTAGTGAGGGTAATGAAAGCTACATACGTATTTCATTATTCATTTGACATGTTGATTACAGATAATGCATATGCATGTTATTTGTACACATCCAAAACTGAATTGTCTACTGGCATGTACAATTCACAAAATTCATTACTTGACCAAACAGCATGCAAACAGTTACTAACTTGAACACACAAGTAAACAAGACTTGTGAGACACACTTCCAAACATTTGCTGTGATTGTACCCCACTTTGTTTCCCAGATAAATATCTCAAGAGCGCTCTGCTTATTCCAGAACTTCAGTGCTGAAACATTGTTGTCATAGAGAGAGAACAATTAAGTAAAAGTCTGCAAACAAGACATTCCCCCCAGTGTTTTCTGACAGTTGCCCTTCGTGAAGGTCGAAGGTACCCAAGGGAAGGTCAGAAGGCACATCTGGTTCGCTTACAATGTGTTGTAGTTTGTGCATATGGGGTACATTTGCCACATGTACAATGTGCCAGTACTGTACAGGTGCCATGCAGTGTACTGTACTCAAGATTGTGTACCGACTGCATGTGGAATGTGCACTTTCTGAATATTAGTAAGTTTCGAAGACATTGATGGCTGTACAAAAACTGTTCTTTTATCATGTTTATGTGATATTATCATAATATAACAGGGTGACATATATATAGTGTGTCAAATATTACTGTTTGTTTATAGTGTGGAGATCTTAAAATCCATAGAAGCAAAAACATTATGTTCTATACCACGACGTGATGAACGCCCTGGCGTAACAGGCTTGCGCCGCGGCGTGATATACGTCACGGCGTAACAGACTTACGCCGTGGCATGATTTACGTCATGGCGTAACAGCCTTACGCCGCGGCGTGATTTACGTCGCAGCGTAACAGGATTACGCCGCGGCGTGACTTACGTCGCAGCGTAACAAGATTGTGCCGCGGGGTGTATTACGCAAGAATAAAGGGAGTATAGAAAGTGATGTTAGAGGGAAGGAGGGGCTCTTGTTTTGGTCTTCTGTTCGAGTCTCCGAATATTCGTGTGCATTTGACTTGACTGTACTATGTGAGTTTTGTGACGTGTAAATAAAGTCTAGAAGTGGAAGAAGTGTTTGTTCATTCAATGAAAAAATGAACTGGTGGCAGCGAAAACAATATCGTGGAATATAGGACTATAAGAGAAAATGAAATAACAAAAATCCACGACAATAGATATAACTTAGCTGTGCGTTTGTTATGTAACTTAGCTGTGCTTCTATCAAACATTACCTCTCATAACATCAGAAACCCGTAAAAGATCTGATAATGTACATCTAAATGTTGACCACAGATGTAACAGGGACTTGCGTTCATTGCTTGTGAAAAAAATTCATATAACAGACACTATGAAATTTACGTCTGAAGATTTTCCATTGAGTGGCATTCAATAGGAAGCCTCTGTTGCAAGGTGTGTCCCCGTGATATTCCCCCAGACCAGTCCCGACTCCCCGTCATGTTTTATGGCTGGTCTATTGTCATTCGCCAGTCTGGACTTCCCCTGTGCTAATCCATCACGCACAAAGTGGGATTGCGACATCACGTTAATCGTCCATCTGTCGTCGTAAAATGTAGGAGCGATTCACCATAGCGACAACGTGTATTACGCAATCCGATAACAAGTATGAAGTGAATTATGACTGGCATCACAAATGGTGTTTACTCGTGCATACATGAAATAAAAACTCGCTTGAAGCTTTGCTCGCTTATCACACTTGAAATGCGTCAATTCCTATTTTGATAGAAGTTGTTATAGGCTGTTCTACAGTTTAGAGAAACATGGCTGCTTCGTCCACCGCAGAAAAAAAAAACAATTGGCGATAAATTGCCGATGAGAAAATTCCTTCGGGTCGCTATAACCATGCTTGGATCTGGGGACGCAACGTGATCAGGAACATGTTAGGGTTGTCGCCATGGCGATTACAGGCTGGGTGCAGTGCCCATTGGGAACACAAATCTTATTGCTGGGGATTTAACCGGGTCCTTTTGATGGTTTACAGCTGGGGGTTGTTGTACTGGTGTCTAGGTACAAGTAGAACAATGCTGGCCTTGCTGGGTGAGAAATACTTTGCTTTGTATGAATACCGATTTTAGGCTAGTTTGCTTTCTGTTGCATTCATTCACCACATATATTGTAGTCTAGCTGCAATATATGTTTGATGATTTGTGATGATGGTAATCAGTGAATTACTCTACCTTCTTATGTTCTGTGTCTAACTGATGGAAATTACTCAATTAGAACATGAAATTATGCAAAATTACATGTAAATTAGTATCGAGATGGAGTAAAGAAAATTTAATTGAAAGAATGGAAGGTGATTGCATGTAAATTACTGAATCGTATTGAGATTTTCTCTATGTAGAAACGGTGGTTGAATATTCTGTTACTGTTTCTCATAGTCTGCTAGGAAAGTACTGAATTACATGTAATACAAACAATCCAGAGCCATGGCATAAACATTACCAAACCAACAGATGTAAACCCACAATATACGGACAAAAACAGTTCCTTGGTGACTAATTAATCTGCCTGGGGTGCTCGTTTGGCTCGTTTGCGAGGCCATTTTCGCTGATTGCAAACTGCGGTGGTTTGCAAGGCAGCCCCACTATTAATGGGCCTGTATCGGTTGAAGCTTTGAGATTGGTTCTAAGGTTGGATCGTGGTCCATTAATGGCTTAGAGTTTCCGCTGGTAAGACAACCCATAATGGGTAATTTTCAGGGCACCGAAGGAATCCCCATAGCTGATGTTGCCTTGATCCATTGACAAGTAAAGAAAGAGCAGGCACAACCCTGACATGTGTATAAGAATTTGATCAACAACATACTGTGAGGTTCATGTAAAAAACCCACAGAGTATAGCAGAATATAATGTTCATGTATCTGTTGGACAAAAATTTTACGAGGAACAAGCATCTTTTATCATTGTACTGGTTACAAAATTTATTATCACTGAATTATGAAAATATGAGATCAATACATGATAAAAAATGAATGATAATGAATCTTAATGCTCACTTGCATACCCATACAAGTTGCATATGATCTTTGAACAAATACATCGTAAATTACATATTCCTGCCAATACATATATTGTATGTGGAGTATTTTGTGTTTATCAGCACCTACTACATTGCTGATATTCTACGTACCTATTAATGCATGGTTTATTTCATAACGGACCGGTTATCGGGACCAAGTGGCAAATAACGGACCGAGCGGCAGCGAGGTCTGTTATGACGCGGTCCCGATAACCGGTCTGTTATGAAATTAACCATGTATTAATTTGCTTATTACACATCATATCGAAACTTAACTACCAGTCCATAGACTAGAAACCATTAGATTTAATTGTTGGGAAATTTATTCAAATAATAACATTACATCTGTTTCATGCAGTCAATTGTTCGAAAGAAAACATTCTAATTCGGTATTATGAAGTCAATGTGCATGCTAGGAGCGTATGACGCGCCATCGGTCTGTTATTCAGTTTACTATAAAAACGTCATTGCGAACTCATATCGGACCAGCGGAGCACATATCGGACCGGGTGGGCTGATATTGTTTGGTGACATACGGCAATATCGGATTCGTTGAACCGTGCACGTTACGGTTCAATATCAGTTAGATGTGTAATAAATTGCTATAACGCATCTTTATAATGCCTACTATCACATTACAGATGGCTGGGATGGGAGTGCTAGGACTGGCGATCTATCTACGTATGGACCCTGAGTCGGGTCATTATGTCCGCGCGGCGTACCACAACCAGATGAACCTGTACTACATCGTCTGTTATCTTTTGATTGGTGCGGGTGTCGCGGTGACGTTCGTCGGATTTCTCGGCTGTTGCGGAGCCTTCCAGGAGTCCCGTTGCATGCTGGGAACTGTGAGTTTTGGTGGTGTGAATTGTCAGTGATAACATGTTTCATATGTCTGACTCTTGATAAAGTCTCGGCAAAAAGCAGTCTATACATGTATATTGAAGTGTTAGTTCAAATTGTCTGAAAAAATGTCAGGTTGAGTGTCATTCATGTGTTTTGTCCACAGTAAACAGAACTATGTTCAATATGTTTTGCTGAGTTTGTTTGAACTTTTGTTCTCAAATCATTTACTGAAAACACAATAATCCCACAATAAGTTGACTGTTTTGTATGTTTTGTCCACAGTTCTTCGTGTTCCTAGTGATTATCTTTGCTGCGGAGATTGCGGGAGGAGTCTGGGCCTTCATGAACAAAGACAAGGTCTGTAGTACACACAATATGATGGAATGTGGCAGGCAATACAAAGAGGTACATAGAATGTATGCTTTACATCTGGTAGTCATGGTAAACAAAACCTAGACTGATCATATTTTGATGGGATGTCTGCATTTGACTTTGGCAAGTATGTGTAGCTCACAGTATATCATAAATTACAAGAAATCCTGCTTTGCATCATTGATGGAAATTGATTCTGTATACCTCTGAAGTGTTTCCTCCTGTTACGCTTGCAGATAGAGACTACAGTGACCCAGACGTTCAAGCAGCTGGTCGTAGAGGAGTATGGGACGTCAGACTACGCACCGACACTACTCGATGATTCAGTCGACTATGTACAGAGATCGGTTAGTCATGTGATCTGAGGCATTTTGTGTGTGGGGTTGGAAGGAATACGCTAATTGTGAAGGTTACATCTTTTGCTTGACACTTGCACATCTGCTTGTTTAAGCTTTTTGATATAATGGAACACTCAGAGTATTCATTCTGTATGAAACTGCTAAACTACATGAAATGAAATCTTGACTTGTACTGCCTATGCATAGCAATAATGGAAATTGGAACAAAATATTCTGAAAAATAAAACAGTATTGGCAATAAACAGCCTCGCTTACACATCTCTCTCCCGTGTGTGTGTGTAGCTTCAGTGTTGCGGCGGGGACCTGCCGACGGACTGGCACCGCAGTGAATGGCAAAACCGTAACCGCCTGGACAACCTGAGTAAAGTCCCAGAGTCGTGCTGCTCGCGAGAGACGCGGACTAACGCCTTCCAGCACGGGGTGTGTGGAGTCAGCGGCTACTGGCAGAACGGCTACCACCCCGGCGTCTGGGACCAGGTCAGTATTTGAGGGGGTGGGGGGGGGGGGGGGGTTGTGTGAGTAAAGTCCCAGAGTCGTGCTGGAGAGACGCGGACTAACGCCTTCCAGCACGAGGTGTGTGGAGTCAGCGGCTACTGGCAGAACGGCTACCACCCCGGGGTCTGGGACCAGGTCAGTGTTTGAGGGGCCGGATGGGGGAGGGGGGGTCTGAGTAAAGTCCCGGAATCATGCTGCTCGCGAGAGACACAGACTAACGCCTTCCAGCACGGGGTGTGTGGAGTCAGCGGCTACTGGCAGAGCGGCTACCACCCCGGGGTCTGGGACCAGGTCAGTGTTTGGGGGGAGGGGGGGGGAGGGGTGTCTGAGTAAAGTCCCGGAGTCATGTTGCTCGTGAGATATGCGGACTAACACCATCCAGCACGGGGTGTGTGGAGTCAGCGGCTACTGGCAGAACGGCTACCATCCTGGGTTCTGAGACCAGGTCAGTGTTTGGGGGGGGGGGGGGTCTGAGTAAAGTCCCAGAGTCGTGCTGCTCGCGAGAGACGCGGACTAACGCCTTCCAGCACGGGGTGTGTGGTCAGCGGCTACTGGCAGAACGGCTACCACCCCGGGTCTGGGACCAGGTTTGGGGGGGGGGGGGGGCATCTGAGTGAAGTCCCGGAGTCATCTTGCTCGCGAGAGACGTGGACTATCGCCTTCCAGCACGGGGTGTGTGGAGCGAGTGGCTACCGGCAGAACGACCAGGTCTGTGGGGATGTGCGTGTATGCGTGTGTGTGTGTTTTGGTTTTGGGAAGGTGGGAACCGTTTTCAATATTTAACACGTGTAATGTTGTGTAATGTTACCAAAGTAAGTTACAGGGTTTTGCATGAAGCCAGCTGCGAAACCACTGTAAAATCCTATGTAAATCCAGTGAAAATGTTAAAATGCTGCATAATGTAGCACGTGAACTCGCCAAGGACTTTCATTTTTGCTCTCCAAGGCCCCCAACAAGCAAAAGTTCTGTGGTTGATTCGATGAATTCGTTATCAAATGGGCACTAATTTCATCCGCTATTGCGGAGTACTTTCTAGATTACACTTTGCAGAATGAGAGTCAATGATTCTGGTACATGCCCAAAAGCAAAAAAAAATTTGATTGCCAATGTGGAAGTTACAAAGACATATTTCCATATTTGTCCGGTTATTGAGGGTGTAAGACATTTTATTCAGCATTTTGGGGCTAGCTGCTAGACTGTAATAGATGTTGACAATTACAAACTCGACTTCTTCCCGTTGACAGGCGTGTGGCCATGTGTTGGTGAACGTTATACAGGAGAAGCTGATCATCATCGTATCCATCGGACTCGGCATAGCTGGTATACAGGTCTGTGCCAGTTTATAATGTGTTTTAAAACATCTAATGTTAAAAAAATTTAGTTTTGACAGAAAAAATTTAATTCTGCAAAATGGTGAATGAAACACAATAATTATGAAAAGACGAAGCTAAAAAAATACAAACAAAATGTTTCATTCCATATTCATTGAGGCGATTGAGCTACAATTATTTCTCAATGTGAAACTACCGGATGATATAATTTTGTGCCAACTTTTCCCCGACAGTTGACCAGTTTGATATTCTCCATCTCGCTGTGTTGTGGAATGAGGCGTCAATCGGCCGGTGGTTACAAGAGATAACTGCGCCTGCTCAATATGGAAAGCTGTTGCCATGGAGACCACACTCACAGTTACAAGCGTCACAGTTGCCATAGGAACCGAGAGTGATTGGGCGCTTCGCCGGTCACAAGTTTATTTTTCAGTGGACATTTAGCGAAAAATCAAATACTTTTACAGTCTTGTTGCTGATAGATATTGTTGTATCTGTACAATATACTAGTATATATAGGTATATATCAGTATGTACATTTGTACATGTATATACAGTGCATAATTCATCTTTTTGTGTGGTAGGTTTTCAAGAAGTTCTTCATATTTGGGTCCCCAGTTGAGGGGAAACATTATTGTTAGACTACTTTTCCAAGTGTCAATTACGGGAATTCCTTGTTCATTCCATCTTGATGGCTGCAATCTTGAGCGAATTGTTCAAAGTATAATCTACAGCAAGAATTTTGTGTAAATGTAATTACTGTTGATGATTTGTTGTATTGTGCTGGATATCAACGTCTGTACGTGAACACAACCATATCCATGTTTGTTGTTGCCATGGTGATTGGGTGTGACATACTATAATCAATAATGTAATGCATCATTTTTGTTTTTGATAAAATTCGTGGTTAGATGTAAATTATTCCAAGAAGTAACACTTCTTAACCTGTTTTCAATCAAACTGTATTGTTTAAGTTGGATGTTTTACAAATTTTGGAGGAATTGATGTGACGATTGAGACACATTTTTGTCTGTTCCAAGTTCAATCTCAATTTGGGACGGCAGTAAATATAGCTAGAGGCCTATAGATGTCTTTTAAATATTATTAAGGCATTTCGGCAGAAATGCCTTTATGGTTTTAGCAGAATTTTTTTTTTTTTTTTTTTTTTTTTTCTTCTTCCGCCACTTTTGGTTTCCGGACGATAACTTTAGATTGCCTTGACGGATCCTTGTCAAATTTTCACCGCAAGTCAGAAATGATATGAGGAAGAACCCTATTCTTTTTGAGCCGGATCGGAGGTCCGTGAGGTCCGTGAGGATGAAATCAAGGCTAATTTTAAGACTTGGTTTCCGGACGATAACTGGAAAAATATTTATGCAATAGTTGCAGAACTCTGCATGGAGGTTCATATGCCACCAGGGAAGAACCCTATTGATTTTGGGATCGATCCGTCAAACGACCTTTGACCTAGAGGTCAAAATAATTTTTTGCTGATTCATCCTAGAGGCTTCCTGCATATCTCGGAAACCGTGCGTCGTAGAGCGAAACGGACGTTATTTTCGGACTCGTCGCCCTAGACAAACATCTCTAGGGTGTACTTTTTTTTTTGATCCGGCTCCGAGGTCCGTGAGGTCCGTGAGGATGAAATCGAGGAACTTGGTTTCCGGACGATAACTCAAAAAATATTCAGGCAATAGTTGCAGAATTTTGCACGGAGGTTTATATATCACCAGGGAAGAACCCTATTGATTTTGGGATCGATACCTCAAACGACCTTTGACCTAGAGGTCGAAATAAATTTTTGCTGAGTCATCCTTGATTCATCCTGCATATCTCGGAAACGGTGCGTCGTAGAGCGAAACGGACGTTATTTTCGGACTCGTCGCCCTAGACAAACATGTCTAAGGGGTATTATGGATGAACTTTGACCTTGACCCGAAATTTTTTTGCCGAGACGGCATTTTTCGTTTTCGTCGATATCTCGGAAACGGTGCGTCGTAGAGCGAAACGGACGTTATTTTCGGACTCGTCGCACTAGACAAACATGTCTAAGGGGTATCATGGATGAACTTTGACCTTGACCCGAAATTTTTTTGCCGAGTCGGCATTTTTCGTTTTCGTCGATATCTCGGAAACGGTGCGTCGTAGAGCGAAACGGACGTTATTTTCGGACTCGTCGCACTAGACAAACATGTCTAAGGGGTATTATGGACGAACTTTGACCTTGACCCGAAATTTTTTTGCCGAGTCGGCATTTTTCGTTTTCGTCGATATCTCGGAAACGGTGCGTCGTAGAGCGAAACGGACGTTATTTTCGGACTCGTCGCACTAGACAAACATGTCTACGGGGAATTATTGATGAACTTTGACCTTGACCCAAAATTTTTTTGCCGAGTCGGCATTTTTCGTTTTCGTCGATATCTCGGAAACGGTGCATCGTAGAGCGAAGGTGCGTCGTAGAGCGAAACGGACGTTATTTTCGGACTCGTCGCACTAGACAAACATGTCTAAGGGGTATTATGGATGAACTTTGACCTTGACCCGAAATTTTTTTGCCGAGTCGGCATTTTTCGTTTTCGTCGATATCTCGGAAACGGTGCGTCGTAGAGCGAAACGGACATTATTTTCGGACTCGTCGCACTAGACAAACATGTCTAAGGGGTATTATGGATGAACTTTGACCTTGACCCGAAATTTTTTTGCCGAGTCGGCATTTTTCGTTTTCGTCGATATCTCGGAAACGGTGCATCGTAGAGCGAAACGGACGTTATTTTCGGACTCGTCGCACTAGACAAACATGTCTGAGGGGAATTATTGATGAACTTTGACCTTGACCCGAAATTTTTTTGCCGAGTCGGCATTTTTCGTTTTCGTCGATATCTCGGAAACGGTGCGTCGTAGAGCGAAACGGACGTTATTTTCGGACTCGTCGCACTAGACAAACATGTCTAAGGGAAATTATTGATGAACTTTGACCTTGACCCGAAATTTTTTTGCCGAGTCGGCATTTTTCGTTTTCGTCGATATCTCGGAAACGGTGCGTCGTAGAGCGAAACGGACGTTACTTTCGGACTCGTCGCCCTAGACAAACATGTCTAAGGGGTATTATGGATTAACTTTGACCTTGACCCGAAATTTTTTTGCCGAGTCGGCAGTTTTTGTTTTCGTCGATATCTCGGAAACGGTGCGTCGTAGAGCGAAACGGATGGTATTTTCGGACTCGTCGCCCTAGACAAACATGTCTAGCGGGTATTATGGATGAACTTTGACCTTGACCTGAAATTTGTCGACATTTTTCATTTTCGTCGATATCTAGTATTATAAATTATTCATCACGCCGAAATGCCTCCAAGGCATCTTTAGGCCTTGACGTCTAGTCCTAGCTCTGTTTTGCGATATATTATTAGTGTTCACATGATTTGGTACTGACAAAATTTAGATGCTCAACATGAAATTATACATTTGTGAAATTGGAATAACCAATTCCTGTAGAAACTAATTCAGAATATATGGTAATTTTAAGATTGCATCTAATATAACGGGTGTTCAGTATTTGAGAATCGTGCAATGTATTTGTAAATGCTCCACCGAGGGATATTCTCAGAACGTATAATTTTTGTACCAAAGAGAATTAACCACATATACATGTATAGATATACATTATACATATACCAGGTATATACACTCAACATGTTTATGTGATTCCACATATAAGGAGCCCTATGTATTATTACGGGAGATGCAGATATGAAAAGTACAAAGCTGATGTACTGGTGTACGAGTACCAATATAGGTTGTGTACGAAATTTACGAAATACAAGCATAGCAGTGTACATTGTTTCCAAACTGCTTGTTGTGTCTTTTTGTTTTGATAGAATTATGGTGAATCACGGTAAAAACTGTTTGTGAATGAATTGCTGTTTGCTAGAAAAGCTACAAAAATTGGCATGGATGCCAGAACATATTCTGCTATTTTGTTTATTGCCGAGACATTGTGTGTGCCAACACTTTTCGTGTTTTTCTTAGTCATGTATTTGTTAAATGCATATGTGTAGTCATTAGATATGGCAATCATTTCTGGCAGTATTCCAATGGATGTATATACAGAATATGTAATGTTTATCTGAGATCTGGTCACTATTAGTAGCTTTGGATCTGGTCATTGTATTGTGTGGTGCTGCAATGTGCAATGATATTAACTAGATATTTCAGTTTGACAACAAAGTAGTACACATTTCGATGCTGCTTTTTGCTTCTTCTGAAATGAATGCCATACATTTTTTTTGATATTGAACATATCCATTCACATATTCAAATTTTATGGCTATACTTTTTCATATATTAACTGCAATCTATCATATATTGAAGGATGATATTAATGGGAGGGTAAGTTTTATAATATTGGTTTTTTTTTTCTATATTGTCCGTGCATGTCTTGTATACAACTTCATGTCATATCTTCTAGTCATCATAAATAAATACTCATTCTCAATCAAGCAATTTCATTTTATTCAACATGGTATGTTACTGAATTTGTGTCCAGACCAGCAAGCCCAGTCTTCATACTATGTAATGAACAATGCATAATGTTTATACATAGTCCTTAACTAGAACAGTATAACTACCGTTTTGGTCCAAATACATGTAGAAGCATGTGCGCCGTGTTATTTTCTTCACTATAACTGTCCTTATATTCTTATAACATGGTCTATAATATAGCCTATCCATGATTTCCCCAAAAATTCTCTCAAATTTCACCTTTTTTTTTGCGTGCTAATGATGGTCCTACATTGGAGCGTTGCTATTCTATTAGAATCAATATGCTACATGTATATCCTGATAACAGTTACATATCATTAAACAAGAAATTACTCTGTATGATCAAAGACGCTCAAAAACAATTGTTTGAAATTGATATTTCAATCCAATAACAATACAATATCCATCGAGAATCTATTAACAAGTGTATGCTGAGTATATCTTATTGTGATTAGTTCACCAATATTTCACACAACGATATCAAATACACATACATGAAAATACATTTATAATGAGAGAACATTACCATTTTCACAGTAAAATGGTTATTACAGTCGCACCGTAGCAAGAAGGTTTCATATCAAAACATCTGAATCAGTCCTTAGGAACATTCATATAATAAGCAACGATATTAAGAAACTAATCAACGCCATCCAGATCCAAGTCCTTAGGATCCAGTGAGCTGAGCTCACTCAAATCTGTGACATTGGTGCTGTCCGAGTCGGGGATTGCTGCTTCGATGCTGACTCTGTTGATGTTATCCTCGTCATTTTCATCAGAGCTATCATCGTTACCGCCGATGTCTCGTCTCCCCATCTGAAACGTGTTTCGTTTCTTTGAGAAAAGACCTAGAGGATCGTGAAGTGCCCCAATGTCGTCCATTTCAACGTCCTCATCCATATCTCGATTTGGACTTTCAGAACCTGCCCTAGCCAACGGTCTGGAAGATTTCATCATGTCTTCATCATTGTCATCATCTTCTTCATCATCTCCGGCCATGAGATGGCTGATTGCAATCTCCTTTGTTGTCTTCCCCTTAGCTCCAGACTTTGATTTCTTCGACTCCCTGATCTTTTTCCTGTCTTTGCTTGTTGGTTTGTGACCAACAGTGTACTCAGGCATTACGACGCACCCAGGCCTCCCAGCAATCTGCACCTGTGGCTTCTTGGACTCAGCTTCTCCTTCTTCACGTCTCTTTGACTTCTTGAAAACATGTCTTTCTGGCTTGCTCCCGTCGCCGACTTCCACTTCCATCTCAGTGGCTTCCTCCTCACCAGTCTTCAGTTTCTTCGCGGCACTTTCCTCGGAACGACTGCGGAGAAAACTCATTGCTGCTGCGGTGTTTGATCTTTCCGACAGGTCATCCGCAGACACGTCGCTGAGGTTGTAATAGGTCCAGCGGGATGGATCCAGACGATTCCTGGAGCCCCCACGCGTGCGAGGTGGGGGAGGTCCCCTCGGAGGCTTGAATTCTTGCTTCATTACGGCCGAAGACCGTTTGTAACCACCACTGCTGTGCGGTTGCGGTGATGACCAGGATCGCTGATTTTTCATGTCAGTTGAAATCACCTTGTCCTCTTTTGGATCTTCCTTGCAAAGGCTGTCCTCACTGCGGCCTATTCAAATCAATATCATATTATCAGTTGATAGAGTACATCAAGACAGTGAAAAGGGCAAAATTTGGGAGGAACATGAAGATCAGATCTATTTTAATTTACTGATTATCATTACGGTTAGTACTTCATGGTAACTTCCACGAAATTTCGTGGACACACCAAAATTGGTGGGACGACACGGGCTATGCTATTGACGAGATCTGATGAAATAACCATCAATACAGTGTATTCAGGATAATTATAATTACAACGAAATTAATGTATGTAACACTGTAACTTGTTTGATCCCGCACAGGGCACAGGGAAATATTGTAACAGATATAATACATGTACATTGTAGCTACAATAACATACCAGGTCTAGATTGTACTTTGAGAAAAGCCTCATGTTTTGCTTCAATGTTCCCAAGAGTTCCGAAGATGTCATCGGCCCGAGAACTGAAGCCTGAGTCCATCTTCAAAGCGAAGGGAGATACCTCCTGGGTCTTCTGGTTCGTACTCATGGTGGTCTGTATCGGTTACTGAAATATAAATACAATAGTTATTTTTGAAAATTGACAACTGTTATACTAACAAAATTTGATGGCTTGAGAAGTTGAGCTTTTGAGTGAGCTCAGTACCCATGCAGCCTATCAAGTATCTCTATGTTTGAATTGAATCTAGGGCCCCCACGAGTCGATAACAAACGATAGGGTCATTTTATGTGTTGTTTTGATTTCTGAACCTTCGATAGGATCCAATGTGGATGTTGTCAGCATTTTGAATGCTTGATCACATGACTACACATCAAGGGGAAAACAATCATAAAAACTAGACGTCAAGGCCTAAAGATGCCTTGGAGGCATTTCGGTGTTAGGACTAATTCGTAATATTTAAAACATGTTAGCCATGGGCTCTACGACACATCGTTTCCTAGATAAGGATGAAAATGAAAAATGTTGACTCAGCAAAAAAACATTTCAGGTCAAGGTCAAAGTTCATCTGTAATACCCCTTAGACATGTTTGTCTAGAGCCACGAGTCCGAAAACAACGTCCGTTTCGCTCTACAATGCACCGTTTCCGAGATATCAACGAAAACGAAAAATGCCGACTCGGCAAAAAACTTTAAGGTCAAGGTCAAAGTTCATCCATAATACCCTTTAGACATGTTTGTCTAGGTCGCCGAGTCCAAAAATGATGTCGGTTTCGCTCTACGACTCATCGTTTCCGAGATATGGACGAAAAGGAAAAGATAGGTTACCGGACAATTTTGGTTTGGCCATGGCAGCATTGGCAGGTAACAGACCTTTTACCAATCAAGGTTCGCAGTGTAAACATATGACCTTGGGATTCACCAATCAAGTTCATCCGTATGAACTTCGATGTTACCATTACATGTATGTGTGCAGCATTTGATATTCTATATGTTGGGTGGAATCGTTTAGGCCGCTCAGGTCAATTTACACATTCGAAGTCAGACTTTTTGCACTAAAGGTCATCTGACGTCAAGTTCAAGGTCATCATTAGTTGTGCCATATATGTCTTCCTATATGTTCATAATGCCAACATGAGCTCTATCTGCAAGCATTTCATCTATAGAGGCAAATCTGGGCATTTTTTGACCCCAAAATGGCTGTTTTGACCTTTCAAGGTCATCGAAGGTCAAATTCAAGGTCACCACACAAATGGCCATATATGACTTCCCATTTGAAAGTGCCAATTTCTAAGCTGTATCTTCAAGTGTTCTATGAGTACAGTCCTGACAGCTCCCATTATGAAGGAAAAAAGTGCCGAATAGTTTCAAAATTTTTTTCAAAGAGTGAAAATTTTTTTGGCCGCCACACGGAGATCGGCGATTTAAGGGCAACAAAACTTATACACCTCACAGAGGTATATAAGGGGAATCTTTTAAAAAAAAATCTTCGAGAAAATACAGACCAGGTGCAAATTTGAGCATTTTTCGACCCAAAAATGGCTGTTTGACCTTTCAAGGTCATCCAAGGTCATATTCAAGGTCACCACACAAGTCGCCATATATGACGTCCCATTTGAAAGTGCCAATTTCTAAGCTCTATCTTCGAGCTCCCATTATGAAGGGAAAAAGTCCCAAAAGAGTGAAATTTTTTTTTTGTCTAGAAATGGCCCAAAATGGATAGTGATGCGATTTGGGCCGAAAATTTTTTTTTCACCGACCCGTCGAAAATTCAAAATGGCCGCCATACGCAGACCGGCGATTCAAGGTCAACCAAACTTATACACATCACAGATGTACATAAAGAGAATGTTTTGAAACAAAAATCTCAAATCTGATCAGACAGTTTTTGACAAAATGGCAGCCAAAGTTCAAAATTGAAATTGACCAGCAAAATTGACCAGTACCCGGGTACTCGTGGGAGTAGCCCCAGTGGTGACCTAGCCCCAAAAGTGGCTCTTCAACCTGATGATCGATATGGGCGGTTGATGGAGCCACATGACACCCTTGGTTAGAAATCGGAAATCACAAGTCTTCATCCGTGTGGCTCTAAGCTAATTGGTGTGGCAACTCATGAATGGTTTATTTTGTTCCCTTGACAACATCTGAAGAGTGTGGCACAGTTCGGGTTATCTATAATCGTTCTTCGTTTTGTATTTACATCTTTTAACGCATCGACCCATCCATCTTTGCTTGAATTCTAGTCTCTCGGACTGTAGCACTGAAAAATATAAATACATTGATATCACATGAAGAACGATTACAGGCACTCTCAAACTGTGCCACACTCTTCAGATGTTGTCAAGGAAACAAAATAAACCATTCATGAGTTGCCACACCAATTAGCTTAGATCCACACTGATGAAGACTTGTGATTTCCGGTTTCTAACCAAGGGTGTCATGTGGCTCCATCAACCGCCCATATCGATCACCAGGTTGAAGAGCCACTTTTGGGGCTAGTGGTGACCCTGTACACAACTATTTAATATCTGATGTTTATGTTGTTGTCACACAACAACATGAATCTTTTATATCTGATGTTTATGTTGTTGTCACACAACAACATAAACGTCACCAGATATAAAATAGATCTAGTTGTGTACAGGGTCACCACTGGGGCTACGTGGGAGCCATAATTGAAAGTTAGGCTATGAGTCTGTAGCATAAAGTGGGCAAATTTAGATCGCCGTGTCATAGGATAGCCTCATCAAAATGTACCCAATAATTGTCCACTTCATAATTTCATTCTACAATGACTCCATCATGATGATGTGTGTAAGCCCTATAATAACTATTTTCACATATTATCGCTCAATGACCCAGGCTACAACTGCACTTTGTGGTAAATGTCATTGCCATACACATACATGACGAACCTATAGGCGCCATATACAAGAAACAATGTCTTTAAAACCTGCTCAATAATGTTATATAGTATGAAAACATGATGTATATTTTTCTTGTTTACCCCAGGAGAACGAGATTAGTTCCAGTTTCTTTCGCCAGGTGTCAGTTAGTTCGTGTTCATGAGAGATGATGCAGGTGGCGCCACGCACTGTGAAAATCCCTCAAGAAAACGTGAACATCTGATCACAAAAAAGTGTGATCATTTATTACAAGCATTTCTAAGGGGATGATTTCAGGTAGGTTGCACATAGATCCACATATCTATAGAGAGAGAGAGAGAGAGAGAGAGAGAGAGAGAAGGGGAGGAATAAATAAATGAAATGAACATGCATAGGGCCTACATTAGGCTCAGCTACTTCAGATCAAAATCCTATCAACGATCCTAGGATCGCTGATCGTATGCTCAAAAGAACAATAGATGTCTATTTTAGGCCTATTCCCATATTATTGCAAAAATAATGACTAGACTCTACAGGCAAAATGGTCGAAATATTACAATAAACCACGAATTTTTTTTTTTTTCACATGAAGTTAAAAAATCCCATTTATGTCAGGACTCAAACAAGACTTGTGATGCGTGATACGGGTAAAGGGTCGAGTCTTGTTAGAAAACGTCGATTTCCGCAATACTGATTCACGTGCAAATTAGAAGCCTAATGTTCAACAATGAACCAGTGATATAAGGAAATCAAAACCTGAACAGTCCTATAATAACCAGGTCATGGAAACGAAAAAAGTATTACCAATAGCCGTGTAGTCGAATAGTTTCCGCGGGAATTCATCCGACCCAGCGCACTCGGGTATATAAGATGAGGCCTGAAACAAAAATGTGCACTTTACTTCACTGGTAATGTTTGTGCCAGTTCGACTGAACGCCTATTTGATATTTTATCGGTATGAGACATGGCTTTGCTGTATATTCTATGGGCGTCTGTCTTTCTGATCCTGGATGGTTCCCTCTTCGTCAGAGCTGGATGCTCGGGTGAGTTAAACATGTGTACATATGGACTCACGTAAAAAGGCACAAGGACTGAGAAAGATTACATGATAAACTCTTTATTATCATCTCAGGCCCAGTTCAAGATCACCAAAAGATCTGCCACATATGAATTCCTATAATAATATGCTCATAATGCAAACTATTTCTGCAGTCGTTTCGTATCAAGATGTCAATTTACACATTTAAATTTGGATATGATCCTGAAATATACTACTGAAGGTCATGCGAGGTCAAGCGATTCCGTCTTTGTACACAAGACAAGGAGTTAAAAATGTGCTTCATAATGTAAAATTAGATAGAAAGTTGCTGAACAGATTTCGAACAGTGTCAAAAAGTTTGGGCATTTTGGGCCTACATTTCAGGCCCTTCGAGAGATTCAATGATTCCATCTCCAAACACAGTAATACAAATGGTTTGAAATGTCAAGTCTCTGCGAGATAAGGAAAATTTGTCTCATCAGATTTTGAGAAAATGGCCGCCAAGGTCGCGAATTGGATATTTTGATTCGCACGAAAATGGATTTTTTTTGTCAATGGCGATCTTTTTCCAAACCAATAGTACAGTTTTAGTGAAATATTAAAATGGCCGTGTGCAAACGGCCGTGTGCAAACCAATGATATACATCACAAGGGCACAAACGAGGAACCCTGTGCATAAATTAGAAAAAAAGGAAATGAATAAATTTCGAGAGAATGGCTGCTAAAGTTCAAGAATCGTTGTTTTTTATATTTCGATTTCAATTGAAAAAAAAAACTATCATTTTCGGATGTTGTACCTTTTTTCGGTAATCCTCCCTAGTCATAAGGCTAAATATTTTACATGATTCAGGAAAAACTGTATAGTTCCGTTGCAAAGAAACCGTTACTTAAAAAAAAAAACCGTACCTAATCCTGAGTGAACATAGGATAGGCTCATCATTTTTATCGAATTACATGACAGGCGATGGATAAATATGCCCAGTGTCGTAGCCGTCAGCCAGTGGATGATGGTGTAGCTCTGGACTGTTCACACAAAGAAGCGTGGTCAGTTCCGAGTGTTCTTCCACGTCCATCTGTGAGAATTGACCTCAGCTACAACAACCTGACCTCGATAGGGGAGCAAGATTTTTCCATGTGCTGGAGTCTAAAATATTTGGATTTGTCAAATAATGTGAGCCATAGAATTGCTCGAATTGCCTTCTTATCTCTGGGTCGTTCACTGCGCTTTCTCTACCTGCACAACAACCAGATTCAATTCCAATCTGATAACGCTCCCAACGGCACACTATCTACACTGAGAAAGCTTGAAGAACGGACAGTTCAGAAAAAAACAATTGGAAGTTAATGTTAACCTTCAGATATGATATCATTGAGGATAAACCTCAACTCAAGGTTCTGGCACTGGACACACCACCTGGAGACAATCTTGGGGAGGAATTCTCAGAGCTTTCATCATTAGAGAAACTCCATTTGTGTGAAGGCATATCACATTTCAGCAATGATACACTCTCCCCTCTACAGAAAGTCCCAATCAGAGAGTTTGCAATCACGCACTCCTTGCTAGACAATGCTCTCTCTCACCTGCCAAATATCAAGCTACTAGATCTGAGTTACAACAGCGACCTGGGACTAGGAAAAGACCTGTACCAGGCGTGGTACGGACTTAGGGATTCTAGCTTGACGACTCTACGTTTGAAAGCTGTTGTCAAACAATTTGACTACATAACGTACAAACTTGATGCTGCTTTCCTGAGGTATTTGAACGAGACACCAGTAACTGAATTATATCTGGATATGAATGGATTTGTAGAAATAAAAGCCAAATTCCACGTGGCACTCCCACGTCTTAAAAAACTTTCCCTCTCATATAATCGCTTCTTTGGCCATGTGATGCACGTTATGCTCGATGCTTATCGTTTGAAATATCTCGTTTATCTTGACTTGAGCAACCAGTCAAAATTCCCGCCGCACAGCATTGCCTCAGCAAGCAATCGATCTATTGGAACACGACGTGACCACAACATTTCTATCTTCATGGGTCCAAGTCTGAGATACCTGAACGCATCTGCTACATTCCTTGCATCAGGTTTGAAAGTGAACCGGATGTTGTTGTTCTCGAAAAACCCACACATTGCGCAAATTGATGGCTCACTAAACGAAATGAATGCACTGAATGGTTCAATAATCCTGGGACCTCAACACCATCTACACATCGACGTCTTCAATTCCTCAGGTTGTAGTTTGAGGTACGTCTCACCCAGTATTTTCAATGTTCAGATGAGCATTACTGTAGTAGATTTGTCCGCGAATAACCTGGGCCAGGAAATCGCACAAAACACGTCTGGCATCTTCCTCAAACAATTCGAAGAATCCAAGTGCAGAGAATTGGGTCTAGCTTCCAACAATGTTCGATCTGTTCCAGTCAACTTCTTCATTCATACCAATATGTTAGAAAGGATTGATGTGAGTGACAATGCATTCAGTGTCTGGCAAAACTGGATCAAGCACTTGCACAACATGACAATCCTGGACCTATCAGGTAACCTCATTCCATACCTAGAGGATCAGAGTTATTCAGAGTTTGAAGATATTGTTGAACAACATTCTTTCACGATTGATTTGTCTGATAACCCATTCCTGAAGTAGATGTCTTCCACAAAGGTCACCATTCTAAACAAAGACGATTACACTTGTCGTATGTCTGGGAAGATTTCATCATTGTAAAATTTGACGACTATTATCCATCCTTCAATATTCCAGTTATACATGGCTTACCATAACTGCCGGGTGTATACCTGTGTTAGTTTTCGTCACATTCCTGCTAGTAGTCGTCTATAGACATGACTGGGACATTCGTCACTGCTTGCTCAGGATTCAGACAACAGTATGAAGTCCTGACTGACGACAGGACCTTCCAATTTGATGCTTTCATAGCATATCATGAAAGTGACCTCACTTGTATCACCCACCAACTAATACCTAACTTAGAATCTGGACAGGATCCTCTCAAATTCTGCGTTCACCACAGGAATTGGCTGCCGGGACCGACTATAGAGGAGAATATCTGTTCCAGCGTGGAGAGCTGCAGAAAGACATTAGCACTCATCTCCAACGAATTCTTGACTAGTGGCTGGTGCGAGTTTGAAATGGATGTAGCAAGGCTGCGTGGCTTCGAGGAAGGGAAGCAGATCATCTTCGTTGTGGCTCTTGTGGAAATCCCTCTGAACAGAATGAATCGCACACTTATCAACATTAGACGTACCCACACGTGGTTGGACTGATACAAGTATGAAAATGACAGACAACGATCATGGGATCTCCTACACCAATAACTTCGAGCTTAGATGATGTATTTCTTATAGATCTGAGTGTATTCACGCCCCAGTGACTGTATGCATGAATGAATAGGTTTGTTGCTGTAATACAGTATTCTACAATCAGATGTTGATTAATGAACATCAATTCGTACAATGGTGACTCCGACGTGACCTGAATGAACTGGACATGTAGGATAATACGGATGCTGTAAAATGGCGAACAAATGACAACAACCAAAGCCAGTGAAGGAAATGAAGATGGTATGGCCAGTGCATTGTTTACATTGTCAGCATTACAAAGATATGTAGCGCAGGCCATAAACAATATGACTGACACTATCGACAAAGCCCTACGGCTGATTCGATTGCATATGCAGTGCAAAAATTAGAAAACTAGCTGGATAAATATGTTGATCAGCAAATGACCACAGTTGATCTGTGTGCTGACGAATCTGAAGTGGACGAAACAAAAATAAGTCAATCATCAAGACTGTTGATCAAATTTTGCAGAACGCTCATGCATTTCAAGGGAGCAGTTCAGTAATACATCCACCCGGCCCATGGATCACGAAAATGTTCGTTTGTGGATGTATTCGAGTCTATGGGGATAGATGGACAACTCAATGACAACCCTACTGAATGATGCAGAAGCTACAGTCATACATGATCTCACCATGACGGCCATGTCTATTTGATGTGTTTGACCAGGCAAAGAAACTGCTCACATCCAGGTACGATCGACCAGTCTATGAGCGTTTGTCACATGTAATTCTCCTACGTGGGGAAAGGGATACCTGGTCTTGTCGGGATATCTAATCAGTGGTGTTCGAATCATCACACAGCAAGGATGTACTTCTCTCAGACAAAATGGATTATTCTAACGTTGACGAGGCTCTCGTTGATGATTCATTCTTTCAGAAGTCAGAGCAGAGTCGTTTCTCAGACCTAGCAGACGATCAGTCAACCATAACTTGCAAGGAGAATTTCACCCATGATGAGGATCCTATATTAAGACAGATTCAAGTTCCACAGGAATTTCGAAAACTCCAAGAGGCATATGACAAACTTCAAACTTGGATTGAACTGCACCAGGATATAGACTCACCATTTTACCCAAACTCATAGCCGTTGGAAATACAAGCCACTGGTCTGATGAAAATGATAGTACGATTCCTGGTGCCATTGTGCCTAAAAACGGTGTTCGACACAATGCATAGCATCACCCAATACATCATACTCAAGCATACATACTGGTGGTCTGGAATGGGTAAAGATGTTCGTGATTGGTCAAGGGAATGTTTATCATGTCAACGTGCCAAAGTTCTTAAATATACTGAAACGCCGCTGGAAGAGATACCACCACTAACAAAGAGATTCAGCCATATCCATGTCAATATGGTTGATCCTTTGCCATCGCGTGAAGGTAAAAACATGCTGCTAACTGTGATTGACTGCTGGACTAGTTGGCCCGAAGCATTTCCATTGTCTTCTTCCGGCGAAGCAGTAACGGCTCAGGTTGCTGTGCAGAGAGTGGATACCACGTTTTGGAGTACCAGATCTGGTGACCACAGACCGTGATCCACAGCTTACATCAGGACTATGGATATCCATGTGTAAATTAATGGGCATAAAACGTGACACTACCACTGCTTATCACCCTCAACACAACGCAAGGGTGTGCATTGGCACAGATTCCAGAAGATAGCATGCTTGGCTATTGGGACGACACAACTGGCTTGCAGAACTAACACAGGTGATGCTTTGTATTCGCATATTACTTAATCTCGATACTGGAGTGTCTCCGTCTCTACTTGTCATGGGCCAACATCCAGCCTTAGCTGGTCAGTTGATGATTTCCAAGGAGGTTATGACTGATTACACTGTTTTCAGTTATCATCTGACACAAGCGATGAGTGCCCAAGGCCCCAAGTATTCTTGGATGGTATGATGGGGGACAAGTCAGGTCAACCCATTCCACAGACACTGGGATAGGCTTCATCAGTGTTGGTACACCGTGATCACCTCCAAGGCAGACTGAAACCGAAGTATGATCGCCCTTTCCGGCTGATCGACAGGAAACACAAGCAATTCACAGTGTTCAGGGATGGACATAATTATGTCATCTCTGTGGATCAGCTAATGCCATTCCATCTTACACCTGACAAGGCGAGACACCTTCTGGGCCATAAAGACTAAGCCTCCGGATCAGTGGGGCTTCTAGTTGACTATATGGATCCTTAGTGAGTAACCTAACTCAAAGCCTGGGGAGGGCAATGTAGAGCGGTGTATTCACGCCCCAGTGACTGTATCCATGAATGAACAGATTATAGCTGAGAATATATATATTTGTATGTGGTGTGTACATGTAAATGGGTTTGTTGCAATAAAGCATTCTACAATCTGAGGTTGTTCAGTGAAAATGTTTCCTACACTCCTGATGTACTTCATGTATTTCATGACGAAACGACAGTCATCTTGTTTGACAATGTTTGTGTAATATCTAAATGGATGCACGTTCAATGTATTTGCACATAGTTTGTACATTGGTTAGCGTCTCCAGGCTCATGGAGATTTAGTGGTACCATTATATCCAAGCTGTTGTGTGTTGTATTCCTACTTGTCTGTGGTTTGATTCAGTATTTTGTTTTATATTCTTAACAGCATATTAAAACATTTATGTTGTATTCTTCGAATACATACAAGTTACATTTCTCACCTCGAATCGTTTGGAGCAATAAATCCAAGAATCTTGTTTTCTGCCGATCACATCTACATGCATTATGATATATTGATGTATGTTTCTGGTTTGCCATGACGTCACATATTTTTTATGGTTTTATTGGATCAATTGAACACACTTCAACACCTTGTCACACATAATAAAGGGGAAACATATGACAATGGAATTCACAGAACGAACCTCAGAACAGAGCTGCTGTTCAAGGTTCAATAGCTTAGGGATGCCCTGTCATGTAGAAATGACACTTTACACTCGGATGATCACTGATGAAAGTGTATTGATCACATCTGTGCGGTGTCGCTTCGTTCAGGAAATTTGGTTTCGTAACTGCAGTGAATATCGATGAACAAGCGTCAACATATTTGAGTTTTACAGGTTTTCGGCCTGCAAGTATTACGGAAGTCATGTAGCTGAATTGTTTAGCTATAATATGAATAATAAAAGTTTTCAAATCAGTGAACACACTCTCATGTTGGAGAATGATTTGGTTCATATGAATTAGACCACTATTGCCACAACATAATTCTATACTAGGCAATTACTCAATCGTGCCTGTACCGGTGGCAGTCTTCTTGCAGTAGGCGGTCTGGTGTTTTCCATCAGTCTGGTTGGTCAACTGTACATGGCACCAAGCAGCAGATCATGCGAGTTTTTGTAGCCTTGGCGTTGGAATTAACATAAGAAATAACATTCAGCCTTATTCAGTTGGTTCCAGAAGGGATTCTGGGTGACCAAATTGTTGATTTTTCTAACCAGCATCTTTTCATGCAAGTAACACTGCAACACACTAAGAAACAACATATACTAGTATCAACATCAAGAGATTTGCGGGAAAAATCATTACGATTTGTCCATATTCTTCCCTGGAATATGAGTTAGGCCTACTGTATTCATTTAACAACTACAAACAGCAAATGCTACGTCCGAGCGAGAGAAACTTTTCAGTCGTTTAAACTAGTTAGGTTTTACTGGTCTTAGATTCGTCCCTCTTTTACCATAGTATGCACTAAGTTAGCACATACCTCGGTTGGCTTCCAGCTGGAGTTGTCAAAGCATGGAGTGTACCAGCCGGAATGTACCTTGTGCATACACTCCCATGCCTCATCCGACACCTCTCCCCATTCGGAGAGGAATAGTACAGCTTGACCTCCAGAGGCCATGCTGTTTCCCTTCACAGGGTACACCTGCGTGTTTTGTAGGTCTAAGTTGATTTTTGTAATTTTGTAACTGTAACCCAATGCATACTGTAACAAAATAGGTTATTAATAACAAGGGTTTGAATGTTCGAGTGAATGTAATCAGTAGTTGTCAAAGGAACGTAATGGGAACCACGATATTCAAATTGATCAGATTTTTTTCAATGGAAGAGCTTTCGACAGTGCATGCACTTATTTTTAAGCAGATCATGTACATCCATTAGCTTTCACATAGCATAAAGATAACATAGCACAAATATAACTGAAAGATAACATAAATACTGAGTTGACTGATGATTGAGATCTGGGATTGAACTCATGACTACTCGTTTGTAAGGCGAACACTCTACCACTAAGCAACTGACACACGAGCATGATGAACAGATGCTTGGCATGTGTGACAAGACCGTGCCTCAGGACTTACAACTACAGAAATATCTCAAGCTGAATGAAGCTATCGAGACTTCGAGACAGGCCATCAAAATCAATAAAACGGGAGATTGACTCCACACTGCAAGACGGTTTCAATACCATCGCCGAGAACAAATGTGACTACAAAGAGCGAAGAAGAAACCAGGTAGAATCACAACTTTCAGAGGTAATTACCCATCATCGAACGAGGTAGATGCCCAGGGAAGTCTGCAAGATGCAGCTCACAATCGTGTGTAGAAATTCCCGAGATGGTCAGCGCAGAAGAAACCGACAATTGCTATCAACCAAGTACAAAGTATCAGGTAAAATAGTTCTTGAGGGCACCAATCCATCATGGGAAGCATCCATCACCGTACACGGAAAACACGGGTCCATTTCAAGATTGACAGCATGGCCAAAAATTGTGTCCTTTGTTACTCAGCAAACCAACCCTGTCAGTCAGGCCAGAACTCTTAGTCGAAGTGCAGTGTCATACTCAAGTCTGGTGAAACGACTTTGTGAGATATCTGACAGTTCAATTGTCTAGAAGTGTCGAGATCATTGAGAACATTAAGAGTTCTTGTTCATAGTGTCACTTGAAGGGGGCGATACAGGACTTCACAATGTACTCGATACTAGGACCATCAATAATGTTAACATGCAGCTAAACGACGAGAAATGTAAATTTTGTCAGACGCGGCGAATATTATTGGGAACAAGATGTCCAAGAATGACATCTCACCAGCTATTAAAAGGTCAGGAGCTATGACCTTGCAGTATCAACTCACAGTGTGACAAAGGTGAGGATTTTCTAAGATGTGTGAAGTTGGGGACATATCAAGAGGAGGCATGGAACCACATGAAACCGTTGACTGCTAATGCCCAACTTTACCTCACTATGACCTCAATAAGCCAACAAGTGTTCATCTGGCTATGACTTTGGAGGTATATTGTTTCAATGAGACCATGAACAGTTGCTTCCCGTGGCATATTTTCACCATAGCTAAGCATAATTGAACAATGATATGCCCATATAGAGAATTAACTGTTTGCAAAAACATGGGCATTCGAGAAATTCTTGATGTAGCTTGTAATCCTTCTGCAAACCAACCTCTGAACCAATCACAAATTAAAAGTGCCACCTAGCATCACCATTACTCTTCTATGGTGTCAAAAACTTTTTATGAGATTCATGCGTTTCAACGTCATTGCTACTCTGGAGATCAGATGATCATCGCACTGTCCAGGGCACCAGTCGAAGAACAGCATTATTGAGTTAATACGTCAGGTGGAGGGAGTAGTTCAAACTGGTCTCTGGTACCAAGACAGATCTGATCAAGAGTCTCACAGAAGAAGATCAAAAGCTACAAATAGTGATGGGCAAACACTGAAAGTATGACCTTGTTACATGATGGATAGGTAATCAAGCATTCATGAGTTATTAAAAGTTCGCCATTAATTGTATTTCATCAGATCTGCTGTCAAGAGGGACACAGATTGTTATACCTAAAATATTTTGAAGAATGACCATTGGGCTTTGGGTGAAATGACGAGCTAGGGTAGCGTAATCAGAGTCATGGCTTAAGGTAAATATTGATATTCAAAATGTGATTTCCAAGTGCTCACATTGCCAAAGCCAACAAGCATCAATACCATCGGAGAGCCATCAATACTATCAGAGAATCATTGATACCATCAGAGAACCAACAATACAACCGGAGAACCATCAGTACCATCAGAAAACCAACGATACCATCAGAGAACCATTGATTCCATCAGAGAACCAACAATACAACCGGAAACCATCAATACCATCAGAAAACCAACGATACCATCAGAGAACCATTGATTCCATCAGAGAACCAACAATACAACCGGAAACCATCAATACCATCAGAAAACCAACGATACCATCAGAGAACCATTGATTCCATCAGAGAACCAACAATACAACCGGAAACCATCAATACCATCAGAAAACCAACGATACCATCAGAGAACCATTGATTCCATCAGAGAACCAACAATACAACCGAAAACCATCAATACCATCAGAAAACCAACGATACCATCAGAGAACCATTGATTCCATCAGAGAACCAACAATACAACCGGAAACCATCAATACCATCAGAAAACCAACGATACCATCAGAGAACCATTGATTCCATCAGAGAACCAACAATACAACCGGAAACCATCAATACCATCAGAAAACCGACGATACCATCAGAAAACCATTGATAACATCAGAGAACCAACAATACAACCGGAAACCATCAATACCATCAGAAAACCAACGATACCATCAGAGAACCATTGATTCCATCAGAGAACCAACAATACAA
This sequence comes from Terebella lapidaria, assembly GCA_949152475.1. Taxonomy (NCBI): domain Eukaryota; kingdom Metazoa; phylum Annelida; class Polychaeta; order Terebellida; family Terebellidae; genus Terebella; species Terebella lapidaria. The sequence goes on from OX424565.1 coordinate 22,862,562, forward strand.
CCGGAAACCATCAATACCATCAGAAAACCAACGATACCATCAGAAAACCAACGATACCATCAGAAAACCAACGATACCATCAGAAAACCATTGATAACATCAGAGAACCAACAATACAACCGGAAACCATCAATACCATCAGAAAACCAACGATACCATCAGAGAACCATTGATTCCATCAGAGAACCAACAATACAACCGGAAACCATCAATACCATCAGAAAACCAACGATACCATCAGAAAACCAACGATACCATCAGAGAACCAACAATACAACCGGAAACCATCAATACCATCAGAAAACCAACGATACCATCAGAGAACCATTGATAACATCGTCTACTTAAGGTCGATCATGAGAAGGTTGGAATTGGTCTGTGATCATAAAATGTACCACTTGGTTCCAGTTAATTCTTATTCTTGATAGATTGAAGTCATTGCCACGATCAAGACGGTGTTTGCTTGATGGGGAGTCCCAGAGTGAAGTGATTCACTGATATCGACACCCAGTTCACTTCATCTGGATGTCAGATTTTGCTAATGCCCATGGCTTCAAACATAGAACCAGCGGTCGAGATTACCCTCGCTTGGGATATATAGGGCATCACTATTGATGATGGTAGAGAGAGAGTTGCACTGAACTCAGTGTTACCACAAGTTCTTTTTCCGAAATGTCCGATGACACAAATATGAAACGCAGGTAAAAAAAGCTAAAAAAAAAATAACGTGCGATGTCATAACAGAGATAAAAAAAAAGATTTCTCAACAACTAAACTGATTCCTACGGAGCCTCTGAGAGGACATGGAAGAAAATTTTTTGGCACATTGTTATTGCGTTCCCTCACAATATTATCGCGTTCCCTCGCATTCCGGATCGCGTTCCCATTGCGTTCCCTCGCAATCCGGATCGCGTTCCCTCGCGATCTTATTGCGTTCCCTTGCAATCCGGATCGCGTTCCCTCGCGATATTATTGCGTTCCCTCGCATTCCGGATCGCGTTCCCTCGCGATCTTGTAGAATAACCTTCTCAGAAGTCATTGGCGTCAGCACAATGCGAGGGAATGCGATCCGGAATGCGAGGGAACGCAATAAGATCGCAAGGGAACGCGATAATATCGCGAGGGAACGCGATCCGGATTGCGAGGGAATGCAATAAGATCGCGAGGGAACGCGATCCGGAATGCGGGGAACGCAATAAGATCGCGAGGGAACGCGATATCGCGAGGGAACGCGATCCGGATTGCGAGGGAACGCGATCCAGATTGCGAGGGAACGCAATAAGATCGCGAGGGAACGCGATCCGGAATGCGAGGGAACGCGATAATATTGCGAGGGAACGCAATATTATTGCGAGGGAACGCAATAACCATATGTCAAAAAATATTTCTTCCATGTCCTTTCAGCGGCTCCGTAGATTCCAGATTATAATGTCAGGATGGAAACCCGAGTAAGGACTGGATTAAGCCAACAACTGTGACAGAAAAAATGCCCATCACCATTATCGTAACTAGTACAACCAGGACAGACAGCAAATCGTAGGAATCAGGACCATTTGAAACCTGATTTTTCCTAACGATCTGCATCTCAAGGAGATCACATGCCATCAGGAAGAGAGCCTATACCTTCCTTGCTTCATGCATGCAAGTTCTCGCAGTAATGAACTATATGATTTGACAAAATGCACTTTGGGCAATTTCAACTTTTAGCACTTTCGAAGGAATAGTGTTCTGGAGAGTTGGTTCTGATTAGAAGCCTTGCGTCCAAGTTCTGCTTCGCAACTAGTTGTATGGAGCTTGGTTTTATTTTATTTTCGGAGTACCGGTTTTGTGTATCGGTTTTTCTTTTTAGAAAAAGTTTTTTTTAACATAGACATATATTTTATCTGAAACAGTGAACATACAAAATATTTAAAAATCTAATTATTCGGTCAAATAAGAAGTTGAACACGCACATGATATGTACAATGTGCAATGTGATTGTTGCTTTGGAGAAGGTATCCTAAAAATCTAAATATAATTTCATTTTGCCATATCAGGTGTAGTTTTTCATTTATTTTTATGGATATGGCTGCAACACATGTAATTCAGTGCAATGCAGTGCTCGTAAATTTCAGACTCACTAATATGGTCAGTTTCTGTTTTAAAATTTCAAATAAATCTGCAGGGTACCTGCAAATTATGACAGGATGTTACTTACTTACTGAATATCGTGTTATGTTGTGTGCGTAGAAATTACCATGTTCATATCTTAAAGTGGAATAATCGGTTTCTGACTCAATTGGCCAGCACCGCTACAACCCCCAAAACACGTCCGGATGACCCTCACCCTGCAGTGGAGTTTGAACAGAGCGTAAAAACGCACGATGTGAACGAATTGTTTACAACTGCGCTAATATAAACAAAGACATGAATTTCCCTATATTGTCGTTATTTGCAACACAAAAAATCAAACTGAATATTTGGGGTTTCATCAGTATAATATACCATACATATACGAGTTTCAAGTAATAGGGCTGTGTATTTCTCTATATTTTCAGCTATTTTTGTTAGTTTATCAACCAGAAAACCAAAAACCGATTAATCCACTTTAATTGCACGCAAAGTATCAATATGCAAATTCCTGTTGCAAACTTGTGCTCTTTTAAAACAATTTCTAGTGCTTTCGAGTCTTCCGTTAGGCCCTGGAAGACACTAACCAGATTCATTACATAATGTAAACCTATTTTAAAATGTCCTACAATGGATCTATATCACGGTAGAATGAAGAAAATTATACATGTACACTTTCTTTCAATGGCTTCACGTATTATCCGCTTCTTGTCTGCAGACTCTAAAGAATCTTGAATTTTGGTGCACGTATGACGAATAAGACCACATGGCTGTATATCTCGTGTGTCATGAACCCCATATCACCAAAGCAGACACGTCACCAACCCCTGAGAGCGATGTCAACACTCGTCACTCTGTTCCGTAAATCCCGGTGTTGCCATTTTTATGAGCCCTCATACTCGTGGAGATGCAGCCTAGTTTCATTTCACGTTGAATACTCAATAATTTCGCCACACATTCAGGATATCGGGTCAGATATAAAGTGTTTGTCACCTGAACAACCATTCTGCACAATCTCAAGTGGTACATTTGATTATTTAGTGTATTAAACTGGTTTATTCATTCAATGCGTGTTGTCGCCTAGATGCTGTTTCAGTACCTAGAACTGTGCCGCGATTTATCAGATAACTTTGTGATATACTAAGGTGTTTTCAATGTAGCGCGGGACTGCCATCGGACGTGACTCAATTTTTTTTTACTCAAAAGTGAATTTGCTTTTTTAACTGATTACATATTTTTTCCCCGTAGTTCAGAGATCCTGAAAGATCATGCTGTGATTTCACACACCTCATCTGGGAGTCAAACAAAACTTGCAAACTTTTTGGAGAGTTTTCATTGATTTTTCACGTTAACTTCCTTGCAATATTCGTCGATTTACATACAGAATGAAGTTGCAATTATTATATATATATGTAGGTCATACGAAACCAAGTTGTATATCTTGCAAGGTATCCATGCCAAAATATTATCGAGTGGCATTTCCATATTGTCTGCATGATACTATTAGCTTCACTGTGGTATGTCGAAATACATTTTGACGATTGAACAAAATACAATGGTTTTCTGAATCGGTGCAATTATTCTGTGACACCCTTGTATTATATTCTGTGTACCCTAGAGTGTGATATGTGTTAATTAATATCTAGGCATCATCAACTAATGTTAATGCATGTATTTACTAATATTGATGCATGTATTAGAGGAATTTCCAATACCTAGGCCTATTCGAGCACGTTGAAATTGGAGTGACGCCACTGGTTGATTTTACCCACTCATTCCCGCGCCTGTCACTTATTGATTACAATACTTTCCGCTAAGAATGTGACAATTACACGTGGCTGGCGCTCACTGGCCACACTCCAGTTTTCTATGAAGTCAAGTGTATTTCAAATACGGGTATCAATTTTCAGCATTACGCGAGACACGAAGGAAAGTTTCGACAAAACGATTGCATCCCATGAAGATCACTTTCTTGTTGTCACTTGCTCAAATCAACATGCACTGGACAACCGGGAGAGGTGTTTTGCTGGAAGTGCAATTGATATCAACATTCCTTGATTTAGCAGGTAGGCATATTGTTTGCACTGTCTCAAATTTGCATTGTCATTTGATAACTTAGATCTGTATCATAAACAGAAAAATTGCATTTGATGATGATGTCGTTTTCCCAGTTGTCTCTACTGCGCATACATCACACTGGACACATTGCATTCATAAAATATAACCACTTTGGGATACCTTTGGTGGTGATAGATTGATAATTATTTTCAAGTATGAACTGACGAAAAAAATTAGTAATTTTTTACATCAATATCGGTATGTCTTATTCACAATTTAACCGATTCAGGAGCTGTTCGGTTTTTCGTACAAGTCAATGACCACATGACGATCTTTGTGGACGGCAGACGGTTGACGGGGGAGGTAATCGGAATAGGAGGGAGATATTTCACAGTCGCAGACTACCCAGAGGTCAGTATACATATTACAGTCAACTGCCCAGAGAGTACAGAAAATTGTGCAAACATATAAAGACGATAATTTTACTAATGATAATTAAACGCTTGACTTCAAGACATGGGAGTTCGTTCTTGTATGATGGATATTCGATATAGCCTACATTTGATAAATCACAAACAAGAAAATCGCCAAAATGTTTGATCATCAAAGTCTGTATTCCTATAATATTGTGCTTTAGGTCGGATATATTTACACCCATTCAGACGGAGATTTGATAACGAGCACTATTGTCAAGTAGTGCAAGCCCTCCTATTCGTGTTCATTCAGCGCTCTTAATTTTATTACGATTTGCCAAGCGTGATATGCGAGGTTCAATGGCTTGGGTATTTGTTTTACAGATCTGAACGAATTGATGATTAATTTGAAATAGAAATGTAATGGCAATCATTGATTCTCTTTTAGGCCTAAATGATATACCACATAATTGAGTGCGTTATGTTGCATGTCACTTTTGATGATCATGTTCATATAATACAGGATAGTTGGAATTATTTATCCGCGTAGGCATTACTGATTCCACTTGAACATCGAACATGTTCCAGTCTATGGTGTGTGCAAATCAATAGACAAAGAATCAATGGTGATATTGGCACGCTGGTGTTCAACATGTACTGAGTACATTCATCCATATAATCATTTAACGAACTATTCATAATCACGTTTGTAATTTTCATGCAGAAATATTCTTCGGAAGTATAACCAACATATGATTCTGCATATCACAATTTTTGCGAAAGAAAAATATAAGGGACCAATACATAATTATATCAGATCTAATAATTATGTTGGGGTAACTCTCCACTCTCACATTGATTATAGACTTTTCCCTGTGACATTTGTCATGGAGAAAAGCAACATATTCTTGGAAAAATATACATAATTAATCCACACCAACCTTGAAGTACCATCTAATAAATGGACGTCTGTGATGGACATTTCGAGGAAAATGGGCTTCAGTTGTCCGACTAATTAAATAAGACCATGTGCTGTATAATATGATACTGTATTGAGCTGAAATATTTACTTACAATCTGTAGTATATAGTTTTCAACATGAATATGCTTTACTCTGTTTACATATATACAGAACTGTGTTTGACCTGAATTATATTTAGTCTCACACAAGTTTATTGACCAGTCTGTTCAATGTCCTAGTAAATTTATATGAACAAGATAATCATTGGTTCGAACTTCAGACGATGTCCACTGTTCTAAAAGTCACGTGAATTCCATGCTCTCGTCTAATTGACCAAGCACAGTTTTTTTGCTCAGATCCAGAAACAGCCTGCCTGTGAATGTACATGATCGATCCAAATTTGCTTTTGTCAGCTACACAGCTCTTATCATAAACATATGTACTGAAATCTTCAAAAGCGATGTTCAAAATCAACGATAGATGTTTAAAGCCTAAGTTAACTCAAAACAGATGTACGAATTTTCTATATTGAATTGAAGAACACATTGAACTACAGAATCGGATTTTCATTAGTTATCGAGTTATTACACTCTATGTAGGCAATTTAGGCCATATTTTCATATTTTGCCTCATTGGCTATGGTGGATATTATTCATGTCACACCGAGATATTGATTTCATTTAGTGATTTTGAGTGTCAATCTGACGTTGAATTGCATGGATTTACAAATGTATATAATTGAAAGATTCCTTTACTCTGAGCAACCATTCCTTTGATACAGCCAGTAGCAACCATGATTGCTAAGGGCGCACCTTCCAGTCAAAAACTAAATTGGTTTTAAAAAGTTTTGTATGAGATACATGAATGAAAATAATTGATATTTTTACTTTCTTGAGCCACAAAATGAAATGTTCACTGCATACAGGTCAGTAAATATTTTTGCTATGGGCTTCATCAAGAAATGATTACAATGGTAACCAATTAAAATAACTAGATACTGTTTATATTTCATGTTGAACTTTAAAGATATTGAATTAAGCTGATCTTCATTCAAATATTTGATTTCAAGACTTCCATGCAGCTAACTGACATGTGCTCCCGTTTTGACGTCATGAATACTCATCATAATACTTAATTAGGTATCGTTTTTTGGTTAGAAATTGTAAAATCCTCATAACTTTAGAATTATGATAATTATGATAGTGATATGTCATAAAAACCACAATGACCAGTGGGGTGATCTATTTTGTGTGTTAAAAATGAGCTCTGGGACCCAATCTCCATTCAGGTATACGCGGTTAAGGGCCACAACTGGGGCGGCAGCGGTCGGACTCTATTGTTTTCCTCTGACTGGGGAGAGGTGTCAGACAGGTCGTGGAAGTGTACACACGAGGAACAGCCCGGCTGGTACAATCCGGGTTTTGATGACTCCAGCTGGAAGCCGGCACAGGTGGTGAGTGGTTGCTTTGGAGAAACATAGAAGCCTGATACGTTAGTTTCATCAAGAGTTTCCTACGAAATTTAAAACCATTTTATAAGCTTTTTGTACACAATTAGCTTCTCCCAAATTTCCCTCAAACGTTTCATTGTAATCTACGTTTTCACAACCAGGGTGTGGGATGCACTTGTGTACATGCGTCATTCCTAGTGCATCAAAGGTTCTTTTGAAATAAAAACAAGGGTACAAGATACCATAGTCTCAAGGGTATCCAAGCTATACAAGCAAATATCAAGATCTTTCCCAGTACCATGTTGACTGTACTCTGCCTGCATGCTGACGCTGTTTTAGGTGGGTAGTGGCACTGTGCGCAACGTTGGACAGATCAGTGTAATTTGGACAGATCAGACAGCTGGATTGCAGCAAATTGCTTATTGCAGAAAGAAATCTCTGGGTAATGTATCACGAAGATCTTGTTTTTAATTCAACTACACTATACTCAGTAATTCCCTGCCTAATTCCGAACTTTTGTGGTGAAAATTGAAAAAGTTGTCAATCTACCCCAATGCTAAATCAGCTCATCATAGATTTCTGGGTCTGTACACGATTTTGTGCATTTGCTTGCTTTTGTAGCTGGGCAATCTTTTGAGAGCAGCATGTTTGTGTGGAAAACACTCCAAAAATTACAACAATTCTCCATTCTGGTGGATGTTAACACGATAAATTACAAGAAAATGTTAAACTTTCGTTTCGGTCCGAAATTTTACTTTGATGTAGATTGACAACTTTTCGATTTTTGCTATAAAAGTCTGAAATTTGATAGAATAAAATGCCGTTTGATTCCCAGGTGGAACATGCAAGGTTATGACATGACACCATTTAGCATCGCAATGGTATGAGAAAAAAATGATGTAGATGAGTTTTCAAAAATCAGAGTGTAAATTGGTTTCTTTTCGCAATTGTAATGCTGGAAATGCAATTCCAATATATTATTTCCGTTGCATCGAGATTCTATCGAACTTCAATTGTTGTGTATATGTGTGTTTCCCATGTGTTTGGTGCTTTTGGTCAGTAGTGGAAAGTTTTTTTTGCTGGAAATTACATATTTGTGAGTAAGATTCTTCCACAAATACTGTGATGGAATGTATCTATCTTAAATCTTTACCGACGTTAGCGAGAATTCAGGGAAAATCAACGTGTTTAGGTCCCGGCAACATGCCTAGAGCAATGAGAAATGTTTCCATTAACACTTGATCCACTTTTTTCAAGCACAACTTATAAGCCATGTCGTGTATCGATAGCATTTGTCATGTCACATGGACCAGCCAGTCAAGCACATTGTCATAACTAGTGGCCATGTTGATAAACAAATCATAAATACCCTCCAACTTGGCATTTGATAACCATATGCACTTCAAAAGGAAATAGATGGAATAGCTGCGAGGAACAAAGCGTTCTGTTCGTAGTGAGCATTGAGTGATGGTTTAACATTTCATGCATCGTCAGTAATTTATGCCTCCATTACAGTACTTCCTGCTCCCTCTAGAAATGTTGAAATATTGATGTTGAAAGATGGGTCAATTAACCACCCATAATATATAACCAACCATATCGGCCAGGCAATAAAGTGCTGAGGTTGGACAAAAATGTGAACAAAGCAATTTCACCTGAAATAGGTTCTTTGGGGGTATCTCTGACCACACAAAAAAGTCCATTCGAATCCACACATGGCAAATATTGATTTTCACTGAAAATCCAAAATGGCAGCCACAGCGGATCGCGAAACATTAAAACAGTCATAACTTCGTTAAAAGTCACTGTAGAAACACAAACGAAGTGTCAAATCCTACTAACTATCAGGTGCTCTTTCATTTAAAATCCTTTCGAAGGAGATTGGGAACATTTCACTTGATGAAAATCGTGATTTTTACCCAAATAGACAGTGAAATGAGTCATATAAATTGTCTGAACCATAATCACTGCTAATGATGATAATTTACTAATGCCCAAATGTATATAACAATTCTATGCGCAGTATGCGTGTACAGAATGATACTGTACTGTACAAAAATGACTTTTTACAACATAAGCAACAAATATGACTAGAGAACACAAATGGTGCATGTGCCATTACGAAGCAACTATTGACAAGGCACGGTATATGTATTCAGTTTAGGTATATTAGTGATAAATAAGTCAGACAAGTACTTGAGGTTTCCCGATGTTCAACTGAAATCAGTTCTGGAGTTCAACTCCTAGAGAATTTATTGGAGTTGCACCATGTTTGCTAGCAATTGTCATTCGTATTTTGCACATTTCCCATGGATTACTATACATGAAACGAGATAGTCAAGTATCCCAGAGTGGAAACCTGTGTAATGAATTTTGGGCATGGGTGTGTAACTTGAAGTTCACTCGCTGGTAACAACATGGAACTAGACTGATGTGTTCTCATTGTCTTGTCCCTATATCCAAGTAAGCTGGGTTGTACGAGTTGGATACATCCAGTGAAGGTTTCAATGACCCCTATCACGAATCTCTTGTATTAGGCCAGTTGGGTGACCACGGCAGACTGAAACCACCTTGTCATTACATGTATTCCCTTGTACTTAGATCCCATTCGGATGAGGACTGTCCAATGTACTATGTTGATCTTGGAGCATCCACTATCACACTTGAACGTATGACAGTCATTCACGTTTTGGCCACTCCCGGTAAGGCAGTCTTGATGCTTTATAAGAAAGTGGCAATAGAGTTGTATGTAGTATGTGCACCTATGTCTATGGATCATACCCCTGAGTGGCACTATTATTAAACACAAAACAATCAGAAGGTTTGCCTATCCTCGAGGAACTCCTCTGACCATGGGATGTCCTCCATGCAAACATAATAATTCCCTGGCCAAGTAGGAACTTATTTAATCGAGTGCAGTTTCACCCAGTCCAACACTGTGCTTGCATGAGTCAGAATAACAGAACAGAATACCTTGGTCGACGGTATTGAACATCGTACTTCGTCTAACAGGACAGGGAGTCTGACATCACCTTGATCAAGTACCAGCATTTGATTTGATTCTACATTGTATATCCACGAGAGGAGTTGTTTCTGTTCTATGTCCTGCTTTGTGAGCTCTCAGGAGCTCACCATGTAGACTGTCTTCATTCAGATACTCGGAGACGTCAGTGCAAACAACTCATGATGATATATTCGACATTGGCTTATAGTTGTTGGAACTCTGAACGTCCAAACCTCCTTTCTTCATGATTTGAGCCGCCATTATCCTTGCAGTTGAGATGGAAATCATCGCTTTACATTACCATCCACAAAATTTTGGTACCAATAGGTTAGAAGGCTAACAGCTTGGTGACTTCGGATACAGTCCTAGCTCGGCTGGTTGATGGTCTGCATTCAGAGTGCAGTCCACCCACTGCAATCTGATTTTTTAAAATCATTCCTCACAAACTTCAAGGCAAACCAGTTATTATTCCTCATATACTATATACTGGCCAGTTGATCAATGACAAAATTCCCCCAGATGCATGTATGTTATGTTTATGTATTATAATGTATCTAGTCTATTCTTAACTGAAAATGTTCCTATAATTCTGAATCAAGCACAACTATATATGTCGGAATATATTTATACACAATGATGGAACAAATAATGGAAAATTGTACATTTGCATGGTTGCATTTGGGGGCAAAACATAAAGCTCTGCAGCCGTAGGTCTGAGGTCTGTGATCAATCCAGATGACAGGAATTCAAAATACATGACACTGAATGTATATGAAAATATAGAGCTGGTGGCTGTGAAAACATAACTGCCATTGAATACTTTACTAGGTAAGTTCATTATTGACCATAATAAAAAAATGGTACAATTCTCAATAAATGAGAATCATTTATTGTTGAACTCCTTAGAAATCGTGAGGATGGAGTTATGTTAGTACATGTATAACTAGATCATTCAACAACATTTTGCTAGTTACACTTTTGTGCTCGTATTATTGCCCAATGCCCACCATTGAACATACCCATGATGAAAATATATGCTTACAGAATTTATCTGACTTAGGTTTATTACAGCACTAGTCACCACTGTGCAGAGCAAGATTTGTACTCCCCGTGATGACGAATCTCACAATTATGGCAAATTTATTGTGTTCAGCATACATATATTGTGTAAAAATATGTTAATTGGTGTTTACGTACATGTATGTATAATAACACAAAACTAGAAAGTGATATGGATTATTCTGGGGTCATTTCGGGCTGAAACTTAATTTTTCACGAATTTCTATATTAACACTGCTTTTTATCTCCTCCATAATGATTTCAAATGGAAGAGCACCTCATAATTAGTAGGAATGGACACTTTGTTCATGTTTCTGTGATGATTTTTAACGAAGTTATGACTATCTTAATATTCGGCGATCTGCCGTGTCGGCCATTTTGGATTTTCAGTGAAAATCAGTATTTGCCATGGGTGGATTCGAGTGGACTTTTTTGTGTGGTCAGAGATACCCCCAAAGAACCTATTTCAGGTGAAATTGCTTTGTTCACATTTTTGTCCAACCTCAGCCCTTTTTTGGTGCTCATTGCCTGGCCTATCACTGAAGAGGATAGTGTCTAAATAAATATATATTTTATTGGATAACTTGGTTGAACATCTTTGGAAACGAGCTACTTGGCTGTGGCTGAACCCGAACATTAAGATTTGGCGTTTATCAGATCACATTATAATTGTATAGTAATTGATTGTGGGTGTCTGTTAGAGTGAAATTATATTCCACAGAGACATATTATGAGGGGGGGGGGGGTGCGATATGATATTAGTCATGATAATACCTGTAGTCAGTAGGTATATAGATAGACAATGGTTGGATATGTACGAATCATGTTGAGATTGAAGTTGCTTTATTTATTCAAATATACAGAATGTCATGTCGACCTTGATGTCGGTGCATAAAAAGATAAGGAATTTGTATCTATAAACCCATCATCGCATGCAATGTGTGGGGTGATGTATACTGCACCATGCAGCATGCAATGTGATTATGTTCATAACGTCAAACCTTCGAATATTGACAAGTCATTGTTTTCCGTTCTATTGAGCGACTGTATGATATAGACAGTAACATTTCGATCAAAATGCATGAAAAAAAGATTGACTAGAGTCTAGCTGTTCAGCTATTTTCTTGAATTCATACAACAATTTTGTCCCCGATCACTTAATGCACTTACAAACTTCGCAAATCGGCAATGATATCAGAGACTAATTTATTATATATATGAGGGATATCTAGTGACAGATCTCTACCTTATTACCAATCACGTTTTGAAGCTGTCGATTCCTCTCTATCCCAAATGTCTATAAATACATGGGAATGACATGAACTGAAGACCTTTTGTTTGTACACTGGTACTAAATCTATGTCCAGAAATCATGTACCATAGACAAGGGAATGACGTACGTTGAAAAAACCTGAGTTGTTCGATGCTACTGCCAGCAATACATAGTAACTGTAATAAACTGATGCATTCGAAATGTCAAATAATATGTTATATAAACACTTTGATATATCTTGTTTTTTTTAATGCCTTATGAGGAATACAAAATTATGACACTAAAATTATTAACATTCTACCATATCGATACATTTATTTGCAGCACGGAAGCCTTTCCGACTGCACTCCTCTGGACATCACTCTGGGTCATTCGGGGTGACCTTGAAGCCCAACTTCCTGGGTGAGGTGACACCTATCGGCGAGGATATCGACTGTGCGATGTGTCAGGAGCACGAGGAATTCTGCGCAGTAATGTGTGTGTCTTTGGCAGAATGCGACAACTTCACTTATATCAGAAACAGGGCAATCAAGTGTCAATTTTACAAAACACGTCCTTGAACATTGGTTAGGGCTTTAATGAAGGTCGGATTTTGTTGTAATTTAATCTTGAGAATGGTATGCCACTATTTTATACAACTATAACTACTATATGCACAATTGTGATACTGTCGGAACCCGTTCACTGAAATATATCATAAAACCATCTGGCAAAATAATCAACCAATATGAGCGTTATAGTGCTGTGAAAAATATTCTGACCACGTTTATTATGTGTGGACACCACCAATATTATCGTCATCTTATTAATAGTACATGAATTAGTAGCCTATAATTTGTGACGTGGATTCATATGTATATATATACACAATCGATAAACTCCGTGAGAACCTATTTGCATTTAATCGCAAAAAAAACCCCAAAGTTGAAATTTGTACACGATTAATACTGTTACAATAAATGTTGAATACCTTTTTTTTCTAAATCCGATATTTTGGAGTCTTTTTTCAGTGTAAGAACAATGAATAATGTGGCGAATTTGCCTATGGATTAGGACAGGTGTCTTGGTCACAACACGACCGTATACTTTGGGTGCTTCATGTTTAAATCCTGATATCTACTGTGTTGTAATTTGATAAACTCAATCGGGAGTGAAACAGAATTTGCAAAATGTTGGTTTTGGGATAATTTTCATAGATTTATCAAACATATCTTTCTCGAAATTTTCGTTGATTTACTTGAAAAATGAGGATGTCAATGTGGATCATACAAGTTGTGTATCTTTCAAGTTATTAGTCCGGGGGCAGAGCAGAAAAGCATGCATTGTGGTCCGCAGGCATTTTTTTTTTGCATTTTTGAAAAGATAACAACATATGTATCACCATTCCGATTGATGCCACTCTGGCACCCTTGAGCATTTTTCGTGAAGCTCATGAATATGCAAATTAGGGTAGCCATTATGACAAAAAATATATTTGATGATATCTTGAGAAATGTTAGTCCTAGATTATTGATTGAGGTGTCTTTGCCCATGTTTTTCGTGGTTAAGTATTCAAGCGGAACCAAAATTAAATCCGTAATATTTAAAAAAGGTTCATGAATATGCACATTGGAGTAGCGTTTATGAAAAAAATGTATATTCGATGATATCTGGAGAAGTATTAGTCCTAGATTATTGTTTGAGGTTTTAAAATAGGTTCATGAATATGCAAATTAGAGTAGTCATTATGAAAAATGTATATTTAATGATATCTTGAGAAGTATTAGTCCTAAATTATTGATTGAGGTGTCTTTGCCCATGTTTTCATATTCAAGGATTCAAGCGGAACCAAAATCAAACCCTAATATTTAAAATAGGTTCATGAATATGCAAATTAGAGTAGCGTTTATGAAAAAATGTATATTCGATGATATATTGAGAAGTATTAGTCCTAGATTATTGATTTAGGTGTATTTGCTCATTATGTTTTCATGGTTAAGGTTTCAGGTGGAACCAAAATTAAATCCCTAATATTCAAAATAGGTTCATGAATATGCAAATTAGAGTAATCATTATGAAAAATGTATATATGATGATATCTTGAGAAGTATTAGTCCTAAATTATTTATTGAGGTGTCTTTGCCCATGTTGTCATGGTCAAGGATTCAGGCGGAACCAAAATCAAACCCTAATATTTAAAATAGGTTCATGAATATGCAAATTAGAGTAGCCATTCTGAAAAATGTATGTTCGATGATATCTTGAGAAGTATTAGTCCTAGATTATTGATTGAGGTGTCTTTGCCGATGTTTTCATGGTCAAGGATTCAGGCGGAACCAGAATTAAATCCGTAACATTAAAAATAGGATCATGAATATGCTAATTAGATTAGCCATTATGAAAAAAACGTATATTTGATGCTGTCAACAAGTAAAAAATTGGATGATTGGATTAAATAGCGTTTCTTGGTTGATAATGCGAAGATAACACTCGCGATATGTAATCACAGTGTTCCCTCTGCGCACGCGCTCAAGTGATTCCCCACCCACAACCCGGATGTATAAACACACATGTATGATAAAAATGTATTTCAATAATTAAATTTTATCAGAAAGCCTTGAATTTTTTTTGCAAATCTTGAACAAACTTGAGAGAACGTGCAATACCCAGGCAGTATACCAAATTTAGTGACCATAAGAACAGTAGGTAGTATAGTAGAATAGCCTACTATCTCAATGACACAATTTTGACCTAAGCCATATTTGACCTTCAGAAATCGTAATGGCAAACATTTGAATACATGTACAAAGTCACTGATAATCGTTCACCATGTTGGTAATGTCTCGTTCACTTATTCATGTTGCTACTAATTAGCATATTCATTACATTCATTTGCATATTAACTATTGTTCACATAAATAATATAAGTTATTTTTAGATGAGTGACGTCCAGTGGAATGGAAGGCATTGTATGATCATTGCAACTCATTGATTTTTACAAGAAGAAACTAATCCTATCGATTAATTCCCATCAATTAATCAATTAATTTGTATATTCATTAAGCTAATTTTAATATTTAAATATCAGTTCAGTTTGTAGTTAAAACTATGTTACTCCAAACTATCAATATGTTCGTTGAATCTATTTACATTACTCTTGGATTACTGTACTGGAATATCAAGGAAATCGCTTTTTTACAATCATTCTTCCTAATTTGCATATTCATGAACCTAATTTGAATAATAGACAATAGGAAATGGTTTTATCAGAATCGTTGACCATAAAAACATAGGTGTAGACACCTCAACCAACATCGTTGAACTAATACATTTCGAGATATTAACAAAATCATGACTTTCCATTATGGCTGACACTAATTTGCATATTCATGTGATTATGCAAAATGCTCAAAGGTACCAGAGTGGCATCAACCGGAATATATGTCGTAAGAGTATATTAATTACAAATATGCCAAAAAAAATCATGCGGACCACATTGCAACGTTTCACCAAAAAGGAGGGGTTGACACCTGGACTATATCCAGACTACTGGATTATTGGGTGGTATTTCTACATTTTCTACATGATACTGTTATGTTTCCTATGGCACGTTGAAGCGCATTTATTTTGCGACACCTTGTATTATGTTATGTGCACTCAGTGTTATATATAAGTATCAATCTATTACCACCAATGCAAGTAGATTTGAGTTGTGTATACATATTATGTAATATTTCGCATGTATTTACTAATATTGATGCAAGTATTGGGGAATTTCCAATACCAATATTTGGTCAAACACGTTGACAGTAGAGTGCCGTCTCTTGTGGACCAACTCATTCCCCGCGCCTGTCACTTATTGATGATAATAGGGGGAGAGGGGGGTAATGCGGGCCACCTAACTTCCTTTGAGGCCAAATCCTACACCTATGTTTTTGAGCAATCTTTCCAGTGTTGTGATCATTTAAGGAAATTGTGCTATTGGATCATTTCACGTAAAGGGTACATATTGAGTCCCACATGAGGTGAATATTTCATGTCTGGATAACATCATAATACTTAGGGGAAACAAAATGTGGGATATAGTGAGCAAATTTTGAAAATTTCAGGGCACTGCACCCAATAGAGTGTCTGTAATCGACGTTCAAGTTTGAAGTGTTATTTCGCAGTCCTGTATAGGACATTTTTTTTAACAAACACATATTAGTTATAAAGGCCCAAATTTATTAAGGAAACTTAAGTATGTTGCGATGATTGTCACAGTAATGAGATTGTCACATATTTCCGTTACGTGTTTTGTACATATTGGTATTACCCAAACGTTATACTTAATGGTCACGTAGACCTTGAATTTATGTATACATTTGTTAAATGATCGAATGTCGTGTGTATCCTTATCAAAATCATAGGGGTTGGCGTATAATACACATCTTTGGGGAATTTTATCAAATGTTTAGTATTTCATATTTGTAGGAACATGGTGAGGGTTTGCATAACACAAATGTCTTTTTAATCAAGGCATTATAATATCGTTTGTATCACTTGACCTAGTTGACTGCACGTTATTAAGGTCACAATTCAGTTCTGAACTCTCGTTCCATAGATCACGCGTGTGAATGCCGTTCGAAAGCCGAACACACCATTCAAAATGCTGAACAGACCGTTCCGAATGTTGAACAAAATGCCGTCCACAACGGATTCACCACTGCATAGTCCCTCTACGGTGATAGCTCAATCATAAAAACAGTTCGGATTCGTAGAAGGACCCATTTTGTGAGTGACATAAAGATGGTCTGTAATAGGCACCGCTCATCACCACAAGATCCTAGAACCGATGCAATGTCTGTCATACCTTGGCTGTATGTTCGCGGAAGAATAGAATTGTTAAGTAGAAACGACTACATTTCATACACTGTCTGCCCCTGATGGGGCCATTGTGTCCTCGAATGAACTATTCGATCAGGGTGTTTCTATCCCAAAATGATGTATTTTGTGTTCACTATTGGCATCATCAAAAATCTAGTTGTATTTGCGGTAGAGATTGATACTCACATTCATACCACTGAGCCAGTGTCACTGTTGGTGGACGTTAAATATGTCCCCGAGGATACCATCAACCCATCTACCATCTGACACCCCCCCCCCCCCTCCCTGTCAGCCAATATGATAACCCACCATCCAGGGATCAGCCCCGGCAACACTTACACCTGATGCCTAAGTATACTCAGATTTGCATACGATCAGCATTGTAAATGCCATGAGACATTTGATTTTCTGTGAAAGGTCTGCAAGGTACTGGTTGGTACTTGAAGGCTCAGCCCGGCAACTTATCGACGTGTGCACTTATTCAGTGCATAAAAGAAATACAATCCCAGAATCAGTTGCTTTCTGTTAAAAAAGTTGGTACAATGAATTTCCAGAGCAGGTTTTCCTGTAAAAACTCCATGCACACACGATTCTAAACATTTGGAAAGAGTGTCAGGATGTGTTACACAGTAGAATCGACATGTAGTGACTGTGGTAAATGGTCACGTCATGGGAAATGATCGACCATGTCGCTTTGTTTATGGCTGGTAACTTCCGTTATGATGTAAGGTGGAAAATCCGGACATCACCTGCTACAGCCCCATGAATAATGCATCGGGTGCAACTGGAGGAGATATTACAGTTTTTGTAGTCAGTTCAAATAAACATTGATAGACCTCTCTTGTCAACAGTATCAGATAGATTCAGGATGAGTGCATGCTTGTGACTTCCCATTTAATGAACACTCAAAGGCAAAACGATGACGTATGAATTTGTGTCATCATACAACTTTCATGGGAAGGAACTAGCCATTGCCCAGCCAACGACATTAGGCTGTGTGTGTGTTTTTTAAATTGTTTCCCGTCAGCGGGCGGGTGAAAATAGCAATTATTTTGAGAAAAAACAAACTTTTTGGTCGTTTTTCTCCCGAAAATTAGTGTTTTTTTTTATCCCCCAGAACACTGAACATCGATAACGATTGTGACTGGTTTCCATTTTGCTGTTTTCCCCTCTGTTATGTATCAATAAGATACTTAATAGCTTAGCAAATGATTAAATATCACATTATTTTACAATTTTTACATGAGTGACTTTGCGAAATAAGATGTTATTGTGATAATAAACGTCTGTGTTTTTTTTCTGTGTTTGTTTTTTTTCCCGGCTGGCTGGTACTTTGCGAAAAGAAAAGTTGACGAGAAACAAAGAAAAAACAACAACATGGCCTTACTGGAAATAACACTAGGATCTATTTTGAGGTATTTGTTCTCTATTGGACTGTAGTTGGCATAAGTATCTTGTAAGGGTATGTCGTCATGTTAACCAGTACATGCTCTTCCATAAATGCAGTTTTGTTTGATGTTATTTTTGAATAACATTCGAATATCGGATATCAGTTCGTCGGTGTCTATGTCTGATGATACACCACTGGCCAAGAATAATGTATATGTGTGATATTTATCTTACAATAACATTGTGTGCAATCCACCATACATTGAGTAAAGTAAACTTATGACAAAATAATAGTTCACTGATGTATATCTGAAGGTATTGCCTTCAGATATGACGAAGTTCATGCATAAAATGGGTAGATAAATAGAACTCATTCCAAGAGACTTGGAAGACCCCTCAGCAATAGAAACATATAACCTTTTTAGGTAACCTACGTTACATTTTTGGGTTGATTTGTTAGATCCTGCCGTGATACGCCCCCACTGACAGGGGGTTTGGTATCAGCATCATCCTGCAAATCTGAGTATGACATAGGCTCACATCGATCTATTGATTCCAGAATATATCTAGTCTACATATTCCCAATGTCTGCATTAGACTGCCTTGCTGCTTGTTAGTCACTTTTAGTTAGAATAGCAGACAGAATGAAACATTCAGTTATAACTGAATCTCACCTCTCGAACTCGGTCATTATAACGAAATTTAGGGCAGGTGTCTAATTTTCTGCTTTTCTCGTGATTTTGTTGGACCCTCCATTTTGTAGTCTGCATAAAAAAATAAATCACTTTCAGCACTGACTAAGTGTTAGTTCGCCTGGCGAGCTCTGATTCATACATGGCATAAGGTAGCACGCATTACTGTCATGTAGCCCGGTTGTACCCGAGACCGAGAGCCAACGAGGGAATAGAACCCTTGTTATCCCGACTGACTGCCAGAGCCTGCATTACCACCTCAGGCTCGGACCATAGTCTCAAAGCGCGGACACTGTGTCAAATGACCTCTCCCTAAGGTCGCCTACAGTTGCTTGACCCCATGAGTCAAGGGCTCTCTACTGAGAACGAGGATTGTAGCTGTTCCTAATCACACTCTCCCCCATGCTCTCAAGGAAATCAGAAACAAGACTCCCAGATCCCAAGGCACGAGCCTTGTTAAAAATTATATTTCACATTAAACACGTGATGTTAACTGAATGAGACGTACTAACATCAAATCTTATTATTACAGCTAGTCCTTTGAGGAATTTTACAGGAACTGTATCCATCACACGCAGATGTAAACAAAACATAAAAGTGCTAAATGGACTAACAATTCCATGCATACCACCGTATATCACTGATTAATTTCTCATAACTATATTATATATCCAGATACAAACTGTAAAGTGACGGTCCCATTGTCAAGAATGTTGTTGTTGGCGAATCACAACAAATATCGATGGACGGATTTGACCACGAATACCAGCGAATATACATGTATTTAGTTACGTACCTACTGTCACGAATGTTGGTGGGGAATCACAACAAATATGGGAGGATGGATCTGACCATGAATATCGGCGACTATTTTGGTATTTGGCTTGAAGATAAGGCCAATACGACGCAGTACGAGTGTGTTTGCGAAATAAATTGTTCTTGATCTTTGTACATCATAATGTTCGTTCTCTGTTCTTCCTGTTTCCTTCTTCAACCGTTCCTTTGTAACTGGTTGCATGTCACAGTGATTTCCATTCCAATTCCTTCTACATTCGGTGCCAAGTCGTATTGATTGGTTGTGCGTCGTTATTAGGTCGGTATTATCCTACTACTATCATAATCATGATAATACATCGCCATTACAGCAACAAGAATCGCAACGAAGGCACACCGAACAGGAACGAAGCACAGATTCGCAACGACAGAGAAGGAATACAGGCAGACACACAACGATTGTGAAAAAATTTAATATCATTTGAATATTACTTGCCGCCTCTGAGACCTCTCCGATGCACAACGAAAGAGATACCGACCTACAAAGGACTCTAACGATTTAGAACGACGTTGGTGAATGTCCTCGCTAATGTAAATTCTTTGTAGTTCGACACCCACATCCGTGACAGTGGGACACCCACATTCATGACACCCCAGTCTGAAATGTAGATCTACATCGAGTAAATTTTAGACCAGGGTTTGAATGTACTTGACGTGGACTTTAAACGGCGAATTGGGCATCTATATTCGGGTTTGAAGGATACACTTCATTTGTTTATGTACAAAACTGGCATAAAATGTGTGTTAAACCGGATGGAAAGACAATTCGGACAGATCGTCAAAATCATTGGGCACATGTTGTGTTATCCTGTATCAGTTCTAGATCAGTTGCGTTAAAATTTAGTTTTGAAAAAATATATATTGGATACTTTCAAAGGTATTTACCTATGACCACTAACACACACCCAGATTTTGGTGATGTACGTGTAAATATCAATCTACTGTAATTAGATTTTGATGATGCCAAGAGCAAACGTAAAATACGACATTTGACGTCATCAGGGGCAGACAAATCGAAATACAACATTTTTGGAATAAAACCCGACCAAATATGTACAGCCAAAGCCACATCCGCGTCATCGGGGCAGACAGTGTGTGAAATATGGGTGAAAGCAGTCCATAAAGAATTAGTGTCACCGTGGTGATGCATGCTTTCAACGTGAAGCAGCCAAAGTATGAGATCGTGTTGTGACTAAGAACAGCTCTCCTAATCTATGGTTAAGTTCGACACAATATTCATTGTTCTGACACGGAAAAAGACCCCACAATATAAAGTTAAAAAACAAATTCAACATTTATTGTAACAGTATTTATCGTGTACAATTTTCAACTTTTTATTTTCAAATAAATGTAATTAAGTTCTCGCAGGTTATTGCCAGGATTGTGTATATGCAGATGTATCAACATAACAAATTATAGGCTACTATTTTATGTATATTTCCTGGAATTAATTAGGAATTAATTAGAATTAGTAAACGATAACAGTGGTGGAATCCATACATAATACCCATGGTTACAATATTTTTCACATCACTATAACGCTTATATACAAATATACAAATATTAGTTGATTAAATGGCCTGATGGTTTATGGCATTTTTTCCAGTGGACGAGTTCTGACAGTATCATAATTGTACATACAGTAGCATCATGGTACTGTGCAGTGATATAACATGGTAGCATACCCTTCTTAGGAAGGTTAAATCACAACAGAGTTCGACCTTTCTTAAAGCCATAACCAATGTTCAAGGTCGTGTTTTGTAGAATTGACACTTGATTGCTCTGTTTATGATATAAGTGAAGTTGTCGCATTCTGCCAAAGACACACACATTACTGCGCAGAATTCCTCGCGCTCCTGACACATCGCACAGTCGATATCCTCGCCGATAGGTGTCACCTCAGCCAGGAAGTTGGGTTCCAAGGTCACGCCAAATGACCCCGAGTGATGTCCAGAAGCGTGCTTTCGGAAAGGTTTCCGTGCTGCAAATAAATGTATCGATATGGTAGAATGTTTATTACAGTTACTACTGTAGCATCGAACAACTCAGGTTTTTTCAACGTACGTCATGTCCTTGTCTATGGTACATGATTTTCTGGACACCAGTGTACAAACAAAAGCTCTTCAGTTCACGTCATTTCCATTTATTTATAGACATTTGGGATAGAGAGGAATTTACAGCTTCAAAACGTGATTGGTTAAGGTAGAGATCTGTCACTAGATATCCCTCATATATATAATAAATTAGTCTCTGATATCATTGCTGATTTGTCTGTAAAAAGTGTGATTGGAAATAAATAAAAAATAAATGATTGGAGACAAAATGCTGTATGAATTCAAGGAAATGACTGAAAAGCTAGTCAATATTTTTTTCATGCATTCTGATCGAAATGTTACTGTCAATATCATACAGTCGCTCAAAAGAACGGAAAACAATGACTTGGCGATATTCAAAGGTTTGACGTAATGAACATAATCACATTGCATGCTGCATGGTGCGCTATACATCACCCCATGGATACAAATTCCGCATCTTTTTATGCACCGACATCAAAGTCGACATGACATTTCGTATAAATAAATAAATAAAGCAACTTCTTTATTATCTGAATAAATAAAGCAACTTCAATCTCAACATGTTTCGTACATATCCAACCATTGTCCTTATACATCTATGTACCTACTGACTATAGGTATGACTAATGTCATATCGCATTCACCCCCCCCCCCTTACTGAAGAGGATAGTGTCTAAATAAATATATATTCGTGACTAATATCATATCATATCTTATATGGTATTATCGTGACTAATATCATATCGCACCCCCCCCCCCCCCTCCCTCACTGAAGAGGATAGTGTCTAAATAAATATATATTTTTTTTGATAACATGGTTGAACATCGCTTGGACACGAGCTACTCGGCTGTGGCTGAACCAGAGCAATAGGATTTGGCGTTTATCAGATCTGATATGATTTTGACAATTCATGATTTTTACACTACAAGTGTATAGTAATCGACTGTGGGTGTCTGTTTCATGGGAAAAGTGAAAGTATGTTCCACAGAGACATATGGATGGTTATGAGTGGTAAATTGACCCATCTTTCAACATCAATATTTCAACGTTTCCAGTGGGAGCAGGAAGTACTGTAATGGAGGCATAAATTACTGAAGATGCATAAAATGTTAAACCATCACTCAATGCTCACTACGAACAGAACGCTTTGTTCCTGGTGGCTATTGCATTTATTTCCTTCTGAAGTGCATATGGTTATCAAATGCCAAGTTGGAGGGTATTTTATGATTTGTTTATCAACATGGCCACTATACTCTGATTTTTCTAACTCGTTTACACTGTTTTTCGCTGATATTTTTGCGATGTTAATGCTATCGTTCTATAACTTGGCATACTTTACCTGGGAGTCAAACGGCAATCATTTACCGAATTTTAGACTTCTATCACGAAAATTGAAAAAGTTGGCAATCTACACCTATGTTAAATTAGGAACTGTCTTTAATTTCTGGGTCCGCACACAATTTTGTGCATTTGCTCGAATTTGTAGTGGTGCAATCTTTTGAAATCAACATGTTTGTGTAGAATACACCCCAACGTGTCTTCTAGTCTAAAATTACAACAATACATCGATTCCTGATGGATGTAGACAGGATCAAATCCTCGAATATGCTCAGATTCTCGAGATCCCGTTTTTGGCTGATATTTAACATTGGGGTAGATTGCCAACTTCTTCAATTATTGCGATAGAAGTCTGAATTTCGGTAGAAAATTGCCGTTTGACTCCCAGGTGAGGTATGCTAACTTATAGAACGATACGATTTAGCACCGCAAAGATACCGTCAAAAACCGGTGTAAACAAGTTAGAAAAATCAGAGTATAGTAATGACAATATGTGCTTGACTGGCTGGTCCATGTGACATGACAAATGCTATCGATACACGACATGACTTATAAGTTGCGGTTGACAAAAATCGGATCGAGTGTTAAGGATTGATTGCATGTGATCGCCATGAACATGGCATTGACCAGCTGTCCATTCACTTATAATGTAAATATAAAGGTAACAAAATCATGAATTTACACACTTCCAATCAACGTGAAACTTTGCCTTTCTGATTGTTAGCCATCAAGGATTACTGACCGAGACTCCGTTTCTTACTAAACAATGTTAAATTTGTTAAATTCATCGTTTTCATATGTCATTTTCCGACCTATCTCTCAGTCTACAAAATACACTCACAACAGGGGGAGCGAAAGGATTATGCTGTGCAGCAAATAGTTGGTGAGGCCAGTAAAACTCACAGGTGATATGCACTCGGTGCACCGAGGTGTTTGGGATTATGAATGTTCAGCTCATTGTATTCATCTCACAGAAAGTATAGCCCTAGATATTCTCATTATATTGACAACAAGGAATAAATATATGCAACAGCCAGTGCTTGTCAAACAGAACACTCGAATCTTCGTTTTGGTGAAACGTATAAAATGATTCATCTAATCATCAAATTGCACAGCTTTCGTGATATCATTTATGAAACCATGTCTCGGTTCATCATCCATGAGTATATGTGTGTGTGCTAGCCATGATTTAGGTCAGGGGATTGTTTTGTTTTGGTGATTTTGTTACCTTTACTTTCACATTATAAGTCAATGGAAAAGTGCCTCAGTACAGTCACCGGTAAGTTACGTGCAATCACACCTTAATGGAAACATTTCTCATTGCTCCAGGTACGTTGCCGATACCTACACACAATTGATTTTTGCCTGACTTCTCGCTCGTAGAGAAAGCTTAGGGGCCGATATTCGGTGGCGGAGGGGGGGGGGGGGGGGGTTTGGTCGGTGGTGGAGGGAGAGGGGTGAAGGTTAGAGGAATTTTTCGAGAAATGAGTTTTCAACGTTTGACCCCGCCCATCGACATGTACGACCCCAACCCCCACCAAGATCAAAAATAAAAGTGTGACCCCCTATCCCCATGTACATATACAAAGCCATGATACACAATTGATGTCAATTATAAGGAGCCAGTATCAGAATATATATGATACTTAAATAATCAGTTGACACTTCAGTTTCTATTAAAACAGTTGTGATTTCTGTCGCAATTTTTTTCATACTATAACGTCAGTGGATATTTTGAATTTGTGGTCTTAGCGTATACCCATGTCCATTGCTTCAAATGTCAATACCATTACAACTGATTCCAATTATTATTCGTTGGCATATTATATGGGTATGGTATTGACAGTCTTCTGATTGGATGCTGAGGGCAAGAAACAAAACATCCCCAAGACATCTATGTCTAGGATCACGTTCCCAAGAATACTGGAATCTTCTTTTCACTCCGAACCCCACGTTTCAAGCTCTCTCGAAATACACTCGAGACCTGGGTCGAAGGTAATTCAGTTCATTAATTTCTTCCTTACAGACTAACTGTACCCCAGAGCGAGCTCGGAGAAACTATGACTCTTCCACATATATCATTGATGAATCAGGCCATCCTGGACTGGTACTTTTCCGGCCTTGAATCCATGGAGCTTGTGTTGGCTCCATGGTGGGTTCATAAAGCTCTGTGATCATCCGTGATTGTCTATCAATGTCTTGGCCATCAACATAGTCAGGTACATCTGATTCACTATCGTCATCCGGAACGATCCAGGACTATTTTGCAATCCTTGGGGGAATGGTCCATCTTTTGGTCATGGCGGTTCTAGACAGTCCTGAGCTCGAGGATTATCATCAGTGACCGGAGATCGTGTTGGCAACGTGTTGAGTGGAACACCGGTCTGTGGTTTTGACATGATGGTTCGGGGTCATCGGAAGTGATTTCATAATGGTGAGCATGGCTTGGGCCGGGGGATCCATGGTTAGTCTATGGCAGTGCCATGTATGTTGATCATCTTGGCTGGCACTGTATTCGCAATAGTGCTGCTGTGTTCTCCTTAAGGTCCAAAGTTGATCCTTTGTGACAATATTTCAGTCTGGGGGTGCTGAGCGATTGTTGATTCACATGAATATCTCGACGTCTCTTGATGTTGGGTGTTCCTGGTTGGTCCTTTCTAGGATCCGATTTCAGCGGAACTATAATTTGACTGATAATGTGACAAAATGGTAGATTTTCTTTGTACTTCGATGAACCATCAGTTCATGCTGAGTGAATTGTTTTCCCCTAATTCACTACTTCAACTTTCCGATTTTATCAAAAGAACTCTAATTCAAACTCCGACTCCCCAGTTCCATTGAAAAAAACATGGCACCAAGGGTGCTGTAGCTTACCGGCAATCATGAGAAACGCAGAGTATTGATTTTCCAACATATAAATTGTTACACTGATCTTGAACTCTAATTGTCAAAACATGTTTGTAAATGTTGCTGGAAACACATTTTCTGTATGGACTATGAAGGTCAAATTCAAGGTCATCATTCAAACCGCAATATATAATTTCCCATTTGAATGTGCCAATACTTAGGCTCTATCTTCAAGTGTTCTATGAGTTTACTCCGCACAGCTCCCATTATGAAGGAAAAATTGGGTGAAATTTTTTAAGTCCAAAAAAATTTTCAATGGCCCAAAAAAAAATTTTTTTTGTGCTGGAAATGGCTCAAAACGAATAGTGACTTGATTTGGGACAAAAAAATGTGGGAAAATGGCCTCCAAAGTCCAAAATTGGCAATTTTTCGTCAAAAATGGCCGCCAAATAGGCAAAAACAATTCCATCAAAAAAATTTTAAAAAGTCTTTAGATACTGGCCCAAGGTATGTTCTGACAAAATCATGGGAAAATTCATAATGTCAAAAAAAAGTTACAGACCCGGACAGACGAAATACCACGACAATAGCTTATCGGCCCAAAGGGCCGGTAAGCTAATAAAAGTATGACCAGAGAGTGTAGAATAGAGAGATGTGACTCCACTGGCACCATTTTGTATTTTGAACTGGTGGCACTCCTGGCGTGGGGAGGGGGTTTATGAATGAATATGTTTACTACTATTACTACGACATGAATTTATGAATGAAAGAATATGCTAGCAAAACGAAATGGCGTAACTATCTATCGTCTCTTTGGACGACGAACTACAACACCCCCTCCAGCCGCCAGGATTACAGGGCTCCATGAGACAAAATGGTAGACAATGGAAATTTGCAGAGTGCCACCTCTCTATTCTACACCCTCTGGTATGACCCCACCCCCGATAATGTTGAAAATGAAAGTGTGAAATATCCCCCCATCGGATGAGTAATGACCGGCCCCTTACTCACTAGAATGTATAAAACAACAAACACATGAGAAACACATACATACAGCATTTGACGACTGATAGAAAAGCAATGCAACGGAAATATTAATGAGGAATTGCACATCCAGCATTACAATTGCGAAATGAAACCAAACACAAATATCAAATGCTTTTGAATTTTACACTCTGCTTTTTAAATACTCGTCTACATCAAATTTTTGTCATATTATTGCGATGCTAAATGATGTCTTGTTATAACCTTGCATGTTCCAACTGGGACTCAAACGGCAGTATTTCTATCAAATTTCAGACTTTTATTGCAAAAATCGAAAAGTTATAAATTTACCTCAAAGTAAAATTTCCGGCCGAAACGAAATTCGAACATTTTTTTGCATTTTATTGTGTTTACATCCACTGTGTTTACAAGTATTGTTGTAATTTTTGGAGTGTATTCCACACAAACATGCTGCTCTGCTAAAAAGACTTCCCAGCCACAAAAGCAAGCGCATGCACAAAGTCGTGTGCGTATCCAAAATTCTATAATGGGCTGATTTAGCATTTAGATTGACAACTTTTCCAGTTTTCGCCATAGAAGTTCAGAATTAGGTAAAAACCTATTGAGTATAGTGTAGTTAAATTAAAAAGAAGATCTTTTTGATACATTACCCAGAGATTTCTTTCTGCAGTAAGCAATTAGCTGTAATCCAGCTCTCTGATCTGTCCAAATTTTACTGACTCGTCCAACGTTGCGCACATTGCCACTACCCACCTAAAACAGCGTCAACATGCAGTCAATGTAGAGTCAACATGGTACTGCAAAAGATCTTGATATTTGCTTGTATCTAGCTCTGATACCCTTGAGACTATGGTATCTTGTGCCCATGTTTTTATTTCAAAAGAGCCTTTGATTCACTACGAATGAAGCATGTACACAAGTGCATCCCACACCCTGGTGATGAAACATAGATTACAATGAAAAGTTTGTGGAAAATTTGGGAAAATATTCAATTGTGTACAAAAACATTATGGAATAGGAAAATATTGATGAATTTAAAGTATCATGCTTCTATGTTTCTATCACCAAGGCAACCACTCACCACTTGTGCCGGCTTCCAACTGGAGTCATCAAACCCCGGATTGTACCAGCCGGGCTGTTCCTCGTGTGTACACTTCCACGACCTGTCTGACACCTCTCCCCAGTCAGAGGAAAACAATAGAGTCCGACCGCCCGCACTCCAGTTGTGGCCCTTAACCGCATATACCTGAATGGTGATTGGATCCCATAACTCATTTCTAACACACAAAAGATAACATCCCACTGGTCATTGTGGTTTTTATGACATACCACTATCATAGTTATCATAATTCCAAAGTTATGAGGATTTGAAATTTTAAAACCAAAAATCGATACCTAATTAGGTATTATAATGAGCATTCATGGCGTCATAACGGGAACACATATTAATTACTGTAGCGATATGGAAGTCTTGAAATCTAATATTTGAATAAATATATCAGCTTATTTCAATATCTTCAATGTTCAGCATATCTTTAATGTTCAACATGAAATATAAAGAGTTATCTTAATTGGTTCTTATTGTAATCATTTCTTGATAAAGCCCATATCGACCATGGTTGCTAGGGACCTGTATGCAGTAAATATTTTATTTTGTGGCTCAAGAAAGTAAAATATCAACTATCTTCATTTATTGATCTCATACAAAGCTATTGAAAACCAATTTTGCTTTTAGGTCGTAAGTTACGCCCTTAGCAACCATGGTTGCTAGGGGCTATATCAAAGGAATGGTTTCTCACAGGGAAGGAATCTTTCAATAATATACTTTTGTGATACCATGCAATTCAACGTCAGATTGACACTCAAAGTCACTAATTAAAATCAATATCTCGATGTGATGTCATGAATAGTAATAATCATAGCTAATGAGGCAAAATATGAAAATATTTCGCCCGTCTGGGTGCTGAGTAACCCCAGCATAATTATTAGATCTGATATATGTATTTGTTTCTTATATTTTCTTATACAGAATCATATGTTGACTATATTTCAGAAGAATATATTTGCATGGAAATTACAAACGTGATCATGAATGATTCATTAAATGATTATATGGATGACGGTCATCAGTACATGTCGAACATCAGCGTGCCAGTATCACCATAACCATATTTAGCGTTTAAGAGGTCATTGAAGAATTCTTCATGTGGATTTGGGATGATAATTTTCAGTATAACAAGCAATTTGCATGATACATATCAAAAAGGAATTTATTCATATTGCCGTAATATTGATTTGCACATACCATAGACTGGAACATGTACGATGTTCAAGTGGAATTAGTAATGCTTACGCGAATAAATAATGCCAAATATCCTGTATTTTATGCACATGTTCTTCAAAGGTGACATGCACTAGCGCACTTAATTATGTGGTATATTATTCATGCATATGTTGGGAAAAAGAGAATCGATGTGAGCCATACATTTTTATTTCAAATTAATCACCAATTCGTTCAGATCTCTAAAACAAATACCCAAGCCATTGAACCTCGCACATCACGCTTGGCAAATCGTAATGAAATTAAGAGCGCTGAATGAACACGAATAGGCTTGCACTCATTGGCAATATTGCTCCGTATCACAGCCCCGTCTGACTGGGTGTAAATAGATATATATTCAACTTTAAGCACAATATCATAAGAATACATATTTCGATGATCAAATATTTCCGCGATTTTTGTTTATTTGCGATTCATCAAATTCAGGCTATATCGAACATTTATCATACAAGAACGAAATTCATGTCTTGAAGTCAAGCGTTCAATTATCATTAGTGCAATTATCGTCCTAGATTCATGTCATATATTTGCATATTCCTTGTAATATGTATACTGACCTCTGGGTAGTCTGCGACTGCGAAGTATCGCCCTCCCATTCCGTTTACCTCCCCCGTCAACCGTCTGCCGTCCACAAAGATCGTCATGTGGTCATTGACTTGTACGAAAAACCGAACAGCTCCTGAATAGGTTACAGTAATTGAGAAATACCGATAATGATGTAAAAATTACTATTTTGATGTAAGAATTACTATTTTTTTCTCAATTCATGCTTGAAAATAAGTATCAATCTATTACCACCAGGTATCCTAAAGTGGTTATATTTCATGAATGCAATGTGCACAGTGTAATGTATGCGCAGTGGAGACAACTGGGAAAACAACATCATCATCACAAGCAATTTCCTGTTTTGCATTATATGGATATGATAAATCATAAAATGACAATGCAAATTTGAGACAGCAAAAATAATATGCCCACCTGCTATGTCAAGGAATGTCAATATCAACTGCACTTCCATCAATCTACCTCTCCCGGTTGTCCAGTGCATGTTGATTTGAGCGAGTGACAACAAAAAGTGATTTTCATGGGATGCAATCGTTTTCTCGAAACTCTTTAATCCGTGTCTTGCGTAATGCTGAAAAATGATACCCGCATGTGAAATACCATTGACTTATGGATAACTAGAGTGTGGACGGAGAGCGTCAGCAATTGTAACTGTCACATTCTTAGCGGAAACTATTGTAATCAATAAGTGACAGGCGCGGGATTGAGTGGGTAAAATCAACCAGTGGCGTCACTCCATTTTCAACGTGCTCGAAT
The DNA here is from genome assembly GCA_949152475.1 of Terebella lapidaria. Classification (NCBI taxonomy): domain Eukaryota; kingdom Metazoa; phylum Annelida; class Polychaeta; order Terebellida; family Terebellidae; genus Terebella; species Terebella lapidaria. Next base: position 22,893,576 of record OX424565.1, read on the forward strand.
ACACCTAGGTATTGGAAATTCCTCTAATACATGCATCAATATTAGTAAATACATGCATGAACATTAGTTAATAATGCCTAGATATTAATTAACACATATCACACTCTAGGGTACACAAAATATAATACAAGGGTGTCGCAGAATAATTGCACCGATTCAGGAAACCATTGTATTTTGTTCAATCATCAGAGTGTATTTCGACGTACCACAGTGAAGCTAATAGTATCATGCAGACAATATGGAAATACCACTTGATTACAATGTGGCCTGGATACCTTACAATATATACAACTTGGTTTCGTATGAACTACATGTATACATTATTTGCAACTTCATTTTGTATGTAAATCGACGAATATTGCAAGGACGATATTGTGATAAATCAATAAAAACTCTCCCAAAAGTTTGCAAGTTTTGTTTGACTCCCAGATGAGGTGTGTGAAATTACAGCATGATCTTTAAGAAAAAAGGAAAGTCACTTTTGAGTAAAAAAAATTTGAGTCACTTCCGATAGCAGCCATCTTGGATCTAGCTATAGCGCCAAATGTGGCAGGCAGAACGAGCACCTCGGTGATTTTTCGTAAGTACATAAGTTTCAATGCAAAATCCTCCAGCACCATTTTGCATAGGGGTCTACAGGTCAGGCACAAGATTAAGGTTAGAAAGACTAAAACATGGATGCCCGATTTTTATTATTAAATTATGTGTGTTTTCCATCACACCATAATGATATACACATTTTTATCATAAGCCATAGCTCGGTTAAAAAACCAGTTCGAATTCGTAGAAGAACCCATATTGTGATTGACATAAAGATGGTCTGTAATAGGCCTCACTCATGGCCACAAGATCCAAGGTTGGTAACTTTATATGAACTGATACAACGTCTGTAATTCCTTGGCTGTATGTTTGCGGAAGAATACAATTGTTAAGGAGAAACAACTACATTTCACACACTGTCTGCCCCTGGTGACGCCAGTGTGCCCTTGGATAAACCATTTGGTTGGGCTTTGTTTCTTTACCAAAATGTTTTATATTTTGTTATTGGCATCATGAAAATCTGGTGTGTATTGATGATAATATATCGATACTTACATGATCACACACAATGAAGGTGAGTCCTTGATTTGAGTCACCCACCTTCACAGTTTGACCAGGACTTCTATACATGTATGGAGAAGCTTATCGCAGGGTTAAAATAGATTCTGATTTCAAGGTTTACTGGGCCAACATAGATATGGGGATACGTCAAAAAGAATTTGTGTCAAGAATGTTACATGATATAACTCGTAGAAAGTCCATAGGTCTGAACAACGCACACATGGCTATATACGTGTGCTTGTTTCACTGGTATGAAACATATATATATATATATATATATATATATATATATATATATATATATATATATATATATATATATATATATATGTGTGTGTATGCACTACATATATCGGTTGACATAGAACTGAACAAGGCAGGGATTTTGTTTCCTTAGAAATATCTAAGAATACTAAGAAATATTAAAAACTCACACAAATGAGTTTGACGATAACTGGAACTGATCATATTGCAATATACTAGTTAACATTTACCAGTTAAAATTAAAAACTCGACCTCTCATCTCAAATCCCCCCCCCCCCCCTGTCAGGCAATATGATGACCCACCGTCCAGGGATCAGCCCCGGCAACACTTACACCTGATGCCTAAGTATACTCAGATTTGCATACGATCAGCATTGTAAATGCCATGAGACATTTGATTTTCTGTGAAAGGTCTGCAAGGTAAGAACTGGGTGGTACTTGAAGGCTCAGCCCGGCAACTTATCGACGTATGCAATTATTCAGTGCCTAGAAGAATTGCAATCCCAGAATCACTTCCTTTTTGTTAAAATAAGTTGGAACAATGAAATGGCAGAATAGGTTTTGCTCTCAAAACTGCATGCACACACGATACTAAACAAAATGAGCAAGAATGTCAGGATGTGTTACATAATAGAAATGGCATGTAGTGACTGTGGTAAATGGTCACTTCATGGGAAATGATCGACCATGTCGCTTTGTTTATGGCTGGTAACTTCCGTTATGATGTAAGGTGGAAAATCCGGACATCACCTGCTAGAGCCCCATGAATAATGCATCGGGTGCAACTGGAGGAGATATTACAGACGATCCATTTTCATAGTCAGTCCAAGTAAACATTGACAGACCTCTCTTTTCAATAGTATCAGAGGGATTCAGGATAAGTACATGCATGTGACTTCCCATTTAATGAACACTCAAAGGCAGAACGATGACGCATGAATCTGTGCCATTGTATATTTTTTTTTGGAAGCGAAAGATTATTGCCCAGCCATCGAGATTACAGGAAAGAACACTAGGATCAATTGTGATGTTTGTGTTCTTTATTTGGCTGTAGTTGGCATGAGTATCATGTAAGGGTATGTTGTCACAATAACCAGTACATGCTCTTCAGGAAATGGTATCTTGTTCGATGCTATTTTTGGATTACATTTGAATATTGGATATCAGTTCCTTGGTGCCTATGTTTTATTACACATCACTGGCCAAGTATAACGTACATGTGTTTACCTTGCAACGAAATTATGTGCAATGCATCATACGTTAAAAATCATATTACACCAATGCCAGGGGCGGATTTCACAAAAAACCTCAAGTCTAATATTATCTACAAAATTCGATTTCAGAAAAATATAAATTTTTATGCCTGAAACCATTTTCAAGAAAAAAAAAACATGACTTGTATTTAAGTTCAAAAATCGCCCAAAACCTAAGTCTGAGGTGAGGAGGCCTAAGCCATATTTTTTTTTAAAATGACGTAGATCTAGTACCGAGACATATTACAATTTGAAGAAGAATAAAAAACAGGATAATACCAGCTCGCAATTTAAGAGACGGTAGAGAGACCGACAGGAGCCATTAGCGTTAGATCTTAAATCTAATACTATCCATAAAACTCAAATTCAGAACATAAATTAAGTTTCATGCATGAAAGCAGTTTCAGGAAATATCTTAACTTGTTTTTAAGTTCAAAAGTCACCAAAAACTTAGGTCTGGGGTGAAAAAAAATCTTTTAAATAAAGCTCCACTGTCATTCGGCATAGCGGAGCAAAACACGGCAGGTGTAGTACCAAGACATATTAGAATTTTAAGAAGAATTAGGAAGAGGATAATACCAGCTCGCATTTTAAGAGACCGACAGAGCCCTTTAACATTAGATGAAGATCAATTTTATGGGTTAATTTGTTACATCCTGCCCTGACACACCCACTGACAGGGAGTTTGTTATCAGCATCCTGCCAATTTGCAAATCTGAGTAGGTCTACATCGATCTAATGATTCTAGGCTAATATCCTAGATCTAAACCTATATAGTCTACATATTCACAATGTAGACATATTCTATATAGTCTACATATTCACAATGTAGACATATTCTATATAGTCTACATATTCACAAGTCCTTTTTAGTTAGAATAGCAGAGATTAAATCTCACTTCTCGAAATCAGTCAATATTACAAAATGTTGGGCAGGTGTCCAATTTTCTGCTCTTTTTTGTATGTTTGTTTGACCCTCCAGTTTGTTGTCTGCATCAAAAGTTACATCAAATGCCGACTTTTACTTGAGTATGAGTCCGCCAGACGAGGTCCTGCTACATGGCACGAGTTATTACACATTACAGTCATGTGGCTTGGTTTTACCTGAGATCGAGAGCAATGGAGGCGACTTCCAGTGATGATCCAACCTGCTGATGATCCAGTGAGGGGATAAAACACCTATTAGCCCAACTGACGGCCAGATCCTGTATGTACCGCCTCAGCCTTAAGCCATAGTCTCAAGACATGGTCTGCACATACTCGCACTCTCCGTCAAGTTATGTTGGAAGTAGGAAGCGAAACTCCCAGATCCCAAGGCACGAGTGCGAGGGAAAACGTCACAGACATAAAACATTGAATTAGGTAACTATCTATTACCACCAACGCACACACCCAGATTTTGGTGATGTGGGAAATCGTCCCAAGAATTTCATAAAGCGTTGCACGACATAACTCGTAGTATGTTGATAGATCTGAACAATACACAAATGGTTATGAAATTGTTTCAATAGTATTAAACGGATATATGTGTTTACATGTACAGTACTTGTTCCGAAGAATACAGGGACCGAAGACGGCAGGGATTTTTTTGCTGAGAAATATCTAAGGAAAATAAAAAATATCAAAAATTCTTGCACCTTCTCCAAACACATTGTTGTAGTGTGATTCGACAGAAATAAGTAAATTTGACTCGAACTGGTAATGTCTATTTTTAAATATACTAGATAAAAATGAGCCCAAGGGCTAAGATAGGTTACCGGACAATTTTGGCTTTGAGCATTGCAAGTGACACATGACTTTGAGATTTACCAATCAAGGTCATCTTTGTGAACTGTAATATCACCATTGGGTATGCTACATATGACTTCATATATGTTCATAATACAAACATATAAGCTCTATCAACAAGTATATTGTCTGTAGAGGCCAATTTACACATGTCAGGTTAGGCAAAGTTGTGCGATTTGGATTTCAAGGTCACACATAAGGTCAAATTCAAGGTCTCCAGGAGATGTGCTATAAATACATGATTTCTTGTGAGCTTATACACAATCCTAACCTGTATGTGCAAGTCATTGAGCCTCGGTGGCTAGTTTACACGTTTCACATCGGACATTTAGCACTCAAGGTCATCTGAGGTCAAGGTCATCATCAGTTGTTCCATATATGACTTCTCAATGCTCATAATGCAAACTTAAGCTCTATCTACAAGCATTTAATCTGTAGAGGCAAATCTGGGCATTTGTTTTTACCCAAAAATGGCTGTTTTGACCTTTCAAGGTCATCAAAGGTCAAATTCAAGGTCACCACACAAGTCGCCATATATGACTTCCCATTTGAAAATGCCAATTTCTAAGCTCTATCTTCAAGCGTTCTATGAGTACAGTCCTGGCAGCTCCCATTATGAAGGAAAAAAGTGCCGAAATTTTTTTCAAAGGGTGAAATTTTTTTTTTGTCTGGAAATGGCCCAAAATGGATAGTAATGCGATTTGGGCCGAAAAATTTTTTTTTCGTGGACCCGTCGAAAATTAAAAAAGGCCGCCATACGCAGGCCGGCGATTCAAGGGCAACCAAACTTATACACATCACAGAGGTACATAACGAGAATCTTTTGAAACAAAAATCTCAAATCTGATCAGACAGTTTTTGAGAAAATGGCCGCCAAAGTTCAAAATTGACCGTTTTTCGACGAAAACGGCCGCCATTTTGAAAAAAATAAAAAAATAAAAAAATACCTTTTTCTCAAATCATTTTACGGTATCTTTTCCCAAATTTTCAGAAAGATTGGACCGTAAACTTTAAAGATAAAAATGTGGACGGACGACGACGACGACGACGCCGTCGACGACGACGACGGACGGACGGACGGACGACGGACGCAACGCCACGGCAATAGGTTATCGGACCATAGGTTCGGTAACCTAAAAATACAAACCAAAAAATTTATGAAAATTCGATCAGGCAACATAGCAAACTACCATCTGGGGATCAGCCCGGCGACATTACACCTGATGTCTGAGTATACCAAGATTTTCATACAATCAGCATCCTAATTGAGAAGAGACATTCGTATAAGGCTCACAAGGTAACGGTTGCGTAAATAGTAGAAGTTTCACCACGGCAACTCATTGACGTGTGTACTCATTTAGTGTCTCGAAAATGCAATCCCTGAAGCATTTACTTTCCGTCCAAAAAGTTAGTACAAACAATTTCCAGATTATGGTTTGCCGCCAAAACTCGATGCGCGCACGATTCTGAACTAAATGAGTGAGAGACAGGATGTGTTAAATAGTAGATTCGACATGTAGTGAGTGTGGTAAATGGTAACTTAATGCGAAAGATCGACCATGTAACTTCCGCCATGATGTAAGGTGAAAATCCAACAGGAAAAACCGACGTCATCTACCAGAACCCCATGAATAATGCAACAAGTGCAAGCGGATATATGTGTTTACATGTACAGTACTTGTTCCGAAGAATACAGGGACCGAAGACGGCAGGGATTTTTTTGCTGAGAAATATCTAAGGAAAATAAAAAATATCAAAAATTCTTGCACCTTCTCCAAACACATTGTTGTAGTGTGATTCGACAGAAATAAGTAAATTTGACTCGAACTGGTAATGTCTATTTTTAAATATACTAGATAAAAATGAGCCCAAGGGCTAAGATAGGTTACCGGACAATTTTGGCTTTGAGCATTGCAAGTGACACATGACTTTGAGATTTACCAATCAAGGTCATCTTTGTGAACTGTAATATCACCATTGGGTATGCTACATATGACTTCATATATGTTCATAATACAAACATATAAGCTCTATCAACAAGTATATTGTCTGTAGAGGCCAATTTACACATGTCAGGTTAGGCAAAGTTGTGCGATTTGGATTTCAAGGTCACACATAAGGTCAAATTCAAGGTCTCCAGGAGATGTGCTATAAATACATGATTTCTTGTGAGCTTATACACAATCCTAACCTGTATGTGCAAGTCATTGAGCCTCGGTGGCTAGTTTACACGTTTCACATCGGACATTTAGCACTCAAGGTCATCTGAGGTCAAGGTCATCATCAGTTGTTCCATATATGACTTCTCAATGCTCATAATGCAAACTTAAGCTCTATCTACAAGCATTTAATCTGTAGAGGCAAATCTGGGCATTTGTTTTTACCCAAAAATGGCTGTTTTGACCTTTCAAGGTCATCAAAGGTCAAATTCAAGGTCACCACACAAGTCGCCATATATGACTTCCCATTTGAAAATGCCAATTTCTAAGCTCTATCTTCAAGCGTTCTATGAGTACAGTCCTGGCAGCTCCCATTATGAAGGAAAAAAGTGCCGAAATTTTTTTCAAAGGGTGAAATTTTTTTTTTGTCTGGAAATGGCCCAAAATGGATAGTAATGCGATTTGGGCCGAAAAATTTTTTTTTCGTGGACCCGTCGAAAATTAAAAAAGGCCGCCATACGCAGGCCGGCGATTCAAGGGCAACCAAACTTATACACATCACAGAGGTACATAACGAGAATCTTTTGAAACAAAAATCTCAAATCTGATCAGACAGTTTTTGAGAAAATGGCCGCCAAAGTTCAAAATTGACCGTTTTTCGACGAAAACGGCCGCCATTTTGAAAAAAATAAAAAAATAAAAAAATACCTTTTTCTCAAATCATTTTACGGTATCTTTTCCCAAATTTTCAGAAAGATTGGACCGTAAACTTTAAAGATAAAAATGTGGACGGACGACGACGACGACGACGCCGTCGACGACGACGACGGACGGACGGACGGACGACGGACGCAACGCCACGGCAATAGGTTATCGGACCATAGGTTCGGTAACCTAAAAATACAAACCAAAAAATTTATGAAAATTCGATCAGGCAACATAGCAAACTACCATCTGGGGATCAGCCCGGCGACATTACACCTGATGTCTGAGTATACCAAGATTTTCATACAATCAGCATCCTAATTGAGAAGAGACATTCGTATAAGGCTCACAAGGTAACGGTTGCGTAAATAGTAGAAGTTTCACCACGGCAACTCATTGACGTGTGTACTCATTTAGTGTCTCGAAAATGCAATCCCTGAAGCATTTACTTTCCGTCCAAAAAGTTAGTACAAACAATTTCCAGATTATGGTTTGCCGCCAAAACTCGATGCGCGCACGATTCTGAACTAAATGAGTGAGAGACAGGATGTGTTAAATAGTAGATTCGACATGTAGTGAGTGTGGTAAATGGTAACTTAATGCGAAAGATCGACCATGTAACTTCCGCCATGATGTAAGGTGAAAATCCAACAGGAAAAACCGACGTCATCTACCAGAACCCCATGAATAATGCAACAAGTGCAAGCGGAGGATATATTACAGACGTTCTGCTTTTGTAATCAGTCGAAGTAAACAATGATAGACCTCTGTTTTAATAATGTTAGGTAGACTCGGGACAAGTGCATGCCTGTGACTTCCCATGTGATGAGACTAAAAGCAAAACGATGATGCATGAATTTGTGTCATTGTATAATTTTCTTTGGATGAAAAACATTATTTTGCAACCACCGGGAATACAGGATATAACACTGGGATTGTGTCGTTTGTGTCTCCTATTGGACTGTAGCTGGCGTAATTATCATGTAGGTTTATGACGTCACAATGGCTTCATTGTCTAGACGTAGAACCAAAAGATTCTCTACAATAAAATCAGTCTTGTTTTTTTTTTTTTGACATTAGAGCGTTGGGGGCGAAGCCCCCAACCCTCTACATGTCTATGTGCTGACTTTTTTATGGAGGTTTCATGCCAACCTATCGACACTCGTTTTGGCATGTAAACGTTTAGACACCTACTTCAAATGAGGATTTTTTTCGTCCTTGACATAAAATCTCTCGAATTGATGGGAAACTTTCACAGATTATTCCACAGATATATTAGGCAAAAATCGATGTGTTAGGTTTGAAAAAATGACGTAAATGTTCAAATTATCTAAAAACGTCACAAAATGGCGGAGCCGGTGGAAATTGACGTTCCCAGAATGCAAAGCAAATTTTACCACACTCACGCGTATTTTGGAACAAAATTTTCTTTTCAGCAATTCGTGCATGCATAGGCCTACATGCATGTGGGCATCTGCGTGTGGGCATCTTTGGCGTTATGAAGTAAACACAACGATTCGTCCGCAATGCCACGGCTACATTTACCGTAATTTGACGTATTTCATCACATGACAATTAAGCTGGTGTTCCGTGCTGGGTTTGCGGAGCCTTTTTATTGTAAACTGGTCTTTCAATTTGCCCAGTAAAGGCATCTGTTAGGCTCTATCTGATGATATCAGATGCAGATATTCCTCATAGTTTCCAATGTTTCAGGGATATCTTAATGAGGTTCCATATCATTTAGGCAGGCGTATCTGTTCCATTGATCGATTTTAATTAAATGTTTACTTATTAGGAATATGAATGAAGTAGGCCATATTTTTCATCCTAATATACGGAAATGAATTGGAATCATGTAGGGGGCGGAAATGATAGCTTCTGTCTTTTTGTTTGTTTGTTTTTTTTTTTGGAGGGGGGGGGGGGGGGGGGGTGAGGGGAGAAGAGGGTAACTTTGTGTAAGATACATTTAGCTGTCGTGGTGCTGATGACGTGCTCGAGCTCTCATGTCGTCTCCCACAGTTAGCTGTATTTTCTTGTTAGATTACATTCACTTACCTGAAATATGTGTGTACATAGTTCATTTGTGCCTATATTTTGGTAATACATCAATGGCCAAATGTCACATCCGATGTTCAACAAAATAATGTGAAACCCACCTTAAGTTTGCTCAAGTAAAACATATGCCGAAATATTTCTATCGTGGTGTCTTGATATATGGCGACGTACTGCCATTCGATGACGAAGTTGCATGAAAAAAGTAAATAAATAAAGGTCATCCAAACAATTGTTCTCATTCTTTCAGCATCCCAAAAGCTGAAAGTACTGAAACTCTAAATTCGTGATACAATAACTTATTATTTTTCTTTGAACGAATCAAGCGTGTGTTTATATCATTTCAGGAACACTCACTTACATGTATATAATATCTCATAGTTGTGCAGGAATATTCGTTGTATAATACAAACAGCATCTCGATCTCTGTTAAAGACATTCAGTCTGACGTCATTGACAATAACGCGGCCTGACCCTGGACAAGACAACTAGATCGGACACATACTTAAGACATCAAAGGATGATCAGACGCAGGCATCTCAGACGAAACTTACTTTGGTCGTCTATACCACTAAGCATACCCCAACACCACTTTTTATTCATGATATGATGTCATCTGTGTGCATGCTAGATCAATGAGCAAATATACGGTGAACGGGGCGTCCACTTCAAATTCTACTCGTACAATTTACCCGAACCTACTGATGTGCTGGTGTATATAAGTGAAATCCGATTGGGGAAAATGTCGAGTCTGAGCCTTGACGTACGACTGAATATTGTTTGTGTCTCAAAGATGCATATTTGCTGAGTGATAAGTTTATCACTTGGTTTGTAACGCACGAACTACTGCATCTCATACCAAAGATATTCTCCACAATCTGCTATTAGATGGGCATAAAAAACCAATAGATTGTTGTGTTTTCTTTGTGCCAACAAAAATGGATTTGAATCATCAGCACCATTTAGAAAAAGAACAGGATTGAAAAAAAATGTGGTTTTAATGACCACCCTCAGGTCAACAGGCCGAGCTAACGATTGACCCAAGTGTTCACCAATTACTGAGTACTGAGAGAATATGTTTCGAAAACTAAATATTAAAATACAGTGATATGCGTTTGAATGTGGTTCTATAGAAATATGAAACAAAAATATGTGAGAGTATAGTCAGAAAATTTTCAACTCATTACATTTTTTTTCTCTTCATATTATTACAATGCTCAATGTTATGAGGACATAACTTGACGTACTTCACCTGAGAATCAAGTGGCAGTTTTCTACCATTTTTTCTGATTTAAATGTCAAGAATTAAAAAAGAATGTCAATGTACAAGTGTTAAATTCAAGCCAAAAACAGGTCCCTAGGATTCTGATCATATTCAGGAATTACCCTTGTGTTCATACCCATCAGGAATGAACATATTTTTGTAATTCCGGTCCAGGAGACATATCGAGATGTATTCTCGCCAAACAAGCTGATCTCAAAAGATTACCCAGCATGAAAAGCAAGCAAGTGCGACATGGTGTTCGGATGCATGAATTCAATGATGGGGCAAAAAGTTAGATTGTCAACTTTGCTACTTACCAGTCAAATCGCAGTTGAGGTGTATCAGGTTACATTATGATAGTGCATGATTCCATTGTCTCGAGCAGGTATCTATTTGTAATAAATACCTCTGTGGGAGGTATTTATTCCCAATTAGCTACTGGTCCCATTGTTCTCCAGAGGTCGATAACTAACTTATACACCCGCTAGCAGGTATATAACTAACAACAATAGAGCCAGTAGCTAAGTCAGATATACACTTCGCGCTTCGGTGAATTAGAATATTATGAAACCTCGCGGCTTCGCCGCTCGGTCCATAATATTCTAATTCACCTCGCGCTCAGTGTATATCTATTACTAAATACCTGTCCCAGGTATTGAATGAAAATAAATCAATACTGGTGGACACAGTAAACACACCGGGATTGTATTTTTTATTGCCAAGCATATACATGTATCAGACTTATACTACTCGATGTACATGAAAAACTAATCGTTATGGTGTGTTTAATCCATGGGTCATAACAGTTTTGGTAATTTTTGGACATTTGGTTCATGAAATCATCCCCTTCTGCAGAAATCCAGTGAAAACGTATATCCACAATATCCTTGGAATTTGGAATTCCGGGTGTTTTGATAATATTCCTGCGATATTCCACATATCCGCAAATGTACCGGAATCCTAAAAAAGCCTCCAGAGATCACCCATAACGCAATTTTCCTGCAAACATGAATGAAATATACAAACATGAATGTTTGATTTTTCCTCTTCAAATCTAGTTTATAGCTATTCAGCGTAACTATTATGGGAACAATTTGAACAAAACTTTCACTCCGCCATATAAATTAAATGCACGAATAGCACACAAAAAAAACTTTTACTTACCAGTCATGGAAGTCATGGATCGAACTTTAGAATCGCCGTAGTGATTTTACGAAGAATTCTGTAAATACATGTGTACAAATCGTTTTTATTTTGTTACAAGGATTGAAAGAACGCAGGATAAAAATATTCGTTCGGGCAAAAATTATGACTCAATTGTTCGTACACGGGTACAGCTCGTTAGATAATGCAGGAGAAAATGCTAATTTTGTTTTGAATTCAAAGAAATAAGTGATATATTACTCACCGGTTTACAAATCTGGTATGTTGTTCATGTACTGCATCTGGTTACACCAAAATTTTGGGTCATTCCCAGGAATAAGATTTGCAACTATATCCAAGAAACAAGCGTTCTGACGCGTTTATATCCGCATGCATCGTATCCATGTGTTGCATTTTTCATCACGAAAAGTTGATGTCACGTAGCTTGCTGTTTCAAAGTGAGCGCGCCTTTTGCCGCGTTTGTTTTTATAGGGTTCCATTTGAGCAATACTCACAAACGCGTTACTAGGGGGAGAAAACAGCTCAAAGGCACAGTGCGAGTCCACCAGAAACATACTGAATTGGAACCATGTATACTGTAGCGATAACAACAGAATGCGGGCTAGGGTTGACATGTACAAATCTATGAGCTGAGTCAAGTGGTGAAGTCGTTTCTGTAGCGAGTAATAGATCCAACGCTTTCCTGACGGATACACTTGATTGGGCATGGACTGTGCGTTGTATTTGCAGTTTTGTTGTATAATGAATAACGTAAAGTGTATGTGACATGTTGTTTATGAACTGAAAGAGTGTGTGAAACGGGGGGGGGGGGGGGGGGTTGTGGCTTGTGTCAGAAGTGTGTGTGTGTGTGTGTGGGGGGGGGGGGGGGGTGCATGCACTATGTCGGATAATGCCTACGGCTTCGTATTTCTCAGAATAGAAACCTCGGCCTTCGGCCTCGGTCTCTATTCGTGAGAAATACTCAGCCTAGGGCATTATCCTATACATAACGTTCAGTTTCTTTGCACTACGGACAGAAACTAATGTTTATCAATACTAATGTATCAGTAATATTCACGAATTGAAGTTCGGTTTGCCTCTTATAAAGAGGCAATATTAAACCCAAGAATAATGCGAAATTTTAACTCAAGGACATGTTATGTTCCGCATCGCAGCACAGGCCACCTACTAGCTTTCACCTTACAGCTCTATTGATTCGAATTGCAGTGTGGCTGGTTTCGGATTTCATACTATACCACACAACTGTCTAGAGAATTAGCCATGGTTTATTCATTGCCACTGTGGCGAGATTGGATGCACTAACGATCGTTAGTGCATCCCGCAATGGCGAACAGCACTCGCGGTTCGTTTTAATTTTCTTCATTTTCCCGATAATTACGAATGTGATCGATACACACATACACCTGCTGATTCTTATGCGCACGAAACAACCGTTCGTTGCAAATACATGGCGATTTATGTTGGTTTGAGTATGAAAAACTCGTCTGAAATAAAACCGAAAGATTCCCTAACGATTGTTTTTGTGACGAACATGTGAAGATTCCCTAACGATTTTTTCATTATAAATCATATCTACGTTATTTAAATGTGTACAGATGATCTTCTGATATGAATAACATAATATATTGTGTAGGCGTGTGTGTAGGTATATGAGGTATGTGACTATATTTGTATTTATTGATACACACCATTAAATCCAACTTCACTTGGAGCCGAAGCTTCGTTTGCGATATTTAGACACAAAAGGTACATAAGTGTTCATCTAGTTCTGATTATCTAGTACATATTTCCTGTTTTTATTGAGACATTCGCTAATTTATGTTGCATAAATCAACGAATTCACAATGATGTTTGATACGGACCTATTACAATATACACGTATTAGGCCTATATCGTTAGGGAATCTCACTTTTGTCGTTGGTGAATCTTATCGCTAGTTCTATTCCTCAACATATCTCAACAAAAAAAGCGTGATCTGCTTGAAATAACTACGCATGTCTTTGACCAAAACACTAAGCTACCTTCGAAGTGTCCATTTATCAAAAATGAACCTGTCATTTGATAAAATACGGGTAAAAACCAAACTGACCGTGTTTACTGCCGCCATTGCGGGATGCACTAACGATCGTTAGTGCATCCAGTCTCGCCACTGTGATTGCGGAACATAGCACGTCCGAAAGATATAGCTCTAAATGAGATATGACACTGCATAGTTATATACTGGAATTATTCATTGACACTGACATTTCCGTCGACATTGCTTGTTCACCCGGATTGTTTCTGATTTAATTATATGTGGCATTAACAACATGGGGTCAGCTGCACGAACGATCGTAAGTCAGAGATATCCAATAGCAGAAGAATATCCAAAGCTGATACAGATTCGTTATAACTTGAAGCCGGATAGAAATTCCTATTCTACTGGTATTATGTTGACACGGTTGTATTAAAGCAAGTGTGGTGTAAAATCCGGAAAACAACATTGATTTTGTGGTTGTTTGTAATATTACTATTATTATCATCTTTCCTGACAATGGAAAAAGGTAGGTATCGTTGCCAAATTTCAACTTTTGTTTTCTAATAAATGGATATAAGTTCTCATTTCATCATCAGGATTGTGCATATGCATATGAGTCCACATAACAAACTATATTAAATCATGTATTTTTCTGGAAATCAATAATATGATGATAATTGTGGTGATATCCGTACATAATACCCATGGTCACAATGATTTTCACATCGCTATAACGTTCAAACGTATTAGCTGGGTATGTTGGTAAATAACAAGCAGCCTCTCATGGGCCGCGTTTGTATCCAAACCAGACCCTCGTTTCAACCGCATCACTTCTGAAATGTCTGGAGCGTAGGAACAAATAAACCGCCGATCAAAACATTGTATATGCTTGTGCTTCCGCACAAAAAATTTCTTGGTAGATGGTAGATGGAAAGGACACATGGTAGATGTTTTCTAAATCGAATGTGCCTTGTAACTGTATGCATTTCCCATAGATTTGTCCTTTACATAGATTATCTGCGAAGTATAAGTAGCAGATGCATGAATGTTTTGTTAACGATAATCATATGAACTACTTTTCAGTGCTATCGCAGAATCCTGCGGGGGTAATACGAGCGTTTGCCTTTGCTAGAAACAGTGAGCACGAGCGTGATGAACATGTTTTTCAGTGGACGAGTATTGATGGTATCATACATGTTCACACAGTAACATTGTGGTATTTTGCAGTGTTATAAATTGGTAGCATACACTCCTAAGGCAGGTTAAATTACAGCGGAGTATGACCTTCAAGAAATCAACTACTCGTTCTCAAGGTCGTGTTTTGTAAAATTGACACTTGATTGCCCTATTTCTGATATAAGTGAAGTTGTCGCATTCTGCCAAAGATACACACATCACTGCGCAGAATTCCTCGTGCTCCTGACACATCGCACAGTCGATATCCTCGCCGATAGGTGTCACCTCACCCAGGAAGTTGGGTTTCAAGGTCGTGCCGAATGACCCCGAGTGCGGTCCATAGGACTGCAACCGGAAAGGCTTCCGTGCTGCGAATGTATGTAAAACAATTGAAATGGACTTGAAATGATCACAACACGTGTACAACATTTTGTATGCATGTACCCAGCTATGAGTACTGTATATGTGTTCCTACTGTACTGATGGAATTGGTATACAACAGCTACAGAGCTACCGATTAAAATAAGTTTGAAATCTGAAAGTTAGTAAGTTCATGGCAAGTATTACGTTGGTTAATATAATATATGATGTGCGCGTAGTCGACAAGCAGATAAGGGGGCCCTGGTTCAGATGTGCTCATGTACAAGTATGTTATGAGGATCTCTCTTACAGTGGAAAGGGGTGAATTTATGTTTTGTAATTGTAGGTCCACAACTGACTAGACAATGGTTCTGAAACATGGTGACACGAACTAAACCATCCCAAGAAAAACCCCACAATTTATTTGCATAACAAATGTTAAGCATCCATACTTTTGCATAGAATGCCAAAAAACATAGGCTATTGTTAGAGGCTTCAAGGATCAGAAATGGGCATACATTTGTACAGCTTTCAGCTCTACATTTGTCATTTCCTATGCATCTCTGGACATAGATTTAGTCAGCCTCTACACAAAACATATCACCAGTTCACACACAATTCTCACGTATTTATAGACAGGGATGAAAACCAATCACTGTGTTCACAACATGTTTCGTGTATCTAATGAATGGCGCTCGCCTTTATTGCTGATCCACGAAGTTTGACAATAGTTAGTGAAATAATGAGGTAACTGAATTTGAAAATAGTTTAAGATGTTTAGGGAGTATGTCGTGTGCAAAAAATTGTCTTCTAGTTGTTCTTGACGCATGATTATTAATTTACATTACATGATGCATATCACACCACACAACGAATTATTATATTTTCACACACCGACATCAAAGTTGATAGACCATACTCATTATGTTTCATATAATCATATCCAACCTTGTCTCTATCAATATATATACCTGTCGACTACAGGTATTATCCTTACAAATCATTCAAAAAAACATGGACCCCATCCCACTGAAAAGGATAGTGTTTGAATGAATATATATTTTATTGGATACTTATCCTGAATACCGCTTGGGCACGAGCTTGTTTGTTGTGGCTGAATCCCTACTCTCCCTACGATCTGATGTGATTAATTGCATATACAATTTGACAAATTCATTCATTTAAAATACAAGTATAATTGATTGCGGCTTTTGTTTTATTGGGAAATGCAATTATTTCCCATGAAGAAAAATGGTTACTTAATTGTTGTTAATTGACCCATCCTTTTAACGTTCAATATTTCAACGTTTTCAGCGGAAGCGGCAAAGCAATGTATAAATATCCACGATGCATAAATTGTTCAATCATCCTTCAACGCTCACTACCAACGAAACGCTTTTTTCCCCCAGCGGCACTCAATCTTTTTCCCGGACGCAATAAAAAACATAGTGCCTATGATTATTAAATGCCAACTGCATTTTAATATCTATGCATCAATATGACCATAAACTTGGTCCACTGGTAGTGACAATGTGGTTGACTGGCTGGTCCATGTGTCATGACAAATGCTATCGATACAGGACATGGACCAATAAATTGCATTTGAAAACTCGGGCGAGTACGTGTTAATGGCAACATTTCTTATTGCTCCAGGCACGTTGCTGATACTTAAACACAATTGATTTATCCTTGACTTCTAGCTCACGACAGCAAAGATAGATGCATTCAATTATCTGTGAAGGAATCATTCTCACTAAAATGTATTTTTTTTTGTCAGCAAA
This sequence comes from Terebella lapidaria, assembly GCA_949152475.1. Classification (NCBI taxonomy): domain Eukaryota; kingdom Metazoa; phylum Annelida; class Polychaeta; order Terebellida; family Terebellidae; genus Terebella; species Terebella lapidaria. The sequence continues at coordinate 22,910,660 of OX424565.1, forward strand.
AAACCTATCATTAATGATCAAAAACAACAACACACAAGAGAAATACACAGACACAAATTGACGTCTGACAGAATCTCGATGCAATAATATAATTATATTGGAATTGTACTTCAAGCAGTACAATGGCGAAACAAAACCATTTACAAATATCAATTGCTTTTATATTTTATACTCTAATCTCCTAAAACTCGGTTACACCTTATTTTGCTCATAATTATTCTGATGCAAAATGATACCTTGTTTGACATTGCATGTTCCACCTCGGAGTCAAATGAAACTTTACTGCCAAATATCAGACTTCGATCTAAAAAAATTGTTAATCTGTCTTATACGCCAGAAATATCCAACATAATCATGCAACAACATCTGCATCTCCCGCCATATTTATTTCACCGGCTATACATCAAATTCGGATACATTAAGTGTGGTGTGGCACATACTAAAATATAGACACAGAGAAGTACAGATATACATATCAACATTCAATATATTTTATTTTTTTTTATTTTTTTTTTATTTATTTTTTTTTTTGAGCATTCATTGGGGTAGACAACCCTCCTGCTCCGGGGATTATTCTGCCCCATGGTACTGGACATTTTCTAGTCGTCCACTCTGCAGTGCGTGTAACAGTTCATAGCTGCTGGCGCCCTTTTTAGTCATACAGTTCGCGAGTTGATCGGAACCAGAGCACCATCGCACATCTGTTACTTCTCCGGATGATAGCAGTTCCTTGATTGCTGCGATGTCCAACCTCAATCTCTTGTCGTCGACAAGGCTTGTTGACCTGATTGCCTGGATGACGCTCTTGTTGTCGACAAAAGCCATGATTGGTAAGTCATTGGTGGATATGCCGACTATTTCTGCAAGCAACCTTTGAAGGTAGTAAGCTCCCTCGAGTCCTTCCTGGAGGCTGAGGGCTTCGGCCGCCAAGGTTGATCGCACAACTCTTTTTATCTTGGTCGACTGCCATGCCAGGGGGCATATGTTACCTTGTATGTCAACAAGGAATATCACGTGGGCTCCAACACTGCCTGTGCCATTGCATATATTAGCATGGGCAGCGTCAGTGAAAACAACAATTTTCCAGCCCACTTGACAGGATGACATTGCAGGGAAGAACAGTTTTGATTCTGCATTCTTGAGCTTCCTGATTGCTTTAGATGCCTCGATCAAGTCCTCTACAGTTCCTTGTTTCATTTTGGTGCTCAGTTCAATCAGCTGGAAAGCCAAGTCCGGTCTTGAGCTCTGGACAGCCCAGTTGAGCTGGCCGATGGTCTTTCTGAGGAGTTTTTGCTCTTTTCCTCCCAGATCTTGGTGTTTTTGCATAGCCCGCTCTGGGCTCAGTACTATGCTATCCATCTCCTCAGCATATTGTGTGTGGTCCAGTATGATCCCTGAGGCACTTTGCTTTATATGGACGCCAACATACTTGAAATTCCCAACTTCTAGTTTTCCGGCGAGAAAACGCTGGGTGAGATTGTTCATGACAGTATCCTCAAACTTGGATTCTCCAGCATGTAGAAAATCATCAATATGACAACAAATTAGGCCTTGTAGTTTTCCACTGGATTTCTTGAAGAACAGGGCTGGATCCAGTGGTGAGTGTGAGCATCCAAGGCCAAGCAAATACTGCTTCACACTTAGGTAAAACTGACGCGCCCCATCGTTTAACCCATAGAGGCAGCGTTTGAGCTTCCATATCACCCCGTCTGTCACATTAGCTTCTGCTGGTGGAGTGATGAACACATCTCTGTCTAGTGACATTCCCTGGAGGAAAGCTGATTTTATGTCTGTGGTTTTAACTGTCCATTTGCATGATGCAGCTACCGCCAGGAATACCCTCATCGCACTCCTCCCAATTGTTGGACTATCGGTTTGCATCGGAACCTCCTCTTCAAAGCCTCTGGCCACTAGACGAGCTTTCACCTTGTCACCTTTCGGGGTAAGGACCCATTTTGTAGAGACCACAGGCTGACCCACGTCCACAACTTCTTCATATGTATCAAATAACTTCAGTTTGCTAAGCTCTGCCGACTTAGCCTCCACACACTGTGGCTCATGGTGCCGTTGTCTGGGGATTATGACACCGAAGACTTCTTCGTCACTGCCGGGCTCTCTAGATCTCTGCCACTCAAGATTCTCCAAATCTATGCTCTTTTGCTCGTCTTTTAGCTGAACGTTATACCAATGTTTGTTTCTCCCTGTGGCTTTTCCTGCCCGACTCAGAACTGTGGCTTCGGTCCAATCTTTGTCGCCAATTTTTCTGAATTTGATTTCGTCACCAGTTTTGAGTGACGTTTTCACCTGCGAGTCATTGGGCCTCATATCTTCTCTCACGTCTTCTACTTGAGTTGTTGTATCGCTGGCTCGGATAATTTCTTCTAATCCATTTTCCTTAACATGGCTGGGATATTTTCTTTCTTCCGGTTTCTGGCTAGTGCTGGACTCGCACCCAGTGAGATCTGATGAAAACTCGAGTCCTGACTTCACAAGTCTGTTTGGTGATGCTCTTATGATCACACCACCATGCCGTACGAAAACCACGTGGCCGTCTTGGAACAGAACACGGGCAGGCCCCAACCATTTTTCATGACTTTCACGTTTGTAGTACACAACATCTCCATTGTTGTAATGTTCTTCGGCAGCTCTTATTTTGCATCGCAGGGCTCGCCGTACTCGTTCACTTGTTTCTGACTGGATGAAAGCTTCCCTGGCACTGTGGAGAGCATTCAGATGCTTTGCAAAGACTTCACTGGACGTGGAACCTTCTAGAGCTGGGGGTTTGTCAGTCATAACACTGGGCAAATTGGCATTTTGTCCAAACACTAGTTGATGACTGCTGTATCCATGACACATTTGAAGAGTGTTTTTTAGCCAGGAGGGCCCAACACAACAATACATCAAGGTCTGTCTCTGGGTTGTCCTCTTTCAACTTCAGCAGCATGTTGTCGATAACGGAATGGTTCCTTTCACATAGTCCATTCTGGAAAGGGCTCTCAGCTCCAGTTGTACATAACTTCACACCCAATGTACTTGCTACTTCTCTCATTTCCGCCGAATTGAATTCCCCACCATTGTCTGTCAGTATACTGTCCATGACGCCAAAGACCGAGACCCAGCACATCATTACCTTGTCAATAACATCTTTGGGTCGCTTTCTGGTTATGATTGCAGACATCGAGTATCGTGACCACATGTCGATCATGTGCAGAATCCACTGTGATCCCCATTTCTTTAAATCCATTGCCACTGTCTCATTAAATTGACGAGCCATGGGCACTGACACAGCTGGTTTTGGAGGTGTCCGCTTGAACTGTTTGCAGAGCTCACATCTTGAGTGTACTTTTGAGGACTGCTCTTGTAAATTCTCACTCCACACCCCAGCATCCTTCAGCAAAGTTTTCAGCTTTTCTTCAGGGGGGTGAGCAAATTGTCTGTGTAGTTTGAGAAGGACCCTGTATTTCTCAGTGTCATTTGATTTCTTGAGGTCAACTGCATAAATTTCCATTTTGTTCACTGCAATACCTTCATTCAGAATTGGGACGCAGTAATGCCCAGAAGTTGTCAGGTTCAAGACAACTGGCTCACCAAGAATTTCAGCCAAATCATTTTCTAAGTCCAGTCTGACACGAGCCTTTTTCATACTGTCCTTTGACAGGAGGAGGGGAATATTCGAATCAACAACATCTGTGGTAATTGAAACTCGATGCCCTGCGAGCACAGCTGGTATCTTGTATACGCCTTGAGACTTCAGTTGTTCCCCTCCACCAAATTTAAACACTTTCAAGCCTTGCCAGGAAGTCACCTTCTGTTGTTCTTCCTCGCTTAAACTGTCCAGATACGTCTCCAACCAGTGTACCCCACACACTGTGCTTGAGCAGGCAGAGTCAAGCACTGCACAGTTGACTGCGTCGCACATCAGCTGTGATATCTTGTCTCTGGGGTGTCCAGTCAAGAGAGCTACTTCATGTGTCGATGCGGATTCATTTCCACTCACAATGTTAACTTTGTTGATATTTTCCCAGCTATCAGGACAGTCGCTCATCAGGTGCCTGTATGATCCACAGGATTTGCATAACATTAATCTGCCATCATGACCGGAGGGATTCAGAGGTCTTGTTCTGGCATTCTGTACATGTTCATTTCTTGCCGCGCTTGTCATAGCCCCACGGCGACCTCTCCCCCCTCTCCAACTTCCTCGAGAGTACCGACCTGAATAATGCTGCCTACTGCTGTCCATCCCGAAGCCAGCTGCCAATGCAGCCTCATCTTCGGCCATCAGTGCTGGCTCAACTTTGATTGCTCGTGCAGTAATGCCATCATTCACACTGCTACCTCCAACTCCACTACCTTGTTCACCTTTGAATTTCATCAGGGACTTTTTGGCTTGGTCATACAACTCCTCTTTTTTCGAGTAATCCATGCCAGTTAGTACGAGCATCCGTTCATTCTTTGTGATGTTGGCCTTTTCCAGAAGCTTGAAACCAAGTATTGCTGGAGGGAGTTTCATGTCCAATTTAGCCATCTTGTTATACTTGTGATCAAACTTGCTGATATACTCAGTGATAGACTGGCTTGGTTCTCGACGAAGGTTTTCAAAATCTTCATACTTCTCTAAACTGTCAGTCAGTTCATCCTTACCCAGCTTACTGTCCAGGAATTTTATCAGGTTATCCAATCCATCATCATTCTGCAGAGTATCCAACTTCACTTCATCAAAAACTTTTTCACGGATCCCAGACTCATGGTCTTCTGGCAGACTTAGTGCCACAGCAATTCCCTGCTTCTTCTTTTCCACCTCAGTTATAATCCTCCATGCATTTAATTCTTGTTTATATCGTTCGTAACTCTTGCTAGTGAAAGATGGAGGTTGAATCTTCAGTGACATCTTCGCTTACCTCCAGGCTTCTGACAACGCTGTCTTCAATTTCCTCTATTATCGCCCACAAAAAACTTGCAACTTCGAGTGATATCCTGATATGACTGTCTCACGCCCAGTGGAAAAAACAACAGTACATACGCCCAGTCGACAACTGCACTTCACACGCTCTGCTACCACTGTTAATCTGTCTTATACGCCAGAAATATCCAACATAATCATGCAACAACATCTGCATCTCCCGCCATATTTATTTCACCGGCTATACATCAAATTCGGATACATTAAGTGTGGTGTGGCACATACTAAAATATAGACACAGAGAAGTACAGATATACATATCAACAAAAATGCAAGAGATGTCAAATTAATCCAATTTAAAATTTCAGCCCAAAAAAGAATTTGCGCATATTCTTGTAAATTGTCATGTTTACATCTACCTGAAAGGAAGGTGTTGTTGTACTTAGGACCAGAAGGCACATTGGCATGGATTGCACACAAACATGCTGGAGCTGCTCTCAAATAATTTCCCAGCTACAAGAACAAGCAAATGCACAAAAACTTGTGCGGACCAGGAATTCTAGGACAGGCAAATTTAACTTTGGGGTAGATTGCCACCTTTCAAGATCATTGTGAAACATAACCCAGAGTTTTCTTTCTGCAATAAGCAGTTTGATGTAATCCAGCTCTCGGATCTTTCCAAATCATACTGACCCGTCCAACGTTGCACACAGTGCCACGCCCCACCTGAAACAGCGTCAATAGGCAGTCAGAGTACAGTCAACAAGGTACTGATAAAGATCCTGATATTTACTTTTATCACACACTATAAACTACAATGCTATAGGACTCCAGAAGGTGTGATAACCTTTTCTGTATCACCCTACTTCAAATACAATCTGTATCACTCGCTGAGCCACATAGGACCGAAACTACTTTTTTACTGCAGATTACGTAAAGACCATTGTTACGTAAAAGAACAATGTTATGTACGTAAAGTAACCTACCAACCGAGAGTTACTTTCCTAGCTCAGACAGAGAGTGTAGAACACTCTGCTTGAGGTTTTTCGAAATCACGGGCATTGATATTTTAAAATTAATATTTTATCTTAATGATAATTATCAAATTTCGTATGATAACGACAGTATCCAAAATTATGTCTGAACAGTTGTGTGTGAGAAAATAAAAAACACGCTCGTGTGTTTTCCGCAAAAAGATATCGGTCGAGTTTGGTCTGGCGGAGGAATTCAGGATGCACGAGTCCGAAGGACGAGTGTATCCTGTGTTCATCCGCCAGACCAAACGAGACCGATATGGTTTTATATATGTATAGCTTGGATACCGCTGAGACTATGGTATCTTGTGAACTTTGATTTATTTCCGAACAACCTTCGATGTACTACGAAGGAACAAGTGTATGTACTCAAGCGCATCTCACATCCCCGATGATGGGAACGTTTACAATTCGATAATCTTACATTATACAGCCATAATACAGATTCTGGGTAGATTTTCATGCAAGGTTGTTCAAAATCGGGAAAAGTATGTATTTGTATACAAAAGTCTTGTAAAATAGACCTAAATTGTGTGAAAACTCTTGATGAAACTAAAATCTTTATGGGTTACGTATCATCTACGTTTCTATCTTCAAGGCAACCACTCACCAACTTTGCCGGCTCCCAGCAGGAGTCATCAAACCCCGGATTGTACCAGCCGGGCTGTTCCTCGTGTGTACACTTTCACGACCTGTCTGACACCTCTCCCCAGTCAGAGGAAAACAATAGATCTCGACCGCCCGCACTCCAGTTGTGGCCCATAACCTCGTATACCTGCATCAAGATTGGATAATAAAAACTCAAATAGTATAGTTTATTTTAATTTTTAACATTTCTTTTAAAGATCGGGCTACTGTTTTCATACACACGTTTGAGACAGATCTATGATTTTGGGAGCTGGCAAGTGAAATTTGGGTGGATCGTACCACATACTGCGCTTGAGCAATTAGCAGCAGCATGGAATTCGATTGACTTCTAATCATTAAAGCGACATTTGCACTTAGTTACTAATATTTTTCCGAATCGAAAAACCAGCTCAGTTGACAAAATTATATCAAAACAAATAAGCATGATCCCCAAAATCGCATACACATGGTTATATATGCGCTACTTCACCCGAAACAGAAGGCTGAAAGTGGTGTTTACATCAAGATTGACAGGCGCGCAAGTTTATGTTCATGTTTACATTGGAATCAGGTCTTTGGGAGAGGAATCCCTGACACGTCACACATTCAACCACGGTGGCCAGTCGTTCCGCTGTGTTGCTGGTAAGATATCGATTTTAGTATGGTTTGGGTCCGTGTCATTATAAACACACTGGATGCGCCTACGTTCCAACATTGCCCTAGTAAAGTGTGATAATTCATACATAAAATATTGGTGTACAACACCAGTTTCTCGGATTATTGATTTTTTCATGACATTGCTGAAAATTCGTTTTTTAAACTAGCAACAACGCGAAACGAATGGGCACCGTATGTGAGACATCAATACTCATGAATATGCAAATATCACGCATGGCCGCATACTAGGCCATCGAGTGAACCGAGGAAGTGACCGAGGAAATCCCTCGATATTTTAGCTTACAAAACCCGTGTTTGCTGTTCTATCGTCACTATTTTGCAACTGACATGTCTATCAGTTTATATGACTCAAAATATGCATAGGCCCAAAAAATATTCTGGAAAGTGGAAGGAAGTGAAAGAGCCGCTTTAATAATTTTGTTCATATAAATTTGATAGCACATGGCGTAGACATCTTGACTGAAGATGTGATATTTAACTAAACACGACTCGTGATCAAACACAATTCTATACCACAGGTATACAAAGTGAAGCATGGGTATGTTTCTAACTGGAAAATACCTCATATTGGGGGGGGGGGGGATTTTGATTATATCCAGCTCAATAGAGTATCATATTGTACAAATAATGGCTTTATTTTAATAGCCCGTCATCTGTAGCCCATTTTCCTTGAAAAGGCCATCAACAGGGAAGTCCACTTATCACATGAATGTAGGTATCAATCTATTACCACAAATACAGTAGATTTTGAAGATGCCAATAACAAACATAAAGTACAACATTTTGCAATAGAAACATAATAAGCATGATTATGTTTAAACTTCATTAAACTTTAAACCATGATTAAACTTCATGGTTGGTGTCGATAAATTATTTATATTTCCTAGGAAGAGGTTTTTATGTCAAATCTCACCGAGAACAGTCCATAATCAAATGGTTTTGTGGGAGAGTAACCCAACATAATTGTTACAAGGTAGTGTGGGCATACATGTATGTATTTGCTTCTCAATTCTTTCGCAAAACGGTGATTGACGAAAACATATTTACCTTATATCTAAGAAGAATATATTTGCATGAAAATTACAAACGACATAATAAATCAGTCAATAACTGTCACTTAGTACATCCGGAATGCTCACATCTTTGAGTCCCCAAAACTATTTTCAGCGACGTGTAGTTGAGTCACTGAAGAATACTTCATATGTGTTCGGGATCGTCATTCCCAGTATAGCAAGCACTTTTCATGATACAAATCAGAGAAAATTTAATATATATTGGTATTAAAGTACTGAAAGACTTATGGAATTTCAGGGTAACTAATTGTTCTTTAACAAGTGTCAACCATTCCTTAGTTTGTGACCCTGTTTCTCCGAAGCGACATGCAACATAGCACTCTCAATCAAGTAGTACATATGCCCCTGTTGGGATAAAGACAATCGATGATACCCATACATTTCAATTATAGTTAATCTCCAATTCATTCTGATCCCTAAAAAATACCTGAACTAATAAAATATTGAACTTCGCATATCACGCTTGGCAATCAGTAATTTAATTAAGAGCCCTGCCTCGGAATGAACATAAATAAGAGGATCGAGGTACAACAATATTGCTCAGTTGAAGCACACTAGTATAGAAATACAAACTGTAATGAACAAACCCTTTTATTGCTTTCGATTTATAAAATGTATATCGATCATTTATCATAAGAACAATTTCATGTCTTGGTGTCGAGCATTTAGTTATCATTTACTAAAATTTATCATCCTTTGTTCATGCCATATTTGTGCAAAATATTCTGTACCCTCCAGGAAATTCGTTAGAATATGGTGACTCGGTTACGACTGACCTCCGGGTAGTCTGGAATGGTGAAATATTTCCCTCGTACTCCGCTGATCACCCCCGCCAACCGTCTGCCCTCCACATAAATCTTCATGTGGTCATTGACTTGTACGAAAAACCGAACAACTCCTGAATCGGTTATGAGCATAAAATACAAATGTTGATGTGGAAAGTGCTTCTTTGTTATGATCATTTGATACCTATAAAGGTATTTTAGAGTAGATATTTGATGAATATTCGCAAAAGTTGATGTATGTGCAGTAAAAGACAACCAAGAGAAATGACATTTCTATCAGATACAACTTTACTATTTTCCGTATAAACAATATGCCCACCTGCTATGTCGAGGAATGCAAATATCAATATCACTGCCAGTAAAGTATATCTCCTGGTTGTCCAGTGCATGTTGATTTTGACGAATGAACAACAAAGAAGTGATCCTCACAGGATGCAAACGTCTTCCATCCAGTTACTTCATATTATTGAATGAATGAATCCCGCTTTGTCATTCAACAATTTGATGTTTCCTGCCTGTCTTGTGGAATGCTGAAAATTGCTATCCGCATGTGGAATACGCTTGATTTTGTGGTCATTTTGTGGTTATTCTCCTAATAGTAGCACGGCGAGCCGAAGCAAGACCTCCTGCAGCAGCGCGCGCAAAATGAGGTCAAACTAGAAGTCAAATTTGAGAAAATCACTCAATATTATACCTTTAGCCTTCAATCCCCTTTATTTCAAATAAAATAAAAGAGTGGATTGGAACACTCCAAGATCTTATTAGAAAGATATGAAGTGAATTACAACATGTACAAGGTTACACAAATTTAAAATATTTTGGGAAAAGTGGGAGGCGCTCTCCTATTAGGGCGCGTGCCACTATTAGGACCAATACGGTATAATCAATAAATGATATGTGCGAGAATGAGTGCGTAAAATTCACCAGTGACGTCACTCTGTTGTCAACGTGCTCGAATAGACCTACGTATTGGATATTTCCCAGTACATGCATCAGTAATAGTTAACCTATGCATGAATATTGATTAATACCTTCTCAGATATCACTTATTACGTATCACACCCAGGGTGCATGGATATACCTGCATACTATACAAAATTTCAAAATTACACAAAGGAACGAGTTTTACGCAGGATAATTGTACTGATTGAAAAAAAAAACTCTGTATAGTTTGTTCTACGTGCAGTAGGGACGTACAAATATCATGCAGTCAATATAGATATACCATAGATAATACAGTGGCTTGGATAACTTGCAAGGTATACAATTTCGTTCTGTATGACCTACATTTATAAATTACTTTTTTGTAAGTCGTCTCAAAGAATTATTGTTACATGACATAACTCGTAGCAAATCGATAGGTTTGAACAATGCACAAATGGCTATGTACTCGTTTCACTTATATGTAACGGATATATGTGTATACATGTACCGGATACATATAGAAACGAACGAGGGAGGGTATACATTCACCTTCCAAGAAATATCTAGATACTCTAAGAAACATTGAAAACTGTAGCACCTTTTCCAAAACACATTGTTGAATTAATGGGTAAAAAACACGTACTGCTTCTGATCATCTTGATATACTACGAGTACTAGTCAGTAATTTCAGCACAAAAGTTCGATCAAAGTTCAATAACTCCCTCCTCACAATCATGCAGTAAGACATCCGACCATCCAGGGATCGGTCTTTACCCTAGATACGTTACACCTGCATTCAGATCAGCACCTAAGTATACTCAGATTTGCATACAACCAGCATTGTATATGGTATGAGACATGCGATTATCTGTGGGGAGTCAACAAAGGTCACAATTGCGTAATAGTTGAAGTTTTCAGCTTGAAACTTATTGACATGTGCACTAATTCAGTGCCATAAAATGCAATCCCGAATCATTCACTTTCCGTTGAAAAAGTGTGTACGAACAGAAAGTTAGTACAAACAATTTCCGGAGGTTTTAATGCGACAACTCGATGCGCATCATTCTAAATGAAATGAGCGAGGGAGTCAGGATGTGTCACAAAGTGGAATCGACATGTAGTGGCTATGGTAAATGGCAATTTCATGGGAAATTATCGACCATGTCGCTTTGGTAACTTCCTCCAGGATCCATGAAGGAGACTCAGACAGAAAAGCCCGACATCACCTGCTAAAGCCCCATGAATAATGCAACAAGTGCATTCTGCCTCTGTAGTCAGTCACGGTAAACACTGATAAACCTATTTCAATGGTATCAGATAGATTCGAGGTAAGTGCATGCTTGTTACTTCCCATGTAATGAAGACTCAAATGTAAAACGATGATGCATAAATTTGTGTCATCGTATAATTTCTGTCAAAGACAAAATTTATTGCGCAGCCACCAGGAATACAGGATATCACGCTGGGATTGTGTTGTTTGTGTCATTTATATTGTGTGGGGTCGCCTTCGCGTCATTCAGACATAGAACCAATATATGCTCTTCATTAGAAGCTATGTTGTCTTGTGTAATGCCTGGGTCACATTTGCACAGGTCGCCGGCCGATGTAGGGACATCGGTGATAATTTGTCAGGCATCTTTCTCCGCTATATGACCGCTATAGTCACCTACGATCGCGTGTCTTCACCGGGTCCGTCCAAATTTTAAGAATTTCAAGAAAGACTGGCCAACCAACGATGCCCTACCGGAGACCACATGATACCCTACTGGTACCTGCTCGGTGACCGTCTGATATGTACAAATCGGCCGACTATCTGAAGGGCACCTTCCGGACATTCATCGGCGCCCGGCAGGATACTCTGCGGTGATCGCCTGGTGAACTGCCCACATTGGTCGGCCGAAAAATTTGGTCGATTCCCTCGGCACCTGATGGGCATCTGAAGGGGCTCTGGCCGGTCACCGGCAGACGTGCAAGCGATTCACCACCGATGTAATTTTTGCCAACGGTCGCCGGTCCGATGCCTCTACCGACGTGTCTATGATGTCCGATTGTGGCCAGATGGTCACGGATGATCCTCAGGTGCTCGGTGGGTGACCGGCCGAAATGGCCAAATTTTCGGGCATCGTATTCTCATCGGCGAAGTCATCGGTGCAAATGTGACCTAGGCATTATTTGTTGACTACATTTAGATATCTGATAAATATGTACATAGTTCATTGGTGCCCAAATTTTGGTGATATTCCCTTGGACAAGTACAACATATTATGCTTATCTTCCGATAAAACTATGTGCAACACGTCGTGAGTTAAGTAAAGTAAAACATATAAAAAATATTTCTATAATAGTTTTCTGATGTATATTTCGATGTATCTTCAATACCTGAAGTTCATGCAAAGAATGAGTGGATAAATAAAACGCACTCCAACAAGACTTCTCCCATTGCCTCACCATTTCAAATGGTGAAAGTACTAAGAGCCTGATTTCATATAACTGAAGTCATATACTAGTAAATTATATTTCCTTTGAATGAATCACGTGCGTGTCAATCAGCTTAGAAACATTGATTCACATACATACAATTACTTGAAGTGCAGCAGGAATATTTGTTGCAGAATACAAGGAAAAGTTGTTTTGGAATGTTTTTTTTTCTGACATGGCTTTGATTCTCCAGTGGTCTTTCTCCATGGAAGATTGATGATTCTAATGTGTATTCGCATGAGCGAATGTAATGCGATTGACCAGTTCAAACTCAAATTATCTAAGCCTACTGGTGTGCTGATGGATTCAGCTGAAATCCGATTGAAGAAAATGCTGAGCCTGAGCCATGACGTCCGACTCGATCTGAATACGTGCGTGGTGAATGACCAGCTCTTTGCTAGATTTGTGACGCACCAACTACTTTATCTTACACCAAGGTCGGTCGTCATTCGTACTTATTAACATTCACAATCTGCAAATAGATGGGCATAAAATACCAATAGATTGTTCTACTTATAATGTGCCAACAAGAGCTGTGTTTTTATCAATTGCTGCGAAATGAACTTTACGATTCGTCACGTGGATTCAAATACAATAATCAGGGGGCAACTGTTGTTCTTTTGGATATTCATTTAAACGAAAGCTATAAATTTAATACAAAAATATGTGAAACTATAACTTTGATTTCTTCAACTCGTTCACAATGTTTTTGTTCATAGTTTTACGATGCTAGATGCTAGGCAACTTTCCCTGGGAATCGGCAGGGTTTTTCTGCTGCCAATTTTCAGATTTCAAACGCAAAAATTCGCAAAAAGTTGTTGATTTTTTTTTTTTGTAAAACATTTATTCTCATGAAATATCAAATACACAAGCTTTACACAATACATATGAATGATACGATGGAGTAAAATACAATACAAACATTACACAAAAGTATACAAGTGTTTTAACATTTGGTCACATTTGAAACATTGTTCATATTATTACATACGAGTTTATTATACAAAGTGAACATTTAATTTAAAATCGAGTTTTAAGTTTGATTGGTGTGACAAGAGTATATTTACACATCCATTTTTTGATATTCGCCTGACAGTAATTGCTGGGATGATTGTGTTTACTACGAATCCGAATGACATAATACTTATAACTATATTAAAACAAACCATGACATTATTAATATCTGATTCTTCGAAGCCAGTTATTTTAGTACCAGTGTTTTACTTTAGGTATATCTGAAATTGTAGAATTGTTAAATTGTCAAATTGTTGAATTAAAGTTTTGAATTCCAGCCGAAAAGGGACATCAGGATTCTGGTGTAGTTAGTCGTGTTCATATCCTTCAGGAATGAAAGTATTGTTGTAATTTTGAACCATAAAACATATCAACATGTTAATCTCAAAGATTTTCCAGCATGGGAAGCAAGCAAACGTACAAAATGATGTTCAGGTGCCAAGATTCCACGTTGGACAACAAAATAATATGGAATCGATTACAAAAGTTGTTACTTTCGAGCTAAACGTATGAAGCTTGGCAAGGAATAGCTGTTTGATTTCCAGATAAGATGTGTCGTTCAATCTCTTTGCACTAGACAGAAATTAATGTTATGATCCCTGGACGCATAATCCAATCTATGTTCTCAAGTCTGTTTAATAAAACTATCACTTTCTGTTTTAACGAATAATCTGAAGTATAACGATATATATGCAACCTTTTTTTGTGAATGATCGGTGGTGTGATGAAAATGGCATATGATAGTATACAGTTCATTGCTGATAACTCTATATAATGACAGCAAAATGCTAAGATAACTTAATTGCCAATGTTATTGCTATTGCCAATGTGGCAGGTAGGTATATCATGGGTCACCGTTTGTGTAACCGGCGGTGGATTATCAGCAATTTAACTCGGGTGGTCATTCCCGCCTCTTGTCTTTGTGTGCTTTTGGCGCGCAATTACTGCTCTTATAAATTCAAGTTGCGCACATTACCTGCGTCATTTCGTATTGGGACACTAAAAAGAGCAAAGATAACTTACCGACTCTTGGACATGGACTCGGCCGACTAACGGACAACAAATCTATGCTGTTCAGTGTCCCAATACGAAATGACGCAGGTAATGTGCGCAACTTGAATTTATAAGAGCAGTAATTGCGCGCCAAAAGCACACAAAGACAAGAGGCGGGAATGACCACCCGAGTTAAATTGCTGATAATCCACCGCCGGTTACACAAACGGTGACCCACGATATACCTACCTGCCACACGCTTCCCTCCTAGAATGGTGGCGTCCCGTCACTACTACTTAGTAACGACGATGTCAATCATGGCTTTGCACAAAGAGCCTTCCCTACCTTTGAATGTTGACTCTGAAGCCAGTGATTTCAGAACTTTGATTTTACTTATCCATTCGGGTTCTTGTGATACCTGTCCAGATGTTTGTTGCATGACATAGGCATCGTCTCTCATCCAAGACGGAGGTCTCCGCTGCCGATTAGATCGCCTAAGTGGTACAGGTGATGCGACTGGCTCTGGGATACCTGGATCAGACTCTGAACTCACGGAACCTGTATCAGACACTTGGGCTTCTGGTGGTTCCTGATTACCGCCAGACACCTGACCCACCTCTGCTTCAGAACCCTCTTCAGACAGTTCTTGAGCCTCCACACCACTTACCTCCTCCACATACATGTCTTGTGATTCACTGTCTGACGAGTCTGACGATGTGTCATGTGGATTATCACTCACCTGTTTGGATTCTCTCGACCTTGACTGCTTTGGCTTGCTGCCACCCTTACCCATGGATGTGCATGTGTATTGTACTATTTGGGATATGGCGCATGTTACAGTGTTATAGTTTTTATGAACGGACTTTGGTATCAATGATATTCACTAATTGTTTGGGATGCCTATTTTACAGAGGCAATTCTAAGCCCAAGACTATTGAGGTGAAATCTAAACTCAAGGACATGGTATATCCCGCACTGTGGAACCAGTCATCTATTCGTTTTTATCTTGCAACTCTATTGATTACAATTGCCTGGATTTCATAACACAAATTAATGTCTTGACACTTACCTGTGCATTATTGATAGCGCGTTCGAAAGGGATAGCTGTTACATGACATATAGTACGGCACAGTTACATACTGGAATTAATCATTTGGACTGAGCAATCCCCCGCGACAGTGATGTTTCATCCGGATTGTTTCTGACTTAATTTCACGCCGCGTTCACAAGATGGGGTCAGCACGAACGATCGTAAGATAGGAGTATATTCAATAGCAGAATGGTACCCAAAGCTGATACAGATTCATTAGGAATAATACCGGATATAATACTGGTATCATGATAGTATTAGGTTGACAAAGTCAGGTTAAAGCAAGTCCGGCGTAAAATCTGAAAAAAAGCCAACCGAGTTATCATGGTTGTTTGTTACATATGCATATTTTAACATACATGTAGACAGAAAAAAGACCGTCCTATGCTCATGACTTAAAGACTAAACCCTACCAAAAAAATAATTACCTTGGTGAATAAAATGACATAGACAAATATTGAACTTGTAAAATTCGCTGCCTCATAAAATGTTTTTTAAGTATATACAGCTACGCTCCAAGTAGGCTGGTTCCATTATTTTTAAATTGTGCATTACTCCTCGTTTGGATGCCACACCAGAAAACATCTCACCTACTCTATGAGTTTTGAAGCATTACTATTATTCTTAAAAACTATCCTAAAAACTATATCGGCTGATTTCAAAGACTTGAGTAATATAATGATTTAGATGTTGATATTGAATTATATCATTGGATAAACAGATTGGCCCACAGTCCATATATAGTTTGAAGCAAAATGATTTGACAAAACATAAGTAACTAGATGCATGTAACAGCGATGCAATACAAGATATAAATCAGATCCATATGTGTCATTGTCATGTTGCAATATCACATGTTTCTTTGTTATCAGGCCTACTAATAATATATAATAACATTACATCACTCCTTCAAAAAGCTGTTGGCATTCTCAATTGGGTGTAATGAAAATGACATTGGGCCACGAACTGCTCTTTGCTTTGACCTTGTATTTCAAATGTTGATCACAAAATTTAAATACTGAAAAGCTTCCACGTAACAGCGCGTACTTGTTGATTGCACGTGACACAAGCTCAATTCAGTGAGTTTTATATTGATGGAACCCATGGTCTCGAGTGAACTCAAGCACGCGGCATTGACTGCATTACATAGAACTTTGTGAATAGTTCAGTTTGGTGATGAACATACAATGCAAAGTCAATGGGAACAAACATCCTTGGCCAGTTTTATTACACCATGTGAAAATGCTATGTAAGCTAGAAGAGTCGTGTAAGGTTCCATCATTGGTAGGGAACAACGTGAAGGCAGGTGCATATATTTACCGCACAATAAAAAATGCCACATTATACAAATAGGCCGAAGGCCGCGAGCAATAGATCACCTGAACACTACCTCAAACTGTTACACGGGACACCAGTCAATATTTGTTTTTAGTAAATTTTATAATATCATGTCTCAGGTACATTTATGACTCAAGGTAATTTGTAGCTGGTAAATATAAGGAGCAGCTACAAATGACAATCTTAATTTCGAAACTAACGTCATTTGCCAACTTAATAGGAAGCAGTCACTAGTCCTATGTTGTGTTGCCCGGGTGCCGAATCATCGGAATGTTGCCCGGTCACTAGTCCTACGTCTTGTTGCCCGGGTGCTGAATCATCGGTATGTTGTCCGGCAAAACAAGCAGGTAGTCGACCATATGACGGCTACTGACCAATGGCAAGCCAGCTTGTGGTCATAGCAGTTACTAAATGGATCTAATATTATCATGTACAATGTATTGCATGTTTTTTTTACTTGCGTGTTGTTTACCTACAATTTTGCCAAATCAATTTGGTAATTCAATATTAATGGAATTAGCATTAATGATTTTACCAATTCAATTTGCAATTCAATATAATTAATCAGCATTAATGGAGCTATTATAAGTATTACATAGAAACATGTACCATATTTACAACATTTCGCCATGCTAATTATTTTGGTAGCACAGTTTTATGGTAAATTTCATAATAAATAATAATCGTGATGTCACAAAATCTAAAATTGCTTTCTGTATTTTACACATACTTGTACTTGCTTCAATGCAACTGTGTAAGCATAATATCGTTAATATACCAAATTATATCCAGCTTCAAGTTATAACGAATCTGTATCAGCTTTGGCTATTCTTCTGCTGTTGGATATCTCTGACTTACGACCGTTCGTGCTGACCCCATGTTGTTAATGTGGCATATAATTAAGTCGGAAACAATCCGGATGAACAAGCAATGTTGATGGAGATTACTCCGTGCAAAGAATTATTCTCAGTATGTAACTATGCAGTGATATATGTCATGTAACAGTTATCCCGTTTGAATGCGATATGTGGCGCTATGAATAACCCACGGCTAAGTGTCCATGCAGGTATTGGTGAGGTATGGAATCCGATACCAGCCACAACCGCAATTCGAATCAATAGAGATAACAGAAAAAAGCTATATGGCAGGAACTGTGATGCGGGATATAATATGACCTTTAGATGAGGTTTCTTCCAATATACTTGGACTTAAAATTGCGTATTAACTTTAGTTTAAAACCATAATGCAACGACACTGAACGTCATCATGGAAGAGCTCAAGAACCTTCACATGGGAGTATAATGGCGATTTCTTCTTAAATTCCATACTTTTTTGCTCGAAGAAGGCAATCTACCCCAAATTATTATTTTTTGTCGCTTCGTAGAATTTCAGCATCCAAACATTATTTTGTGTGTTTGCTTTGCTTTTCGTGCTGGGTAATCTTTTGAGATATGCATGTTTGGCTAGAATACATCTACGTATGTCTTCTGGTTCAAAATTGAAACAATGCTCCGACTTCTGGTTAAATAAACACGACTGAATTTCCGATATATGCTCAGATTCCCGAGGCCTGGTTAGGATCTGGAATTTAACACAGTTGTAGTTCTAATTGGCCACTTTTTGAATTGTTGTGGTAGAAATCCTAATTTGTTGAAATCTGCCATTCGGCTTGGGGAAATATGCCAAGTTATAACCTGATAGCATTTGGCATCACAGAAAAAATAAGAACTATGTGAATGAGTTGAAAAAATTAGATGTGTAGTACATTTGTGTGTTTCAAATATTATTTGTAGGTAACATTTGCCCACAGATTATCACGTTCGAATCGACGATTCGAAGTCTCGTTTTCCAAATGTGAAACTCGTCGGGCAGCAATTGATGAACAGTCGGGATTTATTTGATACCATTCGGTAAATGATGACTAAATTCGCATTTTTTCTGTCTTTTTTTCCCCCCAAATAGTGCCGAGCGATGAAATCCATTTTCTAATCCATTTTTGTCGGTAGATCTACTTGGAAATTTGTATATGTTTTTGGCAGATTGCAGAGGATGTAAATAAGTACGATTAACGACCGACTTTGGTGTAAGATACATTAATTGGTGCGAAGATCAAGCCATTCACCACGCAAGTATGCAACTTCGAGATAAAACCAATATCAAGTCGGACGTCATGGTTCATGTTCAACATTTTCTGCAATCGGATTCACCTGAGCCATAAGCATACCAGTAGGTTTGGACAAAGCAGAATGTACAATCAGAATTTGAAGTGGTCGGCCTCCTGAGCTCTCAATAAATCACACATTATAATAACTGATAACTGATCTGCTATGCATGTGTAGTAATTTTAGCGACTGTTACTCCCGTCCCTCCCGCGCACTACACATTTCCACAACAAACATTCATTCTGCATGACTTACATACAGGACAAGTACACACTATACGATCACAAGCATAAACTCCATGTAGTCATGGTTACATACACAGGTCAAACCACGCACCTGCGGCCCCGCTAGCTCAGTACACTCGGCCCCGTTTACCCGACCTTGACCTTCACATGCACTGACTTCTAAACATAGAACTTGACACACATACTCCATACATCACGTGCACACATACAGGCATTCCAAGTATTGACACGAGCCGGGGAAACCCACTTTCCCGGTGACATCAGCGCATTGCACCACACATTCAACCTATCACAACACCGCTTACACTTGGCGGGAAATTACACAGCCACATGGTCCCTCGGCCCCAGTCTACTGCGCAGAAGAGTAGTGAAAATCCCAGTGACAGGACGTATATACAAGAGCTCCTGTGAGACTGTCGATATTAATATACGAACTGAATTCAAGTGATATATAATCTATCGGATATATGTGCAAGTTGTATAAAGGACTATACTAGGAATATAGAAATATAGACTGGGATATCACCCGACGTAGGTGAGAGTGCGACCCTGATTGTGAGTGATTGATCATCAGTCTTTATCACCACAATAAACAGTTAAATTGAAACTGCCGGCTTATTGTATCACACGACGACCCAGTTAAACCGGCTTAATATCGGCCGTGAACGATATTCTTCACATTGGCGCCGTTCGACCAGGATCTGAGCTAGTCTCGGATTATCGACCCAGACCTGACCGGCATTGATGGCATTGGCCCCGGGAGCCTCCCGCGGTGAGCCACTCGACCCTACGGATGATGAAGTGACGATCAATCCGAATTCGGCCTTCCGACCTTCCGGCCCTCGCTCAGTTGCCATGAGCGATACAGTTCCACTGTCGCAGGAGCAACAACCGTCCGGCCTTTTCGACTCCATTGGCGACCATTCGTCCCTGAGATCGTTTTCGCCGCCTACCGACCTGGTGCAGGAGTTCCTAGACGAAGACCCGCTCGCGCCGTCACATACAGTAAGTGACATTCTGCGTGCACACGCTAGAGCGTACTCGGCCACGCCCGCTAGAGCGACCCAGAAAAGTGACTTTGCCGACAGAAACTATACGCGCTCACGTCAAAGAGCGAGCGTAGATTGTGATATCGACCCAGAACAATTAGCAGTGGACGTTCGGCCGGTAACCATAGACACGTCAATGGTTACGCACCCACCAAGTAACTCTCGGATACGACAGTGGGTTTGTCAGTCTGACAATGTTCCGGAATCGACCCCGCCGAACGCTTATTCGGCCAATCGACCCCTGGCGCCGTCCATGACGCCGAGACAACACGGCCCCGCGCCAGAAATGTACTCACGCATACCGACCGAGCCTACGGTGGTAGAGTACACACGACCCAGCCAGACGGGAGCGACATCCGAAGACATCCTGATGACGACCGCTACCCGGATCGCGACGCCGCTACGACAACAACGACCCAGCGACACAATGGCGGAACCTCGCGCCACCATGCGACAAGCGCGACCCCGACAAGCACCCTCGACATCAAGTCGCCGACCCTGCGACCCCGACACGCCGACTTCCGACACACGCGCTCCCGCGCCGACCACGCACCGACCATCGCCGACTACCGGAGAACAACCGCGCTTCGATCCGTCGCAAGATCAAGTTGTGTCTGCTCCGGCAGAAAGTGTTGTGCAAATGATCGGACCTCCGATCTCACAATCAGTCGGAAACACCAACGGATATGGTGTACCGCCAGTCGGATACCCTGGCGCAACAAGCGGTGTTCCAAATGGAGTAGCTGTCGGATACTATTCACCGCATGTCGGCTACGCGAACCCACCGCCTGGATATGGTGGCGTTCCCAGCGTGATCGCTGACACCGGCTATCATGGTACACAACCCGGATTAGTGTACCATGGTGTATGCCCGGATGGATCGGTATACCGATATCCACCACCGGCTGTATTCCCACCCTCAGTCGGGATACCATGGGTGACGCCTCCATACAGTCAACCGGCCCCCGCTGCACAAGCACCACACGACCCCAGCCACACGACGGCACCACCCGCCGCATCGCTTGCCGTCTCCGCGACGACAGCACCGACCGCCCCCGCTAACGCGACCCCGATCGGCCCAGATACGACGGCTCCGGCGACTTCGGCTGTTCCGACTCCGACGGCCACTACAGCGACTACACCAGTTGCGGTGAGTGTTGACACGCCCACGCCACAGAGACTCACGTCTGAGCCCCAAACGTTGGCTATGGCTAAAATGGCTCAATGGCGTGCGACCTTTAAGGAGGGCAATCTCACTCAATACGTTCGGAGTTTCGAACAATTCGCTGCGGCCTTCACTTACTCCGACCTCAACAAGACGACGACCTTCCGGAGCACGCTACGCGGCCGCGCTGAAGCGCTAGCTCTAAATATCCCGGTCGCAACTCCCTGGGGAGAGTTCCGTCGCCAACTCCTAGAGGGCTGGGAACCCGAGCCCCGTCGACAGTCCAAACGGGACGATTTCCCGTTCCTCAAGCGGGAACGAAAAGAGGACGCGGAACACTACATGGAGCGACTCCAGGCCCTGGCGGAGCAAGTGTTCGATGACGTTACGCCAACGTCGCGGCAACGAACTGTAATTGCGCAATTCGTGAACGGCCAACCCGACCCCATTGCCGATAAACTGTGTGCCCTCACTTTTAACAGTTACAGTGAGGCACTTACGGCCGTTCTCAAGGTAGAGAGTCGTCAACAGAGGACAGCCAGAGATCGACATCGAGGCACACGACGTGCTGACATTTCCGCAAGCGGATACGCGGAAGACGACCCTGTCAATGAGGAACTGTCCTGTGCCATGGGACAAGTCACTCAGGGGGAAACACTAACCCCAGAGCAAATTGCGGCCTACTACGACCCCGCGGACAGTGACACTACCGGCCTACAAGGTTGCGACGAACACTCAGTGCCAACCAGCTCACGCGAGTGGGTGGCCGAAGCCTTCCAGTGTGTCCTTAGTGACGAGAATGGACTATGCGAGGAAACGGCTATCTTCTCTGTCCTACGAACAACGGCCCCGATGAAAGGTGATCGACCCCCGCAACCCGGACGACCCATGGTGTGCTTCTTTTGCAAGAAGCCCGGCCATCGCTGGATGCGGTGCTTTCGGCTTAAGGATGTGCTAGTACGTAACGGCATGAAACCGCTAGCATTTCGGCCCAATGGTCCCGGTACTGACAGAAGGACAGCTCAAGTGTTGTCAGTACCTAACCAAACCGGTAACCAAACTAAACCGGCCCCACCAACACCTCCGACCCCGTCGTCAAACCAGTAGGGGAAGGTGCTGAGGAGCAAGGACCTTCCAGACAACAGGACAACGTTCCCCGCTCCACATCTGCGGTTGTCACGACTACTGTACCGGTAACGACACCAATAACGACCCCGCAGCCGGCCCAGCCCACACCTCAGCTCCTTGAAGGGGTGTGTACAAAATGTCAAGCTCCGACCCCGAAATCGGCCTCTTTTCATGAAGGGGTGTCCGCACCGCGGCCACAGCGACCACCACGTGGAGACCGTCGTCCTGAAGGGGTGTCACCCCCGACCGCCAACGGCACCGGAACGGACAGCATGTCCGAGATCGAGTGGATCTCCGACGACGGAGGATTCTACGCTTTTCCGAGTGGACCGGAATCCAAACTGCCGCCTCTGCACACACTCTTCCGGCCACCGCTAGACGACCCCGAAATTCCGGCTGTCATCAACAACTCCAGCGCCACCAATCACAAATGCTGGAAGTTGCCGGTACACGTCGGAAACAAGACGATAAAGGCTGTACTCGACTCCGGAGCGCAGATCTCCCTGCTCCGACGCGATCAGCTACGTCACGTCCCCGCTGACCAGCGACATTTGCGGTCTACTTCGGCTATTATTCGTGACGTCACCGGACAGTCAAGCCCGATCGATGGACTGATCGACCTCTCAATACAGGTCGGAACTAACCATATGGTCGTAACCTTTTGTGTGGCTGACATACATGACGACATGATTCTCGGCATGAACTTTTTTCGGCAAGCTCACGCTGTAGTGAATTACGGTGAAGGGACGATACAGGTACACAAAGAAATCCTGTTCGCACATAAAGACATTGAGGCCAATGTTGTCAGAATGGCCGTGCGACGAGCTGTCACCGTCCCCGCACGCAGCGAAGCAATAGTGGAGCTGGTCCCGACTTCCCGAGTTCGAGTTCGACAACACCCGAGGATAGTCCAGCCACTTACGACCTTTCCCGAGGAAACCGACCTCATCATGGGGAGAACACTTACGACCCTGAATCGGCAGTGCGTAAAGGTGTCGGTAGTCAATCCAGCGGATACCGGCATTACGCTCACCCGTTCCGACCCTGTCGCCATAGCAAGCCCTGTCGAAAGTGTCGTCGGAGCCCTGCCACGACCCGGAGAGGAGCCCGACCCGGCCACGGTAGACGCCAGTCACTACCGCGACCTGCCGCCACATCTACAAGAAATGGTGGATCGCGCCGGACTAGCGCCGGAACAGCATCGGCGTTGCGCCAACCTGGTTCACCAATACCAGGACACATTTATGCACCCAGACGGCCAACTGGGACGGACCCAAGTCGTCCAGCATAGAATCGACACCGGCAACTCGGCCCCAATTCGACAACGACACCGACGCGTCCCTCAGGCGCAGCAAAGCATCATCGACGAGGAGATCGACAAGATGCTCCGCTTGGGGTGTATTGAGCCGTCCGATTCGCCCTGGAGCGCACAGGTAGTGCTCGTGCGGAAGAAGAACGGACAAGTACGCTTCTGTGTCGACTATCGGCTCCTGAATGACGTCACCCGCAAGGATTCGTATCCCTTGCCCAACATTCAGGACACTCATGACGCCCTGGCAGGCGCCAACTACTTCTCGGCCCTAGACCTGGCCTCTGGCTACTGGCAGGTTGAAGTCGACCCCAGCGACAGACCGAAGACTGCCTTCGCCACAAGGAAGGGACTCTATCAGTTTAAGGTCATGCCATTCGGCCTTAGCAACGCCCCGGCAACCTTCGAACGGCTTATGGAGACCATACTCCGTGGTTACTTGTGGACCCGGTGTATGTGCTATCTCGACGACGTGATAGCTTACGGCAGAACATTCGATCAGGCACTCGCAAACCTGGAGGCGGTCCTGGATCGAATCAGATCGGCAGGCCTGAAACTTCAGCCCAAGAAGTGTGAGTTGTTCCAACGGGAAATCTTGTACTTAGGGTTCATAGTGAGCGGCCAAGGAATCCGAGTCGACCCCAACAAAGTCAAAGCCATCAGAGAATGGCCGACCCCGTGCGAGATCACCGACGTCAGGGCTTTCCTTGGTTTCGCCAACTACCACAGGCGATTCATCAAGGACTACGCTGAGATCGCTGAACCTCTCGTAGCGCTTACCCGAGGTGAATGCCACTTCACTTGGGGACCGGCCCAGCGACGAGCTTTCCAGCGACTCCGCGACGCCCTCATCAAGGCGCCCAAGCTCGCTCATCCGACCCAGAATCCGGAGGACTACTTCATCCTCGATACGGATGCAAGCGGCTTTGCTGTGGGAGGAGCCCTCTCACAAAGGGTTAACGGGAAGGAGATCCCCATCGGGTTCGCCAGCAAGACCCTGTCCCGAACCCAGCGGAACTATTGCACCACCTATCGGGAACTACTGGCAGTAGTTGAGATGGTGCAACACTATCGGCACTACCTCTGGGGTAGGAAATTCCTCCTCCGAACCGACCATAGCTCGCTAAGGTGGCTGAAAAATTACAGCGACGCCGACGGCATGCTCGCTAGGTGGCTCGCCAAGCTACAGCAGTATGACTTTCGGATAGAGCATCGACCCGGAAAATTACACGGTAACGCCGACGGCTTGTCACGGTGCCACAGTTGCAAACACCAAGACTGTCCCGGACGACTCGTCACACCTTCGACCGACCCAGAAACAAGTTCCGGAGAACTTCCAGTTCGTCGGATAACTGTTGTTCCGACCCAGACAAGGGCAGACCTCCTGGACAGTGATTCGATAACATCACCGGTCTTGCCCCAGCTAGTTTCGGCACGCCAAGTTGTTCGAGTCCGTGCTTTGGACGCCACACTTGATGGACAAAAGTGGCTTTCGGACTATTCGACCCAGGACATTGTCGCAGCACAGCAAGCCGACCCCAGCGTCGGAAAAGTGCGGCAATGGATACTAGCCGGCACCAAGCCTGACTCGCGAGAAGTCGCCCGCCAAGGAGAGGAGGTAAAGACACTTGTTTCTCGCTGGAACCTCCTGGCGTTACAAGACGGAGTGCTGGTTCGACATATAAAACCCGACCCCGCTGGACGGCCCGTGGTGCAAACCGTGCTCCCCGTAGCACTCAGGACACAAGTTCTGCACCAGCTACACGACCTCAAGATTGTCGGACATCTCGGCATACAGCGTACCATCGAAAGAGTCAGGCGCCGATTCTACTGGCCCGGCTTGGCGCTGGACGTCGCCCGCTGGTGTGCCCGCTGCCCGCAATGTGTGACCCGCAAGGGTAAACCGGCCCCAAAAAGATCGCCCCTGACACAGCTACCGACAGGAGCGCCGTTCGACAGAATAGCGATGGACATCCTCGACACCCACAAGGTCACGGGGAGAGGCTATCGGTATGTACTAGTCGTGTCGGACTACTTTACGAAGTATACTGACGCTTTTCCGCTACGGCGACATACGGCCAAAAATGTTGCCGACACCCTGGTGAATCGGTGGATAGTCTACCACGGTGTCCCCAAAGCGGTCCATAGCGATCAAGGTACTGAGTTTGAGTCGTCCCTGTTCCGGCATGTTGTGCGTCTACTGGGCGCTAAGAAGATTCGTACGACCCCATACCGACCCCAGAGCGACGGCCAAGTTGAGCGATTCAACAGGACATTGCTCAACATGCTGAGTGCGTTCGTCAGCGATCGTGCAAACGATTGGGACTTGCACCTGCCATATGTGTTAATGGCCTATCGAACCTCAGTACACTCGTCCACGGGATGCACCCCGCATCTGATGGTGTATGGACACGAGTGTAACTTGCCAGTCGACCTCATGTTTCCGACCTACGACCCTGAGCCTCTACCTCCGTGTGGTCCGGAGTATGTGGAGTATTTGCGGCAAGCCATCAGAACGGCCCACGGTTTCGCCCAAGACCATCTCGAGAAAGCGGCAATTCGGCAAAAGATGGGTTATGACGCCCACGCGAAACCACGACCCCAGTTTCAACCAGGCGAACTGGTCCGGTATTATTATCTGCCACTCACGCAGAATAATAAGTTCGCTCGGCCCTGGACTGGTCCCTGGAGGATCATCGACCGTGTAACCGAGGTGGATTACCGAATCGCCCTGGTTTCCAACCCTCGGAACACTCGTGTTGTTCATCTGGATGTGCTCAAGCCATACGAAGGTGACAACCAAGCGGCCCACATCTACTCCGACCCTGTACGACCCACGTCGTCGTCAAGCAAGTCCGACCCAGAACAGTCAACCGACCCCATGGAACTTCTCAAGGAGTTCTATTACCCTTGGGAGGTAACAGTCCAAGATCGGCATACCGATTCAGACCAAACAGCAGAGTCTGATTCGCAAACGACCCAGGATCGTCAATCGCGATCTCCGACTTCATCCGGCTCAAGTCGACATCGGCAACGGAAAAGATCACACAGATCAAGTTCCGACACACCAAAACCGGCACGCAAGACACGCAGGCAAAAGCCTGTGGTATCTTCCGACCCTGAGACAAGCGAGGCTACGCCCCCGCCTGCACGACCAAATCGACCCAGACGCAATGCACGCAGACCGGCCCGCTACAGATAACCCCGGCCTTGTTATCTGATTGATACCATTGATGATGAATTATGCATGTCTAATGGACTATGATATCATGTCTTTCCCAATAATAATATATTATATTACAATAACAATATATGCATTTAACATGTACAAGATGTCAGTGAGGCAAATTCGATATATACACACTAGATATGATATTATAATTATGATGCTGGTGAAAAATTGGTTGCATGATGATATGTGTTTCGACCCCGTATAACATGTACCATTGATCAAGGCGTATGTTACGCAATGACTAAGATTATCATGTAAAGCTTCAACCCATGTGCCAGCCGAAGAGGATAATAACCAGTCACACCGTGAGTAAGGCCACTTAGTTGTCGAAGAGGTGATAGTGTGATTCGTTCTGGAGTATGCGTCGACAGAGCCTCTACTCACTCCATGTAATATTCGGAGGAACGGCCCAGTGGTACGTGAACCAGTCACTACATAGCTATCATGCCAAGATGCGGCCTGTCATCAAATCCATCACCCAAAATATTCAAAGCGCCGCGGTGTGACCGACCCAGTTCATTGCAATTTCGACCCCTACAATATTTGCGGCCCCGTCGTCCTGTGAACTGGCTGAAAATGAATGGAACGATGTCCGCCCCTGTGAGTGATTGATATTCATATCTCAGCCTTTAATAACTGTGTGTCGTCTGTGAAACAGCAATTCGACCCCGTAGTTTATCGTGCGCTAACTTGTGGGAGAAGGAATGATAGACTGATGAGTTCACAAGGCACGCACGAGCGCTAATAAACATTTTAGCTGTTTACAGCACCTACATGAAGTCGCCCCTAATAATTACAATAGTGAGTCGTCGGGCAAAAAGAGCCCAGTAATCTGAACAGTCGACTAGTATAAAAAGACAATGATTCGGCACGAGTTATCCAGGGGACGGCAGATGGACATACGGAAATCTGGACAGTGTGAGGACACCCCTACTGTCGTAATGGACTGACCCAAGAGGTCAGAGAAGGATCGCCCCGCGTTTCCTTGACGACGGCCCCGCCTTGCTGTGTGTACGCTTGGAACAATGATACATAGCGTAAAGACGTTTTCTATACATATAGAGAGCGCCCCCCGGCCCAGTTCCAAGAATCGAGATGCTGTCAGCATCTTTGTGTACGGCATTGAAGATTAGCGGCAATCAGGTCACTTGTGCCTGAGACTTTGAAGGAGGAAGACGGACTTGAAGTTTCGGCTATTGTAATACAGACTATCGTTCTAAAAACTGTGCTAATCGAACAATACTTATCGGCCTATAAACTGTGATATCATTGAAATCCTGGTCACAAGACTTTGGAGTTAATTCGGCTTGGATTAGCGGCATTTGAACTAGGCTGGTTTTGAAGAAATCCAGACTTTGTTACAACCAGCCTAGTCAGTACTTGGGAAGTACTTCGGCTTGATTTCGGCCCGTCAGCATGGCTGACAAACCCGGAGACGACCGGGAAAATAGCGACCCAGGTGACAATCGGCCCCGCACAGTTAAGTTGGACGGCGATAACATCACCGTCCAAGTAATCGACACCGGGGATGAATCAGATCATCCCATAATCGTCCCCGACAACGAAGTTTCGTCCGGCCCCGACTCGCAGCCTGAACAGCGCGATCCAGTCACGCTCAGTGACACGGCAAGTGGATCGGAAAAGGGAGCGCGACCCAAAACGGCCCGGAGCAAGCTGGCGCAACGAGGAGAGCGCCATACACCGAGCCCGACTCCGGACGATATCTTCAACATCGACCCCGAACGCTTCCGCCGACTCGAGGAGGGCGGAAGTATCGTCCAGCGTGCAATTGAAGCACGACAAGCGGCCCAAGAAGCTCAACGAGTCGCCACCGCGAGCCGCCAACCCGACCCAGCAAATCAAGTGATCGCCCCGATCGCTCCGGCCCCGACTTCACCCGCTTCCGGTTCAGCGGTAGCACGACCTGCGGCCTCCCGTTCTCCAAACAAGAGAACTTATACTTCTTTCAAGAAGAAGCATGGAGCGGGAGCCCGATCGACCTCCAGCAGTTCGTCACGCTCCAGCGGCGGATCTGCTATTACGGCCCCGACCTCGACTTTCCGTCGGCAAGTGGCGGAATTAATGGAATTGGTGCCACCTCCCGTGACACCCTACGGAACTCGGCCCATAGACTGGAACAAGGTTCCACTCAACAAGCGAAATCGAAGCGCGGGATACGGCCACATCCATAACTTCGATGAGCAATCGACCCTGTCGGAGGGAAACCTCCTCACATTGGCCCCGCTACAGCGTGGAGACGGTCGATTCGAGTGCCCCTTCTGCATCGGCGAAGAGGAAGGAGCAGGAGAGCGACAGTGGTCCTCCGTGCCACGACGCGGACCTTTTCGGACGGCCCAGAGTCTTGATGCGCACGTGCTAGCGTATCATTTTCCATTCCTGCGCTACTTCGTGTGTCCGGCCCGCGACGGCTTCCGGACATTGGCCCAGGAGGAGATGTTCCGGCATCTGTCTCAAGCGACCCCGCAACACGTGACGTCGTTCCCCTTCTACCAGGAAGGACGACTATCGGCATCCGGCCCCATGCTCGTCAGGTTCGCGCTACGCTGCAGAGTCGACATGCAGCCGAACCCGAATTATCGACCCCCAAGAGTTCCGGCCAACATCCCGATCTTCAGGAGGGATGTCAACACCGTCCTGACGTTCGGCATCTGGCACATGGCGCCAGAGCTCTTTCAGCAGTATCCGCCCAACTCGGCCCCGGAAGTGCAACAGGTACTCCGTCGACTGGAGTACAATCGTGCTTCGACCCCGGCAGATGAGATTCGGCTTACCCGCATGGTCAGTGACATCGAGACCATGAACACGCGGGTTCGAATTCGACGACCCAGTACGATCTTCTTCGTTCGGCCCATAAACTACCAGACGACATCAGTGAGCACGGCGGAGGAGGCCCCGACAACGACCACCGGTGTTTCGGCCTCGGCAGTCGTCACGACGGCTTCGTTCGCGACAGTGGTGTCGCCAGCGACAACTCGACCGGTCACCACAGTGACATCTTCGACCCCGTCCAGAGCTCGGCCGTCGGATATCATACCCCGGCGGATGGTTGTGGAACGACCCACGGCCTCTAACGTCACGGACTACCGAGTCCGTGAGGGATTGGTCCCTCCACCTGAGGAGTATCCGCCACTCCCAAGTCGACCCCTGAATACCACACCGGTATCGTCATCAACCGGCAAGGAGACTCCCGAGCCGAAGAGTCCAGTTGAGGATCGGCCACCTCCACTCAGGGAGATTGCACCCGGATCTCCTGTACGTGCGACCCCGACACCGTTTTCGACCCCGGAATCTTCACCGGAGCCTTCACGACGGATGGTGGAACCCGTCCCGCTCCCGCCGTACCTCACGGAGGAAGTGGAACCTCTGCGTTCCGTTCCGACACGCGGCACCGATAGAGACCGGCCCCGACTCCAAGTGGACGACCCAGAGCAGCTCGAGTCACTCCACAGAGACCTCGACGAGCGTCTGCCGCTTCATGGATCCGGCGAGTTCGCGGCCGATTTCCAGTTCCTGCGGCAACACGGCAGACGTTTGGCGACCCGCTCGCTTCCCGGCCTGCAGGCACTACCCGGCCAGAATCCCGACCTCACAGACTTTCTACGGGATGAGGACGCCCAGCGGCTCCCGAACTACCTCGGATTTCACGAGGACTTTTGGACGGCTCGTCTCGAACAGGCCGCCCACAACGCCGACCCCTTGCTCCTGCCGTCAGAACCGGAGGAGCACCTTCCGACCCTGTCACTCGCCCGCGCTGACGATTTAGCGCACCAGTACTTGCGACTAATTCGTCGGGAGTACCTGTCGGCCCTGGATCACCACATCAGGCAGGCAGAATATAACGGCCTGTCTGTCGGCTTTGGGATGGGTGCTCTGCACGAGCGCCACCAGCCCACGTTCCCGGACGCCCTGTCCGAAGAGAATCTACGGCTTCGAGTCCGTGTGACTCAGTTGGAGGACCAAGTCGCCCACCAGCGACAGGAAATCACTCGGCTTCGAGCGACTTCGACCCCGACGCCATCGGAGGCACAAGCTCCGTCGACCCCGACCACACCGACCATCCCGGGGGAGTTGTTGGCCACGATCGTGTCCATCCTGCCCAGACTGCCCCCGGACGAACAGCTACAGCTGATGCGGCAGGCATCGCCAGCGGCCCCGCCTCCTCCCGCCAGCAGGCGTGAACGGGAGGACAAGTGAAATTCGTCCCTGAACTGTTCGGCCCCTTGAACGCGGCCCCCACCGAGTGACCAAATAATTCTGGTCACGGCACATATATTTGTGTAAATAGTTGTACATATACATTTAATATCCTAGTCAGGGCTTTTTGTTTTTATACATGTAATTTAGTTAAATTTAATCTACATTTTAGTTCAGTTTAATAGACTCTTAAAGTTATAGTTCCGTTTCGCTTTGAAACGTCGAGGAGTTTTGTTTATCATTCCATCTTTAACATTCCATTCTTCATCAGTCATTGTTATGAATGTATTTGTATATGTATCATCGTAGAGACTGCTGACGGACTGACTGCTGACGTTTATTTTGACAGTTAGGAATTTTTATTGTATGAAGTGTTTTCGCATTTCGCGCGGCGTGTGTGTGTGAGTGTTTTTGGGTTTGACCTTTAGGACTTTTTAGCTTTTTATTGTTTAGTTTTTGGCGACGGTAGGGTCCGGGGAGGGTAATCCCGAGGGCGTAGGATTAATGAAGGGGTGTTATGTAGTAATTTTAGCGACTGTTACTCCCGTCCCTCCCGCGCACTACACATTTCCACAACAAACATTCATTCTGCATGACTTACATACAGGACAAGTACACACTATACGATCACAAGCATAAACTCCATGTAGTCATGGTTACATACACAGGTCAAACCACGCACCTGCGGCCCCGCTAGCTCAGTACACTCGGCCCCGTTTACCCGACCTTGACCTTCACATGCACTGACTTCTAAACATAGAACTTGACACACATACTCCATACATCACGTGCACACATACAGGCATTCCAAGTATTGACACGAGCCGGGGAAACCCACTTTCCCGGTGACATCAGCGCATTGCACCACACATTCAACCTATCACAACACCGCTTACACTTGGCGGGAAATTACACAGCCACATGGTCCCTCGGCCCCAGTCTACTGCGCAGAAGAGTAGTGAAAATCCCAGTGACAGGACGTATATACAAGAGCTCCTGTGAGACTGTCGATATTAATATACGAACTGAATTCAAGTGATATATAATCTATCGGATATATGTGCAAGTTGTATAAAGGACTATACTAGGAATATAGAAATATAGACTGGGATATCACCCGACGTAGGTGAGAGTGCGACCCTGATTGTGAGTGATTGATCATCAGTCTTTATCACCACAATAAACAGTTAAATTGAAACTGCCGGCTTATTGTATCACACGACGACCCAGTTAAACCGGCTTAATATCGGCCGTGAACGATATTCTTCACACATGCAAGTGATATGATATCATGAGGACAAGCGGTGTGATCTGTACGAACAAAGTAACTTTTGTCATGGTATGCTTGCGTCTGATCACCCTGTTACATATACTTAAGACGGTGTCCAATGTAGCTATCAATCTGGTACCACCAATACAACTAGATTTTGAAGATGCTAATCACATCATCAATCTAGGTATTTTGCGCAGGGGTCAGGCCGTGTATTTGTCAACGTCTTCACATCAAATTTCTCTAACATAGACCGAAATGCTGAACCATGTGTTTCAGATTTGATACTAGAACCACAGGGCAAAACGTGATAAATGTTTCGAATCAAAATACGATCAAAACACAAAAACTTTTCGCATAATTTCATTGAAAATAAAAATAAACAGTATATATCATACTTGTCCCGTCGTTTATCATCAATTAGAAGCACCAATGAAATATGCACATGTATTTAT
The DNA here is from genome assembly GCA_949152475.1 of Terebella lapidaria. Classification (NCBI taxonomy): domain Eukaryota; kingdom Metazoa; phylum Annelida; class Polychaeta; order Terebellida; family Terebellidae; genus Terebella; species Terebella lapidaria. Next base: position 22,943,824 of record OX424565.1, read on the forward strand.
CCTATATGTAAATGCCAACTATAATCTGATGAGGGACACAAATGTCACAATCCCCGTATTATATCCTGTATTTCCGGTGGCTACACTACACAATTATGTTTTTGTCTCAAACAAAGTTATACAATGGCACAAATTGATGTGTCATCGTTTCGCCTTTGAATCTTCATTAGATGAGCCGTCACAGACATGCACTTCCGGTATCCCGAATCCATTTAATACTATTAAAATAGAGGTCTGTCGATGTTTACTTCGACTGACGAAAGAGGCAGGTATATCTGTAATATATCCCCTGGCTGCACTTGTTGCATTATTCATGGAGCTCTAGCAGGTGACGTCGGACTTTTCCTCTTGAGTGTTCACCTTACGTCATGACATAAGTCCCCGGCTGTGACCAAAGCGACATAGTCGATCATTCCTCATGATGTTACATAACTACTACATGTCGATTCCACATTGTAACACATCCTGTCTCGCTCGCTCATTTCATCTTCTTTTTATTTGGAATCTGGGATTGCATTTTTGGGGCACTGTATGAGTGCACACATCAATAAATAACCGGGTTAAAACTTCAACTGTTATGCAATTGTTACCTTATGAGCATTCCACAGATAATCCAATATCCCGTAGCGTATACAATTTTGATTTGATACAAACCTGAGTATACTTAGGCGTTGATGTGAGCGCAGGTTTAATGTCTCTAGGACAGAGATTGATCCCTGGATGTTGGAATGTCATACTGCATGATTGCGAGGAGGGAGGGGTTGAACTTTGGTCGAACTTTCGTGCTGACATCCCTGACTAGTATGTCAAGATGACCAGTGGCAGTCTGTGCTTTTTCCTATAATCTCGACAACGTGTTTTGGAGAAGGTGCTACAGTTTTCAATATTTGCTAGTATACCTAGGTATTTCTAGGAAAGATAATATATACCCCCTTGTTCGTTCTATATATACCCGGTACATGTATGCACAATTGCTACGAGTAACGTCATGTAACACATGTGACACGAATTCTTTGGGACGATTTACAAGTGTATACATACACCATACAATACGAAGTTGCACATTTTACGATTTATCCAAGCCACTGGATTATCGAATGATATTTTTATATTTTCTGCATGATATTAGTAACATCCCTAATGAGGTTGTTGGGCAGTTGTATACTAATTCCATCAGGTGTACAGTAGAAACAACTACATTTAACACACTGTCTGCCCCTGATAACACCAGTGTGTCTTTTGATAAACTATTTGGTCGGGCTTTGTTTCTATTGCAAAATGTTGTATTTTACGTTCGTTATTGGCATCATCAAAATCTACTGTATTTGTGGTAATAGATTGATCCCTACATTCATACCACTGAGTCGTTGTCACTGCTGGCGGACGTTAAATCTGTCCCCGAGGATACCATCAACTCAGTAGCCTTCTGGCTATTGATTAGGTACTTATGTACTTGTCATTTTATCTGTTCCATGGGGTTTGTTTCGGATTTCTGAAATATTTTCATAGGTTGTTGGGCAGTTGTATACTAATTCCATCAGGTGTACAGTAGAAACAACTACATTTAACACACTGTCTGTCCCTGATGACGCCAGTGTGTTTTTGGATAAAGTATTTGGTCGGACTTTGTTTCTATTGCAAAATGTTGTATTTTACGTTTGTTATTGGCATCATCAAAATCTACTGTATTTGTGATTATAGATTGATACCAACATTCATACCACTGAGTCGGTGTTACTGCTGGCGGACATTAAATCTGTCCTCGAGGATACCATCAACTCAGTAGCCTTCTGGCTATTGATTAGGTACTTATGTACTTGTCATATATCTGTTCCATGGGGTTTGTTTCGGATTTCTAAAATATTTTGATAGGTTGTTGGGCAGTTGTATACTAATTCCATCAGGTGTACAGTAGGAACAACTACATCTAACACACTGTCTGCCCCTGATGACGCCAGTGTGTCTTTGGATAAACTATTTGGTCGGGCTTTGTTTCTATTGCAAAATGTAGTATTTTACGTTTGTTATTGTCATCATCAAAATCTACTGTATTTGTGGTAATAGATTGATACCTACATGTACAATGTTTTTTTATTCAGTAAAATTCTATGCACTCTGGGGTGTGATACGTATTAATTGATACCTGAGCAGTGAGCAGGTATTAATCAATATTTATATATATATTAACTAATATTGATGCATGTACTTGGGAATATCCAATATCTAGGTTCATTCAAACACGGTGTCAATAACTTGACGTCACTGGTGGATTTTACCAAGTCATTCCTGCGCCTGTCTTTTATTGATTGTTATACTAGCTACAAAGATTGGCCACTCTGCCACCCCAGAATTACAAGTAGTTGGCGCTCGCCGTCCACACTTCAACCAATCATAAAGTCAAGGGTATTTCACATGCGGATATCAATTTTCAGCATTCCACAAGACACAGAGGAACGCCAAACTGTTGATTGACAAAGCGGGATTCACTCATTGAATAATAGGATGTAAATGGGTGGAAGACGTTTGCATCCAGTGAGGATCACTTCTTCGTTGTTCATTCGTCAAAATCAACATGCACTGGACAACCAGGAGATGTACTTTACTGGAAGTGAACTTGATATTTGCAATCCTTGACATAACAGGTGGGCATATTGTTCGTACGAAAAATAGGAAAATTGTACCTGATCAAAATGTAATTTCTCCTAGTTGTCTGCACTGTATATACATTAACTTAATATGTGAATGTATACATCGATCAATTATATCCACTCTAAAATACCTTCCAAGTGTTAAATGACCATACAAAAAAGCACTTTCCACATCAACATTGGTGCTTTTATTATTACAACCGATCCAGGAGCTGTTCGGTTTTTCGTACAAGTCAATGACCACATGAAGATCTATGTGGACGGCAGACAGTTGACGGGAGTGATAGTTGGAGTACGAGGGAGATATTACACAGTCGCAGACTATCCAGAGGTCAGTTGTTACCAAGTCATCATATCCTAACGAATGTCCTGAAGGGTACAGAATATTTTGCACACATATGACATGAATAAAGGATGACAAATCTTAGTAAATGATGATTAAATGCTCGACTCCCAAGAAATGTAATTGTTCTTATGATAAATTATTGATATACATTTGATAAATCGCAAGCAATAAAAGGGTTTGTTCATTACAGTTTGTTCTTCTATACTAGTATGCTTCAACTCTTAACCCTGTGCTATCTGAGGTATTTTCAGAGCCACCCATGGGAGTCTGAATTAATTTGGGAATATTTAGTTATCCTCGAGTTTGGCATTTTCCACAGAAACGACTTTCTGAAGCTTAACGAAGATTTTTGCTGTATGTGAATCAGAATGTTCTCCTCTTTCTGTCTATATATTATAATTGGAAGTGCAACAAATATTAGCGACGATGTGAACAATGCAATGACAAAAACACACATCTCGAAAACACAAAGAACTGAGCAATATTGTTGTACTCCCGTACTCTAATTCGTGTTCATTCAGGGCTCCTAATTAAATTACGGATTCCCAAGGGTGTTGGACGAGGTTCAATACTTATTAGTTTGGATATATTTTAGGGATCAGAACCAATGGGAGATTATTTTATAATTGAAATGTATGGGTATCATCGATTGTCATTATCCCAACAGAGGCATATGTACTTCTTGATTGATAGTGCTATGTTGCATGTCGCTTTCACGAAACAGGTTCATTAATTAAAGAATGGTTGACGTTTGTTAAGAACTATTTGTTCCCCCAACCCCATACATGTTACAATATACAGTAGGTCTACTCATGTGTCAATATTTATTATTCCACTTTGATTTGTATCATGCAAAGTGATTGTTATAGGGGAAATTATCATCCCAAATTCATATGAAAAATTATTCAATGACCCAACCGCTCAATCACTAAATAAAAGTTTGATGATTTTGACATGCTATTGCTATTGGTCAACATGTACTAAGTATCTTCATCCACATAATCAGTCATTGATAGAATTATTATCACGTTTGTAATTTTTATGCAGTTACATTTTAATCAAAATATGATTTTGAGCATCATATAACCAAAATATGATTTTGCGTATCACAAAGTATCAAGGAGCAAAAGCATTCTTGTATATTCAAACTACTTTATACCAATCATGCTGGATTACTTTCTCACACTATTATTGATTATGGACTGTTCCCGGTGAGACTTGACATGGTGAAAAACATCATATACTAAAAAAAAACATACATAATTTATCAACACCTTACAAATGGGCTTCTGTGTTGATGGACTTTTCGAGGGAAATGGGTTCAAATAATGGACTATTAAAATAAAACCATTGGTTGTACAATATGATACTGTATTGAGCCACAATTTGTAGCATTTTCTAAAAATGCTACACAAAAAGAAACATAACCATGCTTCACTTTGTATACATGTGGTATAGCATTGTGTTCGATCACGAGTCGTGTTTAGTAAAATATCACATCTTCAATCAAGATTAGCTTAGTAAAAGAAACACAAAGGTGACGAAATGACTTATCAACGAGATGTGCTGGTAAATTTGTGTGAACAAAATAATTAATGGCTCAAAGTGTTGTGAAGCCACTCCAATTCCATGCTGCTGCTAATGGTTCAGGTGCAGTATGTGAGAATATGTATCATCGACCTAAATTTGATTTGCCAGCTCCCAAAATCATAGGTCTGTCTTGAACGTGTGTATGAATACAGTGGACCGATTTTCAAAAGAAATGTGAAAATTTTGAATAAACTCTAGAGTTTTTACCGTTGATGCAGGTATATGCTATTATGGGCCACAACTGGAGTGCGGGCGGTCGGACTCTATTGTTTTCCTCTGACTGGGGAGAGGTGTCAGACAGGTCGTGGAAGTGTACACACGAGGAACAGCCCGGCTGGTACAATCCGGGGTTTGACGACTCTAGCTGGAAACCGGCACATGTGGTGAGTGGTTGCCTTGGAGGTAGAAGCTTAGATGATACAGATGAAGATTTTAGTTTTCATCAAATGTTTCCTACACAATCCAATTCTATTTTACAAGGCTTGTATATATATATATATATATATATATATATATATATATATATATATATATATATATATATATATATATATATACAAATAAATAATTTCCTTAATTTAGTGAAGATTCAATGGAAACTACTTATATTATGGCGGGATTATGTAAGACACGAAATGCAGCCAACTGCTTCAATTTTGATTCCTTTCCTTAATAAGTAAACATTTATTTTGAAATTGATCAATGAAACAGATACGCCTGCTAAAATAATATTGAATATTGAATATCTGCATCTGATATAATATTGATTATTACATATTGATTATCTGCATCTGGTATCATGATATAGCCTAACATGGGCAAATTAAAAGACCAGTTTAAAATACATCAAATTACAGTAGATGTAGCCCTGGCATCGCAAACGAAATGTTTACTTCATAACGCCAAAAGAAGGCGTGTTATGGAATTCCAGTGACAACATGCGAGCTGTGACCTGCGAGTGGCGACCTGCGAGCAATAAACTGATATGGATATGTGACCTGCGAGCTATAAACTGTGACCTGCGAGCTAATGTGTTGAATATTTGGCTTACCATGGTTTACTACAGAATAGGTTATATATACCAGATCATTTCATGTTGTGCCAGGCACAATGTCGCATGTTGCAGTTTATAGCTTGCAGGTCGCATGTCGCTGGTCGTGACCGGAATGGCATATACATGCAAGCTTACAAGCATGCATGCACCAACTGTTGTATAGAAAATTGTGTGTTACAAAATACGCATCATAAGTTTAAACTTTGCTTTGCATTCTGGGAACGTTAATTTCCATCGGCTTCGCAATGTTGGGCGTTTTCAGACGACCTTAGCATTTGACGTAATTTTCTCAAACCTATCACATCAATTTATGCTTTATATATCTGTGGAATATTCAAAGTTTGCTATCAATTCGAGAAATTGTATGTCAAGGACGAAGAAAATCTTCATTTGAAGTAGGTGTCTGAACGTTTAAATGCCAAAACGGTTGTCGATAGGTTGGCATGAAACCTTCATGAAAAAGTCAGTACATAGACATGTAGAGAACTGGGGGCTTCGCCCCCAACGTTCTTATGTCAATTATCAAACTATAAACGTTTCCACCATCGGGAATGTCAGGCACACTTGTGTACATACATGTGTTCGTCAATAGTGCATCGAAGGTTGTTCGGAAATAAATCAAAGTTCACGAGATGCCGTATTCTCAACAGTATGTATATCAAGATCTATCGGAGTACCCTGTTGATTGTACACTGACTGCATGTTGACGCTGTTTTAGGTGGGGAGTGCCATTGTGCGCAACGTCGGACGAATCAGTAAAATTTGGACAGATCAGAGAGCTGGATTACAGCAAATTGCTTACTGCAGAAAGAAATCACTGGGTAATGTATTGTTCTGATGATATAGACGTTTTGAAGATGCCTTTCTAAGATGTTTTATTACAGCTTTCCAGAACAGTCAACTCAGCATATTTGTTTTAACCTATAGCGGGAGTCGCCTCTCTGCAAACTCACTAGGTGTCAGCACTAAAATTATAGGAAATCTACTCACTCACCAGAGGGCAGCACTCCCTCGACATTATCTGTCAGATACTTCAGAACATTCTCCCCACCTTGATATGTGAATATCAACAAAATATTGACCTCTATATCTTGTGAAACATAAGAAAGTTCAAATGGAACAAATTAGTCAAACAAAAAAGTTCATGTTCAGTCTCGGTCAAGTTCCAGTGGACACAGCTTCACCATCGGACGTCTGACGGTCTTGTCTTTGACTTGCACATCGACAACTCTCACAAGTCCGTCCTCTCCAGGATATACTTTTGTAATGCGTCCCAACGGCCAGTGTCCTCGTGGCATGTTGGACGCTAACAGAAGGACAACATCGCCGACCTTCAAGTTTTCCTTGTTCTGTCGCCACTTTTTTCTTTGGCTTAGTCCAGGGATCCATTCACGTAGCCAACGTTTCCAGAACTGGCGCACAAGTTCTTGGACACGTCGCCATCACTTGTGGGCAGTGGCGGATCTAGGAATTCTATTGGGGGGAGCAGTGATAATGCAGGGTCATGTATTACGGGAGAGAGTCCTAGCCCTTAGGCGTGGGGTCTGTGGCCCGCACAGGGCCCCAGAAGCTAAAGGGGTTTAGATGTTCTCTGGTTGATTCTGGGCATTTTAAGGATATCAAACATAGTCTCCAGATCTATCGGCATTTGTGTGAATTTTCTGGAGAATGAGATTGAGATTTTCACTGAGCAATTCTAAAACTTGAGATTTTGACTGAGCATCTGACATATACCGGGTATCTAATTCAAGTTGAAGGGTGGGAATCGCCTAGCATTTGGGAATGTCTTCAATTTTGTATTGATCCATGTTAGTCTTTATAGCTTCGCCATATAAACACCGAACTTTGGCAAGAAAGTTATAATTTGTTCGACCACGCAATGAATACAGACAGCTGAACGTCACTGATAGATAACAAGGTAGATCTTCAATTCATTTACATGTCTCGTGGGGAAACTTTCAGGATAGTGGGGCGACGTGAATTTACTTTTTTGATGATGGATATGTAGTATTTATCGGATTTTTACAAGCAAATTCAGCAGATGCAGCAGAGTTGTCGATGAAAGCATGCGACATTCATTCTTGAACGGAATACGTTGTATGCATTACAGTGACCACGACTCTACTCAAGCGAATTATAGCGATCTGACTTTCCTCAGGTGTTGAACTCAATAGAGGTCATGCCATACACTCATCTCGGAAAATTTAGCAAGTAAGTCATTGTTTATCGGCTCGTTCGTCTCATGTTAATGCAATAACAAACGAGGCTTACAGTTTCGAAATACGCCAGACTTTCGTCGACTTGCATAGACCTACTGAAATAAGAAGCATCTGTTTGTCGAACTTGCATGTATATTGTACACGATTTCTCACATTATGTGCAGTGAATGTTTAAAAAAACTAATTCTCGATTCGTGATCGTCATGAGAAAGTTCTACAATGTTATCTGTTGCGTACATTCAGTTATCTATCAAAATCTATCATAGTAAATCCTCGTTTTAACATAGTATAATGATAAACAAACACGTAGCAACTACATACTAAATTTTAAATAGATTTGATCAGAAAAGCGCGGAGATATGGACAAAAACGTACACCGGTATGGTTTGCGTAACAGTGGAAATTCGTAGGCGATTCCCCACCTTAAATGCAATCATTCATGTTCTGATCCTACCAGGGCCGTAGCTCAATCTCCCCCTGCCCCAGCCCTAAGACCCCAAAAAGGGAAATCGAAACGGGGAGACGAAAAAAGCAAGAGTAGATAAGGAGGATATGAAAAGCAATATTTGTACTGACCAAAACGGTTTTCGCAGAGTGTTGGTATCCTGATCGGAACACTGATTTTTTTTCTTGAATACTTTTTTTTATTTGACTTTGGGGGGAGCAGTAGCTCCCACCGCTCCCCCCTGGATCCGCCAGTGCTTGCGGGGGTTCAAAACGACGTCGTCGGTGACTGGTGGTGCGAATTTTGCATCCATCTGGCAGAAGATGAAGTGGTTTGGGGTCAGGGGTATTAGATCCACTGCATTGGCCGACTGGTACGTAAGTGGTCGGGAGTTGATAAGGTCCTTGGGCCCGGCCACTGCAGTGAGTAGCTCCTCATCTGTTACTTCTGCTGTTCTGAGGATGGCGTTGATTGCACGCTTTGCACTTCTGATCATCACTTCGTGAACGCCGTTGAAGTGAGGCGCTAGAGTGGGGTGCCAGGTCACCCCTTGATGATTGGTCTTGTTCATGATTGAGTCTTTGTCCAGTGCCTTCAACTCCTTGATCTCGTTGTTGCCGCCGACTAAATTGGTCCCGAGTACATTTGTTCGGATGTTTTGCGTCGGGAGGACATTCGGTAGAGGCGTTCAGGAATGAGTCGGTGTCCAACCCAAACGCCACTTCCAAAATGAATGGCCCTCGTCGCCAGACATGTGAAGAGGCAGAGATATCGTTTTGCTCGTGTCTTCCCTGCCCTGCTTCACAAGGAATGGCCCTCCAAAGTCGACGGAAGTGTTGGCAAAGGCGTGGACCGTAATCTGTGTTCTCAGCTTTGGGAGGGTGGGGGGGGGGGGGGGGCATGAGTTGCTGTGCGGGAGCGGCCTCCTTTCATTTGCATGTTGCGCAGGATTTTTTAGACTTTCCTGATCGTTTCCCTTCCTGATATTACCCAGTACTTGGCCGACATCATTGAGAAGACCTGGTTTGTTCCTGCATGGAATGATCTTCCATGGTAGCGCACGATGAGGAGTCTAGTGACATGATGGTCTTTTGGAAGGACCAGAGGGAAGCACATTTCCCATGGGATGGTCACCGAAGATCTCAGTCTGCCGTCAGAACGGACCAACCCTTCTTCGTCCAGAAACGGCTCCAGGGCAAGCATACTGGATCTCTTTGGCAGGTCCTTGCTATGTTCGAGCTAGTGGTGGAACGAGTAGTGAAAACCGAGTAACCGAGTACTCGTGCCATATGAATCAAACCAGAACCGAGTACTCGTGAAACTTCCCAGCAGTTCTCGGTGGCATTGTTAGCGTATTAAAACGATCATTTCAGCTGTTTTCTATCCATTTATCATGAGCAATTCCCGACGTATTGGACACAAATGAAGACAACAGTTGATTCAAATATCATTTTTCATGGATTAGGTGATTACAGTGTAGTTTAGTATCGATATTTGGTGACATAAGGCCGATTTATTGTCTATAACGAGTACTCGAGTAGTGAAATAGAAACCGAGTAATAGCAATTTCGGACTCGTCAACGAGTACTCGTCTACTCGTTCTGGCACTAGTTCGAGCAGACGAATGTCATCTCTGAACTCTGATCTTTGGGCTGTCAAATGAAGTGACGTTCGGCTGTGGTCATCTCATCCGGCTGAATTGGTCCTTCCCGGCGTAATTCTGTGGGGAGCTGACAGTTGTCCAAGAAGTGTATCACTCTGGCCCAGACCCAGACTAGCTTTGTCCAGTTTGAGTATTTCTGAGGATCAATGCAGGGATCCTAGGCTACAAAGTACACGGTCTCAGTGCTGACAGTTTTGAGCTTTTTCCTTTCGATGTCCTCAAGCTTCCTGTCAGCAATTTTGTTCACTGGCCAGTTTCCGGGGTCTTGGCTCAAGCAGTCCGGTCCATTTCACCATTTCTGTGATTGGAGGAGTTCTTGGGTTCTCAGGCCACAACTCAGGAGGTCTGTGGGGTTCTCTTGTGTCGGAATGTGTCGCCATTGTTCAGGACTGGTCCTTGTCTGAATTTCTCTGACTCGATTAGTGACAAAAGGTTTGAAGTTCCGACTGTGTCCTCTGATCCAGTGCAGGGCGTCCAGGCTGTCTGACCAAAACGTCTGCTGGTAGATGTCCAGTTTTAGAGTTTCTGCCACTCTATCAGTCATTCGGAGTCCAATCACTGCAGCCATCAGTTCTCACCTTGGGATGCTGACTGCAGATAGAGGGGCCACTTTAGTTCTTGAGGCAATCAGGGAACAACTCATGCTCTTGTCATGATTCTTGCATCGAGCATACACAGCTGCGCTGTAAGCCTTTTCTGATGCATCTACGAATGTGTGCAAGCTAAGCTTGCTGATGTTCCTCCCTTCAGTCATGCAGCGAGGAAAGTTCAGGTCGTTCAGTTCTTGTAGTTCCTGGAACCAGCTCTCTGCCTGACTCTGTAGGTGTTCAAGTAAGGGTTCATCCCAGTCACACCCAGCCAGCCACATGTCCTGGAGTAGAATCTTGGCATTGATTGTGCAAGGCTGGAGTAAGCCGATGGGGTCAAATAGGGTCGCCATCTTCTTCAGGAAACCTCGTTTCGTCCAGGTGATGTGATCCACATCAATGTTGATTTGTTACCTGAAGACATCTGGTTTTGCTGACCAGAGCATGCCGAGTGTCTTGACCTGTGGAGTGTGTAGCTCAGTGGATGAGGCGCTGGTCTCGTAATGCAAAAGTCATGGGTTCGAGACTCAGGCTGGACCACTGGATTATTTCACTAACATCCTTAGGCAAGGTGTCCACCACTAATTGTCTATCTCTACCCAGGATTGAATGGGTACCGGTCATTCAATAGGATGCTATAGTGTAGCGCCAGGTTGTGGCAGCTGTGTAGTCATTCTAGACTGGGGTAAAGTGTAAAGCGCCCTTGCTCAGATCTACGTTCTATAAATGAGCGCTTAATAAATGTTAACTTTACTTACTTTACCTGTGGAGGGGGGGGGGGGGGGGGGCTCAACGATCCAAGTCTACCTCAGCGACACAGTCTTCCACAGGCACAGTGTTCAGCACTTCAGGTTTGTTCGAAAGCCATTTTTATGGGGTGCATGCCTGCGACATGCCACAGTGTGGTCAAATCCTGGCAGAGTTTGATGGCTGAGGGTGTGTCCTTCACCGTGTTTATGCGGTCATCCATGTAAGTACTTTTAAGTACTGTTTCAGCGGCTATCAGGTACTTGTCCCTGTTCTTCCTTGCGTGCTCCTGGGTGATGTACTCTGCACTGAATGGTGAGGACGAGATGCCAAACACGACTCTGCACCATTCATAAACCTCAGGATCTTTTTACGTGTTAAGGTCTCGCCAGAGGAAGCGGTGAAACCTCTGGCCCTCAGGGCTGAGGATTGGGTGGCGGCGGAATCTCACTAGGACACTGAAGAGGTCGTTCTGTAGTTTGGGTCCTGCCCCCACTGCGTCGTTGAGGGCCATACCCATGTTTTTCGCAGCACCATCAAAGACGATTCTCACCTTTGTGGTCGTCTTATCAGGCCGGACCACAGGGGAGTGTGGCAGGTACGAGAATGTTCCATGTTCTGTGCTCTCAGTGTCCACCTTTTAAATGTACCCTTTTTTTCGTTCGTCTCAATGATGCTGTCATACGCTTGTCGTAGTGTGGGTTCTCTAAGCAGCCGTGTTCTGTTGTCGACTGACTGCTGTTTTGTAGTTGTTCTTGAGTTCCTCTTTTTGTTCGTTCCATGGAGTAGAGACGACATACCGTTCACCATTGTATTTCAGTGACGACTGAACTGTGTCCATGACCTGCTTCTCATCATGTTTTACGATTGCGTTGGTTATTGTTGGCTCATCGATCTCCCAGTATCGCCTCAGGAGCACATTTTGTTCGTGTTGTACAAAATAGGTCAGATTGGCTACATTTGTTGTGTTCCTGCGAGGGCCGGACACACAAGTCCATCCGAGCGGTGTGAGGCGAGCGATCGGCTCACCAGGCAAGCCCATCACGTCTTGCTTTGAAATCATTAGCTCGGCACAGTCAAGTCCGATCAACAAGTCGACGGTTCGTCGTGGCGCAACCTCTGGGAACTTGAATCTCTTGAAAAACTTCCACTTTGATCGTGACTTGCTCCAGTGGACGACGTTCAGATCCCCAGTGACTTTCTCCGTCGTGAATGCTGTTGCCATTTTGTTCATATTCCCTTCAATGCTGTGGATTTCAAACTCCACACACATGGTCTTGAATATTTCCTCCTTATTATTGAGTGTCCGGATCTTCAGTTCCTCTGTCTCGGCTGTCAACTTCAGCTGCGCTGCTACATCTGATTTCAGGTAACTCCGTGTGCTAGCTTCATCCAACAGGGCATTAATGCGGACTGACCTTGGACCATTCTTGAGTATGACGGGCACTCTCCTGAGGGTTGCCTGTCCCAAGGCGGGTTCGTCCGATTCGGTTGATACTGTAGTGAATGTTTTTTCCTCACTTTTGTTCGTGGTGTTCGTTTCTGCTGATTTTTCTGGAATCTTGTCCTCGGGCAGCATCCTGTTGTGATAGGATTTGCAACAGTCAGTGCCGCACATTCTTGATCGTGGGCATTCTTGTCAGAAGTATTGTCTGCTGAGACAACGAAAGCACACCTTGCTGTTTCTGGCGACTTCCCAACGCTTTGGGACTTCGAGTTTGCGGAAGTCTTGACATGCCCATACGCCATGGGGTCCCTTGCACACTTTACCGCCGTGTTCCACTTTTGGCTCCGCCTTCTCTTCAGTGACCACGAACTCCAATGCCGTCTCTTGTTTCTTGGCCTTGTCCATCTTGTCTTTCTTTTTAGTGCGAGTTTTCGTCAGGCCATGTACTGATTCGCTGCGGTGCTCATAAACATTGACTCTTGGTTGATAAAGTGTCACAGCGTCTCCACGGACTCAGGGTGCTGGTTTTTATACATCCAGCGGTGATACCTGGCCAACATCCGTTCGTTGAGTTTCCTCTGGAGAGTAATGTTAAGTGAGTCGTTCCCAAGTTCTGCTTGTTGTCCAGAGTCCTCAAGGTTCACAACCAGAATGTCGATGAGCTCAGCGAGTTCTTCTACTTCTCTCGGATTATTATCATTCACGGGACGAAACTTTTCCAATTCCTCCATTTTTATCATCACTTGTTGACGTTTCCCGCCATATTTACGTTCCAGTCGTTCCAGGGCGACTGCGTATGATGACGGGGGGTAGCCTTAGTTCTGCATGGTTTTCAGGGTCTCTCCTTCTAGACTGTTGTGCAGGTGAAGAATCTTGTACTCAGGCGTTGTCACTGTTTTGTCGACACATGACATGAACGCTGCTCGCCAGGATTCGTAGTTCTGTTTGCTTGAGTCCAATCTGCAATCAGCGTAGGCGGACTGGTCAGAGAACTCGTACCTCTGTGGGCGTTCAGGTTCTGGGGTTTGTTCATGCAGTTGAAATACCTTGGCCGATGAGTTGAGTGTAGACTTTTTGATTGTCGACATGGGATGGGTCACGAAGTGTTCTGGTTTGTTGTTCGATGATCCAGGATTTGGTGTTGATGACAATCGGTTTGGTTCTGGTCGATATGGTTCCTTGCTGTCCCACGATCGCTGCCCACGAGGTCCTGTGTTCTGTCGGTTTGATTGTGTGGGCAGTGACCTTCCTTGACTTTGTTCGCCACTCAACTTTTTCTGGATCTGTCGAAATCTCTCTGGGTTTGGTTGATTTCTTGGTTGATTGTTTTGGTTCCCATCCGGGGAGATGTCTCCAGAGCTGCTGTATTGTTCGTGCTTGATGTTCCGGGTGGTCGGTGCATGTAGCCCTCTACATAGCACTCACTATCATGGATGTTTGCTCGCACAGACACCTGCTCTCTTTTTAGTCGAGCCACTTTGTCAATGTCTGCGTACACTTCAAAGTACTGCTGGTACTCCTGGCATGAACCTTCACCCAGAGCTCTCCTGATGACCCCAGATGGAGCTTCATCATCTTTCAAGCTGTACAGTGCACTTTTGGCCTTTTCAATGTTAATTCTGGTATTGTTTTGTTTTGCTTTCTTGGCACTGGTTTCAGTGGATTGGTGGTCATTGCCATGATTACTGGTTTCAGTCACTATGCTAGATGTCAACAAGAGTTTAACTAAGTCACTTATCTGCAGGGAATGGCTTCGAATGTCGACAGGTATGTTCAGGAGTTGTCCAACCACGCTCTGCTACCAGATGTTCTGATGATACAGACGTTTTGAAGGTGTCTTTTTAAAGATAGAGTCTGGTCATAGTAGGAAAATTAATTAGTTTTGGCACATGAAAATAGAGTGAATCGTATGAATTAACATGGTTTTTACAGCATGTTGATATCTTAATTGGTGCCAAAGTTATGATGATTTATTCAAATTATTTCCCGCCAAAATTAACACCTAATTATGTATTATAATTAGTATTCATGACGTCACACCAGTATAACTGTTTTAATTAGTTCTATTCGGATGCTAAATCTGTGTCCTTTATATATATTATCACGAAATATATTGTTGTATGGCATCCCAATGAAAAATATACCACAAATATGTGTAGTCGAACATCGCCATACCATCCATTCCTTAGATACTGTCCATAGCAACGCCGTTGCTAGGGACCTTTGTTCATAACTAAAGAGAATTATAATGATGAAAAGGCATTTATTTCATGTTTTAAATGAAATACATGAATGTTATGATGTATTTTTGACGAAAAATTAGCATATTCATGAAGTTTGGGCCCATAGCAACCACCGTTGCTAAGGGCAGTATTTCGGGCGTTGTTCAGTTGGTTACGAAATTAGGATATTAAATTCTGATTATGTTTAATACCAAACACGACAAAATAGTTAAGACTAAAAAAATGTAAACAAAAGGTGAAATATCAAGAGTTTTATGTTGTTAATTATCTTAAAGTACTGGTGTGACGTCATGCATACTCATTATAATACTTAATTAGGTGTCAATTTTGGCGGGAAAGTACTACACAAATGTTGTTATAACTTTTTACCAAATTGAGATATCAAAATTCTGTAAAAACTGCCTTAATCCATGAGTTGCACTTTTTCACATGTCGAAATTAAGACACTTTTCATTTTGACTGGACCCCCACTTTAAGATGTTTTATTGTAATCCAAAATTACATGTTTTTTTACAGCTTTCCAGAAGAGTCAACTCAGCATATTTTGTTAACCTATAGGGGGAGTCACCTCTCTGCAAAACTCACTAGGTGTCAGCACTAAAATTATAGAAAATCTATTTACTCCGTAGAGGGCAGCACTGCCCTTAACACTATCTGTCAGATACCTCAGAACATGTATCACAAACATTTTGTTAGAATATCAATAATATACTTTTTCTAAGAACATTCAGACTTCTATGGCGACAATTGAAAAAAAGTTCGCAATCTGCACGGAATTACACATTCGCTTGTTCTTGTAGCTCAGTCTTTGGTAGCAGCATTCTTGTGTAATATGCACGCCAATGTGTCTTCGGGTCAAAATCCACCAATATGTTCCTTTCTGGTGAATGTAAAAATGTAAACTTTACTTATTTTACAACAATTGATGAACAAGCATGGGCTTATATTAACGTCTCTTGTTGGCTCGGATCTTGGCGTAAGGGTGGCCATTAGAGTGGGAGGAACCAGAGAACCTGGTGAAAACCCACTTGTCCGGTTTGGCGACCACATACCACCTCACATACTGCCGAGGCCGGGGATCGAACCCGCACCTAAACCTTAATTAACCCCAGGAGAAAAAATGCTATCAAGTACTTCTAGATTCAGGTATATTATGGCTACTTTCTCTGAAAGATTCAAAGAATACCCAAAATTTCCCATTAAAGTAACGAGCCCACAGAAACCTATAAGTACACGCCAGAATTACCATTATAGTTTGATTCTGTCAAATATTGTAGTCGATCATCATTTTCGCTCTGAATACATTGTGGCCCTCTTGGATTATCTTTGTCCAGGTATATCATAGCAATTTATAAACATGCTCAGTGTGTTTGCAATGTATGAAAACCTATGAGTAGGTTTCATCAAAATCAACATGCTAGCTTGATTGTATAAAAAGTTATAGCCAATTTCCTGTTTTGCTTGAAATAAGTGGTGGTCATCTTGGATTTGTGCAAATTAGAGAAATTTCTCAAATATTCCAAGGTGGCAAACGATGAATTTAACATCTGGGTGCCGTATGGTTCCAAAATGTCTGAGTATTGTGGTCTGGCAACTGGACTAATAGCCCCAAACATGGTGAAATTCAGTGACAGCCGGTATCAAGTGATTTTGGGTTCAGATATGTTATGGCTCTGTTCCCTGAAAAGTTTGAAGATTGTAGCAAAAATTTGCCAGTAAGGTCACAGGGCCACATATTAATGGCCTCACTTTATTGATTCAAATATGGGAAATGACATGACTTTGATTTCAATACATAAATGATGCTCAATTTGAATATTAAAAGATGCACAATTGTCTATGTATAAAACATAACAGCAAAATTTCTATGTCGCCAGCATATGGAGTGTTTGTCTCACAACTCATACGCTATTCTATAGCTAATTGATATGACTCTGTTCACAGAAGTTCCCAGTTTAGTTTCTAAACTAGCTGCGACAAGGATATGTTCTACCAAGACCAATAGCTGCTTTCAAGAGATTCGATGGACGCCATCACACCTAATATTATGTGACTAGTATGAACCAGACTTGTTTGCATATTGTTTTTTTTTTGCAAATATATTGCACTTGTTTTAAAAAATGAAATGTCATTTCGACTTTGCAATGTCGATAAATGAAAAGATGCAGAATTTGTACTTGTATACATATGAATACATTTTTACAAGTATTCGGTAACGAAATAAAAAGAAGTACTTTAGATAGACCTAAGCCATTGCAACCGCGTTGTGAAGGTGTCAATTCGCATCCATCCCCAATATCTATGAATACATGGAAATGATGTGTACTGATAATCCTTTGTCTTTAAACTGGTGACTTAATCTATGTTCAGAAAGCTCGTTTCATAGACAAGGAAATAACGAATGCTCAAACACTTTTTTCAGTTGTTGAAGGTTGTGTCTTATTTGTCATGGAAGCATCTAAGAATAGCCTCTCTGGCACTTTGTGTGAAATGTGGACGTTTCACATGCATGTGAGCATACTTTATAGGGTTGTGTTACCATGATTCAGGACCACTAGTAAGAATAACAATTACAAAACATACTTTTTGCCTACCTTATTCTATGGTAAGTAAAATTATCAATCTATGCTCTCAAGTGATCCTATTTGGTGATGTCATCCCACATAAGCGCTGTTCATGTGTTGTATTATATGTACTTGTACATGTATATACTTGTATAAAAATTCTTTGATCGGTTGCTGGGCAGTTGATTGCTGCTCTTTCCCTCAATACAGTAGAAATACATAGGTGTAATGGACTGATATATTCAAAAGGTCGAGCAGAACGAATGGCGTTGTTACGTGAATGTTAAGATTGGAATTTAGAATCACCTTACTATACCTTGAATCGAATCGTCTTACGGAAAACACAAATGCATTACGACACTCAAAATCTAAACATATCACGATAGAGATATATTTATTTGCAGCACGGAAGCCTTTTCAAATGCAGTTCTCTGGAAAGAACTCGGGGTCATTCAGTGTGACCTTGAAACCCAACTTCCTGGGTGAGGTGACACCTATCGGCGAGGATATCGACTGTGCGATGTGTCAGGAGCGCGAGGAATTCTGCGCAGTGATGTGTGTATCTTTGGCACAATGCGACAGCTTCACTTATATCAGACGCAGAGCAATTAAGTGTCAGTTCTACACAACACGACCTTGAACACGACTGAATTGTTTTCTTGAAGGTCACACTCCTGTAAATGAAACTGCCTAAGAGTATCATCTTATATCGATGTACAATACCATAATGCTAATGTGTGAGCATGTATGATACCGTCAGTACTAGTTCACTGGCAAATGTCATAAACCGCCTGACACTTGTTAATGGGGCATGGGCAAAGCTCATTAGATAGGTGGCAGCATTGTAATAGTGGTAAAATTGGCGCCAAATCACTAGGGAATGTCGTCTGTTGTGAACCATGCACGTGGCATTTGGCGCAAAAGTTCCGTATGTTTGGAGTAATACCATGGTATCCTGATAAAAAATAACGTTATGACGTCATTTTACCACTAAAACAGTGCTGCCAGCTGGCGAATAGGCGTTTTGCTGCTCATGCCCCATTATCAATGTAGAGCAGCGTACCTCAGATCATATACCAAACTAATATGTTTGTATTCTCCGTTATATGAGAGTTGTATTGATGTGATAGATGTTGTAATTATAATTATTATGTACGGATATCACATCCACTGGATTCTATCGTCATATCATTAATTTCAAGAAATAGACATACATTAGTATAGTTTGTGGTATAAAATCACTTACACAATCTTGGAGATGAATGATTGAAATCAAAACTTGAAATTTGTACATGATAAATATTGTTACAATAAACGTTGAAAAACTTTATATTGTTTTTTCAGTGTCGAAACAATAATATTAACACTAATGTCACAAACAACCACAAAATCAATGTTGTTATCCAGATTTTACACCACACTTGCTTAAACCCTTTGACGGCAGAGTTTTCCCCACACCATGCTCATACGGCCTCTCCAAACTTCAGTGCTATCCTCCTGGGCCTGAGCTTTTTGAACCAATGCATATTTTGACAATACAAAATAATAATGTGGCACTTATTATGAAAATGTTGTTTGAACACCTATATAACCTAAAATGGTTATGAACATGAGACGCTTGAGTGACTGACCATACAGACAACAAGTCCACCCACCAATACGTGGTTGCCATGGCAACCATAATGTACCCAATTTGAGCTATATTGTACATATATCAACAGCACATACATGAAGTAATGTGTCATTCATATCAATGCCACTGACTTGAACACCCACATTATAACATGTAGTAGTTATGTCCATGAGACCCTGTATTTGATACGGACTTTGCATTACATACGGACTTTGAGACGAGGTATAAGCCTTCAAGTTCTATTGATTATGCCACACAGTAGGCCAATCGCCCCCGCCTTTTATAAGGCCAAAAATCTGCCCGGTCGGCCCAGACCGAGGCTCCCCTTACGTCACCAGTTGGCACCAAAGGTCCAGGGGATGTTTCAAAAGCTCTAACGCATTGTACGGTATTCCTTTATATAGCATATTTTCAGCTTTAAGATATAGTAGTTGGTGCGTCACAAACCAAGAGAAGATCTGGTCACTTAGCACGCATAAATGCAACTTTGAGACGCAACCAATATCCAATCGGACGTCATGGCTCAGGCTCAGCATTTTCTGCAATCGGATTTCACCTGAATCCATCAACACACCAGTAGGTTTGGATAATTCGTTCGAGCAAAATTCGAACTGGTCGTTCGCCTGAGCTCCTAATACAATCAGACAGTATACTTTTATATCTAATTATCAATCCTCCATACACGCAACTGACATCATGAATAAAACGTGGTGTGGAATTCCTCATGATTGATGCGCTTGAGTATTGTACACTCCTTTTCCCACAATATTAAATAAGGATAAAAAAGGAGCGAGACAGAATAAATGATATGTTTTCAGTGAACGAGTGGTATTATGGAGCAGTACATGGCACCCGGGCCCAAATTTCTTTAACATAGATCGAAATGCTGAACTGGGTGCCTCAGAGCTGATATTAGAGTGATATATTTTCAAATTTCATGTGCTCACAAAATAATGATCTTACACAGCCTGAGTTGAACAGAATCTGACTGGAGATTCAAAGCAACACCATAAAAGAAAAACCTTCATTTGTATTCAACAACAAATATTCTTGCACAACTATGAGGAATCGTTCACATGTCTAATCTGGTCGATGCACACGTGGTTCGTTCGATGAGAAATCAATCGTTCTTTACAATGAAATTATGTGAAACACTGAGGAAATGGGGGAAATTATTTTCGGAATTAATCTTATTTTCGATCTGTTATGCATGAACTTCCTAAACAATGGCAATACGTCGAAATATACATCAGACGACTATTTCAGAATTATTTTGGGATGTGTTTCACTTAAGCAAATTTACGTCACTCTTCAAATAATTTTATTGCAAGATAAACATTATCATATCTGGCCGATGGTTTATTACCAAAATAAAAAGATCAACGAACTATGTACACACATACACCCGATATTCAAATGAAATTAAATAATACCACACAAATCTGATTTTACCATAGAGCAAATATTGGCTCTATGCCTATTCAGTAAGGGGCCGGTCATTGTTTATCGGGTGGGGGGGGGGGTGATGGATGGATTTTCTGAGAAATGTGTTATCAAAGTTTGACCCCCCCACCGATATCGCAAAAAACAATGTATGACCCCCTCCCCCTTTCCCACCAAGATCAAAAATGAAAGTGTGACCCCCCCCCCCCCCAATCCCCATGTACATATACAAGGCCATAATACACAAATGATGACAATTATTTATAGCCACTATCATAATAAATTTGATACTTAAATGCGGTTTTAACACTTCTTTCACATTTCTATTCAAACAAATGTGACGTTTGTCAGTGGATATTATGAATTTGTGGTCGTCGCGTGTCAACCATGTCCATTGCTTCTGCCATTACAACTGATTCAATTATTATTTGTGGGCATATTATATCGGTATCGTATTGACAGCCTCTGATTGGATGCTGAGGGCAAGAATCAACCCCCCTCCAAGACACCTATGTCTAGCATCATGATCCACAGAGTACTTGAATCTTTTTTTTCACTCGAAACCCCACGTTTCCGAGCCCTCTTGAAACACTCGAGACCTGGGTTGAAGGTCATTCAGTGACTCCGAAATTTGTTGGAGGAATGAAAAAAATCCATGAATTTTATATTTTCCTTACGGAACAACTGGACCCTAGAGCAAAGTCGGAAAGATTATGACTCTTCCACAAATCACTGATGAATCAGGCCATCCTGGACTGGTACTTTTCCGGCCTTGAATCAAATCTGTGTTGGCTTCATGTTGGGTTCATAATGTTCCGTGATGACCCGCGATTGTCTATCAATGTCCTAGCCACCAAGAAAGTCAGGTACATCCGATTCACTATAGCGTCATCCGGGACCATCCAGGACTATTTTGCAGTCCTGGGTGAAAAGGTCCATGTTTTGTTCATGGCGGACCAAGACAGTCCTGAGCTCACCGAGGATTATCCTCAGTGGCTGGGGTTCCTGTGTTGGCAACGTGTTGAGTGGAAAATCGGTCTGTGGTTTTGACATGTTAGTTCGGGGTCATTGGATGCTATGACATGTTGGTCAGCATGGTATGGGCCGGGTGATCCAATGTTAGTCGGTGACAGTGCGCTGCATGTTGATCATCCTAGCTGGCACCATATTCAGCTGCAGTGCTGCTGTGTTCTACTAAAGGCCCATAGTTGATCCTTGGTGACAATGTTTCAGTCTGGGGGTGATGAGCGGTTGTCGATTCACATGGATCACAACATCTCCTGATTTTGGGTGTTCCTGGATGGTCCTTTCTAGGATGAAATTTGGCGGATCTATATAGTTCCACTAATAATGTGACAAAATGATGGATATGTTGTATACTGTATATGTTGATGGATATGTTGTATAATGATCCATATGTTGTATACTCCAATGAACCATCAGTCCAAGTTAAGTGGATTGTTTTCATTTATTAATTCACTATTTCAACATGCAGATTTTCCCAAATAAATTAATTCAAACTCCGAACCCCCCCAGTTCCATTGAAAATAAAAGTATGACCCCCCCTCAAAAATGTTGAAAATGAAGGTGTGACCCCCCCTCCCCCCCAAGTTTTTACCCCAAACCCCCACCTGATAAATAATGACCAGCCCCTAACGTCACGATGGCGACATACCCTCCAAATACATTATTATGTCAACTACAATCTGATAGGGGACACAAATATCACAATCCCAGTGTAGCTGTATCTTGTATTCTCGATGGTTGTGCGATGGTTTTTCCAAACAAATTTACACATTGACACAAATTTATGCGTCATCGTTTTGCGTTCGAGTCTTCATTACATGCAAAGTCACAAGCCGAATCTATCTGATATTATCAGAATTGAGGTCCACCAGTGTTTACTTCGACTCACTACAGAGGCAGAATGTCTGTAACATATCCTCCAGTTGCATTTGTTGTTCTATTCATGGAGCTCTAGCAGGTTCTGTCGGGCATTTCCTCCTGAGTTTCCAACTCACATCATGGCGGAAGTGACCAGCCATAAACGAAGCGACGTGTTCGATTATTTCCCATGATGTTACCATTTACCACAGTCACTACACTTCGATTCCAAATTGTAACACATCCTGTCTCCCTCGCTCAATGTACGGCGTCCCGCCGTACTACTATTTATCAGTTTGTGGAATAGTGTTTCCGGTAGTATAGTACGGCCATCTTGCCGCGAGGGGTTCTGGGACAGGTGTGGCGAGATCATTATATCACTATTTTCGTGTTCGGGCGCTCTAGTACAGAAATTCTCGAAGAAGATTTTGTTGTACTTGTATAATGGCAGCATTGGTACATATAAAGGCAGCATCATAATGATACTGTGATGTCTATCGAGTATACGAAATTGAAACGAATATACTTTTCCATTTAGCTGTTTACAGTGCCTACGGGCGTTTCTTTAATTGATTTAGCCTGGTTGTTCATTCTAGTGTCATCATGGGTGCATTTTGATTTAGGTTACTGTACACCCGGGAACATAATGTCAACATTTATATATAACCTTCCCGTTTTTCACAAATCTCAATTAGTCACTGTGACTCACAACTGGCAAGACTGAAGCAGGCCTACATGGCCGGGAATCTTGTTACTGTAACGTCTAATGGTCATTGTCATTTTATGCTAATGCTCATTGCCATCAAATTGCCTGCAAATATTCAAATATGGTTTCACATTTTTACGGGAGACCGTTAGTGCCAGGTGTGAAAATATATTTAAGTGGCGGCCGCCACATAATTATCTAGCGGCCGCCACATAATTATCTGGCGGCCGCCACTTAATTATCTGGCGGCCGCCAGATAATTTAGTACTTTAACACAACATTTTGTTATATCCATAGAAATTCATTTTAAAATAAAATAAAATTTTATTTGAGATACGTTATCGATATACTAAGTCGATGTTATCAAGTTACTAACCCGGGATTTAAAAAAAAAACTCATTCCACCCCCCCCCCCCTTCGAAAACCAGCATCCCATAGGATTGGTGCGCGTTAGTCACATGCAAAGTGACTCTGATCCGTCAATGTCGATTTATATTGTAACCTATATGGTCCAAGAATGCCTCAATAAATTTAACGAATATATGTTTGGGGGATGAAATGTACATATTTCGTGTCATTGATTGGTATTATGGACCATAGGGCAACTTTCAATACACAATCCATAGGGGGGAAAAACAAAGAAAAAAAGTAAGACACAATATTAATCAGATAATTTGACGAATATTTGTCACCACCATGGAATATGCACTGTGTTTGTTTGTTAACATATCCCTTTAACCTATATATCGATGGTAGCAACCATAATTGCAGAGGGCCCAGTTGCCATGGCCACAATAAATAACATGAATTCATTGATGATCCCTATATAATGCTAAGTGTGAAAGTTAAGTTTTGTTTAATAATTTGCATATCAACACCCCCCCCCCCACAATACCCCATATAACATTGTCTCACTAAAAACAGTATTGTCATTACCTCATATAACATTGTCTCATTGAAAACAGTATTGTCACTACTTTTATTTGGGTACTAGGGCCTGATTAGCTATATGTATATTGCTTTACAAGAATCTCCTCATATTTCAAGCCATGGCCAACAGATAACTATGTGGCGGCTTCAATTATCTGGCGGCCGCCACTTAATTATCTGACCCATTTGCCGTACATCCCAGCTAGAAACTCTAACCATAGTATTGTTTGTTTCATTTAGAATTGTGTGTGCATCCAGTTTTGATAGCAAAACTTACTCTGGAAACTGTTTTTTTCTATTTTTTTGTATTTTCAGGCACTGAAAGACTGCACATGACAATAGGTTACCACGCTGAAACAACTATTACGCAATTGTTACCTTATTGGTCTTCCACACATATTCGAATGTCTCATGGCATTTACAATTATGATTGTATGCGAATCTGAGTATCTGAGCATCGAATCTGAGCATCAGGAGTGATGCCTCCGGATCTGTTCCTTGAATGGTGGGTTTATATTATTTCCTGACCTTGGGTGAAGGGTCAAATTTTCATAGAACTTTTGGGTTGAAATTCATCTCAAAATGGTCATTACCAGTTCGTGTCAAATTCACCCATTTTGTCATATAACTTCAACAATGTGTTTTGAAGTAAGTGCAAGAATTTGTTTTACATTTTTTAGTATCCTCAGATTTCTCAGCAACAAAAACAACAACACTGCATTGGTTGGTAAACGGGTATTATGTTACACATATATCCGTTTCATACCAGTGGAACAAGTGCCTAACCTTTTGTGTATTGTTCAGGCTTATCGACTTGCTATGGGTTATGTTGTGCAATACTATATGATACAAATTCCTCAGGACGGCCAAGTCTCCCAGGTTGGCCGAGATGAGCTTCTCAATACAGAATTACTGGTCAAGATGTAGTGGTGAGTGACTCAAATCATGGACCCAAATTCTGAAAAAAAATCTCATGGATTATAATAGCTAAACCCCATTTGTACTAGGCTTGTGTTCTTCCAAAATCATACAGCCAAGATGTGGCAGCCATCACATAGGTTCCTGACAAACCTATGATTTCATGATGATGAATAGACCCTATAACGGACAACCCCTATGTCACTTGAATCACGTTGAATTATAGGCCTATTTATATTTACGCTATAGCTTATAATGAAAAGGTATGTCCTATATTGTGATGGAAATACACACATTGGGTTGCATTTTCCCGTGTTTCTGGGTAGTACAAAACTGTATCTATAATTTCAGTATATAATCCAGGTACCAGTATCCAAACTATGTTTTTTCTAACCTGTTTACATACAGTTCGTACGTAATTGAGCCATCCTAAAATCTATCGTGATGCAATTCCACACACGTTATTTCATTCCGGGAATCAAACAGAATTCTGATAATTTCATGGATATTCATTATAGATTAATCACATGTGTCGCATGTAATTTCCGTTGAGTTATATGAAAAAAAACGAATATGTCAAACAGTAATGTATACATGCAAGTCATATAAAACGAAGTTGTATATCTTGCAATAAACATTGAACCCATACACAAGCACTAGGCGTTCCGAGTGAACAAAACCGAGTCCGTTATTTAATCTCAAAGTCCAGTGGCAGGCAAAATATATGATATTGTTTGGAACTTCATGAACCTTCATTTTATGGCCATAAGGAGGTGAAATCAGGTGTTCCAGAAAGAGTGAGCATTTCCTGCCCCACATGTGGTACCCGTCATGAATTCCAAAACATTAACATACAAACAGGTCATGCTGCAAACTGGTGACATATTTTGTGTACTTTTTAACCAGATTGTGATGACGTCCATAAAATTCATAGAATTAGAATTTATCTAGCTGACAAGATAGAATCTTTATCAATCTAAATAGTTGGCAAAATTAGAGGAGTGCATAATATCTTTAATTTCAAGTTCCTTGGGATATATGACATCCGAATAAACACCAAACTTTATTCGGTGACAATACATCATCTGTGTATTAGAAAGTAAAATTAAAGCTACTAGTTTGCTTCTTAGATCATCCTCTCTGTATATGATGGATAAAACCTGATTCATAGAAGCAGAAGATGAGTATAAAAGCAGACGTCATCATTGATCAAGTGTGTACATTGGAAATTTGTACGCGAACTATATGTTGATGTGGGAAACATAAATTACAAAATGCAATGGTTAAAAACACATTGTATATCTTGCATATCTTGTATATCATAGCTATTCATCTTATCGTGTGATACATATTGATTGATATCTGAGCATGTGTTTATCAATAATTTAGCATGTAATAGCTAATATTGTTGCATGTATTAAGGAGTTTCCAGTACTTACATTGTAGATTTATTTGAGCACGTTGAGTCGACAATAGAGTGACATCACTGATGGATGTTGCCCACACATTCCCACGGCTGTCACTTATTGATTATAGAACAATCCACCACGACTAGGGACTCTGCGACACTATAATTACAAGTGGCTGGCGCACCCGCTCACAATTCAGACACTCATCAAGTCAAAGGTAATTCACATGCGGATATAAATTTTCAGCATTCCACAAGACACGTGAGGAAACATCAAATTGTTGCATTACAAAACGGGATTCATTCATTAAATAAAATGAAGTAACTGGGTGGAAGACGTTTGCATCCAGTGAGGATCACTTCTTTGTTGTTCATTCGTCAAAATCAACATGCATTGGACAACCAAGAGATATACTTTACTGGCAGTGAAATTAATATTTGCATTCCTCGACATAACAGGTGGGCATATTGTTTATACGCAAACTAGGAAAATTTTATCTAATAAGAATGTCATTTCTCTTAGTTGTCTGTACCGCACATACAGTAACTGATGTGATTGTATACATTCATCAATTATATCCACCCCTCAATACCTCTCATGTATTAAATGAGTATTAAATTTCCACATCAACATTGGTGTTTTTATTTTTACAACCGATCCAGGAGCTGTTCGGTTTTTCGTACAAGTCAATGACCACATGAAGATCTATGTAGACGGCAGACAGTTGACGGGAGAGATAGTTGGAGTATACGGGAGATATTACACGGTCGCAGACTATCCAGAGGTCAGTTGTTTCCGAGTCACCATATTCTAACGAATTTCCTTGAGGGTATAGAATTTTTGCACACGCATGACATGAATAAAAGATGATCAATCTCAGTAAATGACACTTCAATGCTCGACTCCAGACATATAATTGTTCTTATGATAATTTATCGATATACATTTGATAAATCGCAGGCAAAAAAAGGGTTTGCTCATTACAGTTTGTATTTCTATACTGGAGTGCTTCAAATTTTACACCCGCCCGGACGGAGCAGTGGTTACTGAGCAATATTGTTTTACCTCAACCCTCTTATTGTTTCCGAGTCACCATATTCTAACGAATTTCCTTGAGGGTATATAATTTTTGCACACGCATGACATGAATAAAAGATGATAAATCTCAGTAAATGACACTTCAATGCTCGACTCCAGACATATAATTGTTCTTATGATAATTTATCGATATACATTTGATAAATCGCAGGCAAATAAAAGGGTTTGCTCATTACATTTTGTATTTCTATACTAGAGTGCTTCAAATTTTACACCCGCCCGGACGGAGCAGTGGTTACTGAGCAATATTGTTTTACCTCAACCCTCTTATTCGTGCTCATTCAGGGTTCTTCATTTAATTATGGATTGCCAAGCGTGATGTGCGAGGTTCAAAACTTTATTAGTTTGGGTAGTTTTTAGGGATCACTGGAGATTAATTCATAATTGAAATTTTGATTTTGATTTGAGGCATATGTACTACTTGATTGATAGTGCCATGTTGCATGTCGCTTCAGGGAAACTGGTTCATAATTAAAGAATAGTTGGCGTTAAAAAAAAACATTTGCTCCCCCAAAATCCCAGACATGTTACAATATACAGTACTCATGTGCCAATATTTATCGAATTCACTTTGATTTGTACCTTGCGAAGTGATTGTTATAGTGGCAATTATTATCCCAAATCCATATGAAGAATTCTTCAGTGGCCTAACCACTCAATCACTGAATATAATTGTGGTGATTCTGACACGCTAGTGTTCATTATGTTCTAAGTATAATCATCCATATAATCAGTTAAAGCTATAGCCACTTTAACAAAATTTACAATTTACAAAAAATATTCATTCTGAAATGGCTTTATTATGTCTATAGATTGAGAAACCATGCAAAATTGGGTCCGGAAATTTGTATTTTGTGCCTATCAAACTCGGGCCAATCAATCTTGCAGGCATTATTTGCCTCAAAGCGGCCCGCGTTGTGGGCGAGTTCTACACACAGTCTTATGACGTCATTGGTATTTGTCTAGATACTGAAGCAACCGGCAATGTAGACGGGCCGATCATTCACTATCCGGTGTTTTTATGCACAGTTAACGGAGATTTTCCAAGTATCTATCGTCGAGCTGTGCATATTGCCTATATATTCATGACAATCTCGAGATGTACTATCGGATTTGCGGGGCAACAAAGTATGCTAAATTCGGCTGATTTTAAAATTGATTCCAACTTTAAAGATTGAGTTATTGTCACATTTGTAATTTTTATGCACTTACATCTTAACCAAAACATGATTTTGCACATGATAGAACCAAGATATGATTTTGCACATGATAGAACCAAGATATGATTTTTCGCATCACAAAGTATTGCGGAGCTAATACATCCCTGTATAGCCAAACAATTTTCCAACAATTATGTTGCGTTAATTTCGAACACTACTATTGATATTGGATTGTTCCCTGTGAGAGTTGACAAGGAAAAAAGCATCACATATATAATTATCAATACCCAACAAGTGGGCTTTTGTGTTGATGGAGTTTTCGAGGTAAATGGGCTCCAAATGTTGGACTAAAACCATAAACCATTTGTTGTCATGTGCTGGTAAATTGTATGAACAAAGAACTAATGGCTCATAGTGTTGTGAAAGTCACTCCAATGCCATGCTGCTACTAACTGCTGAAGTACAGTATGTGCAAATGTGTATGATCGACCCAAATTTGATGCAGGTATACGCGGTTAAGGGCCACAACTGGAGCAGTGGCGGTCGGACTCTATTGTTTTCCTCTGACTGGGGAGAGGTGTCAGACAGGTCGTGGAAGTGTACACACGAGGAACAGCCCGGCTGGTACAATCCGGGGTTTGACGACTCCAGCTGGAAACCGGCACAGGTGGTGAGTGGTTGCCTTGGAGGCAGAAGCTTAGATGATACGTAACCCATAAAGATTTTATTTTCATCAAAAATTTCTAAACAATTTAGGTTTACTTTATAAGGCTTTTGTATACAAATAAGCGTTTTCCTGAATTTGAACAACATTCCATGAAAACGTATATATATATATAGCTGTAATATGCAAAATTATCAAACTCTAATAATTCCCATTATCAGGAATGTTAGGTGGACTTTTGCACATACATGTGTTTGTTCGTAGTGCATCAAAGGCTGTTAAATAAATCAAAGTTCACAAGATGTCGTGGTCTCGACGGTATATCAAGATATTTCCCAGTACCATGTTGACTGTAATTTGCCTGCATGTTGACGCTGTTTTAGGTGGGTAGTGGCAATGTGCGCAACGTTGGACGAGTCAGTATAATTTGGACAGATCAGACAGCTGGATTGCAGCAAATTGCTTACTGCAGAAAGAAATCTCTGGGTAATGTATCACCAAAATCTTGTTAGAAAATTAATCATACCTTTTCAATAAAACTTCTATGGCAAAAATTAAAAAACGTTGGCAATCTGCACCGAAGTAGAATCTGCCTACCTTAGCATTCTGGGTCCGCACAAGATTTTGTGCATTTGCTTGTTCTTGTACCTGAGAAGTCTTTTGAGAGCAGCCTGCTCCTTTTTGGTGAATATAAATATGACAAAATACAAGAATATGCTGGAATTCCTTTTCGGACTGATATTCTAAATTGAGTTAGATTGACAATTTTTGCAACTTTTGTGAACAAAGTCTGAAATTTGACTCCAAGGTGGAACACGCAGGGTTCAACAAAGTATCATTTTGCATCACAATATTATGAGCAAAATACCGTGTAGACGGGTTTTAAAATATTAGAGTGTAAAATTTAACAGCACTTGATGTTTGTAGATGGTTTCGGTTCGTGATTGTACTGCTGGAAGTACGATTCCATTATAAGGATATTATTGCATCGACGTCAATTTGTGTGTGTGAGTGTGTTTCTTGTGTCATGATTTTTGTGGTGAAAAGTGAAAAGTTTTTTTGATTGAAGATTACATTTTACTGAGTAAGATTCCTGAAAGATAATTGAATGCATCTTAAATCTTTGCTGTCGTGAGCGAATAGGCAAGGGAAAATCAATTGTTTTCAAAACGTGCCTGGAGCAATGAGAAATGTTTCCATTAACACGCGCACAAAATTTTCACTCAAAATTTATTGCTCCATGACCTGTATTGATAGCATTTGTCATGTCACATGGACCAGCCAGTCAAGCACACTGTGATTACCAGTGGAACAAATGTGTGGTCATATTGATGCCCAAATAATGAAATGCACTTGGCATTTGATAATCAAATGCACTATGTGTTTATTGCATCGGGGGAAAAAGATGGAGTGCCGCTTGGAAAAAATAGCGTTTGATTGGTAGTGAGCGTTGAGTGGTGCTTCAACAATTTATGAATCGTTAGTAATTTATATCTCCATTACTTTGCTTTCCTGCTTCCATTGAAAATGTTGAAATATTGATGTCAGAAGACGGGTCAATTAACCACCCATTGTATAACGTCATGTCTCTATGTGACATAATTGCACTTTGCCATAAAATAAAAACAAAATAAAAAAGTCGCAATCGATTGCACTTTATAAAATAAAATGTAATGTCAGATTATACGTCGAATTAATCAGATCGGATCGAAGATCAAGATTAGTAATGTTATTCAGTGAGATATATTATAATTTATTTATATATTTTTATCCTGTTCAATGGGGTTGGGAAGAGACATTGTGCTGAAATATTAGTCAGGATAATACCAGTATCGCTGATGCAGGTACATGCAACAAGGTTGGGTTTATATGTAACATGTTGAGTATGGCCTTACTTCATGTATTTAAAGTCATATCGACTTTGATTTCCATGCATAAAAAGATGTTCAATTGTTGTGTATAAATAGAACATAGCAGGAAAATTTCTATGTCGCCAGCATATTGTGTGTTCGTCTCGCAGCTAGTCCAGACCTATAGTCTGTGGGCCAATCTGAAAAAAAAAATTTTCGTCGCCAAATCGGGCATATTAGGTTTCTTGGTGTCATTCTGTAGGTTTTTATATTAGGAAAAATATTAGACCGGGGAACCTTCTCTAAAAGTGTCCAAACAATGGAAAAAATAACTTTTTCCAAGATGGCCGCCAAGTCCGATCAAAACGTTTGTTTTTGTTTTCTCTCTGCTTCTAGACGTGCTAGAAGAGAAATCTTGGTGTCCTTTCTTATGTTTTGAGGGTTAAGGAATCCAATCAAACACATTCCAATAACAACTATGCATTATTTCAATTGCAAAATGCACTTCGACTGGTATTTGAACGTCAGAAATAGCTATTTGCGAAGGAAATCTGTTTTCAAATGTAGTTGCGCTATTCATTACCACGTATTACCATTTTGGACAAAACAATCCCATGAATACATCATTAAGAGTTTATTGTATCCCCGGAACTAAGTTAGGCAGAAACTATGGATATGTGATCGTCGCGCCGATACAAGTGCCGTACTGACTTCCTTGTGAATGCTACACAAGGTGCAAATCTGAACTGTTTCTGACAATATTCTATATGGATATGCCTTATAGCAGAAACCCATAAGAGATTCTCTTATGGGTTTCTGCTTATAGTAACGTCCCAAAACCTATCGATTTTGGTTGCCATGGCGACCAAGATGGCCGATTGGTGACACATTTCGTTACAAAATTAGCTGTTTTGACAAACATGGCTTTTGAAGGCTCCAGGGGTGGTACTTTTACAGGTATCACTAGGATATTGAAGAGGCATATTGAGCAATGACCAAACACAGAAATATTAAATAATTATAATTATAGTTAATGAAAAGACTTGAAAGCCAAGTTAATATTCAGCTCGAGGTCAGCGATCATTCCTTTTGGTTGCAATTAGGAAACATATCACACTGAATGTGTGTACAAATATAGAGCTGAGGGATTTACACAAAATATATACTATTATCGAATACATTAACTTGACTTTCATCAGTTAAGTCTATTATTGCCCACAATAAAAATAGTGAAGATGAGAACATTTTATTATATGACTAAACGTAGTAAGTCTTTTGTCCAGTATATATGTTATATCTGCAGTAATAATATTAATTAGTTAATATCACTAACTTGTTACAACAGTTGAATCGTATTCTTTATCAGTGAATGTAGATAAAGAAATCACTTGTATTGTTGGGAATTGGATAAGCTAAATTATCTGGTAAGAAATAATTTGGTGAATATTTCAGTAGTTGAAAGTATTACTGCATGGCATAAAATTAGTTAAGGCTTGGAACTTTTATTGCTGACATTGACGCAGCAGTGCTATTTTGATATAAGATATTTTGTCTGAATTAACATAATATATTTTGGGCAACAGAAATGACAGGGCATCACGGATATACACCCATGTGGTCGTAGGCGACCGGAAAGCGTCTAGTTTTACGTACATCAAATACATATATTGTAACGGTTCTAGGATTGATATAGTAGTAGCATATGTTCGATGGGTTGAGGTTCGCTCCCCAGCCTTGCTTGGCTGACCAGATGCCTATGAGTTTGGCTCTTTGCCTCGTCTCAGACTGCAGGGGTGGCTTGGCTGACTCTGGTTCTCCTTCTGGAATGGTCACTCGGCTGACTCTGGTTCTCCATCAGATCTGGAATAGTCACTTTGCCTACTCTGGTCCTCTGGCTGGAATGGCCGCTTGGTTGACTCTGGTTCTCCTTATGGAATGGTCACTCGGCTGACTCTGGTTTTCCGACTGCAGGGGTTGTTCATCTGACTCTGGTTCTTCGGCTAGAATGGCCGCTCAGCTGACTCTGGTTCTCCGTCTGGAATGGTCACTCAGCTGACTCTGGTTCTCCGGGTGCAAGGGTCATTCAGCCACTCGACTGACTCTGGTTCTCTGTCTGGAATGGTCACTCGGCTGAGTCTTGTTTTCTGGCTGCAGGGGTCGTTCAGCTTACTCTGGTTCTCCAGCTGGAATGGCCGGTCGGCTGACTCTGGTTCTCCGGCTGGAATTGTTACTCAGCTGACTCTTGTTCTCTGGCTGCAGGGATCGTTCAGCTTACTTTGGTTCTCCGACTGGAATGGCCGGTCGGCTGACTCTGGTTCTCCGGCTGGAATTGTTACTCAGCTGACTCTGGTTATCTGGCTGCAGGGATCGTTCGGCTTACTCTGGTTTTCAGACTGACTCTGGTTCTCCGGCTGGAATGGTTGCACGGCTGACTATAGTCCTCCAGATGCAGGGGTTGCTGGGCTGACTCTGGTTCTCCGCGTGCAGGGGTCACTCGGCTGACTCTGGTTCTCCATCTGGAATGGTTACTTGGCCGACTCTGGTTCTCTGGCTGTAGGGGTCGTTTGGCTGACTCTGGTTCTCCAGCTGGAATGCTCACTCGTCTGACTCTGATTCTTCAGCTGAAATGCTCACTCGGCAGACTCTTGTTCTCCCGCTGTAGTGGTGTTTTGGGAGACTTTGGTACTCCGGCTGCAGTTTGTCTCGAATGACTTCGGCATTCTGGCTTTGGGTTGTTTCGGATGACGTCTATTCCCTGGCTGCAGGCCGTCTCGGCTGGTAGTGGGTTTGGTCTGCCGGATCGCCAATCATTCGGGTTTTAGTCCGCTTTCCTCATCGACCTCTTCCTCTATGTGTGGTTGTTCAGTGGATAGCTTGGGTTCTGAGCTATCTCAGACGTTATCAGCTTTATTTTACCCAACTGATCTTCCAATCAAGTCTACGTTCAACTTTAGTTGACTTTACTTCTTGAAATTCTCTAAGTTCGGTTTCATTCTGTATGCCCGAATACGGAGTCAGCTGGGCCGACTCAAAGATCAACTCTCGGCTTGATTTCACGGTTTCTTGACGAGTCACACATTCGGATGAAATTGTTGCAGATACATCTAGAGAGGAAGTTGACTATGATTGAACTCAACCACATGTGTTATATATGTTGTACAATAATTGCCAAATTTATTTGTTTCACATATATACAGTATTAAATATGAAGTAAAAGAAAAACAAGACAACCTTAGAAACGAATGTTCAGCAAGTAGATAGCATATAATCTATATGGCCATTGTTCCACTTTTCTTCATATAATTTGGATGTGCATAAACTGATATGTTGATGATTTATTCATGGAATTGTTTTGTTAAAAATGGTAATACCTGGTAATGAATAGCGCAGGTACATTTAAAACAGACTTCCTCCGCAAATCGCTAATTCTGACGTTCAAATACCAGTCAAAGTGTAGTTTTTCAATTGAAATAACGCATAAATGTTCTTGAAATGTATTTCATTGGATTCCTCAACCTTCCAAACCTAAGAAAAGACGCCAAGATTACACTTCTAGCTTGGCTAGAAGCAGAGAAAAAACAAAAACAAACTTTTTGATCGGACACGGCGGCCATCTTGGAAAAAGTCATATTTTCCATTGTTTGGACACTTTTTGAGAAGGTTACCCTGTCTAATATTTTTCCTGACATGAAAACCTACAGAATGACACCAAGAAACCTAATATGCCCGATTTGGCGACGAAAACCTATTTTAGAGGTCTCCTGGAAAATGGCCTAAGGACTAGTACCTAGGACTCTGTTCACTGAAATTCCCAACTGGTGTCTAAGCTACGGAAGCGTATTAGGGTCACATAAGTTTTTGTTTAAAAATTCAATTTGTTGACTTTTAATCTCGATAAACCGAGTTAGTTATCTCGATAAATCGCGATTTTTCAATAAATCAAGATAGTATTTGATAAATTGAAATAAATATCTCGATAGATCGACTTATTATCTCGATAAATTGACTTATTATCGTGTTAAATCGACATAGTATCTCGATGAATCGACTTATGACTCATACATATAAATTACAAGTTGAATGAATGAATGGTTCGATCACAATATAGGCGAGCCATACCATTTCATTTGTTCTTTGCCAACAATAGGACAAAGAAAATATACACTGATAACTCATATTGAAAACTATATGGAATATTTATGATCAACCATCATTACTTTAATAACTGGAATAATGCAGACCGAATTATTCAAATGAAAAAGCCGTTCCAGTTGAGGTGACGAATATACCTCATTGAATAGCTTAATAATTAAAAATAAAACGATTATCCCTATTTTATTCATAAACAAGTAGCATCTTTTGAAGAGATTGCGATACAGTAACTCCTCTTTAATTTTTAATCCGGTAGTTCGGTATGTATTGTTCAATATTTGCTGTTATAATGGTCAACCATATAGGTCTACTCAACATTGTTTTCATATGAATAATGTGGCTCTAAAAATATTTCCATTTTACCTGTACTTATAAATTATAATCGATTTATCGTGAAAATTAACTCGATTTATCGAGAAAACTAAATCGATTCATCGAGAGAGTAAGTGGATTATTCGAGATAATAACTCGATTTATCGAGATAACATTTCTATTGATCAAGATCATCAACTCGATTTATTGAGATACTGAGTTGATCTATCGAGACAACTAGCTCAATTTATCGGGAAAACTATCTTGATTTTTCAAGATAATGAGTCGATTTATCGAGATAATATCTTAAAGCAACTGACTTCGAAACCAATCAATATTTTTTGAAAACTACATTTCAAATTAAACATGCTAAATTAAGTGAATGAGACATACTCACATCAAATGTAATGACTATAATAGACGTGAAATCAATACTCAGTATTAAGTATCCCGAGCAAACAAAACAGGGTCCGTTATCCAATCTCATAGTCCGGGGACAGAAAGTCATATCAGGCATACGAAGTGAGATAAAACAAAAATGACAGGGAAACTCATGAACCCCCCAAAAATGGCCATTAGGAGGTGAAATCATGTGTTCCGGAAAGAGTGAGCATTTCCTGGCACACTAGTGGCACCCGTCATGAATTGACCAATCCTCTGGGAAATTTTGCTCATTTGAACAGGCGGTTCACGCGTAAATAGAGGAACTGTATCCATCACACGCAGATGAAAACAAAGCATAAAAGTGCAAGATGGACTGACAATTCCACATGCATCATGGTATATCACTGTTTATTTTGTCATAACTACACAGATATGCAGATACCAATTGGAAAATGTACTCCATATGGACTTTTAAGCACGATTTTGGCATTTGTTTACATTCGGGTTTGATGGATACCATTCAATTGTTTATATACAAAGCCGGTACAAAATGCGTATTAAAACAGATAAAAAGACAACTCGGACAATTGTAATCGTCAAAATCATTGAGCACACCTTTTGTTATCTTGCATTAGATGTGTTGCACAAAAATTTAGTTTTGAAAAAAATATTGCATACGTACGAAGGCAGTAGCTTTAATTTATCGAGATGATAAGTCGATTTATCAATTTATTGTCTCGATTTATCGAGTAATATAAATCGATTTATCGAGATAATAAGTCGACAAATTGAATTAAAAAAAACTGATACACTTCGGTACTAAGCTGCTGCGACAAGGATATGTTTTAACATCAATAGTCAATTTTAAGAAATTCTATGGGCGTCATCAAGATCTGATTGATGAGTACACTAAATCTGTGACTAATACGCCGCAGCAAGATTGGCTTGCATATTTTTTCTTGGAATTCATGAGGGGGTATTCATGATGTAGGGCAGGGAATGCTCTCTCTTTCTGGAACACCTGATTTCACCTTCATGCGGCCATATGGGGGTTTATGAAGTTCCATAAAATTTTCTCGAATTTACCTGACACTGGACTTTGAGGTTGGATAACGGAGTTAGTTTTGTACGCTCGGTTACTTTAAACTTGGGTATTGGTTCCATGTATATTGTATTTAAATACTTAATAGCGCTGTGCATTGTACGGTGGCTCCTATCTGCCAAAATTGTGAGTTTTGTTCCCGAGCAAAGATTCAGAGAAGATATTAAAAACAGACTCAATTTCAATGCGTCTACAACATTTTTGATGCGTCTAAAACTATTCTCAAGGTACTAAAACATTTTCGATGCGTCTAAATCATTTTAGATGCGTCTAAAACTATTTTAGATGCGTCTAAAACATTTTCGATGCATCCTAAATATTTCCGATGTGTCTGAAACTATTCTCGACGCGTCTAAAACATTTTCGATGCATCTAAAATATTTTTGATGCGACAAAAACTATTTT
The DNA here is from genome assembly GCA_949152475.1 of Terebella lapidaria. NCBI lineage: Eukaryota > Metazoa > Annelida > Polychaeta > Terebellida > Terebellidae > Terebella > Terebella lapidaria. Next base: position 22,981,427 of record OX424565.1, read on the forward strand.
AGATGCGTCTAAAACATTTTCGATGGGTCTTAAACATTTTCGATGCATCTGAAATATTTTCAATGCGTCTGAAATATTTCCGACGTATGCAAATCGAAAATACTTCATGTTTAAGATGCACCTAAATATTCCGATGCATAAACATCAGTACTCTTTCATACGCATTTTGAAGTATTTTCGATGCAAGAAAAATGTTTTAGACGCACCGCAAATATTTTATACGCATCGAGAATGTTTCAGACGCATCTAAAATAGTTTTAGACACATCGAATATGTTTTAGATGCATTGAAAAAGGTTTTAGACACGTCGGAATAGTTTTCAAAGCATTTCGATGCGTCTGAAATAAAAAGGACACACCGGAATTGTTTTTGACGCGTCTGAAATGTTTTCGACGCGTCAGAATTGTTTTTGACACGTCGGAATTATTTTCGACGCATCGATAATTATTTCCGACGTGTTAATATTTGTATTTTTAATTTTAGCAAATTGTTTTTGACGCGTCGGAAACGTTATGACGCGTTCGGGAATGTTTGACGCGTCTGAAATGTTTTTGACGCGTCAGAATTGTTTTCGACGCATTGATAATTATTTCCGACGTGTTAATATTTGTATTTTTAATTTTAGCTGGAGTAAAAATCTAAACTACTTATTGTGGCAGATAGAAGCCATCGTAGCATTGTGTGGTGGGTACGGTGGCTTCTATCTGCCAAAATTGAGACTTTTGCCCCCGAGCAAAGATTCAGAAGAAATTTAAACAGAGTCAATTTCAACACCACTGAAATAATCTTGATGCCTCTAAAACTATTTTCGATGCGTCTAAAACATTTTCGATGCGTCTAAAATATTTTCGATGCATTTAAAACATTTTCGATGCATCTAAAACAATTTCCGATGCGTCTGAAACATTTCCGACGTATGCAAATCGAAAATACTTCATGTTTAAGATGCAACTAATAATTTCCGATGCATAAACATCAGAGCTGTATCATATGCATCTTAAATTATTTTCTATGCAACTAAAATGTTTTAGACGCATCGAAAATGTTTCAGACGCGTCGGAAATGTTTTCGACGCGTCAGCAATGTTTATGACGCATCTTAAATGTTTTCGACGCGTCGGGAATGTTTATAACACGTCTAAAATGTTTTCGACGCGTCTGAAATGTTTATGACGCATCGGAATTGTTTTCGACGCGTCTGAAATGTTTTTGACGCGTCAGAATTGTTTTCGTCACGTCAGAATTGTTTTCGATGCGTCGGAATTGTTTTCAACGTGTTAATATTTGTATTTTTAATTCTAGCTGGAGCAAAAATCTAAAGTACTAATTGTGGCAGATAGAAGTCACCGTAGGTGGGATATATAATGCACCGTGCATCGTATAATGTGAATAATATGGCTATAAGGCCATCGTTTTTTTATTAATTGTTTTACAAACTTTTTTGCTTCAAAAATTTCAAGTCGGTCGGTAGGAAGGAATAAAAATAAAAGTTGCTGAAAATGTGTGGTCGGGCTAATGAAAAAAGTTTAACTATGAAATATTGATCAATTCCTATACGTTAATTTACCAGCGTGTTCGTGCACATAAACTCGCTTGTGCATTGATATGCAGCCCAGAAATACCCCTTGGCATAAACATATATAGTCAAAATTCACCTTTAGTATGGGCATAGAGATGAAAAAAAGATTTTTTTCACAATCGTTACCATTTCCCTCGCATCCCAACTAAGACTGGATTTGACAAATTTTCAGCTTGATTTCAATGACTGTATTTAGGTGAGTAAAGAATTCAACGCTCTATGTATTGAAATTAATACAATGCGATGACTTCAGGAAACAACATCATACTCCAACACATTGCAGTTTGTTATTTTGACAAAGAGCAACGAAAATCTCATCACATTTCATCTCCTGAATCATTTCAATATTTCATCATGTACTTGCCACACAATTCTTGATAATGAAAATGTATAAAAGTTACAGAATACATAAGGGCTAAATTTTTCAAGATCCACCTGTGAAAGTACAAATGATACTTGTAACGAAACTGATCATTGAATAATCTAAATATATGGATCACCAGATCTCAAGTTATATTGAAATGGGACATGTCAGTAATATATGGAGAGAACTATAAGCAAGTTATTGTAGAAGAACCATAGTCAAGCACAGACAGACAACCAAACATACAGACAAGGAGAGAGAGTGAGACATATAATCGGTTTGAATTAGTGAAAGGAGACTAAATTTCTTTGCATAACCTTGAAGACAAAGACAGATCGTTTTGAAGTTGTAAATTTTTATCAGGGCATTATTGTCCAGTCGGTGGGTAAAATAAAAATAAACACAGGAACTGTTGAATTTATTTCTTATCGGCCAATTTTATGTGGAGTCGGCGGGTTTGTAAAACAATCATTCAAAAAATAATGGCCTAATGTCAAACCATCAGCCCTCAACAGTTATTGTTTTCCGTTTATTAAAACAACTGTATGACATTGGCGATGAAATATCGATCACGATTCATGAAAAAAATATTAACTAGCTAATCAGCCATTTCTTTGAATCCATACTCCTTTTTGTTAGCAGTTACTCCATACAGTTATTTCCATGTCCGTAAAGAAATATAAACTTGTACATTCATCAGATAGACCTAAACCAATCACATTGCGAGGTTGTCGATTCGTTTCAAGCCCATATATGTCTATAAATACATGGAAACGATGTGAACTCATGAGCTTTTGTCTGTTAACTGGCGACTAAATTAATGTTCAGAAAGCTCGTAATATAGACGTGGAAATGACAAACGCTGGAACATTTGGGAGCTGTTAGAGTTGCGTCAATCCTTGTCATGTAAGCATCTGAGAAAGACTAAGACTATTCCATGTCTTTGGCATTTTGTGTAAAATGTGGACGCTTCACATGCATATGAGCATAAATTGTGGAGTGTGATAACACGGTTGTGCTACTATAATTCAGGACTACTCGTGAGCATAACAATCATATAGCATACATCCTACTTACTTTATCCTACTTTAATTGAAATTATCAACACATGCTCGTATGTGATCCTGTTTGTTGATGCCAGCCCGCATAAAGCGTTTCAAGTGCTGCGTTAGCATGGTTAGATGAAATTGTCATGGTCATATTCACAGGCTTCGTTTGGGATTTCAAAATTCTTCTAATCGGTTGTAGGGCATTTGTTTGATACTAATTGCATCAATACAGTAGTCCCTCTCAGATAAAACCCTCCCTAAATAAAGACTTCCCCCTCTGTAAAAACCTTTTCCTGTGGTGCTGGGATAACGTTAACATGTAAATAAACCCCTCTACTAAGGCATCCCCTTATATAAGACCTTAATTATGTGGCAGAAGGGTAGGTCTTTTCCGAGGTGAACCACTGTACCACATAACTGTAATAGACTGATATATTCAAACTGTCGAGCACAACAAATGTCTTTGGCATGAATAATGTTAATAATGGAGTATAAAATCAATTTGTTATACCTTGTTGGATTTGAACGCCTCATGAGGATTATACATATGCATTATGACATTCAAAATCTGCAATTTCCACCATAGGATTACGTTTATTTTCAGCACGGAAGCCTTTCAGAATGCACGCTTCTGGACATCACTCGTGGTCATTCGGGGTGACCTTGAAACCCAACTTCCTGGGTGAGGTGACACCTATCGGCGAGGATATCGACTGTGCGATGTGTCAGGAGCATGAAGAATTCTGCGCAGTGATGTGCGTGTCTTTGGCAGAATGCGACAGCTTCACTTATATCAGTAACAGAGCAATCAAGTGTCAATTCTACACAACACTACCTTGAACATTGGGGATTGATTTCTTGAAGGTCATACTCCTGTCTAATTTAACCTGCCTAAAGAGAATATGTTACTATGTTATACCGCCGTACAGTATCTCAATGCTACTATGTGTGTATTTGATGATAGCATCGGTATTGGTCAAGTGGGAAACATGCCATTAAACAGTCTGGCGACTTTGTAATTATCAGTGTAAAGCAGCAAACAAATGGGTCACTTGACCATCTGTTTGTATTATTCGCTATATCATGAGCGTTTATTGGTGTGATAAATATTGTAACCACGGGTATCATGTACATATATCACATTCACTGTTACATGTTGTCGTAATATATATTATTCAAAGAAATAGCTATGAAATTAGCAGGTCAGGTTCACTGTGTGGACTCGTATGTTTATATACACGCTTTGTAATATATGTGTGAAAACATATTAATACACTGTACACACACTGGACATAATAAGAAGTGTCAACCCCTGCATTATAAGGAACAGGTGTTTTCAAACTCGTCTAATTTGGTTTCAAAAATGACCTAAATCAAGTACTTCTCTATTGGTCTTGAGAAATTATCTGTGATGTTGTTTTTTTAATGCAGGGGTGACACTTCTTATGACCAATATGCGATATGTGTAATGACCGTTATGTGTTTCGCAATAAATGCTATTCTATTTTGTTATGTTCCGTTCGAGTGCAAACAACTGTCCACAAGACAAGGAGGTGTATTTATTATGTAACGCTAGGTTCTGGCTGGTATTGGCGATTTCTTCACAGATGAACAGAAGACATTTATGAATTTATTATCTCAATCATAATCTTTTATAGCTCATTTCACAGTTAACAGGTGTAGGGTATATGCAAGAAGTTTGCATTTGATTTAGTTTCAAAGCGCAGAGCAAGTACAAATACCACGCTTGTTCATAGTGGCAAACCGAGCAAGACTAGACTGCATTCTTTAATGATAAGTCTCTGCCCAGAAATTAAATGACCGGGCTAAATTAAATTAACATTGGGGTAGATTGCCAACTTCAATTTGGTAGGAACTTACCGTTTGACTCCGAGGTGAAGGATACCAAGTTATAATACGATACCATTTAGCATCGCAAAAACATCGGTTCGTGACAACTTCTGGTTCGTGACATAAAGTGACTCGATGAATAGAATTCATCAATTGATCCATTAGGTTCCCCATAAATTATAGGTTTTGAACTCGTGATATTATTTGTATACAATACTAGAAAATACAGTCATCGTTGTATACAGCAATGGTACTATCGACATCAGAGAATCATGACTGAGAACAGTCTGACGGATCAACTACAAAAGTTACATGTAATAATTTGTATTTTAAAAGCATACACTCGAGATTTGACCACATTCATTCGAGATCCATGCATCCAGACTTTCTTGGCTGGAAATTAGTTGATGCAATACAATGAACTAAAGCGCTATGTATCACTCCATGTAAAATACATTTAAATACGGAGACGGTAAATGATATCAATCAAAGAAGCATTCCAATTACTATCAATTGATGAACCATTCACTCGATTGATTGAGTCATTCGCTCGATTTGGTTCGGTTCCTAGAAATTAATCAAATCGTTTAATTGAATCGGTAGCTCAATTCATTAAACATATATATATAGTGTCGAACTGAGTGAGCATGCAATTTGCTCAAATGAATGAACAATTCACTGGTTTGGGTGCACGAGCAGTTTTATTTAATTTAAATTGAGCGAACGATTCAATGATTTGATTGATATATTAAATATTGCGCGAGTGGTTGATGTAATATGCTATCAGGGACTCGATATACTGGAACTACAACAACTTCACATCGTCTGCACGTGAGTTCTCATTTCACATGTTGTACAGCTTGCAGCTGTACCTGTCACTGCCGCCGGCGACAGCTGTGTGTATGAAGTAATTACAGCTGTCCATTGAGAGGCAGACGACAGCACACACTTCCGGTACGACCACGGCGGAAAACCGTTCCGCGTCTCCTTGCAGCTCCGTGGCGTTAGCCATGAAGGTGGGCTTGATGATGGAGCCGAAGTTCCACACAGCAGGTTCGCCAGCTACTGGCCTGAGTCCAAACGGTTTCCGAGCTGAAAAAAACGTTTTCAAAGTCATTAACCATATGAATATTGACATGACGTCACAATTTGATACAGCTATGTCGTACTAACCAAATTTATGGCGATGAACTGAAAGTCTAACTAGAGTGTATCATTTTTATGTTCTTATACCGTGGAGATTGTTTCCCTGATCATTTTGGTTTTTACAGAACTTGAAAATCTCAATCACAACCTGAGATATTTCTATTTTCGTGAATTACTTTTTTTCCAATCTATCAGCAATTTGCAGGACCTCATTAATTATTATAATTAGATATTCATGACGTCATATGAGTCAAATACTATAATTAGCTATCTAAACCTCATTTATGCAAGGGTTATAATGTAAATAAAGGTTCCTATAGAGACTGATATGTTTTGTGGTAATGCATAGTCAGTCTTTTGTTATGCCAGCATGTTGTCAAGGCTACACAATCAGAGCTAGCGCCCCTTAGCAACCAGTTGTTGGGTGGGTTGCTATGGACAATTGACCTGTTAGGACATGTGAAAGTGCTACTTTCTTTTAACATTTTCACAAAGGATCATAATGTAACAAAAGTTGAGGTCCTAATAATGTGGAATCATCAGTGGTTAGCAACAAAATCTCCATAGCAACATGGTTGCTATGGACCATATTCCGGCTCTGGTTGCCATGACACCAACAAAATTTATTCAAAATTTGAATATTTTCTGTATGGAGTCATTATGTGGAACAAAAATTATTTTCATGCTCTTTAATATTGTGCAGTACTGGTTTCAATGAGCTCATTATCTTTCAGTGACTCATATGACGTCATCATTGCTCATTTGCATATTTGCATATGACATCGAAAGGTCAATAGGACATGTCATAAACAAACCCCCGTAAAATAGTGACTATTCAAGATATTTCAATTTTGTAAAAACAGAAATGATCCCCAGACTTCCGTCTTTGATATTGACACTAAACTGAAATAAGTTATTTTTTCACTCTAGTTAGGCTTGAAGTGAGCAATTAAAAATGTGCAACTCAAGATAGACTACACCTCGGCGAAACCTGGCCAAAACGACAAGATACATGTAGCATGAGTTGAACCTGTCAAAATTGGCGATTGGTCGATTTGGTCGTGGTGAATGGGAAGGCGTCTAAAATGAAATTGGGAGACATTGAGAGAAGAGCTAACTGGCTTCAGGATCGGGTTGCACCGTACTGACCAGATATAGATATTCTGTAGCAGTATTGAATAGTCAGTTGGGTTGAATCTTTCATCACATCATTCAAGACCAACATATGGCACCACATGTGAATATTTTATGTTTCGTTAGTACTTCTTCACGTGTCGATATTGGACAAGCAGTGACCCCCCCCCCCCCCTCCCAACAGTGGGAATGAAGGTGATGATACAAAGAGGGCTGGGTGACATGCTGAGGATAAGCAAGCATGATTCAGATGTGATTCTGACCCGAACAACATCAGGGAAGAGGAAGAGACGGCAATAGGCATATTTCACATGTATGCACATCACATGGAACAAAATGAGTGAGCTATACTCTCTCACTACACATCATATACAAGATTATCTCTTTTTTCTTATTATGATAATGTTCCGAAAAGATAAGGCAATCCTGCGGTTAGAAATGGACGCACTTTGCTGTTAGATCCAGCCCCTACTTTTGACGTACCATCATTGTCCCTCCTACAGTACGCTATCTGATGGATGCCGTCCGACTGATCCGTCCAAATTGTCGCCACCGGGCCGTAAGGATAGTCTGAGGGTGTCTTATCATACCATTGAACCTTTAGAAACGTGACACAATGTAAGTGCATTATTATACATGATTATAGGCTATTTCCTACAATAAATACACCTACCACCCACGTGACGTGAAGTGGGGACCATCATAGGTCTGATGATCTTAATAGATGGGATCCATGAATCATACATACAATAAAAACAAAGTCTCAATTTACCGGGGTGTGTCATGTATAACATACTAAATTTAACAATGAAGGCTAATCTTGATTTGGCATGAAGTTATGAAGATTGGAAGTGCAACACCAAATACCACGGTACGCGATTGCATCCTCCAAAGCTTACCAGGTTTGCGTGTCGCCAGTGACTGTCGTTGAAGCCCGGCAGATTCCATCCTTCCTCCAGCACATGTGTACACCGCCATGACGTGTCTGACACCAAGCCGTACTCCGTGAAGAACGTTATGATGCGCCCCGCTGCCGCCGTGTTCTCTCCCCGAACAGCAAACATCTGAGTGAAATATAAAGTTATTGGATGTGTTTCCTTCGTACAGGCATTTTTGGGGGGGATATGATGGCGAGTGAAGCGATTTAATGTAAACACTAATATTCACAATTGGTAAAATGTGAATGAATGAACGAAAAGGAGTGATTATTTCTTTAACTTTCTCTAAATTTGGTATAAAAATGAAACATTTTTCAAATTCTCATAAATCATAACTTTATTATTTTCCTCGGAAAATTTAAATATATCAGTGGTTTTTCTTTATCATGATTTGCTCTTTGTCATGATTGGGCTGAAATTCCATTTTTGTTCCATTTAATTTTTCTCGTCGAGCAGCTTCAAAGTTATCCTTTTCTTTCGGTAAATGTGCATACTTTTCTCCTTGAAACCAAGCTGGCAGCACTGCATTAGTCTAGGGTATATAGTGTTTCACGGGGAAAAATTGCAACACTAACAAATCATGTGGAATTGTTTGCCTTGAAGGCATCTCAATAATATACTGAAAGTCTAAAGAGATAAAAAATCGGGAACATTTCTAAACATGGGTGAACCTTTTCTAGTTTTTCACTCTCGAAACGCCACAATTACGTATGTTTTTTGCACTAGAACATTTCGCTACACATCCACCAAGACTAGTCCTATACACAAAACTACGCACTATACTAGTACATTACCCCCATATTAGACGGTTGACCCACACAGCTTACTTAAAATATGCGTCCTGCATACCGACACACCCTATGCAAAAGATTAAGGAATGACCTCACTCTCATAGACCACCTGATCTGACACTCAGCTGGATGGGTGTCTGTGATGTTCATATGCCTTTGACTTTGATATTTTAGTATCACTTGGATTTGACCACGTACACTGATTGTGTAAAATTCATCCATCGATTAGTTCCTGGAATATGAATTTGTCTGTTTGTCGGTATCCATTCTAATCCCCCAACAAAGTCACCAAGTGGCAGAACAGTGTCAACTTCCCCCATTCTCCTACTCATCGGAACAGCACTACTTATAACCTACTCTTATAATCCGCATCTTTCTGGCTGCTTTTTACCAACTGGGATTGTTGCAATCATCAAGATCATCCCTCTTGGTGCTCGGCCTCCGAGGGGAACTCGAACACCGAGTCAGAACTTGCTGTCCAAGGAGAAGCTCCTTCTCGTGCATTCACGCCTAGGGTCACGGTTCCCATTTGAACACCCAGTTAAGTTGTCCACTTCGGTGGGCCAGGTGGTCTGTGGCCTTCCTATACCTCCATCTGAAGCTCATCAGCTCATCAGCCTCTGAGCCGGAGTGTTCGCCAACTTTTCAAGCGCTGTTGGGAGGGAGCTCTTAAGAACAAGGGAGATAATGCCAAGCGGTCGCAGCTCTCCAAGCTCTTTGAACCTTCCCAGAAGCATCTTGCCAAGCCGTTTTGGCCCTCCCAAGGAGGTTTTGCACCACTTATCCACCCCTAACTCGGTGTTTGTGGCCATGTCTCAGCCAGGGGAAGTCCAACGCCCCTACAGTCTGTAATCTTGATAGACTCTACCCTGAATTGGCTGGCAGCTGCTAAAATATATATGCTCGACCAGCTTGTTTCACGTGAGGTCTTGGAGGAAATACTGCAGTTGGCAGTTGGGCTCCTTAACAGTGTGGGCTTCATGAACCACCAATGTGGGAATGCCTCCACCAAGCCTCTTGTGAAACCTTTTCTATTGAGCAGTGGCGACAAGTCGCTCCATTTCAAGGCCCCCGATATCCTCTGGACAAAGTTGCGACTGCCTCATGCTGGCATCTTGTGCTCAAACATCACGTCATGTTGTCAATCATACTAAATCAACTTGAGCAATCCCTTTGGAACAGCAGTACGACCCAAGCCGACATTTATGAAATTTCAAGCTCGTAGTTCCCCTCTGAAATCATTGGGCTCAAAATATATGCCATGCTAAAACTGAACTGACAGGAACACGTGGGTTGTTGAAGGAATCTCAGCAGAACCACTTGTTTAGATCCTATGGTTTCATTGTGTCGGAGTTGTGGACGTGGATGAGCTCAGATCCGTTGTGGCAGAGTTCCTGTCATGCAATCTTCTGCTTTAGAAGTATATATGTAAGCATGCCCCATCAAGACTTCGGACATGCTATGCCGCGCATAAATTAGCATCAACCTCTCTCTGACCACAACTGGATAAGCTACTGTTCCTGTTTGTGAATATGACAAGGGATTATCAAAGTTCTTTGCAGTGCTGAGCATACATCATTCACACAGCTGTGGTTGAACGAAGCCTCTTTGTGAATAAAAAATCATCGCATCGTGAGGAGTCATTGTTCATCAAAATGGTTGATTTATTCCAAGCTACTATCGAACAGATGATTGTAGGAGAGGTAGCGCTACTCTCAGTCACGACAAAACTGAGCTGCATGTCTCCAGCAAATGGCTCTGCTGACATGCAGTCCCTCCACATTCCTGCGAATTCAATACAGCAAGTCGGTACTGTGATTGTCATTATGTCTTATCAATAAATTGTAGTGAGACCAATCAGTCCATTTATGTGTTTGGTTTAAACTTCAGTTCATGAGCTTACGGAGATCATGTGGAATGGTGCTGCTATCCTTTCACTGGGTAAAAACATCAATATAGGCACCAAAATCGTGTTTCTATCTGTCACAGAAGCTGATGTATAGTCGAAAGTTATCTCAGATTTTTATGGCAGCCATATAAAGGTAGCCAACAGTTACAGAGACACAGCGTTATCACCACTGTATTCCGTGGGTCAGATAGTATAGGGGTAGATACCAACATTTTGCCTTCATCTGACATAGAAGCTGAAATATAGTTATAAACGTGTTTTTTTTTAGAATTTTCCAGGTTATTCCTGGCAGCCATTTCGGAATTGGAAACAACCAACAGTCACAGAAACTCAGCAATACCACCATCAGATTCTTTGGGTCAGAAAACATTTTATACACTAAAATCAGCAGAGTAGATGCAGTAGATAACTCGCTAGTTCAATTTTAGGCTATTTCGCGTATGAATGGATGCCATCTTGGATTTTTGGGAACCCCCCCCCCCCATGGGATTGATGGGGACTTTTTTTGTGGGTAATCGATATGGTTTCATGAGTCACTGTGCAAAAATTCAGCTTTGACACCCAAATGTCTACCCCGAACCATTACAGTAGACTGAATTCTGACATGGCCAAATGGTGCGGAAAATGACTCAAACGGTGGGTCCAAAGAATTGTGATTTTCCCAAACTTCACATATTTTGAGAACTTTGGACTTTTGATATGTTGCTCAGCATATATTTCTGTAACCAAATCACAAATGATATGTAGTGTTGCAATTTTTTCCTATCTGCCCTCATTTGGGCCATAAAATCCCTCGACTGGAAAACGTATTTTCTGGCTTCCATGAACGAGCCAAAGACAATATCTTCAGTAGGTGACCATGCATATATTCCAGCTTAAATTTGACACGTAACTAAAATTGTATTGAACATGTTTATTGTGCTATTCACCCATGGGCCACCCACTTCAGAGACAGGCAGTTGGATGTTTGTTTCACCCCAGAATATTCAAATGGGATTACCCTTCATATTGTGAATAATGCTGATCTACACAATGTTTCAAACAGCTATCGAAATTTACCCATTCTGAGCCAAATATAGGTCATTCTATAAAGCGAAAGGGACAGGGGAAGTGGGATGGCGAACTAGAATGAATGAGAGTGTGGCAATGGAACGGACTTGTGAGACATAGTGAATTTACCTACGGATATCCATTGGGTGATTCCGTCGCTACAATTCGTCACGATGTGACTGGGGTTTAATATTTTTTCACGACCATTATTAATGTTATATACCTCGTGCGTCATTACGGTACTATACTACTGTGAAATATAATGTACATGGTATATTGCGACAGACTGAATGTACCCAATGTAACCTGATCTCCATGATAATCAGTTTGTGGACGCAGGCTACAAACGGGTTTGTGTGTGTTAGCGTGCCGGTAGTCTATCCCCAAGGTTATCATTCCCGCCTTTTTATCCGTTCTTCTAATTTCTACAGTCCGCATTTTATGTAGAATTGGTATCCCTTGACAACGTTACCTGATTATTCAACCAATGACAATCTCTCTTTTCGACTAGAAGCTCCTCGAGGTTGTTTTCCTTTCAATCTTTCAATTTTTAATCCAAGATATTCTGCCCCATCGCTTGAAGTATAGAAGTAAAACTTTATCCCGCTTATCATTAGTGATCACTGTTATTATAGGGTTTTATATTTTTTGAATCCCTCCTAGCATCTAACAGATTTATTTATTTTTCCCCGAGGCCGGTGAAAGACCGAAATTTTTGCCTCGATCGCTTCTCCAGAATCGATAGGCCTACATGTTATAAATATTTTGTCATATATATTAAACACATTTTATATCTACTGTAGCCGTATTATACAAAGAGTATCAAATTATTAATCGGATCGACACATCTGTCTCCGATGGTTACATTGGTTAGTGTGTTCGCCTTCAAATACAAATCTGGATAAGCCCCTATCGTGTCATCGGTCGATCGTCTCATCGACCGGCTCGGTGATGCTGCGACATTTCATGCTCAAGGTGGTCATAACGTTGTTTGTATAACTTTGTAAGTTCGTCACGAACGACAAACGTGGATGTATTTTTGATATCTACTCCCGCTTCACCCCTCTCCCAGTATTTTCCCTATTCATACTGCATCCTGAAATTCCGTGGGTGTAAAATGATGTACACAACATCGTGTAGACAACATCACACAAATTTCAATTAAGACATCAAGACATTTAAAAACCGGTAACAACATTGTTCACGGACTAGATTCAGTGTGGTGTAGATCTATCGCTTAGAACATCATCCAACTGGTGACACTTGACGGCTACGTAAAGTATTTTATACGGTATTTGTTTCCTTTGAGAGTGTGGGCCAGCATATCCATGTACATCGGCAGTTCTTTCATCAGTTCATTCTATCTTCATAACAAACATAAACTTATTATACTACATCTAGTAATAGTTTATCTAATAACGTATAATAATATATATATATACGTTCAAATGTTTAGGTCGATCAATTTTTACATAGTCACAAATCCATAAAATGTTTTCTATATTTGTTTATTCCTCAATCTGTTATCATTTGTTAATTCGTCTGTAATCTGCATGTATAAATATATATACTCTCTAATGTGTCAGTTATCCTCTGTCATTCGTACAAGTATTTATCATATTACAATGTAAATATATAATATTTATAATTTATTTTGTTTTATAATGGAAGTGCAATTCCGCTGACGGTTCAAGGCTGTTTGCCCTAGTTCCAGTGTTATTATATACATCTATAATTTCATTATTTATATATCATAGATTATATTTTACACAAAATATGTATATAATGTTTTTCGTGTCAGTGTCTGCTCTCGTTGCGGGATTTATCCTGGGAGTCCAATTAACAGGCTCCAGAGCTTTCACTGTCAGTTGTGGGCTGTGTGCCCTAGTTTCCAGTTTATTATTCATGTTTTTTATATATATTTACATTTTTTCCAGTATTTATTCCTTTATTCTATATGTACTATCCTATCATTTTTTATACCATATACACATATATACAATATCTATAAAAAAAAAAAATAAATAAATAAAAAAAAAGTATATATTTACCAATATGTGTTAATGTCAGTGTCTGCTCTCGTTGTGGGATTTATCCTGGGAGTCCAATAACAGGCTCCAGAGCTTTCGCTGTCAGTTGGGCTGTGTGCCCTAGATACCAGTTTTATTATTCATGTATTCTATATATATTTACATTTTTCCAATATTTATTCCTTTATTCTATATCTACTATCATACCATTTTTTATTCCATATATACATATATATCATATCTACAAAAAATATGTATATATTTACCTATATTTACCATATAAATAATGTGTTAATGTCAGTGTCTGCTCTCGTTGTGGGATTTATCCTGGGAGTCCAATTAACAGGCTCCAGAGCTTTCGCTGTCAGTTGTGGGCTGTGTGCCCTAGTTACCAGTTTTAGTATGCATGTCTTTTGTATATATTTACATTATTTATATATCATATTATATATATATATATTTGAAAATATTTCAGTTGTGGGCGGTGTGCCCTAGTTCCAGTATTTATTCATTTAGTCTATATGTACTATCAGACCTTGTTTGTATACCATATATATATATATACATATATATAAGATGTACCCCCCCTAAAAAAAAAAAAAAAAAAAAAAAAAAAAAAAAAAAGTTTATATTTATCAATATTCACCATTCGCTGTCTGTTTCGGGCTGTGTGCCCTTGTTACCAGTGTTATCATTCACGTCTTTCCTAGATTATATATCTACATTATTTATTAAACCCTGTCACTTACTGGATGTAAGTGGCCATGACCTTGGTATTGTTTAGGGCTGATTGCCCTTGGTAATATTTAGGGCCAACTGCCCGTGCTAACGTTTAGGGCTCATTGCCCGTAGTAACGTTTAGAGCTGACTGCTCAGGGTAATTTTAGGGCGGACTGGCTGTGATAATGTTTAGGCCTGGATGACCGTGATAATGTGTAGGGCTTACTGCCCCTGGTGAAATTTAGGTCGGTCTCCGGTAATGTTTAGATTTCAGTATTATATATTTGATATATTTCTCCATTAGATATTTTCATATATTTCATAAATTAAATTTAAGTATACGTGTATATTTTAAGTACGGTACTTCACAATTCATTTTATCAAATTTAATTAAATTTTCACTTCCTCCTGTCTCGCTTCAAAAGATGCTAGCGTATTATAAATTCGTTGGTGTTTATGGTTCTTGTTATTCATTCCCAGTAAATCTGCATCACGATACCTCTTTCATTTCGGAGTTCAATCTTGTTCAAGTATTTATCACGTTAAATGTTGTTCCACAGGTACTCGTTCTCGTTTTCTAATATTGCAGAATATGCCTCCACGAGAAAACCAAGGCTGTTGAGCCATGTGCCAACATAACAGTACCCCTCGACTCTGGAGCCGACAATCTAATAACTGCTGAGCATGTCTTCACGTGTAAATTCGTAGGATGCTCACGCTCCGGATCCCAGTGCACCTGAAACCACCTCCAACATCAATACTGCCATTACGGGTGTAGGTCAGGTGCCTCTCCTGTCAACAGCCGAGGACCTCAGGCTGTTATTACCCTCCGGTTACACAGCTGTGGGTCAGGAGTTCCAGCCTCCCAGTCAGGGTGCTGCAATTATAATCATCGATCTCAATCTGTGGGTCATGAGCCCCAGTTCCATCTCTAATTCTAGATCTTAGTGTCTAGCTGTGGGTCAGGAGCCCCAGCCTGCAAGTCCGGGTACTCAATTCTAATCGTCATCTAAATCTGTGGGTCAGGAGCCCCAGCCTGCAAGTCTGGATACCCAATTCTAATCGTCATCTAAATCTGTGGGTCAGGAGCCCCAGTTCCATCGCTAGTTCTAGATCTTATTGTGTAGCTGTGGGTAAGGATCCCCAGCCTGCAAGTCCAGGTACTCAATTCTAATCATCGATCTCAATCTGTGGGTCAGGAGCCCCAGTTCCATCTCTAATTCTAGATCTTAGTGTCTAGTTGTGGGTCAGGAGCCCCAGCCTGCAAGTCCAGGTACTCAATTCTAATCATCGATCTCAATCTGTGGGTCAGGAGCCCCAGTTCCATCTCTAATTCTAGATCTTAGTGTCTAGCTGTGGGTCAGGAGCCCCAGCCTGCAAGTCCAGGTACCCTAGTCTAATCATCAATCTCAATCTGTGAGCCAGCCCCCCAGTTTCTTCTCTTAATTCCAGATCTCAGTCCCTAGCTGTAAGTCAGCAGCTCAAGCTGCCCCTGTTCTGGGTTTTTCTATTCCAGAATTATCACCAGTCCTTTCCTCTTACCCTTCCCTATCCTAAACAATATTTATGAGAAATGGTTAGGAAACCAAGAATTCTTCACAAGCACCCCACCTGGTTAACCCAACCCCTTTTTCAATTTTTACAATATCTTTACGTAGCTTTACACTTATCTTCCACTCTCATACACAAATCTAAATTTGTTCCTCAATACCTTTAAAGACCTGGTAGCATGCCGATGAAAGTGCTTTTAATTTAGTCCATTATGAATAGTTATCAATGAATTCGAACGAATTTTACAAATACAATCAATGGGTTTCGAGATATTGAATCAAATAGGCACTCCTTCCGTAAATTGCCGAAGATTTTGATCACGATTTTAGTATGGGTCACGTGGTTGGTGACGTCAGTTGAGGCAGAACTGAAAGTACATGTAGCCAGCAAGGTAAACTGCATGTCGCATATTCATTCCCGTTGTGTATGTTTGACAATTCAAGTGAACGGGTGAGATGGTGGGAATACTGCATTTCTTGTCTTGATATTTAGAATCAGTACTATTCATTCTCTCAGAAGGGAGGTTTGTTGAACTGCAAGATGTCCAGTATTTACTGGTTTTCGCGTGTTTTCTTTTGAATCTCATGCCTTTTGGATTGATTTTCTATCTTTGAGCTGACCGCCCAAATTACGCATTTTACGTTTTTGGCCAGCCATCAAAGCACATTTTGCCTCAACTGACGTCACGATTACGGAAAATGCCGAAGCTATTTTTTTTCATCGGCATGAGAAGGCGATTGTAATACTGGCTCAATACACTCGATTACATGTCGCTGTTATTAACTACCAAATAACGCGAACATCTTTTTTATCACCAAATGTCCACAATGCCTTCATCTGAACAGGAATAAAACCATATAATGGTACCTTGCTACTATGACTTTAAATTACATTATAAAAACTTACATTCCTCTTTTATCTCTACCTTACTAATTTCCAAACTCATCCTATTACTGAGTGTCGTCTGGCACTTGTTGCAATATTCAATATCAATATTCCACATATCATAATCCTATGTCAACATTTTTCATCAATTAATTATAGTCTACCTTTATGTAAGTGTGTTTAAATTATAACTCTAGCTCCAGAATATTAAAAAAAAAATTGTTGTCGACCTTTTAACCCATCGTTCTACATCAAGTCTTATTTCTTTAACATTTTTCCCTAAAATTAGTGGCCTTTTCATAGTATACCATAAACATTTTCACTGCATATATATGATTAGTGAGCTCCCAGAGATCTAGGAGCATGGATGTCCATCTTCTCTATGTTCAAGGGTCGTCCAATCTATCTTTCCCTTTACTACTAGTAATTTATTTGCTTCATCCCATCCCATTTGCTTCGTTTCTATGATTAATCAACAAAGTCGTGGCCAATAAGACTTCCACTTCCAATTTCCAAATGTTCCTCCTCCAAAATACAACTATTATGTTTTTGGCACTTTCCCCGTTGTCGATTATATTTCATACAATTCACAATTCAGTCCAAACATTCTGGTACTAAGGGTATCACCATTACATTTCGGCTTCGTTTTCAGGTTTCACCCCTTTCTCGTTTGACAGATCCTCGTCCAACAAACTTCACTGACCCAGTATTTTATCCATTCACATTCTTCATCGGAACCAGTATCATTTCCGGTGTTACGGTCACTATATGTTAATCCAGAGTTTTCATCAATCGCCGTTTGATTTTTACTCTTGTCATTCTCATCCTTCGTAATCAATTCGGGTCAAACTAGTAACAGTCAGTCTCACCAGTACAGGCATGTTGATTCTAGAATATTCTGATCATTTTCTACCCAACACCTTACCTCTGTTACTTTAATTACATTGTTCTTTGTCAAGACCTACGGTCTATCTATTCTCATCTACTTTTTTCTTCACATCATTTAATGGTCAATTTTTGTTCATTCCCAACTCCCTCCGTCGTTGTTCATTTATATCGGGGTTTCATTCGGGTCTTATGTTTTACTCCTAAGCTGAGACGGATAAAATCAGCAACTGTCTTACTTGCTTATATCCCACAATTATAGTTTAAGGGTCGTAGTTGTCGTCCTAGGTTTTTCTTTTTCGTGGTAAATGTATGTCCTCTGAACGGATGCTTTACTTTCTTGGATCCGGCTGGGTCGGTTTTGGCTGTCACCATTCCCAGTTCCTGTGAATGCTTTGTGGCGCGTGTCAGCCTTAGGTTCTGATTTTTGTCGTTCATATTTGTGTTATTTACCCACATATCATGGTAATTGTTAGTCATAACCCATTTCCAATAATTATGTCTTATTTCTCATTGTAACTCATTTTATTGTAACTACCTCAACTTCATTATGTTTGTATATTATAATTTAAATAATTATATTTTTAAATAAACCAAGGTTAAATCCCAGTCGGTTAGTTACTTTATAACAGCAACACACACAATAATCAGTTTGTGGACGCAGGCTACAAACGGGTTTGTGTGTGTTAGCGTGCCGGTAGTCTATCCCCAAGGTTATCATTCCCGCCTTTTTATCCGTTCTTCTAATTTCTACAGTCCGCATTTTATGTAGAATTGGTATCCCTTGACAACGTTACCTGATTATTCAGCCAATGACAATCTCTCTTTTCGACTAGAAGCTCCTCGAGGTTGTTTTCCTTTCAATCTTTCAATTTTCCCACCCAACCCACCCTTTTTCCTTGTCAATATTATTTACATACAAGTACAGTTGTATACTATAGTACTATACCATATCATTTCATTGTCATGTAATCTCGTGTTGTTTCTCCGTTATATTCAAAATATAATCTTATCTTGTATTTCTTCACTTTCCTATAGTATGTGTTATTGTACTATTTTAGAATTATGTCTAATGTATCTTTTTTCAGTTTGTACTATGTTTCTTCCATGTATCATTATGTACGGTAGATCGTATTTACTGTGAACGCGTGTCAGCCTTAGGTTCTGATTTTTGTCGTTCATATTTGTGTTATTTACCCACATATCATGGTAATTGTTAGTCATAACCCATTTCCAATAATTATGTCTTATTTCTCATTGTAACTCATTTTATTGTAACTACCTCAACTTCATTATGTTTGTATATTATAATTTAAATAATTATATTTTTAAATAAACCAAGGTTAAATCCCAGTCGGTTAGTTACTTTATAACAGCAACACACACAAATGACATTTACCCAGTTGCGACAAAACAACGCAACTGAATACTAAGTAAAAGAATGACTCCCAATACATCCGCAACTGGTGCAAATATAAATTCAAGCCTCTGTTTCAGACAAATATCAGGGAGTTTCTGTCAAAAGGCATGCTTCCTCCAGTACTGTCTCGGATATGTACACATGTAACACGAGATAATGAGGTTTTATTGCTTGTTTCGATTATTACCAGGTTCTGGTAAACGTACTGTCTCGAACACGTTCTGTTTCGAGCAGAGAACAAATGTCGCAAGTTTAAAGAGTGTAAAGGATGCCCGATGTATGATGTAACTTACATACAAATGAAGACTGCATTTTGTGTCTGTCCATTAAACGTGAATGTCAAAGTGTCGTTCCTATGTCTTACAATATGTGTAAGGTTAACATTTGGTACACTCACACGTGAGCTTTTGTGACTGATAAAACACTGGGAATTGATCACTTTGTCGTTGCATGTGGCTTGAATTCTAAAGCATCAATTACATAAGTCATTCAGCTGTAGGGGGAGGGGACAACAGTTTGAACGGATGAAACATTATCATAAACGATTTGTTGGTGAGTTGCATCATCCTCGTGTCATGTTCTTTTATCTAAACTACAGATCTTGACCGATCACCTGAGTATTTTCTGGGCCCTGGTAATAGTTTCCAGTCACGGCTGCGTGAAGGCCCGGAACCCGCACTCCGTCCGCATAGATCTCCACTAGATCGTTAACCTCTGCGAAAATCTCAAGGGTTCCTGGAGAGAGAACAATGCAAAAATAATACAAAACATTTGAGAATGATATGGGTCGAGTTCGAGTCGATTGTAGGCGGCACATGGTACCAGTTTATTGAGAATGGTCGCTGTTTTCAATGGGGTCGGTTCTCAAGTCATCCAAATGCTAATTAAAGTTTTGCTACACGTTTCTCGTGTATCGTTTCTCCCATAATTGATATACAAGACAGTGAGGACAAATCAACATCCAGTTTATTGTTGAGTTCAAATCATTTGGTGGAAATGTCAGCCATTCTACTGTGACCTCGAATATAAATTCTTCTCATGTGTTGATTCTTTTCATGTGTTTTTCATGTAGTATTTCATCTAAAAATTGAGAAAGTTCTCAGCACAGCGGGCACGGACAGCACACAACTACTGAAAAGTGATTCCTAAATCAAGTGTTTTCCCAGTATGTTACTTGTTCAGTTTGGCTCGAAGAGATATCACACAATAAGTATTATGATGAACACCTTGATAGAAACCAGAAGAACCTAAGAAATCGTGGCGGAAAAATAAAATATTGGCGCAAACTAAATGACGATTGGGTGGGAATCTAGACAGAAGCCTGAAAAAATCTTGGCGATTACAATAAGCCACTGTACAAATATAAAATGGGCCATTGATATGTAACTGGTTCGCAAACCCCATTACAATGGATCTCAATATCTGAGGCTTCCTCGCCAATCTCAAATAGTGATAACATTACTGTTACGTGAATTACACAAGAGACACCATACATCAATTATGAATTGAAGAATACTGCAAAATTCCTAAATACTCCAAAAACGTACAATCGGATAAAAAAGTTATGATGTAAGAGGCACCACTAAAATAGCATATTCGTAAAAGATTTTGGTATTTTAATGAACTATATGGTAAATTTTAAAATACATGTTTATCCAAAAGCCTTTATCGCTTATTATCGACGAGTTTAATATGCCCCATATCAAATTGTTTGATTACATGACGAAATACCAAGTAAATTTGTTCTTATTGCACTTTATGAAATGATCAAACTTACCGACATCGGTGATTATCGTCCAGAAAACCAGACAGCTTGTGTACAATATGTAGATCATCTTGCTCCCTTCCATTGCTAATGCATGTGTTTGGACGATAGTTCTTACAGTTTGAAAATGTGCCATGTACCAATTTTATCATACATCTGACGCCCCGAGAAAATTGCAGGTAAACCCTATAGCGATCTCACGCCTCCAATCAGCGATCCTGGAATTAGCCTTTTTTCACAATTGTGTGTCATTGCATTCCCTTTGAGTGGATTGTTAGAACCTTTTTAGGTTACCGAGCCTCTGTTCCAAATTTTTCTTTCGCAGTTGAAATTGTGCGACTTATTTTTTTCAGCCACTTATTTGTTCCTTAATAATGGGAGCTGTATGGAGTAAATTCCTACAGCGTAGCTTAGGTAGGGCTTAAATATTGACAAATCCTAATGTAGAGTCATAGTGACTTATATCAGTTTTCTAGCACATATATTAAAGTCCAACTGAAGTCAGGATACAACTGTTTGACAGATTATAGAGTAAATCCTACAGATTATTATACTCTATGCAGCATTTCAATATACCAAGCAGTTATGAAGATATGACAATAGTGTAAATTTCGTGCTAACTTTCTTACAAGAGCAAAACAAGTCAACTGGGCTGATGAAACTTCCCTTTTCAATCCTATATCATGGTATTCTGGGCTATATCATACGTGCTATATTTGGCATGAGATACAATATAATCATTGTTCAAATGCTAAAATGTGTTGCAAAAGTAACTGCTCTTGAAATATGTTCCATACCGCCCGTGGTTGCTTGGACCTCAAACGCCAGGTGCCAGAAAAGAATATAAAGTAGTTAATTCCTGTGATGTCGTGCATACGAAAAAAAAAATCCAATAATGTTATTATCTCGAGAACGATTGAAGGTATTTAGGTTCTGTGAAAGCCAGCACATTAGCGTTTGCATTTTCTATCAAATATGCCAATAGTTATATATCATCAAGCATGAAAACAGGATAAAATTCATTTTGACTTGAGTTAGGCTTTAAAATAGGGTTCGCCCTGCTGCTGAGCAATGCTTATATGTTTGAACCATATAATATTATAGAGATTTAAGTACTGACCTTGAATTTGGTAAAAACAAATTGTGGCCAAACACTGTATCTTTCTCCGGTAAGCTTTCTTAACCCTTGGGCTAATTGTTTTAACGTTTCACATTCATTGCTGAATCGTTCACAGGAAATGAGCAAATCTTACCAACAAGATGTATTGAACAATCGATCACCATTCTCATTCAAATGGAGAGCAGCATTTCATACTTGACTTGCAATGAGGCTTTCTCAACAGCATGTTATTCATGGAGCCGAGCGTATCAGTTCACAGCTCTCCGACTTTTACCATTACATACACCTTCCTGTTGACACTCAAGAGGGCACACGCAAGGGCACACATATCAATGTCACAGTTGAAATCGTATACATGTATGTCAAAGTCTACCGTGGACTGTGGAAATACCACACCGTGAAGTTGAGATCCCATCTAGGCTATCAGACGTTACAAACCAAGCCCTGTTGATAAGCTCTGGAAATCATCTTGAGCTACATTCAGATTGATTTTATTCATGGTATTAAAATATGCGATATTAAAGCCTTGCATTGTAGTTGTAGTGACCGCGAGAAGCCGAAAAATAGCAGAGAAATAGCTTTTGAAAAGTACGGAAATTTTTCTTCCTTACTAGTATTTCGATGACAACGGCCAAATTTTAACAATTCCAATAATTTTCGCAGAATTCGTGGTAGTTTTTCCCATTGGTATCGTGTATATGAAGATGGTGCCCCTTGGCCTTGATTCGCTCAAATTGAGTGTTGAGACAGATTTGTAGAAGCTTCCGCTTGTTTGGGAATTCTTAGACAAAGTTTATATATAAGTAAGAATCGCTCCAAAGGCCATAAATGTACATGTACAACCAAAATTGGCCGGAAAGCACAATTGACCGAACAGATGTGAATATAGGGCATCAAATATGGTTAATCTATTTTTTTTCTATCTTGAAATTAACCTCAGACAAGTTCGACTTGAAATGTCTAAATTGGCCTCGGTAGACAACACTCTTGTACATGACCTTATCTCAGACGACCTTACTTTCGATGACCTTACCTTATACGACCTGACCTCATGACCCTACTTCAGATGACCTTACATCGGATTACCATATATCAGTGGACCTTACCTCAGATGGCTTTACCTAGGATGGCCTTACCACAGATGATTTTATGTAAGGATAAGCTCAAAACTGGATGACCTTACCCCAAGTAACCTTACCTAGGATGGCCTTACTTCAGATGACCTTATCTCAGACGACCTTATTTTCGATGACCTTACCTTATACGACCTTACCTCATGACCTTACTTCAGATGACCTTACCTTCGACGAACTTACCTTTGATGATTTTACCCCGGATAACCTTACCTCGGATAACCTTAGCTTAGACGACCTTCCTACTGGATGACCTTACCTCAGACGATTTAACCTCTGATGACTATATCTCATGACATTTACCTCAGATGACCTTATCTCAGACGACCTTACCGCAGATGACCTTACCTACGATGGCCTTACCTCATACGACCTTACTTCATGACATTACCTGAGATGACCTTACCTACAATGACCTTACCTCAGATGCACTTACGTAGGATGACCATACATCAGACGATTTTACCGCAGATGACCGTATCTCATGTCATTACCTCAGATGACCTTAGCTACGCTGGCCTTACCTCAAACGACCTTACTATGAATGACGTGGAGTACTCGAGTTTGGTATCATTCAGAAACCAAACCCCGGAAGAGTAGCATATGGGCAAGGATAAGTTCAGGTTCATAATCCTGCATTCTGCATCTTATGGCAATCAAGACATTGACCTCAGATCACCTCGAGTGCTTAAAAATACGCCTAAAAATATAGCCTAAAAATGTGTAGTTGGCAGTGGATATGAAGTCTCGAAGACTGTTCTCAAGATAATTGCATTGACTTTTACTCTGAGGAAAGAACTAATATATGAACGAAATGCCGTCAAGCTGTAGCACCTTCGTCGCTATATTATTGTTGACTGAACGGCGATCAACAAAACTAATAAATGATCTCAACCTTAGACCTAAATGTTTATGATGACGTGTACATTTCCTTTCAATATATGCGATTTATCGAAGTATCTACATCTTTATTTTAATAGATGCGGTTACCAACAGACAACCATTGATTTTGGTGAGACAGTTATAGAATAAAATGGGCCAGAGTCTTACACATTATATAAGTCGGTGTATTTTTGGCTAAAAGAGTTACCGGTAGATTCAACCGGGTCAGTCGTCAGCAGCCTTCAGCAGGTCAGTCGTCATCAACTTATCAGGAATCCTAACAATCAGCATCATGCTCATTTTTCGACCTGACCATGTTGGTTATAATGACCATATTTCTTTAGCACAAATCCACAAGATACTTTCTATGAATTAAACTTAGTTTAGTTATTTTGGGGCTACAAAAGATTGAAACATGTGGTAAAATGTTAATCATGGTTAATAATGGACTAGTAATTAAAATTGTGTAAAATAATCTATCTTTGAATTAAGTTCTATTCACTGAATACTTCCACGATGTTTTAACTCATAATCTTGTTTGTATGATGACTGATGACATTTAGCCATAGTTGTATTTTCTGTGGCAGGTACCGAAGACCAAAATTAACACCTCAATATTGATAGAAATCGGACAAAATATAACACATTTGTATCAGCTAACAACACATTTATGTTTCAGATTCCCAACAAGATTTTAAATGTACAAAAAAACCCATACAAACCAATATCCCCCTTCTGTACCTCTTGTACTAATTTACAGAAATATTATACAAACTAATTTTACTTTCCAATCATAAATGTTGTCACAGGAAAATCAGCCTGAAGCAGTGACCATATCATGCCAGTTTTCTTATTTCTATCAGTATCTGACAGTGGAAATTATAAATTTGAAAAACTCAGTCAATTTAAGATATTTTCCCATGAAACGAATATCTTTTGCAATAGAAATGAGTTCCACTTTAACTTTTTTTTGCAGTATACAAAATGAATATGAGAAAATTTGTAGAATAGTATGTGTGTATACCATGTATATAATGTCAAATACAATAGACACTCACATTCAATTCAAGCATATATGCTAGAACAGGATGACATACATGTAATTGCCTAACATCTTACAAACAATTAACATCACACACATCAGCATTACACAAAGTATAGCCATCGCACGCAATATATAGCGATATCATCTAAACCTATAATACTACTTCGTTCGAATATATACGCAATTTAACATAAATACTACACAAACAGTCAAAATTCGTTAACAAGCACCACTGGCAAAACAGTCACCGGTATACACCAGTGTGTAATACATAACAAGTATTTCTTGCGAGTCAGAAGTTGCATTTAATGCACAAAATCTCAAAAAAATTCATCAATATTTGTTTTCGTGGTCAAATCTCGTCTCTCATCCGACTTTAGTCAGGACAATGGCTACTCGAGTGGGGATGTACACCTGTAAACAAATAGAAATTATTAATCTTAACCTGACAGAAAAAGTGTTAATTGTTACGATTTCTTGCATTTGATTTTGCTCAAAATTTTGTGCGACTTAGTTGTCATGTCTCACCAATTAAAACCTTGCTCTAAGTGCATAATACTTGAAATCAGTTTGGTTCATAACTACTGTTCAGTTAATCAAATCTGGTTAATTCAGTCATTAACCGTAGAGTTACCAATCAAATACTAGTAAGATGAATCATGATCTTATTAGTAACACAATACATAGAACTCACAAAGAGATGGTTCTGTCGATTGTCCCACGGCTCCGGAAACGTGAGATACTCTGCGTTGTGGTCAAGTCGTTTGTGTCCACCAAACTCCTCTGCATCTGTGTCCAGGGCGATCTTGTATCTTATCATAGGTTAGGGAGAAACTAAAATTGTTGTTGTTTCTACAATGGTGAAAAACATGGTACTTTTTTTCTGTGAACATTTTAAATTCCATCATTTATACTGTGCACCACATGTGAGCTCTCTTGGAAATGCTGCGGTTCGTAGTTAACTCTTCCAAGTGAGATCACTTGAAGCAAACGATACTCTAGTTGCGATATTGAAATAATTATGAAAATATTGTGGAGTGCAAGCCTGCAAGGATACTTTCCCGGTGTGTGTACACCGATCTTGTAGTCGGTGAAGCTCTGAGTCGGATGGAAGTTGAACACAAAGAGAGCTCCGCCTCGCTCAAAGACGATCACTTTGTCGCCTTCATGCTTCCTACTGATGTAACCCTGGTCATGTGGGGGTAAATTATTAATATCGACTTTGTAGAGGCCGAAAAACATTGAACATTACCATGAATCAAATTTTGGTTTCCTTCTAAGACAATTTCGGCACACCTGCTACAATATTATCATATTTTATGTAATCATACATGTACATGTTTTCCACAAAAATTCATCACCAAGCGCTCTAAACAAAGTACTTATGATTTTTTTTGTATAACCTAAGAGTACTACCTGGGGTGCGGCCAGCCAGCCGACGCTTGCCTCCAGGTTGTTCATAGCTGCGTCAAAGTCGCTCAGGTATCGGTACTTCAAGTCCTTGTTGTCTAGCAGGTTCCACTGTCTGCGAGCGTAGTGGTAGCTGCTGTTGTTGCCAATACGAGGGAAGTCAAGCCACTCAGGGTGACCAAACTCATTGCCTGTCAAGAGGGGGATTGGCAAACATGCACTAAGTTTAGAACATGAATGAAATACTTCAGCCAAACGATACAATGACAAAACTAGATGAGTGTGTTTTCCAGCACGCGGGAAAGATCAAGTTTGAACAGGCAGAAGAATACAAGAGAGCACGAGACCGAAGGTCGAGTGCTTTCTGATGTTCTTCCGCCAGTTCAAACGAGATCTTTCCCGTGTGCTGGAAAACACACGAAACAGGTTTTGTTTTTATCACATGCTATGAATTTATGATTCTGAAATATTTGAAAACCCAACTCCTGTAAATTAAAGTGAAATTGTACCAAAAATTGCAAGAACTTCTTACAATTTTTTATTGTACTCAACGATCCCTTCTACTGATGAGTAGAAGACCTGTAAACATTGCGTTGCTAGGAAACAATATAAACACTGCAGATCACCGGGTCGTCAAGTACTTTGTATTATGACGTCATAGTGGTTGTACGTTTTCTGCACGGTTATATGTTACTAAGGGTGAATCGCGTGAAGTTACATTGTCACGTCATAGAACACTCGTGCTTTCATTGTTGTTTCACATTAAGAAAAGTGCATGTGAATTATGTGAAATGTGAAGCAAAAATGTGAAGAAAAAATAGTGCAAACATGATGTTTCCGACAAACGTTATCACACTGTCGGAAATCACTGTGTGTTCCTACTGTTTGTAGTTTAAGATAAATTCATAGCATGTGATAAATTTCATTTACAATCATTCATACAATGTTAGAAGTACTGTCAATCGCAAACATACAATTTATGGTTTATGCTCGATTTTGTTATGAATGTACATTTGCATGCAGATAGAAGATATCATAACGTCTCCGAGCACCCAGTCCTTATCATAACGTACCTATAAAGTTGAGGTAGCCCTCTCCCCCTAGCCCGTGAGTGATGAGCCTGATCATCTTGTGCAGTGCGATCCCTCGGTCGATGATCAGGGACGGCCCGGAGAGGTTGGACATGTGAGTGTACATCTCCTTATCCATCAGCCAGAACGCGATCGTCTTGTCGCCGACGAGCGCCTGGTCGTGGGACTCGGCATACGCGATATGTTTCTCCATGTGTCGACGGTTGGTGAGTGTGTGTACGAGTTGACCCATGTTCCATTGGTCATCCGACTGCTCCTTCAGCATCTGTGCAAAACACATATATAAGATATTTTTCTGTTAGTTTTGAAATTTTCGTGAAATTTTGAAATGATCTTTGACTTCAAAAAGACGAGTTCAACCTTAATCTAAGGAGTCCATCCAAATATATCACACATGTATATCGTTTTGAATCTGTTCTCTCGCTGTGTCATACCTTGATCCACTTGTCAGGTATGGCCATGGCGAGCCTGTAGTCAAAGCCCTGACCTCCTTCCTCCACTGGCCGGCACAGCGCGGGCATTCCCGACACCTCCTACATGTACATCAGAGCATCATGATCGGTCATTTAGTGAGTCCTAGATCGTAACATTCTCTTTTATATTTTATTATATACATGATTCATAATGTCAAAACATATATAATGATGCAATTCCATTTGATGTGCATACTATAACAATTGAATAAACTAGACGTCAAGGCCTAAAGGCCTTGGAGGCATTTCAGGGTGAAGCATGAAAAAAACAAAATGCTGACATGATAAGTTCCCAATGAGACCGTTTCCGAGATATCGACAGAAACGAAAAATGCCGACTCAGCGAAAAAATTTAAGGTGAAGGTCAAAGGTCATCCATCATACCCTATGTACATGTTTGTCTAGGGCGACGAGTCCGAAAATAACATTCGTTTCGCTCTACGACGCACCGTTTCCGAGAAATAGATGAAAACGAAAAATGCTGACTCAGCGAAAAAATTTAGAGTCAAGGTCAAAGGTCATCCATAATACCCTTAAGACATGTTTGTCTAGGGCGACGAGTCCGAAAATAACGTCTGTTTCGCTCTACGACGCACCGTTTCCGAGATATCGACGAAAACGAAAAATGCCGACTCAGCGAAAAAATTTAAGGTCAAGGTCAAAGGTCATCCATAATACCCCTAAGACATGTTTGTCTAGGGCGACGAGTCTGAAAATAACATCCGTTTCGCTCTACGACGCACCGTTTCTGAGATATCGACGAAAACGAAAAATGCCGACTCAGCGAAAAAAATTGAAGGTCAAGGTCAATGGTCATCAATAATACCCTTAAGACATGTTTGTCTAGGGCGACGAGTCCGAAAATAATGTCCGTTTCGCTCTATGACGCACCGTTTCCGAGATATCGACGAAAACGAAAAATGCCGACTCAGCGAAAAAATTTAAGGTCAAGGTCAAAGGTCATCCATAATACCCTTAAGACATGTTTGTCTAGGGCGACGAGTCCGAAAATAACGTCCGTTTCGCTCTACGACGCACCGTTTCCGAGATATCGACGAATACGAAAAATGCCGACTCAGCAAAAAAAATTAAGGTCAAGGTCAAAGGTCATCCATAATACCCCTAAGACATGTTTGTCTAGGGCGACGAGTCCGAAAATAATGTCCGTTTCGCTCTACGACGCACCGTTTCCAAGATATCGACATAAACGAAAAATGCTGACTCAGCGAAAAAAATTAAGGTCAAGGTCAAAGGTCATCCATAATACCCCTTAGACATGTTTGTCTAGGATGACGAGTCTGAAAATAACGTCTGTTTCGCTCTACGATGCACCGTTTCCAAGATATGCATGAGAGCCTCAAAGATGACTCAGCTAAAATTATTTCGAGCCCTAGGTCAAAGGTCGTTTGACGAATCGGCCTCAAAATCAATAGGCTTCTTCCCTGGTGATATATGAACCTCCATGCAAAGTTCCACAGTCATTGCCATAACACTTTTTGAGTTATCGTGCGGAAACCAGAAACATTGATTTCATCCTCACGGACCCCGGAGCCGGCTCAAAAACAATAGGCTTCTTCCACACAACATTTCTGACCAGCAGTGAAAATTTGGCGAAGATACATCGAGGCAAACTGAAGTTATCGTGCGGAAACCAAAAAGTGAAAAAAAAAAAAAAAAAAAAAAAAAATTTGACAAAACCATAAAGGCATTTCTGCTGAAATGCCTTAATTCCTATATCTTATGTATGGAACATAGTGTAGAGTGTCCCAATTAAAAGATAAATAAAGACATTTACACTGGAGTTTCGGTTACTTTTTTTTTGGGACACCCTGTACTATATTACTGTGTTACTCTTACTGTTTATCTCACCTCTGCCACAGTGATAACGAATGGGTACTTCGTGTGTAGGATGTGGTTTGCCAGCATGATGTAAACTAACGACTCGGTGTCTGTGTTCAGGCCAAAATACTCGTCATAATGCCCACTGAAACCCTGGCCTGGAGGATCGAAAGGGAAAATGAAGATTATTGATCAAGTCTGGACACATATTTTCAAAAGTTGTATACACTACACTCGGAACTATAATATTGATTATTGAGAAAAAAATTCAATGAAACTCTAGAAAAAATCTTACACATTGTACATACCTAATCCATGACTATGATATAACATCGATGTTGTTCCGTCAAATCGGAAGCCATCAAAGTTATACTCCTCTATCCACCATCGGAGATTGGACAACAAGAACCTCTGAACTTCCCATCTGAAATACACACAGAGAAAATAATCACTGAGTATGGACATAATTAGTTTTGCCATCAACATAATTCATTTCTCCTGGTAAATGTGTGATGTTGATTGTATTATATTGATTCAACTGACTGTTGATAGTTGAACAGTCGGCTGTCCCACAAATCATGAAATCCCCGAGGGTTATCATGGAAGAAACATCCGTTAGTTCCGTCGAACTGGTTCAGTCCATCCACGGTATTCTTAGAGGCGTGACTGTGAACCACGTCTAGCAACACCACGATCCCGTTCTCATGGGCAACATCGATCAATTCCTTCAGCTCCTCAGGGTTGCCATAGCGACTGGTAACAAAAATGTATGTAGCCATTATTGTTTTTAGCATAGGGGGTCTCATTTTTCTAAAGTTTGATTTCGTTATAATCAGCTTTATAACATTTGTAGGTCTGATGTTTTACCTGGATGCTGCGTAGAAGCTGGTGACCTGGTATCCAAAGCTAGCGTAGTAGGCATGCTCCATCACCGCCATCAACTGTATGGCATTGTAGCCTGCAGATGTAAATGAACATTTTGTTCTGTTTGCTCATTTTAATCTGTAGTTATTTCCATGCTAATTGTGTGCTGCTTTGAACACAAAAAGAATATCAGGGCATACCATACAGTAATTTTTTTATATCAAGACATATGACATATCTTCCTACCGTAAGAAAACATTCAGTGCACATTAGGGATGACTACCGGTATTCAAACTGACCCAATTTTTTAATCCTGGGGATGACATCGTATGTGAAGTGCTTGTACGTGGCGACTTTCCCTTCCCATGAAGAAATCCCGACATGTGACTCGTAAATCCGCAGTGATTTGGGGGCCGAGGGATGGGGATGTTTTGCCACATACCGCTGGCATAATGTACAGTTCATTGTTTACATCAAGCAATATTTGGGATTTCTGTAAAGACTTATTGCAATATACTTATTAGTGATTGTCAACTTTTTGCATATCCAAGTTCCACATAAATATTTAGTGTTAACATGTTTGCACATCGATCTCACATCATACCTCACAAAAAACTAAATCAGCCAAAAACTTTTGTTTGAGCCTCATACCTCCTGCGGCGGTGGGTTCCAGAAACGCTGCTCATACACAACCGACTGACCGGAACACGTGACATACGAGGCCCAGGGTGAGATTCTGTCTAACTCCGCCCCTTGGTCGTCCACGACAACCAGCTGTCAGGGTGAGGGAGAGAGGGTTGAAGGGGGGGGGGGGGTGTATGTTTAAATAATTACTGGTAAATTAAAATACCTGTTCTGCACATGTGAACTAAAGTGAGATAATTATTGGTTGAGATATCCCCCACTTTATTTCAATTTGAAGTATCACCCGTGTTACCTTGACGACGGAGTTATGTTTGATGGCACACTCCCCGTCTGGCCCCGCTGGTATCGTCAACTCCCACTTGCCGAAGTCCAGTTTGGTGAACGGGAACTCTTTCTTGTTCCAGTTGTCTGATTGATAAAAAATG
The DNA here is from genome assembly GCA_949152475.1 of Terebella lapidaria. Lineage (NCBI taxonomy): Eukaryota > Metazoa > Annelida > Polychaeta > Terebellida > Terebellidae > Terebella > Terebella lapidaria. The sequence goes on from OX424565.1 coordinate 23,013,420, forward strand.
TATAAACATAGCACCAAGGGTGCTGTAGCTTACCGGCAATCATGAGAAATGCAGAGTATTGATTTTCCAACATATAAATTGCTACACTGATCTTGAACTCTAATTGTCAAAACATGTTCGTAAATGTTGCTGGAAACACATTTTCTGCATGGACTATAATACGAAATCAAATTACACATCACAAAGGTACATAAAGAGAATCTTATACATTATTTTGAGAAAAACTGTCTGAATAGATTTTGACAAAATGGCCACCAAAGGCAAAATTCATTGTTTTTGACCTTTCAAGGTCATTGAAGGTCAAATTCAAGGTCATCACTCAAACCGCAATATATGATTTCCCATTTGAATGTGCCAATACTTAGGCTCTATTTTGAAGTCTTCTATGAGTATACTCCGCACAGCTCCCATTATGGAGGAAAAATTGGGCAAAAAATTTTTCAATGGCCAAAAAAAAAATTTGTTTTTTTTTGCTGGAAATAGCTCAAAACGAATCGTGACTTGATTTTGGACAAAAAAAAATTTTTTTTGCCGACCCGTCGAAAAATCAAAATGGCCGCCACACCCAGACCGGCGATTCAAGGGCAACGAAACTTATACACATCATAGAGGTACATGAGGGGAATGTTTTGAAACAAAAATCTCAAACTGATCAGACAGTTTTTGAGAAAATGGCCATCAAAAATTGGCCATTTTTCGACAAAAAAGGTTGTTCTGACCTTCCAAGGTCATTGAAGGTCAAATTCAAGGTCATCACTCAAACCGCAATATATGATTTCCTATTTGAATGTGCCAATACTTAAGCTCTATCTTCAAGTGTTCTATGAGCTTACTCTGCACAGCTCCCATTATGAAGGAAAATCGGGTGAAATTTTCTAAGTCAAAAAATTTTTTCAATGGCCAAAAAAATTTTATTTTTTTTTTTGCTGGAAATGGCTCAAAACGAATAGTGACTTGATTTGGGACAAAAAAATTTTTTGCTGACCCGTCAAAAAATCAAAATGGCCGCCACACGCAGACTGCCGATTCAAGGACAACGAAACTTATACACGACATAAAGGTAAATGAGAGGAATGTTTTGAAACAAAAATCTCAAAACTGATCACACAGTTTTTGAGAAAATGGCCTCCAAAGTCCAAAATTGGCAATTTTTCGTCAAAAATGGCCGCCAAATAGGCAAAAACCATTCAATCAAAAAAATTTAAAAAACGTTTTTAGATACTGGCCCAAGGTATGTTCTGACAAATTTATGGGGAAATTCATCATGTCAAAAAAAAGTTACAGACCCGGACGGACGACGGCCGGACGCCGGACGAAATACCACGACAATAGCTTATCGGCCTAAAGGGCCGTTAAGCTAAAAATAATTCCACACAAACTTTCATGATTTTCAATACAGTGGTCCCCCTCAGAAAAGACCCCCCTCGACAAAGACTTCCTGTTCTATAATGACCTTTTCCTGCATGCTAGGATGACTTTAACATGTAAATGGACCCCTCTAATAAGACACCCCTTTAAATAAGACCTCAATTTTGTGGCAAAAGGGTAAGTCTAATCTGAGGGGAGCCACTGGAAGCCATTGGGTATGAGCAAAAAAATTAAAATGGTATACGCTAAATAAAACATCCCAAATTCACAGAAAAAGTGCACAAAAAACTTACAGTAAAATGTAACTGATATCACAAGATTATTGCAATGACTTACTGAAGTCGCCCCACAGGTATAGCGCCTTGGCTCCCGGGCACCATTCCTTCCATCGTACACTCCTGTCAGCCTGTACTTGTGGCCCAAACTCCCTGTACGCCTGAGTAAACCGGTCCAGACCTCCATCCTCACTCACACTGATCTTGTCTAGCAACTCCTTGAAACAGCCATATCTGCAATATACATGTGTATGTTGTAAGTAAGTTGGCTGTTTGATTGGCATATTTGAGCAGATCAATCTCATAGACAGAACTACATGATGTGTGCATACCATAGAAAACTCTATGCCAAAAATGGTCAAACAGCGACATTCGTGTACAAATATGACAAAACAATGCTCTACATGTAAAGGCTGGTTCAGACGATATTACTGTCGTATACGACTTCATCGTCGACTTGTCGTATATCACAAATCATATATGATTCGGCCCTTATGATTTTCTCGTTCACACGAGAAGACTAGTCTCATATGACTTCCTTCTGAGGGGACCTTTACATTTTCCACACTGATCATACCAGTGGTCATTTGATTGAATAATTTGTTTGGAATAGAGTTTAAAAACAGTGTGGACAGAATCACGATCAAAAATATTTAGTTTTCCATGGAAAATATATGGGACTGATTATAAATTCATTGCTTGATTATGACATATTCATTCTTGACCGATCCTTGTCATTGCATCAAAATCCTTTTCTTTCTTGTGATAGCTAATATGATTAATCTTCCCCCCAAAATATGAATTCTTTGTGATTCTGCAGTAACTCAAGATTTATTTTTTCGTTTGTCCACTGTACTGTGGTCACTCTTGTCTAAAAAATCTTTACAACAGCAAAATCAAACAGCAGGAAGACAATCCTGTGTGGTCAGCAAGGAAACCCTATCCTAACAATACATGCAGTATATTTACTCCGTAGACACTGAATACATATCCTGAATGACAGGATATGAATGACATATAGGTCAGTACACACACCATACCAATGTATTATGAACAAAGATACACCGATCCAGAATGACATGGGTATGTGTGTACAGAAAATACCGGCAGATAAAGATCTCTTTGGTCTTGTCGTATGGAAATAGAGCAGTGCGCTATTTCTGGACGACATCGTATGGGTCGTAAAATCATGTCATAGGGAGGGTTCAGACGAGATGATTCTGCCTATTACACGTAACATATTACAAGTCGTATTCGAAAATCATATCGTCTGAACCGCGTCTAAGTGGTACTTAGTATGGGTCACAAAGAATGGACTGATAAATTTGAAGCTCAATAAAAGTGTGCAACATTTGCTGTCTTGGCATCTGATCTATGTTAAAAATTCATTAGAATTAATTGGAGAACATGCCAATATTATTATTGATGACATGGTTCAATGATAGATCTAACTTAGAGCAGCCCTCACAATGCTAAATCAGTGCCAAGCTATCTGCCCCATGTGATCGGTTTATTAGACAAGCATAGCCCACGTCCCAGACTGCACATGAGATCCAACAATATCAGTATACATGTACATGTGATAGTAGTGTCAGTGTCACCGAAGAATTTATTCATTGCAGCGATTGGCATTAATTATAAAACAAACATGTCTCGAATATCGCTTTGTGTCATAACAAGAAAATGCAGCAAACTGCGGAAGACGACATTAGAGCTTGCAATGAGCACATCATCAGCACCACGACAGCTGAATATATCTTCCACAACGTTACCCCCCCCCCCCCCCCCCCAAAAAAAAGAGAAAGAAAGAAGAAGCCATAGTTTCATCCCCTATGTAATTCCAATTTTTTAAAGTATACTAGGATGAAATACATGGCCTACTTAATTCATATTACTAATAAGTAAACATTTATTCGAACATTATTCGAAAATCGATCAATGGGACAGATACGCCTGCTAAAATGATATGGAACCTCGTTTATCCTCAAAACACTGGAAACTATGAGGAATATTTGCATCTGATATCATCAGATATAGCCTAACACATGCCTTTACTGGGCAAATTAAAATACCAGTTGAGAATAAAAAGACTTCGCAATCCAGCACAGAACTCCAGCTTAATTGGCATGTTATAAAATACGTGAAATTACGGTAAATGTAGCCGTGGCATCGCAGACGAATCGCTGTGTTTACTTCATAACGCCAAAAATGTCCACACGCAGATGCCCACATGCATGTATGCATGCACGAATTGCTGAACAGAAATTGTGTTCCAAAATACGCGTGATTGTGGTAAAATTTGCTTTGCATTCTGGGAACGTCAATTTCCATCGGCTCCGCCATTTTGGGACGTTTTTGGATAATTTGAACATTTACGTAATTTTCTCAAACCTAGCACATCGATTCATGCCTGATATATCTGTGGAATAGTCCAAATTTCCCATCAATTCGAGAGATTTTATGTCATGGACGAAGAAAATCCTCATTTGAAGTAGGTATATAAACGTTTACATGCCAAAACGTGCGTCGATAAGTTGGCATGAAACCTCCATAAAAAAGTCAGCACATAGACATGTAGAGGGTTGGGGGCTTCGCCCCCAACGCTCTAATGTCAAAAAATAGGGTTCGTAAACAATTACTGACATATCAAATTTCTCCGCTTGCACTCTGTTTTCTGGTAGCAAATTTGATTGTTTCGCCTTGTGCTCACGTTCACTATGCATGTTCAGTGAATGTTGGACGCAAAGTCACCTCTATTATCGCCCACCAACAGACGTGGCGTTTTGCTACTTTGAAATGCATCTTTAACAAACCGTGGAATTATTAAAAAACAATTCTAAAATACATTACCTTCTTCGTATCTCACGCTCATAAGTATTCAGGTAGGGGTCGATGTCTAAAAGCCGCCGTAATTTCGGCACTTCGACTTGAGCGCTTCCATCCATGTTGAAAAAGGTCAAGGTCAGAAATGTCAAACGCTGCTGCCCCGGACACGTGCGTTTGTTGACTAAGTACGGAGCCCCTAAAGGCCCTAATAGGACAATAAGGATGAATTTAAATTTGTGTGATTTTTCAAATCTAGATATAATTTATCCTTTGCTTTTTGGTATAGGCCTATTCTGTATCTCTCTAACTGTACAACCTATTGAAATATATATGAAACTGTTTTATCTTGATAACAAATTATACACAAGAATAGCAGAGAGTGTACATATATGTTAAGCTACTCGACCGTTTTCTTGTGTGATACATTGACTATTGACTATTATGAAAATTCAGGCTTTTTATTTTCGTATTCATGTATTTTGTTCAATCCATTTGTTCAAATTGATTTTGCTATATTGATAAAATAAATTCAATTGATATGGCACTTCACCAGAATTAGCATGGTGAGGTAAATGTTTATAACACTCTTGATAGGCTAACTAGATGGCTAGATCCAGTAGGCTACAATTTTACCCAACGTTTATAGGCCTACAATATTGAAGTTGCCGGTTTACCTGAAATTTGTCTGAAAACATATTAAAAACAGACATATTCAGGGGAATGCAAACACGACCAGTATGAGTGTTTGTTACCATGCATGGCAAATATACGGATACGACTTGATAGCCGTAATGGTCACAAATACCCGGGCTTTTCAAAACTCAATCACAATTATTATGCAGATGTTCCGTGTTGTAAATTTTCATGGTAGAGGTTCTTGGGATTATCTACAAAACAAATGACAACCCGACAATCGACTGTAAGTATTGTCCTCAATGTTTACTCTCCTTCCATCCGTTGTATCATAGTTTTATAATCAATACGGCGCACAATCAAAAACACACAAACACTGAAACAGGTGCACGCTGCAGGTAATCTCTGGAAATCCCAGGGAAATTTTCAGTGACGTCATATTATTTACGTTTCTGGTCACGTGCTTACGTCAAAAAACATCAGCGTTGACAACGCCGACAACAAAATGGACGAAACGACCAAAAGAAAGACTTGGAAAAAACACCAAAAAGTAACAAAAACAATAGTCAAAATAACGATTCCTGGAATAATGTGATGATTTTTTACCTGTCTGTATCATCGTGTCAACAACGGGGGACATGGCAGAGCGGCTAACGCTTCCAAAGCGTCAGGATCGAGTGGAAAGTGCTTGCTTCCAGATCCGAGGAGGTCAGGACCACGCAAGCAAAACAAAAACAACGCTGGAAGGAGTGCCCCCGAATCCACTGCCGACATGGGTCACTCTACCTCTGGATGCCAAACTACCCATGCTCCCTGGGCCCAAAGGATCCATTGTATTGTGCACAACGAACTTGGGAGAAAAGGTGATTTGATTTTGAAAAACTCCAGTTTGTTTTTCAATTTGTGTTGACAATTTGACATCATTAGGGCCTATTGGCCCCGTCGCTGGTCATTGACATGAATGAGTGTCAAGTATTTGAGTGTCTTTTTACGTAGTATATTAGGGCCTATCTAGACTATAGACTGCCCATGGTCGATTTCTAGGCTAGACCTATTTGTGTGATTAGATTTATTTAAATATGAATGAATAAATATCCGGGGATTTTGGGAAGGGGGGGGGGGGGGGGTAACCTGAAGCGGTGGCAAGTCCATTGACATTGTCACTGGCAGGGCCGCTGCATGAAACGTAGTGAAGACTGAAGGGCCCCAGTCAGAAACAAGAGCAATTTTATATTACATACTAGTACATAATATGTGGTAGCCTCTTGGCCTTCCCTGACCTGAGTATGAATTCCACACAAACTGATTACTTAAACTACCTATACCCTGTAATTTACACTTTTGGGATTGGGAGGGGTGGGGGGGGGGGGGGAAGGCCAGGGGGTACATAATTGACATAAATATTTCGTGATTGCTGAACTTTCACGTGCGGTTGACTATGCTGCTTCTATACTAAAAAGGTAAATGCTGCTTCAAAATCTAAATTTCATAGTTTGACATTTATGCCTTGATACATGTTTCTTGACACCCCTCCAGATCCACAAGAGCTCGACCAAGATGGACTTCGACTTGACCGACCCCTACTCGATACTGATGTCCAATGTGTACAAGCCACTCCATGACCCTCACCTGAAGCACCACTATAACGCCCCGGGCTTGAGGCGCCGGCTCCGGGCAGGGGGCTTCATCACCCACGAGGGCAAGGTGCTCTGTAACCTGCGAGAGTATAATGAGTACAGGCAGTACCTGAGGAAGATCAACCTGGCACTCGACCGCAAGCGAGAGGTAGGCTATTACAAGCGCTCCCTCAACAAATTTCCAATGAACTAGTCCAGAAAATTGGTATAGTTTCTGTACGTTGCTCTTCCAGCAGGAGAATGCGCAGAAGACGTCTTGTGCGAACGTGAAACACGCCAGTGAGTCAGCTCACGTCACTCGAGCGCGAGAGGTCAAGGTCAAGGAAATCAAGGCTCGGCTGGCTCAGAAACACGAGGAGGACAAACAGAGGTCAATCACGTGCAAGAGATCGTATATGCACTGAAAATTTATATTAACTTCCTACTAAATAGCAATTGAACTATTATCAACGCTACACCAGATCTTGAAACAATAACTCAATATAGTTACTGTAAAAATAGTTGACCGGTGATATTCAAAATAATACATGTATCCCTGAAATTCCATCAGTACCTTGCTGCTCAGTACCGAGTTCAGTACCGAACTTTAAGCGATACCTTCGATGGAATTCTGCGGTTGAATACTTTTTCTAACGTTAACGGGACAGGTACTTGCGGTTACAAGCCGAAGACGAGGAGAGGAGAAAGCGTCTCAGAGAGGCCCATGTGTCGAAGGTGTGCGGCAAGGAGCAAGGTGTCAGAGAGCGGGAGCAACGGCGTCAGAGGATCCTCTACAGGCGACTGGAGGAGGTACGGAAATTCTGAGTAGTCACTTTGGACGAAAACAATGTTTGGATTATAGTACCAACACTAATTCCACTAAATTCCAGTGTTCAGATTATGGCCTTCATCTGAATAGTTATTTTAAACGTAGCGCATGTAATTATTGAAGATTCGTCTTCAGCTTCGACGCTATAACACACGTGTCAATGATCAACATTGTAAGTTAACTATTTTTTCAGGAACAAAAGCGCAAGTTTTCCATTCTGAGAAACTGGTTGAAGCAGGACTCCCAGAGGAAAGCATTGGCTGAGTCCAGACGAAGGCAGAAAGACAAAGACCGACAGAAAAAGGTTTGACCTGAAGTTTACACATTATGAATGCCAGATTTCGCAAAAAACTTACATAAACAGAAGGCAAACATCATATTCACACTGTCACTTTCGATTCTACTAGAGGCTACTTGTAATGTGGCTAGAATAGTGGGAAAGGTAGGTTCAAAATACAACTAACATATGAACAACCTTTGGTCAGTTGGAAGAAAGTTGGGAGTTACGAAAACGCACCCAAGAGAAAAAGATCCAAGAAGACCTTCGTGCTCAAGAAAAAGAGCGAGAACGCAAGCTGAAAAGGATCTCCAAGCGTGAAAGGCAGTTACAGGAAAGGCAGAAAAGACAACAAGGTATGACATATTGTTAGTGCACTGTCGAATATATTCTACAGTACTCCTTGACTGAAATATCGCTAAAACTGCGAACATTATATTATGAATTGGAAATCCCCAGTAAATAAGAAAACAAAAACAACTAGTTGATATAGATAGTATTGTGACAATTTAGTTTAGTTTGTTCCAATAAAGCCAATGTTTTTCCAGACCAGCTGATGAAAATGACGGAGAAGCGACGTAAAGAACGAGAGAGATTGGAAGAAGTTTACCAAGCCAAGTTTGCCGAGAAAATCCAGAAACAACGAGAGGAAGCGGCCAAGAGACGCGAACCTAAACGGAAAAGTAATGATTTTACAAGAATCTAATAAATATATCCCCTTTGTTTTGATATATTTTTTTGTCTATTCGTTTTTGTATCAATTCACAATACTAAGGTCGTAAGTCTGTTGAAGTCAATTTCGAAACAACAAAGTCCGTCAATTGTCGCCAGACAAGAAGCTGGCTAGCAGCAGTGTACGACCGCACAGTACCTGGAACCTTGAGAAGTCAATCCTGTCCGGTCTGCCCGTGGCTGACGGTGACAGACTCCATCACAGGCTTGGACAAGGTACGCTCATGTACCAGTAGCAAAGGGTAACGTACAATGTACATTGGGACTAGCTAGATAGAATACTCTCACAGCGGTGGTCGCAACAATGATCAAATATAATATTAGTGTTTGTTGATATTTTGAGCTCTTATTTTTTTATCGTTATTAATCTCTATTAGAACGAGGTGATTCCCGTGTGGACTCGAAATTCCGACCACAGTATACAAGCGGAGGCGATACGTGCTACGTAAGTACACACATTCAAGTACATACACTCTGTGCAGGGACTCTGTGTACACGTATTGTCACATGCACACACTATTCATCACAATTTGTCAATAAACAATATTCATGCACAACTAAAAATATCATGTTTTCAATACATCGTACGTGGGCATCAAAGAAATGTATGTGTACGAACGTTATGATATAAGCAGAACACCCATCGATTCAAGTCCCAAACTTCAAATTTATCGGGTTTCTCCACCAGCTGTTGCTGACACACAAAAACGTTATGATAATATGAAGTCTCAGGACTCTTGTGAATCATGTTGGTGAACATGTTGACAAATGCTGCGCACATGATTAAAATCTCGTCTTTCTTGCGGAGTACTTGTATAAGGAATTTTACATTATGTTGTGTAATTATGTGTATCCAACCTGCTATTTCTACGCTAAACCAACAAATAATTATTGCCGGGTATTGCATCTGATCAAATGTACACAGAACATGTATTCGAAAGTAGACATCGATAGAAACCAATTTCCCTACATGTAAGCTTTCTGTCGTTTGCAAAAGCCTACTTATATCCACATATATCAATACATATTTATCCTAAATATATATCCTGTACATTCTTATCCAGACATCAAGTCCATTTGTACTTTTTTGTAGCTCTACCCAAATTGTCTGGCACAAAATTGCCTACATCCAATACCCGTGCTGATTGTAATGGTTGCCACATGTTGGCCCCTGGAGTGACATTTCAGAGTGGCAGGTCTTGGGGTGGATTTAGTACAATATACATTTGGACAAGTTCCCTTGTTGCAAACTGCAATGATATAAACATTCGTCATTCTTCATGAAATACTGCCATTATGGAATTCACCAATTTTTCAACATACCGTTGTGTGCAATTTATAAGACTGACGCCTGGACCTGTTTCATTTAGCTCTGTGCAGAAAAACTCGTCATTATTTGCAACTAGAATGAAGACTGAGCTTTCAAATGAGGCAGTCTGTTGTTGGAATTTTCCTCTGAATTCCGTCACGCGATGTCACGAGTCCATGTTTTTTCCCGCCACCATTTCCCGCCACTACTATATAGTCTGCTCTCGACTTTATCTTCAATAAACGCGATGGACATGACGTAGATTGGGGGTAAATCTCTTACTGTCGTTGATGTAAGCAGTTGTCAACAACCCATTACCTAATAAGGTTTGGTCGTAAATATAGTCCATGCATCCAGCCTGCATTTCAGACTCAGTGTGTTGTTCTTTAAAGTGCTCGCAAAGGCCAGGTCTTCTGATATTTAAGACACTGCCAGTAAATTTTATTGCAGAATGCCACGTTGCATTCATTTGCATGATAATACCCGTTCTTTGGAAAATATATTTGTCAAACTAAACCGCACTTGGTGGAAACTGTATGCAAGCAAGATGTTACATCATATCAATTATTGTCATGAGGCAGGTGGTGTATCCGAGATAACTGATCCAGTAATTCAGTTGTTTTATACAGAAGTGTATACAGAACTACTCTGAAGTGTATAAAGTTGTTTTATACAGATTAAGTGTATTGAAATAAATGTATTCAATAATTACCTAAACGTTAGAAATCTGTCAATAGAGGACCGAATATATGAATCATATCGGCACAAAGATCTTATATCAGAACTGTATTTTTACATGTACATAATGTACATGATAACAGACTGTTGTTCTCTCTGCCTCCGAGCTGTACAAGAACCATGAAAACCATAAAATATCACATTGATTTCATGGCGTTTTCGTGCATATTCCATTTTGTCAGAATTGTATTGCATCCGCGGTGCAAACAAAGCATTTCACTGTATCCTCGCACACGATTACGATATCATGTAGAATACACTATTTATAAGTCAGAAATATGTTCTTTTGTCAGAGAACAAAGCGTTGTGTAACAGTTGTAGATACCACTTAAAACTGGTTATTTATATTCGTGCAGGCGCTATATATAACTTTGACTGGGCAGCAAACAAACCCATAAATAGAAAGACAATAATAGAGCACGATAAAATCATTACACTATTGTCACGAAATCTTGTACATTACGTTATCACCACAAGTGCTCCTTCAGTGACGATTATTCCTGAAAAAAATAACACACGCTTCAAGATTTACCACTATTCATATGTACATGTAATTTTCCCAGCGGTGCTTCAGAAATCAATTTCTTTCCATATAGGATCGTGAGGTGTTCTCATATAATCAGTTCCATAGTCTGTCTCGGCTATTATATCGACTCGTGGCGCCAGTGTCGATGGGGGCTTGGTTTGTGCTCTACAGTTGAATGTGGAACATATCACTGTTACCGCCCATAAGCATGTTATTAAGAATTCCCGTGTAATAAAATGATCTTGCCTGGGAATTGCTATAAAACGGAATACATTTTCACGCACATCAGCAACTGTGAAATAATTCACTTCTGTTCAAACTTGAAACAAAGTTATTCCACAGTTGCCACGAGTGTTGCACCTATTTCAAGTAGAGCCTCTTGGCATTTACACGGCATTATTCGCCAGAAGTGATATCATATATGAAAATGTCCTGTTGAAACTGCACACAACAGATTGCATGTGTAATATTATACAACTGACATTTATAAGCGGTCAAATATCGCCAAGAAACAATTATGACATATGCACAATGTATTCTCAAGTTTCATCTTTTTATTCCACCAAATTTCTTGTAGGCGATGCTGTTCGCCTATAATTGAAATTTGACCTTCGGGTTTGCAAAGATAAGCCTCCTAAGGTCGCAGAGTATTCCATCACATCGCTTCACACAAATTTTTTTAACCTACAGTGTCCTGAGGGGACAGCCCTTATCACGTATAGGCGACATAGAAAACCGCACGTTGAAATATAACAATAACCTAACAATCCATTGCACGATTTAAACTGGAACTTTGTTACGTTTAGACACGTGCCTTGTCTGAGGGAAGTCATTATATATAATGAATAATTTAATTGGAACATTACTGTCACGTGCCAACACATTACAACGGATTGCTAGGGGTCCCTAATAATGAGATCTAAGTAGCTGAGTTACATTCCACCATCACCGACCAAGGACTCACGGTTTCGTAGTTTGGGTTAATTACCTCAATTCGTCTGAGTGGATGTGATTGTCTGTGTGCTTGAGTTTCAGTCATAAAATCAGTAGGATTCCCCTACTGTGAGGGATATGTTATGGGTGAAACCCGGTGGATAAAGGTAGCATGATATTTCTGCATCAGTCGTGTTACGTGGCTCCACGTGGCGGTTATGTTCACAAATTTTTGTTGTCTCAAAAAGCCGACCAACTGCTTGATTCTTGTGATCTCTGTGACCACGACGATGTGGTTTCCATCTAGGGCTCGTCCATGTGTTGTTGAATTTACGATTTCCTGTTCACCATGATCTTGTTGCCAAGTGGTTTCAGATGTACAGCAACGGAAGTTCTGGAGACGAGTGGACCTGCAGTCCGTGACGCCTTTGAGCTTTTCGCCACAAAAGTGGAAATTGAATTGGGTGTATTGTTATTGTCAGATTGTCAGTTCAGATACACCGAAGATTTCGAAGAATTGTCCCTAAAATCCAATTGTTCCTTCAATACAATTGAAAACTTTTCGGACACCAAAATTCTCGAACACTTCTCAATTCTCGGAGAGAGTATCTTTTTAGGTTACCGGACCTATTCCGATAACCTGTTGGCATGTCGTGGCGTCCGTCGTCGTCCGTCATCGTCGTCGTCCACATTTTTATCTTTTTTGTTTACGGGCGAATTTTTCTGAAATTTGGCACAATAATTCTTAAAAATAATTCAAGAAGGAGGTATTTTTTGGTTTTATGATTTTCGCAATTTTTTTAAAAATGGCGGCCGTTTTCGACGAAAAACGCCTGATTTTGGACTTTGGCGGCCATTTTTTCAAAATCTGTTCAGTAACTTTTTTTCTTTTTGATACATAAGACTCATATGTACTCCTATGATGTGTAAAAGTTTCGTTGCGCTTGAATTGCTCGAAGTGGGCCATTTTGGCCCAAACTCGGCCCAAATGGGACTTTCCCATGTTAAATTCTCCTATGCTTTATCATGGGACACATTATGTCTAATATCTCACTTAATATTGAGATTAGAGTTTAGGAATCAATTGTGGACATATAGGAAATGATATATGCTGAATATTCTCGTGACCTTGAATTTGACCTCTGACCTCAGTTTCAAGGTCAGAGCACAAAATGGCTTATATCTCGCTTATTATCGACCTTTACAGCTTAGGAATCAATTGTGGACATATAGGAAATGATATATGCTGAATATTCTGATGACCTTGAATTTTGACCTTTGACCTCATTTTCAAGGTCACAGGACAAAATGGCTAATATTTCGCTTGTTATCGACTTTACAGCTTAGGAATGAATTATGAACGTACAGGAAATGATATATGCAGATTATTGTCATGATCTTGAATGTGACCTTTGACCTCATTTTCAAGGTCACAGGCCAAAATGGCTAATATCTCACTTATCTTTTATTTTACAGCTTAGGAATCAATTGTGGACATATAGGAAATGATATATGCTAAATATTATCGTGACCTTGAATTTGATCTTTGACCGAATTTTCAAGGTCAGAGGACAAAATGGCTAATATCTCTCTTCTGATCGACTTTACAGCTTAGGAATCAATTATGAACATATAGGAAATTATAGACATTGTGTACAGATTATTCTCATGACTCTCAATTTGACTTTTGACCTAAATTTCAAGGGCACAGGACAAAATGACTAATATCTCCCTTATTATCGATTTGACCGCTTAGGAATCAATTGTGAACATATAGAAAACGATATATGCTGAATAGTGCCATGACTTTGAGTTAGACATTCGACCTCATTTTCAAGGTCAAAGGACAAAATGGCTAATATCTTGCTCCTCTATTGACTTTATGGCTTGGGAACCAATTATAGACATATAGAAAATGCTATACACTGAATATTTTGATGACCTTGAATTTGACCTTGCACTAATTTTCAAGGTCAAAGCAAAAAATGGCTAATATCTCACTTATTATCGACTTTACAGCTTATGATTCGATAGTGAACAAATAGGGAATGATATATGATGAATATTTTGGTGAACTTGAGTTCGACCTTTAACCTCAATTTCCATGTCAGAGAACAAAATGACTAAAATCTCGCTTATTATCGACTTTACAGCTCAGGAATCAAATGCGAACAGGGAATGATATATGCTGAATATTCTCATGACCTTGAACTTGATTTTTGACCTGATTTTCAAGGTAAGATCACAAATATAATATCTCACTTATTATCAACTTTACAGCTTAGGAATCAATTGTGGTCAAACTCAAAATGATATATGCTGAATATTCTCGTGACCTTGACTTGACCAATGACCTTATTTCCAAGTCTCCTTTGACCTGATTTTCAAGGTGACAGGACAAAATGGCTAATATCTCACTTATTAACTTCATAGTGTGGGAATCAATGAAGGACATATAGGAAATGTTATACGTCAAAAATATTATGATGACCTCTAATTTGACCTTTGCCTTCATTTTCAAGGCCACAGGACAAAATTGCTAATATCTCTCTGTTTATTGAAATTACAGCTTAGCAATCAACTGTGGACATGATATATGCTTAACATTATATATGCTAAATATTCTCTTGACCTTGAATTCAACCAGTGACCTGGCTAACATCTAACATATTAAACATATTGTCCGGTAACCTATCTTTGGCCCTTGGCCTAATTTTTCAATTTGTTTGATTAGAGTTGTTCAGATTTCGGAGATATCAATTCACGATATTCATGTACCGTATATTACCAATTTTAATAAGTGGTGTTTCTTTAGCTCCTGGATATTGTATATTCATTGTTGTCAATTACTGGGTTATGGGCACAAATAATCCACAACTTCGTTGAATAGTCATTTTAAAGCTTTCATAAACTGGTATGGATTATTACTATATAGTGGTATCTAATTTTAGGGTGCTATTATCGCGTTGTATCGTACTTTTTGCTTCTCGACATGGAGGCAAGCCAGAGCTTACATTGATTGTTCCTAGATCTACCCACAAGCCACAGGCCCGCTGACTTCCCCCCGCCCCCCTACTGGATTTTATTGCCAAAACCACAGGGGCCTTTTCAAGGTGACACGTTATTACATCCTCTCGGCCAGACAGTATCGTGCAGTGTTCAATAGATGCCCCATGATGACAGCCTCAAGCTGTTCGCCTCTGAGTGTTTATCGTCTGGTTATGGGCTGTTACGTAACTGAGATATGGCGCCTCTCGCAATTGGTCCTATCTACTTCATGAGCATAACTTTTTGAGGTCATACTATGTTCACGTGCACAGTAATGTAGGCCATATATATTTACCTTTACAAAAAAATTATTCAGTATTGAAGTTGAATAAAGTTATTCACCAGTAATTGCCTGGGTAATAACACCGGCTTTTCTCCGAGTGAACCACCATCATTCTCACCAAAGACAGCATCTTTGCAGAGTTGGTCATGTCATCACCTTGACCAATGTGTCTCCACTGAGGACACGATGTTAACAGGCGGGCAGAGGAGACATGGCCCCAGCCTTGACGATTTCCATCTGTATCTTCTGTACATCGACGACGGTTGGCAGCTATTTATGACATGTTGTGTTTGTAGTTCTTTTCTCGATGGGATATACAACGGAAATCAACTACTGATAAGGAGCGATATCTAGGGTAATATTTCTCAGTAGTCTGATGTTGCTAGATCGATACATTTATGATACAGTCACAGTTATTTTTCTAAGTAGTAGTAGTAATGAGTTTTAATATTGGATTTGCAAACGGATGCTCGAGTTGAACACCAAGTAAAATCTTAACCATGTGTAATCCTGGGAATTATCATGGGATTTTTTTTGCATTTTTTGAAAGTCCACTTACTCACCACTTATCATCACCCTGAAACCTTATTTCTTTGTGAACCTTTTGTTCCTTTGCATCTGAAAAATTTCACCATAACTCGGAACTAATATGAAGTCCTAAGCATTCAATTCATACAGTCTGTGACGTCTGTTCTTCTTCCTCTGAATACTCTCCCGCAAAATTTATTGTCACGTTTTTATTGTCCATGTTTTTGGCGATTACCCATCACTATTTATATCGCCCGCTGCCGACTTCATCTTTAATAACACAATGGCCATGACGTAGATTGGTGTAAATCTCGTACTGTTTACTGACGTAGACAATGTCCACCACCCATTACCTAATAATGTTTGAACTCCAAATATAGTCCATGCATCCGACCTACATTTCAGACAGATATTTCCTACAATCAAGATTCTTCGTGCTTGCAGATACCAGAAGATTGATATTATACACTGTCAGTGCTTCATATTTCGCTGTTATTGAATCGTAGAGTGTCATATTGCATGTATTTGCATAATAATACCCGTTCTTTGGAAAATAAATTTGTCAACCTACGTTTGATGGGAATTGTTCTCAGGCAAGATGAGGGGTCAAACAATTAACCTAACTCATATAAAGTATTGTCATGAGGCAGGTGGTGTATTCAAGATGATTGGCCATGATGGGTCACAAATGTCTTGGGAAAAACATCGTCACAATGGAATTATTCCATTCAATGATTAGCTGATGTTAGAACTTTTTCATTACACCAAGGGATATATGGACGAGGCCGGTAGATGAAGCTCCGTTTCAGAACCCTGTTTCGCGGGAGATCATCGTTCCGATGTACAGGCAATGTGAATATACATGTACAACCGCAATGTAATGTAATAATTGCTGTTTTCATAGCCATTTGAATTTTTCTGGAGCTGTGCGAGAACTGCGAAAACCTGGTCTCAAATCTAATTGTATGGGCGCGATTGTGTTGCATTTCGTATTGTATCAATACTATCGACAAATGATAGTATCAAACTATGTTTGATTCCAGGATTCTGCACGACGTCATGTTGTCCATACCAGAAATCCTTTCTTTCACTGAAGAACAATGTAATAGTCCAGTATTTATGGAGGTTGTTGATGTAACAGTTGTTGATAGCACCTAACAATGATTATTTATATTCGTGCATGGGCTATTTATAACTTTGATACAGCGACAAACAACTCTATGAATATAAAGACGATATTAGAGCAAGATAAAATCATTACACTCTTGTCACGAAGTCGTGCACTTCATAACCACACCAGCTTTTCTAGATATCCTCCAATCCAGTGACGATTCTTACTCGAAATGATGTACGCTTCAAGTTTTGCCACTACTCTTCTATAATTTCACCAGTGCTGCACCAGAAATCAAATTATCCGTTTCCCATACAGGATTGTGTGATGTTCCCTAAAATTCCTATAATTAATTCTTGGCCTGTCTCGGCAATTTTATCCTCTTGTGGCGCCAGTCTCGACAGAAATCCAGCTTGCTATACATCTCAAACTGGAACACAACACTGTGATCGTCCACAAACTTGCTATTTTAAAATTTGCATAAATTTAGAAAGAACTACAACTCTCCTGAACAAAATTCATTTTCACCAGCTTGAACAATTGCGATATGAAAACTCAAATTGAAAAAAAAAAGTAACATATTTTTGCTGCTGTTGCTAGGACTGCTTCACTTAAAATTGGAAGTACAGCTTTTTACCATTCACAAAATATCATTTGACAGAAGTGATATATCATTATGGAAAGTTCCTGCTGAAACTGCACACTACAGATTGCATGTGCAATATTATACCTTTGACATTTCTGCGCGGCCATTGCGTCAAGGGGCATATTTGATGGTCGTCTGTGCACTCCACTTTTTCTTGCAGGAGATTAGATTGTTCTGTTGAAATATGATAACAATTGAACCTTCGAGTTACATAAACCGTCCAAGGACGGGGAGTATTCCATTACATGGTACTTTTGTAGCTACACGTTTCAGCCACGCGCCCGGACATCTGGGATACTGTACACTGTATGCCTTATATAGTGTATAAATTATGCGAGTTTTGAAACCGCACATTGGTACACAGCAATAAATAATGATATTTCACGATATTTTTTACGATTAGGACTCGTCAGATGGAGACGCATCTGTAACTGATTAGTTTACTTGGAAGGGTGCATGATATCTAAATGTCTGAAGCACATTCACCATCGCCGACCAAAGACACACGGTTTTGTAGTTTGGGTTAATTACCTCAATAGGGTAGTTTCACCAGCACGACTATTTCATAGTCGTATGTACGACTTCGACTCAGTCACTGGAACGGGACCGTGTCAAAAACTCATGATTCACTGCATTGACACTGTTCACTGCAAATGTGTTTGGATAGACACTGAGTGCGCGTAAACGGATGGTAATAGTCGGTGAATTCAATTAATCTGTTGATGCATGCACATGCACAAAAGCATGTAGGTCCCACGTGCACCCCGAAACATTGTAATAGCACCAACACAGTGGAGTTTTGACTTGTGAACTTATCATACAACTAATTGATGGGGTTTGTTATGGGCTAATGAAAAGTTTTCATATTTGGACAATTGTATACCAGTCTAATTCGATCAGGTGCAACAATATGAGGGACTAGGCTACATATTACACACTGTTTTCCCTGATGAATCCCTTTTTTAATGTTTAGTCGGGCTTCAATTCTGTTAATTTTCCATTTCTGGTTTTTCATTGGCATCATCAAAATCTTGTGATGTTGGTTATAATTACATGAATATTTAAAAATATATTGTTATTCATTCTCTAAAGATATAAACAGGTCTGCAAACCTTCAATTATCAGGTTTGTTTTACTTAAACCACGTTTTCCCCAAACTATGCGCTTCAGGTAGTAATACGGCATGAATATATATAATAAAACGACTCTATTTTCCTTTCCCAATCTCTTATGAGTATCAATTATGCCTACACTGGATTATTCAGCCTACGTGCACTGTAGGCTGATCATATAAATTACCAAAATTAAATTGTGGTGATATCCATGTGACATATTTAAATAAGTCCGGACGTCCATGTCTGTGGATATTAGAAAGTGGCAGTCAGTCGTTGGGCAGTTGGTTATTTATATAAATAATAGGTATACATTGGCTTGAGCCTGCTTGTGCACGAGAAAAGTCTGTAATGTTTGTAAAGATAAATTCATTCGATCCCCCCCCCCCCAACTGTGCTCCACAATCGTCTGTAGGCACAATGAGCAATAGGACTATCTTGAAAACAGAACGAGTACTACTCATGCATTTTATTCTCCAGGCGCGTAGACATTAAAATGTATACTCTTATACATGTAATGTATACTGATTTTTCTAACGTTACACCGGTTTTTGACGATATCTTTGCGATGTTGAATGGTGTCGTTCTATGACTTGGTATACTTCACCTCGGAGACCTCCGGAAATTTCTACCAAATATCAGACTTCTATCGCAATAATTGAAGTTGAAAATCTACCCCAAAGGTTAAATTTTAGTCAAAAACGGGATGTTGAGAATCTGAGCTTATTCGAGGATTTGATCCTGTATACATTTGATCCTGTATACATCGATCAGGATTCGAAGTATTGTTGTAATTTTATACCAGAAGACACATTGAGGTGTATTCTACACAAACATGCTGGTTTTGAAAGATTGCACCACAGTGGTGTTACAAAACCGCGCAAATGCACATAATTGTGTGCGGACCCAGAAATTAAATGACAGACCTAAATTTAACATTCGGGGTAGATTGCCAACTTTTCAATTTTCGTGATGGAAGTCTGAAATTCGGTTCAACCTGTATCAATCTGTTACCACCAATACAACTACATTTTGATGATGCCAATAGCAAACGTGAAATACAACATTTTGCAATAGATATAAAGCCCGACCAATTAGCTTATCCAAAGACACACTGGCGTGAACGTACTCGTTATTATGTAAATACATCGTACGTACCGGGTGACGTATACATCAACATTGGTCCGACACAATTCCCAGGCAGTGTAACCGTGCATTACAAATGACAATTTTGTGGTTGAATTTGTGGTTTTATGCGCGGTCCTTTAACGACTACGACTGTTGGAGTACGACAAGTTGGTGACATATAATAAATATGTTAGATTTCAGTATTTATCTAAGTTTGTTGATAAAATTTGTTGATTTTACCGAAATGAACCTTCTGGTATCATTTTGAGATACATTTCTATGAATATAAACAGAGGATTCAGCTCCAGAGTCCGCAAGTAATAAACACAGTCTTCTATTGTACGCTAATTATGATGACACACTCAAGGTGGTCTTTAGTAGTTTTCTCATCTCCTATGAGTAGGGGCCTGCTAGTAACAATAAGGCCTACACTGGATTATTCAATATAGGTACATTGAGAACACATCTCGTATTATCGATACTTTTCACTGCAACAATGCCACTCACATATCTGCCAAAATTATCAATATTTCAATGTGACTACCACAAACAGGTAAAAACACAACAGTGGAATCTCTCATGTGGGCTTACCCGCTCTGCCCATTCAATACCGTATACCGGAAGCATATTGCTCATTATATTCGATCTGCGTGGTCTAGTACGGTAACCCAACAGTTTATTAGGCTCGTGTTTTATTCTCCAGAAATTGTGGTAAATGGCAATGTGGTATAATAATTATATAAGCCCATGCCTGTCGATATTAGAAAGAGGCAATCAGACATTAGATAGTTAGATATTTACATACATAATAGGCGGGCTTGAACTCCATGGGTTCGAACTTCTACTCCCCCCCCCCCCCCTCCAATTCACGACAGTCGTCGTTTCTTTCAAAAAAATATGTCGAAAATTATATTACACAAGAAATGTGTTTATACAAGCCATGCAAAGATATCATATAGTCCATTACTGTTACTGTTTTTTTTATTTTATTTTATTGGGATATCTCCGGCAGTCGAATTCAGCAGTGTCCATAGCGGCGGGGGGGGGGGGGGGGGGGCTGAGTGGTTTGAGCAAGAGGAACATAAAGATGTAATGTTTGTAAGGATGAACTCCATCGATACTCCCAACTCTGCGATATAATCTCTTAGGCACAATGAGTAATAGTACTAGCGGGAAAACAAAACAAGAATACTAATGTATGGTATCACTCTATATATCAATGTATCCCTTACTATCAGTGCACTCCAGGCGCATTGAACTTTCAATATAAACCACTAGGATGTGGTAAATGACTTAGTCGCCGTTGATATCACTATTTATTTTATCGTAATCTCGAGACTCGCACTCGAGGTGATATAACCATCTTTTCGAGGCGTGAAAGTGATATCACTCCTCATGTGTCAGTGGATATTACGGATGGAGATGTGAACGTACTCTGTGTATATGTACACATCATATGCATTGAGCAACACATACAACAACATTGGTCCGAGACAACTTCCTGGCAGTGTAACCGTGCATTGGAAATATCGATTTTGTAGTTTTATGCGCGGTCCCTTAACGACTACGACTATTGGAATACGACTATGAGAATAGACGGGCTGTTGAAACTACCCTATTAGGGTAGTTTCACCAGTACGAATATTCCTGTAGTCGTACTCCAACAGTCGGAGTCGTTAGGGGGCCGCCCATAAAAGATCAAAGTCGTCATTCCAATGTGTGGTTTACACAGCTTGAGAGTTGTCTCGCAATAATTACTTTATATTTCTTGGGTGATACAAATGACAACGGTTAACTGAACGCAACAATTTGAACTGTAATGAGCTGGGTTTTTTTTATCCCGATGTACGCTTAGATCATACAAGGTCATTTTATTTGCTTTTGTAACATCGATTCATTTAGGAAATGATATGTGGTGGTATATGTAACAATGAGTAGTGCCTTTCTTTTCACGACATGATCACAGTATAGCTCACTGTTATAACTCACAGTACCACCACGTGATTACACTGTTGAGGGATATTTGGTGATTCTTTGTGAGGAGCGTCTCGAATGGAACTCATGCATTGCATTATAAAATGTATGGTAATATAATCACCATATTACCATATATTAATTATTTCTTGAACTGATCTTCTGAAAATTTATATCCCATTATGGCTAGGGTGTACAATAACAATGGCTAGGATGTGGGCAATTTTATTACCAACTAATTTCCCATACTTAGGATCCGGAAAGATAATTGGTTATGATAGAAAAATTTTCTTTATTACAAACCAGATGTTCTTTTTGTCTGTATTTATCATTTTGTGCCACAGATTAACTCATCATTGTCATTGATCATCATAGAGAAACAGGGTTGCCCACTAAATTGTACATTTGCTCCCAAATTATGAATATTATCTAATGACCAATACCGACCCTATTCCCTAATGCCAATGGGGTATATTATCGGAAGGTGTAAATTATTTGTGTCTTTCTGTATTTTGGCCCACCTTGTCATATAAGGATATTCCAATTTTCACAGTTTAATCAGGCATTACTAACCTATTGCACCTTTTTTGTCAGATCAGGTAATTTTGAACGGATATATTTCCAATCAGATCTACTGACACTGTGCTAAGATACAAATGCATCAAAGAGAGTTTGAAAATAATGACATTCTGGTGAGGGAAAGATGATGAAATAATACTGTTGATGACGGCTATGTGTGAGATAATGCACTGATACAGCAGAAGTGATATCCGTCTCAGATACTGATATCACTTCGAGTGCTATCAGTGCATTATCAACGGCAAGTAATTCAGACATCACACCACTATAGGGGTTTACTATCATACATCTTAATAACGATAGTCATTTGCTGATGTCGCGGTAAATAGGATAGACCTACAGTGGTTCTGAGCTGGTTCTGACCAGGCATATTTTGAGAATACAGTTCTGCCATTGAGAGCCTGTTATATTTCCAAGGTTCTACTCGTTTTGTTGCGCCCACGTAGACTTGTATGTATACATGCGAGTGTGTTTTCCGCTAAAAGATATCGGTCGAGTTTGGTCTGGCGGATGAATTCAGGATGCACGAGTGTTCTACACTCTCTGGTGTATTCTGTGTTCATCCGCCAGACCAAACGAGACCGATATCTTTTTGCGGAAAACACACGAGCGTGGTTTTTATTTTATCACACACAACTGTTCAGACATAATTCTAGATATTGTCGTAGATCATACGAAAATTGTGAATGATTATTCATATAATAATATTAAATTTATAATATTCATGAATATGCCTGCTGTGATGTCCAAAAATTTCAAGTCGGCTTGGTGACTTTCGGTTGTTAAGATCGTTTTCATATATTTGACTTCACATTGTTCTTTTGCGTAATAACGATCTTCACGTAATCCGCAGTAAAAAAGTAGTTTCGGCCCGATGTGGCTCAGCGAGTGATACAGAATAATTTGAAGAAGGGTGATACAGAAAAGTTTATCACACCTTTTTGGGTCCTGTAGCATTGTAGTTTATAGTGTGTGATAAAGGTTTATTTCTTGTCATATGATCGCCCTTGCCGCTGCCCCAAACGCACTGGTGTGAACGCTCTATATGAATATATATATCTACATGTTTCAGAAAATCGGCACACGATAGGCTCGAATCATTAGTATTGGGCAGATATCCACGTAGGCCTAGTACTATATTTTTTCCTGAATGATGATGAATGCATAAAATATCCAGAAATAATATAATCTTAATAGCAAAAAAAATCGTTCGTGAATATATTAAGTTAATCAGCGATCATGTAGAATATTTAGCTTGATCATATAAAACCGTTTTGGATCAACCGTGTCAATGCAGTGAGTCATGAGTTTTTGACACGGTCCCGTTCCAGTGACTGAGTCGAAGTCGTACCTACGACTATAAAATAGTCGTGCTGGTGAAACTACCCTAATAGGGTAGTTTCACCAGCCCGTCTATTCATTTAGTCGTACTCCAATAGTCGGAGTCGTTAAGGGACCGCGCATAAAACCACAAAGTTGTCATTTGCAATGAACGGTTACACTGCCTGGGAATTGTGTCGGACCAATGTTGGTGTATATGTTACCCGATGCGTACGATGTATGTACAGATACATAGAGTACGTTCACGCCAGTGTGTCTTTGGATACTTAAAGCTCCTTACTTGGTCTTTGTTTTTATTGCAAAATGTATTTTACGTTTGCTATTCGCATCATCAAAATCTAGTAGTATTGGTGGTAACAGATTGATACTTCTTACATTGTAATGTCTACGCGCCTGAAGAATAAAATGCATGAGTAGTACTCGTTTTGTTTTCACGATTGTCCTATTGCTCATTGTGCCTACAGACGATTGTACCGCACAGTTGGGGAGGGTCGATTGAATTTATCTTTACAAACATTACATCTTTTTCTCGTGCATAATGTACCTATTATTTATGTAAATAATCAAGTGCCCAACGACTGACTGCCTCTTTCTAATATCCACAAACATGGATGGCCGGGCTTATTTAAAGCTGCTGCCTTCGAATGTATGCAATATTTTTTTAAAACTATATTTCATAATAAACATGCTGAACTAACTGAATAAAACATACCCACATCAAATGTAATGAGAATAACCAGTCCTCAGCGAAATTTTGCTCATTTGAACAGGCGGTTCTCGCGTAAATACAGGAACTGTATCCATCACACGCAGATGTAAACAAAGCATAGAAGTGCGAGATAGACTGACAATTCCACGCACATCATGGTATATCACTGATTATTTTCTCATAACTACACTATATATGCACATACGAACTGGAAAATGTACTCGATGTGGACTTTTAAGCGCGATTTGAGCATTTGTTTACATTCAGGTTTGATGGATACACTTCGTTTGTTTATTTACAAAACCGGTACAAAATGAGCACTAAAACGGATGAAAAGATAACTCGGACGGACCGTAATCGTCAAAATCATTGAGCACACCTTTTCAAAATGGTTTTGAAAAAAAATATTGCATACATTCGAAGGCAGCAACTTTAAATATGTCACATGGATATCACCACAATTTATTTCTGGTGATTTATAAGATCAGCCTTCAGTGCACGTAGGCTGAATAATCCAGTGTATGCCTAATTGATACTCATAAGAGATAGGGAAATATATATGCATAACTTGAATGCAATGAACAAATCCAGAATCATTGACATGTATTGATATTGTAATAGAGTCGTTTTAATATATATATTCATGCCATATACTACCTGAAGCATAATTTTGGGAAACGTGGTTTAAGTAACTTAAACCTGATAATTCAAGGTTTGCAGGCTTGTTTATATCTTGAGAAAATGAATAACAATATTAATAAATATTCATGTAATTAAAATCAACATCACAAGATTTTTATGATGCCAATAAAAAACCTAAAATGGAAAACTTAACATAATTGAACATTCAACAAAAACATAAAAAGGCTTCATCGGGGAAAACAGTGTGTAATAATAGCCTAGTCCCTCATGAATACTGAATTATACTAGTATACAGTTGTCCAATAAAATATTAAAAACTTCCCATTAATCCATAACAGACCCCATCAATTAGGTGTATGATAAGTCCATAGGTACCAAATCACAAGCCGAAACTCCACTATGTTGGTAATAATGCAATGTTTCGGGGTGCCATGGGGACCTACATACTTTTATGGGCATGAACAGATGAATTGAATTCGCCGACTATTACCATCCGAAATCGCGCACTCTGTGTCTATCCAAACACATTTGCAGTGAACAGTGTCACTGCAGCGAATCATGAGTTTTTGACACGGTCCCGTTCCAGTGACTGAGTCGAAGTCGTACATACGACTATAAAATAGTCGTGCTGATGAAACTACCCTAGTACGCCTTAGTGGATGTGATTGTTTGTGAGGTTCGTTTCCAGTTATGGAATCATTATAATTCTACCGTGACGACAAACTGTTTACTAGTATTGTATATATTTCTGTAGCAGGCATGGTTCATGGTTCTCTCTACACCGGTGGTGTCATTTGTCCATGTGGGTTTTATCTGAGAGCGATTGTGGCCTATCCACTCATGGGATTATCCACGTCTATCAATTATCATTCATCAATAGCTTCAGTACCAAGTGCCAACGTATCACTCATCATACTCTTGTCGATTGAGATTTTGTGTCGACTGAGATTTTGTTCACCCTATGACGACAGTGATGTGGTGTCCATCTGTGTTCCATCGATGTGATGTTGTCTTCTCATTTCCTGTTCATTGTGATCCTGTCACCTACTGCGCAATTTCTGCAGAGCTGTTTCTACATCTAGCACAGTAACGGAAGCCCTGGAGACAAGTGATGACTTACAGTTCGTGACTTTTAGCAACATTCTCAAGTATAAAGTGAATAAATTGAATTGTTCCTACTGACTTTCTCTTTGACACCGAATAATGTACCTAATATTTTTGTTTGGTTTTGCCGTTTCGTCTTCTCAGCTTGTGTGGATGATGCAACTGTTTAGATGTCAGCAGTATCTAGCTTCGGTGTCAAAGTATACCGTGGTACTACTAATTTGAGCCGTTGGCGTCTATTGAAGTTTCTGGAAATTGTCTTTTCAATCTCGTCATATACTAAGGGATGGACACGAAAAAAATCCCACAATTTTGTTGGCCAGTCATTGTAAAGCTCACTCAGATCGCCATGGTAGATTTTTATCCATAGGGCTATCTATCTATATCGAGAGTGCGTTGTCCTTCTGCGTTCAGACTTGAGCTTACATTGATTGTTTCATATCTGCCCACAAGCCATGTGAGATTGTGACGTCATATGGCTGCCCACAAGCCATATCAGGTTGTGACGTCTTTTTTTTTCACTGGATTTTCAAGGTTATACGTTATTACATCCGTTCAGCAAGACAGTATCATTTGGTGTTCCCCGTTCATCCCTGCTTCACTGACAAGTCTACTGCTTAAAGTCGATCACCTTCGAGTGTTTATGGTCTGGTTATGAACTGTTACGTAGCTGAGAAATGGTGCCTGGTGTGATTGTGCTATTGATCGCTATAGATCTTTTCCATGAGCACAGCATTTTATCTTTGTCTAGATCAAGATATAATGTTATGAATGCTGATATATGTTGGCATATGCAATTTGCTGAATGGTTTTACACTACATGAGCATCGTGTGGAGTCTGCTTTGCCAGTATTCTTCGTAATGGAACTGATCTCTGTTGATGACATGTGACTGATGCTTACTTTTATTTACCGACATACTATATATTACATTACGGTTATACTATATTGCATTATTTTCCTGGACTGCCTAGTTTCTGTTTAAATGCATGTACCTTCTTGAGCCCATCTTCCTATTTTGCGGTTGGCCATCCCGGTACAGGAACCGGCAGACTCTTGGAGCACTTATCTGGTTATTACGCTAATTAACTGCATACCCGGGGTGATTCACAGAGCCATTATCAGCAGACGTAACCCACGAGACACCCGATACCAGTAATCTCCAGGAAGTGTTCACCTCAGGACATTCACGCTGGATCGTCATACCTATGGACTAAGACCACGATATTCACTGGTTGAGGAAGCTGTACAAATCGACTTTCCACCATGGACAGGTTTCTGTTACACCTTTTCCCAGGTTTTGGAGGGCTTGGCTGCTAGTCATGGTTTACATTTTCAGGGGTTGGATCTGAAATCAAATGTTTCTCGTCGTTACAACAAAGCAAGCTCAGAAAATGGAGTCGTCATTCGGAAATCAACACTGAAATCTCTGAAATCAACACTCTGAAATCACATCCCAAATGACCAATGATGCATGCAAACCAGTGCAACCTGTCTATTTTTTTTTTTTTAATTTCCTAATGCAATGGAATGCTAATAACAAAATACACAGTAAGATTGTCACGCGGATCTTCTTGCAACCTTCCACAAATATTCCCGATGCCCCTGAAAGCTCAATTCATTATCAGCGAGTAAGCTGCCCATTCCATCAAGGTATTCCCTTAATGTGACATTAACAGCGTTTGAGGTGGTGAAGTGTCTGCCTCGCCTCGGGCTGTGGTGTTATCGCGATAACAGATCTGACTCGTGTGGCTCAGTCAGGCGACAGTTGTGGATGAATACCGCTGGAAATTGTGGCTGATCTGTTGACACGTGTAAACGCCCTGCTAATACTCGGAATCACCCAGATGTGGTGATCACTTACATAGCCTGTGATGCCTGAGAGCGATGTATACTGGTACTTTGCGTTCGATGATCAGTACGATTTACGCTGATATGTGCATTTCCCATATTTTGAGTCACATGTAAGCCTACATGTCGCTATTCAGCGGTTGACACCACTGAATTTTAATTGACGCCCTGTTCGCCCGGTTTGTTTGTTTTGTATAGACGTTTACTGCATTGATGAACGCCCCTTTTGTTGGAAGAAGGCACGAGTCTCATATTCCGTACGTATGTATCGAGTGACCTTGGTGTGTACCTGTCTTGTTTACAGTCCATGTCTTTCACTCCAGTTTCATGGTTCGCGCCTTGTTTGATGGTATGCGGCACATACAACAGAGGAAGACATTTTCCTATGTGGTATTTTTTTTTGCTAGCTCAGAGAAAGCTGAACCATATTTTCATTCTAGGTCAAAAATCACATTACAATAATGCATTATCTCAGACTCCAAAATGGTATCCTTTGATTGTATCATAAAGAGAAATCACGGTGCGTCTTGTCATAACTCCCTCATACGGTGAATCCTAGCACTGTTAGGTAAGTGTTTCGTTAAATAGCAGTGCCAACTTTTATTTGCATGTATTGCTTCCCACAATACCTGTATCATTTCAAAGCATTTGTGCGCCTTCCCCACACTAGTTGTATTGATCAAGATGATGACAAAGTTATCACATCTTAATATAGATTTT
This sequence comes from Terebella lapidaria, assembly GCA_949152475.1. NCBI lineage: Eukaryota > Metazoa > Annelida > Polychaeta > Terebellida > Terebellidae > Terebella > Terebella lapidaria. The sequence continues at coordinate 23,042,257 of OX424565.1, forward strand.
GTCGTACGCTTTCGAGGCATCCAATTCATCTGGATATAGATATATATATATATATCACCACCTGGAGTTGATGGATTGGTGATCACGTACACATATGATGTCTGCATTCTGCTATAACTTCCTTGATCGATCACTATATCTGGCCAAGTGGCCGTCCATCATGATCATACTTAGGGTTTGGGGCGATTCTTTTTCACGTGTTTGAACAGAGTTGCAGAATACAAGTTTCTCCACGTGATTGTTCAATTGATTCCATGGAGCAATATAATTCAAAACCAGCGTTCGTAATCAAACTATGATGTCAGTGTTTGGAAAACACCGAATACTTCTTGATATTGATTGATGATTGTTCAGCTTCTTTGTTTACCTGCAGAGTTTTGATGAGTGATTTCCTAAGAGCACACACTTCTTGCTTCCCAGAAATACATATTCACATCATTTCGCTATGTGGCAAAACATACCAGTTACCACATGTATTGTATTGAGTCATCAATATCTACGTCGCATCCAGGATATTGACGTAGTTTGACATTGACAAGGTGCAATAGAATTGCTACTGAAAATGTTATGAATCGAATGATCTGTACTCGGTTATTGCTTGGACACAGTACCTTGATAAAAACGGGTATGTATAAAACATAGCACCCTGAACTCACAATAGGTTTCTTGATATTACCCTTGGTATCATCGGCTGGTGTTTCCTTCGGGGTGCTATTAAGCGCAGTTCCACAATTCTATTCGTTCATCTACGCATATATAAATGTTCACAGGGCAAAAGAAAACATAATCACATTACGTTTTATCAAGAATGCTTTCAGCATTACATTTTTCTTATTCTCCAGGCACAGGTTGTACACATGAAAGAACTAGCATTGTAGTTTGTATTCGTTCACTCTACTTTGATATGTCACGAGTACCATTAGGCTCTTCCATATACATATTCATGTCATTATAGACAGGGAAGCAAGTCAATATACTGTGGTTTGTGGCTTGGTCTAGTTTAGTTTGTCTGGATGACGATTTAGACCACGGCAGCACAGGGGGTTATATGATGTACTAATTTTGTTTCAGACATTGATTAATTTGAGGCAATTATATAGTGACTAGCCATTGCATTTATTTGGTCTGAAAGGGTTAGAATTCCATCCATTCCTTTTGGGTATATTTCAATATTTGTGGTACAAGTCTACATGTGGACCGAGCAAATACCATGCTCAGCATTGCTCAGTGCCTCGTTCTCAATCAATCAAGGAATATTGATATCGGGCAATCGACAGCCCTGGAATTGTCGTATCATTACATCAATAGCCGATCAATGAAGCCTTTCATGATATCACTGAATGGGAATATGACGGAAATAGCTCTTTAGTACGGTTTATCGTTCATGTAATCAAGATGAGAACTCTAAATTGGTTTACAAATAAGATCAGAAGATACAATGCACAATTTGATGATATCCATCGAGCATGATGTGCTAAAGATCGTGCAAAAGGCAACAAACATGCGCTGTGACTGTTTTCTCTCCGCTGTGCAAGCTTCCCTCTTCTACTTGTGACATTAACAGGTTGGACGCAGCTCCGACCTCAGCAGAGCAACGTCAGGGGAAAGGGGGCTTGGCCTTAGGGTGCTTTGGGGGCATCCCTCCTCTTTCGTGGTTTTCCCTTGGAACTCTCTCGGTGTCAGACAGTGGGTGTTCCCTCTGGCATGCTGTAACAGGTAGAGAGAGAGGGAGAGTGGGGGGGGGGGGGGCATGTCGCTCAGGCACACTAACGATTTTAGTTGTAGGGGTTCCGTCGTTGGGAGCATGTTGCTGCTCAACAAGAGGCATTGCACGGGGTTTTATTCCCGCGTTAGGGTGAGAGGAGGGAAGCACGGCTCTTGTTAGCCTCGTGTGACTAAGATAAACGCCCTATCGCTAGTGAATCATGGAGTGACACTGCAAGATCTGGATAGCGTAATGGGAAATTAAATGTGTTTGCTTTGGAAACTGGTATCCGGCGTTCTCCAACAGAGGGATAAAACTTCTTTACTGTGGATTATGCTGAAATGTAACGGCAACGAGCAACAATTTTTTAACAACATTTTTAGATAATGAATGCGCTATAGAATCGTGAAGAAACTAATATCTGAAATCTGGATTATTCTGCTGCGTCTATAGATGTTGACACGAGTCTCGACGATATCGACTTGGAAATAGGACTAGCGTTGCAGAATGGGCACGATTCCGTCAGCCTTACGCAAGCGGTTTTAACGCTAATGGATTTGTAACGATACAGTCGTAGTTTTTATGCTCCGCAAAACTTCAGATCTATCTATAAATGCATCATGATATGGATTTCATAGTGTAGTAGCGTACCTACAGTATTGCTAGAACACCTTGGTGTGTCTATGATCATTCAGTGGAACTTGCAGTTGCACAGAGAATCTGCACAGCCCACGAAACATTGTCTAATAGGATATCGACTTTTGGATATGCATTGGTTTCATCACGTCCTTCGGTTCAGTAACAACGACGCCACTTGAATATCTCAGAACTGATGCAAACGTGCTGAAGCCGAACAAGTGAACTGTCATCATGGGCAATCTCTTCTCTTGTATCGCCTGTAGAGTGAAGGTCAGTCTGGCATCTAGTAGTCCCTGAGATTGGAGGGCTGGGTTACTTGCCTATCAGTACATTAAAAGCATGTCGTCCATGTATTAGCAAGCAGCTTCTCGAGCGGTATTGAATAACAGAGTGATGTGTACCAGTGCATTGGTATCTATGTTCTCCCGTGCAATCCATGTCTCACCCCTTTGTTATGCTGGTCTTATTGACGTGAAAGATTCAGCCTGGTGTGAATCTTGTAATACGATATGATGCAATGAGATTGTTGCTGCAACAGGATCGAAGCTATCCAGTGACAAAGTTTACATGTACTGAACATTCAGTTTGAATATGAATCCTAAGCTGGTGGGTCTTGTATCTTGTGAAAGAGAGGAAACTAATTTTAGAACAGACCAGTCGGTTTACAGTTCAAGGTATTGGTTAAAACTCTCGATCCATAAGTGGTTCTCCGACAGAGATTGCTTTTCACCGGACCACTATCAATATCGGTGTTGAGGAGCCATATGGTCAATAACCTTGCTAAAATAGAAGACTATTGTAGTTAAGATGGTACATCGGGTTGGTTTCGCGACGTGGATAGTGCTCGGCAAAATTGCCACGTCGCTTGGGGCACGGTCCATTGCAGCGGTAAGCACCGTGCTCCATCAGACTGCCAGCTAATGTGGTAATAATAGCTTTCTTTCTGGAGGTGTCACCGGCGGGACCGCTCCTGGAGGTTGTGGGTTTATGTGGGTAACCACTCTAGCTCGGCTTGTAATCGCTCTTGGCATTTGGCGGAAATGGCACGTATGATACAGTTTATATCTTGGCGAAAAAACTTAATGGAGTTTGCATGTAGTATATGTCAGTATATATTTTTGCTTGCTACATGTGGTTGTCATCAGTAGGATACATGTAGTTTAACTTTTAAAAGTGCGTGCATATTTAAAGAAGTGGTATTTCCAGGAAGCATTCAAGCCCATGAAAAATGTAATAACAAAAATATTTAGGTACTCATTCTGAATACATGGAATACAATATAGCTAATTTTGAATACAACAACATTCTTATTTTGCATTCTCATATTTTCACTGTTTTCGCAATAATTATAACCATTTTGTTGGTAGTTGCAAGCAGTGCATTCTCAACCAAAAAAAAAAAACACGTGTTACCTGTTCAATTTATTTATAATTGTATTTCGTTGTAGGATTTAGCTGTGCTGAATTATGACCGTTTACAAGAAATAAAATAACATACAAGTTATATATTTTGTAGATGCTTCTTACCAAACCACAAGGACCGTTTTGATATGTGAGGAGTTCATTTTCGTACTTACTCTATTTGGAATGTCTTCATATCATGTTGGACATACGTGGACTGCCTGTGGTCTGGAATTGTGTTTGAGATCGTCGATCATCCCTGTATGGTGTAACGTATATTCCACCACTGTAGGTGATAGATCGGTGCTGTTATTATCGTATTACGCCGGAATGGAACATCTTCTGTCTGATTGATCGTTGGTCAGCCATCCTTGCAGTGAGGTCGTCATCCTTCATAGGTATATTGAATTTGGGCGTAGAGACTGGTTGAAAAAAATATATCTTCTATAGATGGTGACATCTACATTTCTAAGGGATGTTCACATTATATTCTACCGATGGATTAATGGGATGAACGTATCTACTTTTTGCGGTGGAGTATTGCTGATATACATGTGTATGTTGCTTTACCTGCTATGACATTTTTGTTATCGCTTAGAACACGTAAAGTACAGCTGACAAGTAGATGAACAAGAAAGCTAATAAGCTATACATGTATATCCCATCAGTCATGACACCTCAGACTGTAGGGGCGCCAGCAACCTGATCTCTCCTCCTATGCTCGTCGTGATGAAGATTCATCTGAGAGTCAGTGTGTCGCTACAACCTATCCATTACGAGGCATTAGCTGGTTAGACGTTGCCTCTAGCTTGACCACAGAAAGAGACACGAGGCAATGAGAAAATATCCCCTCCAGTGGATAGTGGATAAACTCATTGTCGGGGTCCTTTGGGGATTGGGTAGTCTCCTTTCGGCAATGGGCAATTCTAACAGTCATATTGGTACAACTGGTCATATGATTTTTTTTTATACTTTCGATATATTAGGGGAAATAGCAGCTATATAGCAGCAGGGAAATAGCAGCTGTATATCATGACAAGCCAGAATATTTGGAGTGTTGGCGGGAATGGGGGGGGGGGGAGGGGGGTAGTACAGTTAGAACCCCCCTCATTAGTGGGCCTTTATTTTTTTCGAAATCCCGGTAGTAACTGCATTGCGCTTGGCGTATCCTTGACTCAGCGTATTTCTTTACCACCTGAACTTTTGATGCTGACAATTTGAGTGAGAATCTGCCAAGTACGTGTTCGATTCTGAATGTCTTTGCAGTCTATAATCCATGTAGATATGGCCAGCTGTTGCTGATATTGCATTGATCCCGGTGGTAATACTATCTGTCCGCCTTGTGTGGACACTTCTGTCGTGGTTTATGAGCGCATATTCTCCAATGACCTTGGGTAGCGGTGACAATTTGGTTTTATGTTTCTACCCTCTGCCACTCTCTCTGATTTAAGGGGCTTTGTTGGCACTATGCATGGTCATTTCCGAACGAAACTCCATCTAAGGCATCTTAGTACAATGGGATTACATTGCCAATATCATATTTCATGACGAAGCGGGACGAACAGTATATGTACACGTCTTCGCCTGTTTGGAAAACATGTACATAATACATTTTGGATTTGGTTTCGTGATTCATGTATGTTTGAGTAAGACAAAAAAAATCATGATAAAATTACAATGACGTTGTAATACTGCTATTTTCACGAGACCAACATGGGAACGTATGTTTATAATTGCACAGAGTTGTTGTTAGCCCTGAAGGTCATATGTCAGGAGAATGCATTGTCACGGACAGTAATGATGACGGACTGGGAGTGCAATGGGGTTGACGAGGTATCTCACAGTGATTGCACGCTATATGACGTCAATGTGACGTACTACGTTCCACATACTGTCCTGGTATCATTAACCAATGGAGACCTTTGCTCGGACAACTCCTCATTTAGCTGCAAATACATTATGTAAATGAACGGGCGAAAATTATATTTCCTCGCATGATATGCCACGTGGGACTATTAGATAATCAACACCTTACAAATGAATCATCAAATACGAGATTTTTCTGTATGATTAACGTAGTTGGACCTGGGTGACCGTAGATAGATATTCTGAATACTCATGAGTTGATCGGGCATGATAAAAATCAATTGATATTTTTTTTTTCGAATTGACCATTAACGTATCTGAAATATGTCAGCGGTACTGACCTTTCCATTCACGAGAAGGCGTGGGCAGCAACATTTCATATGAATTCAGTAAATATGAAACTGACGCAGGAATCTCATTCATTGCTTTGAGTATTCGACGGAAACTATAGATTTAATTGTATTCTTGCCTTTCTCCTATCGGAGAGTTATCTCCATATTTTCCTGCCAGACTTCCTGGCACGCCTTCGCCACAGATTTGACAGATTTGATCCGACACTCCAAAATATACATATTTCACGAAAGACAACCACCCTGTTGTCTGTTTGATTGATCACTGGTCATCTTCTCCAGTGACCAATATCAATCATAATGCAATTATGTTCAGATTCTAACCGTAATGTGGGTAAAGAACTCACGAAGCAACTTCAGGCTACGCGACTGGTTAATTTGATTTTGTGCAGATTGTAACACGGCTTGCTATGCTCAAAGCATAGATGACTCAATTGCATGATGTCAAGGACGATGAACTGGATCGAGATGAGCATTCCCGTCGGCCCATACTTCTTGGTTCATCTTGTATTTGTTATTCTTCTTGTTGCATTCGCTAGTGTGTATGCCTAAAGCATATTGATGCCTTTTGGTGTCGAAGTTGATTAACACAAATAAAAGGAATAACAACAATCTATACCCATTATTTTACCGTTGGCAATCCATGATGATATAAATGTTTGCTCTTGAACTTAGTTTCCATCATCTCCTTGAAAAAGTTACATCATCTGTCCGTCAATCAGTGTGCTCGTGTATCCAGTGATGGCGTCCTGTTGTATTGAACAAGACTTGATCGGTAGTTTAGACAATAATTATATTCAGTTGAGAGCGATATGTTGGACGACACTGCTCGCTTTGGAACAATCCTTGTACAAATTGATTTTGCGCCCTTTCGCGCACTCTCAGCTCACCGCCTGACATTCACGGACAAATACCAACAGAAGTTCAACATCAAAGATCCTGCATCGATGACAATCGTAGATCGTTCGTTCTTTTTCGGGCGTTTCTCCAAGAGGCAGAAAGGCGGCGAAATCATTAGAGAATTAAAGAACGATGATTTCGTACGTTCTACGTCGTGCGTTTTTTTTTTTCAGTGGAGGAAAAAGACCATCATTTTTTATTCTCTGCTTTTCAGTAGGCGGCGATGTTCCCGTGGCGTGAATAGAATCGAAGCTTGTCACTTCAAATGCGCCAGTCGCCTGCGGATCAGTTTGTTTTTCCAACATCATCTCCAACTTACGTAATTGTTGCGTCTCCGCCTGAGGCCACTGGATATTACGGTCTTTGTGGCTTGCTTATTTCAGTCATTCTCTCTGTACTTTGTGGATATAATAGACCGTTTCAGAGACCCATTGGTGTTGTTTTGTTGGCATTTCTTAGAAAGTGTATATATTCGGAATTGTGCCTATATAGCACAATACTATCACAGACCATGTGCTAAAATTGGGCTATAGTGATCATTCCTTAGAAACTGGCATTTTCTTAAATACAACGTCAGTTAATGATACTGCTGTGCAAGCGCTTGGAAGTAGAAATAATATCAATACTGCAAGACACATTCCGTACCTGAAACACGTAAGTACTTAGTAAAGTATTCTGCATATTGATTCAAAGGATTTTACGTCACATCTGTTACAATCGGGGCGGGCGTCACAACCAGTCGGTGAAATTCCTTTCTTCCTTTGTTCGCTAGCAACACATGCTTTTATTTATGGTCAAGGTATTTAATCACTTTGTTCGCACTGTTTTCATGTGTGATTAATGAACAGCATCGCTCCCAAGGAAGGAAATAACCAATCTGCCCGATTGAATCGCATTTGTTTCTTTGCGGTCGATAAAGGTAGAGTCAATAATGAAAAGAAGTAATTGCCGAAGTAAGGAATGAGTCTCCTAGCCACTAATGGTGCAATTCTCTCCTCAATAGCTCGCCTCTCTCCTCGAGAACATTGACTTTCCATCGTCTAATAAAATTACTTCGGCGTTGGGTGGAATGCACCGATCGTTTCGCGGATACATGTACATCCATTGATCACCTTCTCCCCGGGTAATGTTGAGCTAATTGTTCTATGAAATGGTACATGTGATAGTGTTGAAAGAACTACTTGATAACATCGTCTTCTTTGTATGTACGATTGCAACATATACAATCGTATCTCTAAGTGCATTTGTGATTTGTTTTGTCCTCGCTATCTTGTTCTCCTTGTCACCTACATTCATCACAGATTTCCTTATTGGTACCCTTTGGTCATTCTGTTCCTTCGAACATTTTCTGGAGTGTTCATTGCTTTTTCCCTGTAGCTCTACCGTTTATTGGAGCTGAAATGCGGTGGCGGGATCTACCCTAGGTAGAACACCGTGCTCCTCAGCCCTCACACAACTGCACCGCCACAATCTCGAAAGAGAAGCCCTACAGGCACTAAATGGCTTTAGCGTCTAAGAACTGTAGATTGTCGAACTACAGTTTGCCCCTTAGTCCTTGGCTCGGCAGCCACTGTGCAGCCACAGTTCAAGTTCACATGTGGAGGGGACATGGCTCGTGCCTCGCCAATGCAGTGACCAACGTCATGGCAGAGAGGGAAGCCCACTTCTAGACGAGCGAGGGATTTCTGCTTGTTCTCGGCGTTTTGATGCACTGCTTATATTCTCACAGAGCAGCGCGTAACGTGTTTACCTGTTGGGGGAAGTTTATCGTCGGTGTGCCACGGTGAAAAAAATACGTTGCGTGATAATGGGCGATGAATGTTGATCTTTCCATCAAGTGGCGTGTATTCACGTACGTGTAGCACATTTGTTAACATGCTAACACACGGTGGTGGTTATCAATAGAGGATACAGCACACGCTGCAATTGTTATAGCCGTGTGATAACGACCGTAGACTGTTAATTGAGGCCGAGTGGGCCGAGCTATCCTTCAGTATGTGTAGTAGCAATGCCCCGGTGAAGAAGCACTCGAGTGTCGTCAGCCTGTGCACATGTGGGCCAATAACCATTGGTCGAGGTTGATATTCATTAAACGGGAATACCAAATATTGACTAGATGTATGGGCTGTTAATGTACTGGCCGCATATAATACAACACCGATATACTACTACTACTCTTTTATGGATTGAAGGCGTTCAATTTTATATTGGACGATAGCGGTGATGTTATTCTTGTGAATGATAAATGCGCGCGATGTGTTATCTTTTCAGGATTACATACTGTTTTTTAGGACTGTCTAGCGCCAGTAAACCGTCCAGGCGTTGATTCCAACTTGCAACTGGATAAACACAAGTGGGATTAAAAACTATGACATTGATGCATTTGAGTGATATGCATATTACTAGCGAAAACAATTGCTTTGCGGAATATTTTGCTCAATAAAGTCCACGAATTATACTATATTTTGGTGGAAAAAACACTAATCAGGGAAAAATAAACACATTCTATCGCGATGGAATCTTGCTTCGATGTTTCACTGTGATATATGCTGAAAGCACATTGGAATACATTGGATTATATGTCAACGTTATTCAGAGAATAGTTATTTTGTGCTTTCGGGATAAAACCTTCCGTGACCATGGGCAACCTTTCATGTATATCGTGCAAGGTCAAGGTTAGTTGGTTATAACGTTTTGTATCATATATGTACATGTACATGTAATACATGTAGTTATGCAGCCAAATTGCCGACACTAAGTTCATCACTAAGTTCAACCAATTTACTACATGTAGTCTATAGTGATTAGCGAAATATTGGTTGGCGAACGTAACATCATGTCACACATAAACCCCAGGCCCGTATACATATGCCATGAACATGATAATTATCGGCCCAAACGTGTACCGGTGTACCTGTAGCTAATGGCGTACATTTACACCTTGCTTTTAATATTAGATCGATTTTTGTCTGTCGTTTGACAGACATTGAAATACGGATGAATTCAAACAACATATCAATAAAACATGTTTAAGGAGACATGTGCTCTATTCAGAACATTTCAGTGGGTACTTAACTGCACTTGATCAAAACGTGCCATGCAATGACTCAATTATAAAAGAACCGTTGTATATTCGTAATGTTTTGATACAATGTGAAATAAAAGCTTGAAATTACATGTACATGTAGGCATGAACTTATAACCATTAAGAGCTTAGTTACTGATGATAACCACGCAATAGAAACGTAATGAACGATAATAGTTTATAACAATATTAGGGTTGACCTACTTCGAACACCCAGCAGTCAGTCAGTGCCCCCGTCAAGTGTTGACATTGTGGGAGCCCTTTCAAGCCTCGTATATCATGTATAATGGCAATCGAGCAATGGTTCTTGACGCGACTATTGCAAAAATAACTTGTTACCTGGGTTACTGGAACATAGGGGTACTTGATGGCAATATCATAGCAAATACACGGTACCCATACTATGCTGCGTTCGAGTATGCCACTCTACTCGACAGGGCAGGGTCCTGGATCAGCCTAGGGAACCCAAGATTTCAGACTCAACCCTAAGCTAACCAATCTTTTTATCGCCATCCATTCCACCACCCCCGCTCTCAGCCAGACAAACATCCTTGTAGTCATGGACAGTCAGTGTTTCCTAACCTTCTCTCCCATAACCCATTACATTTACATGACGTTGCTTTAACCTTTGCTCTACAGTGTACTAGTATACCCAACCACAGTGACCCTCTGATACTGCCAATCACTGAGCTCTCGGCTGCTGGGGTGATGCATCTGACGTTGGCGACCCCAGAGAAAAGGTTAAAAGTCAACAACATCATAATTACAGCCCCGTCCGTGTATAATCCGATCGTACCTGCGTCTGTTGATGTGATCATACTGCTTAGCATTCACCGGAAATGAAGAACGCCTATTTTAATTGGGATTCCTCGGGTTGATGTGATGGAGATTTAATTAATATTCATATTTAATTCATATTGTGATGAAGCAATGCGATGTTCTGTGATGTTTTGTTGATATTCAGATTGTATTCAGGGCAAAATATTCCATGAACATTTAGAGGGCCTCTAAGTTCATGTGCGTGTATTTGAAATGACATCATTCCCTGAGAGAGTCCTATAATGATTGAGCTGCATTGTTACTCGAGTTAAAAAAACACTTAAACTTCTATGTCAATAGGCTGTAATGCTGGGTCATCGTCAACCCAGGCGAGGTGATGGCTGTGATAAGTACCAAATACATCAAGCGTAATGGAAAATCCATTGGGTTCAAGACTGATAGGTCAGGTTTCATTTTTGTCGCGCATCATGTGAATATTGTTTTACCATATTAGACCACTATACAGAGCACTTTAAAAACATGTGTAAAAGACCATACTGTAGTGATTTACAACCTACATGAAAGTTCTCCCTGGTAGCAACTGTCGTGGTCATGGGGCCGGCTGATAAAACGGTTAATTACACATGTATGTGCCGTTATTTATGGTTTTAGTCTTGTGTCCCAACCTGGAAAGAACCATAAATCTGAGCAGATTTAATTGTGGAGTATAGATTGATATGTGGTCAGTTTTATCGTCGAGTGACTGGTAACTCCGGCTGATATTTGTATGAACTTTGATCTTCATCTTAAATATTACGACTTAATATGTATGATAAGGAAGTGTTATCTAATTTCTTGATACGAGAACTACGCCATGATATCTCTTTGATTACATGTCGCCCAACACCGCGACAGTTTTTCCTCGAACAATTTTACGCTAGATATCAACCGATTGGACATTGTGAGGCATATTCATATTCAAAAAGTGTTGTATATTCAACATTTAAAAAGCAAACAAGTTCAAAAATAGAACTGGTTTATCTCCCGGGAAATTATGAAAAGTCTACGAGAGCAGGATGCTCGTCTCCAGTGTTGATCTGGCAGCATACTTCATCCAATGAATTTGTTCGCGTTTAGGGTTTTATGACGATTCTATCCTCCACGTCTGTTTGGTTTATCCCTTGAGGAAGATATACCAGACTAGTGTTGAAATATGAGATCTATGTTCATGGTTAGATCATGCTTAATTATATGTTATCGAAGTTACTAATTATTGTCACATTGATTGGCGTACAGAGAATGAAAAATATGGTGTCTTCAAGGGGAAGTGAAATTCGTTAGAGCTTTTTTTTTTGGGTTTTTGAAAATATTGGTTTTCCCAATAAGCGCTATGTTAGGAACTGATACCGAAGATGGTGCAGATATAATTAATGTAAACTTATCACTTCAAATGCGATAAGGACCAGGGGACTAGTTATAATGATTTGCATTTTCCTCTGTTTTATTCTTCGATTACATAATCCCTTTCCACTGCCTGAGGCAGTTGAGATAACATATTTTTGTTTCAAACTGGTTAATATTCTAGATCATTTTGTATATTCACACTGGACATAAGAAGTGTCGTCCTCTAGTTATTTTCATGAAGTAGACGTGCAACGAAACATAGTTACTGAGCAATGAAGATTGTGTTCAATTACATTCAACTTTTCTCAGCAATAATATCAGATATTGCTTCTATTAACACCAATACAGAAATACTTATTTCAGGTCATTTTCGGACCCAAATCGGACGATTAATGAACCGCAGCAGTTTGTTTCATGATGCAGGAGATTATTTTGACGGTGGTATTCAAATCACAAATCAATAAAACGTGTTTAAGGAGACATGTGCTCTATTGAGAACATTTTAGTGGGTATTTAACTGCACTTGATTAAAACGTGCCATGCAATGACTCGATTATGAAAAGACCGTTGTGTATTCGTAGTATTTTGATACAATGCGAGATAACGATTGAAATTACATGTATGCATGTACTTAAAACCATTAGGAGCTTAGTTATTGATGATAATCACCCAATAGACACGTAATGAACGATAATGGTTTTCAATAACAGTGATAGGCCTGGGGGTTGACCTACTTCGAACACCCAGCAGTCAGCCAGTGCCCCCGTGAAGTGTTGACATTGTGGGAGCCCTTTTCAAGCCTTGTATATCATGTAAATGGCAATCAAGCACGGGTTCTTGACGCAGCTATTGCAAAAATAACTTGTTACCTGGGTTACTGGAACATGGGAATACTTGAGGGCAATATCCTAGCAAATACACGGTACCCATGCTATGCGACGTTCGAGTATGCCACTCCACTCGACAGGGTGAAGTCCTGGATCAGCCCTGGGAACCCAAGATTTCAGACGCCTTTTCAACCGTTAGCTAACCAACCCCTTTGTTGCCCCCCCCCCCCCCTTCTTCAGACAAACATCCTCCTGGCCATGGACAGTCAGCGTGTCTCCAAACTCTCTCCTACAATCCACTACATTTACATGAACTGTGCTTTAACCTTTGCTCCACAGGGTATCCCCAACCATACTACCAATTACCGGGATCTTCGATGCTAAAGTGCTGCCCCTGGCTTTGGTGAGCCTTGGGAAAGGTTAAAAGTCACCAGCGTCATATCCATGTTCCCGTTCTTTGAACTCGATACCCCCTCAGTAATCCTCATGCGATCGTAACCGCGTCTGTTGATATGATCATACTGCTTAACATTCACCGGAAATGAGGAACACAGATTTTAATTGGGATTTCTCGGGTTGATGCGCTGAAGATCCAATGTTCTGTGATGTTTCATTGACATTGGATTGTATATAGGGCGAAATGTCCCATGAACATGTGGAGAACATCGAAGTTAATGTACGTGTATTCGAAATGGCACCATCACTAGTTCGGATTCAGATATGTGTATTCCCTGAGAGAGTCATATAATAATTAGGTTACATTGTTTCTCGAGTTGAACAATATTAAAAATTCCATGTCAATTGAAAGCTGGCTGTAATGCTGGTCAATGTCGACCCACGTGAGGTGATGGCTGCTGTGATAATAAGTACCAAATACATCAGGCATAACTTAGAATCCATTGGGTTTCAAATTGATATGTGCAGTTCCGATCTTTTCTGTTCTGAATCGGGAATATTGTTTCACCATATAAGATTGCCATATACGAACACTTGAAACACGCGTATAGGACCACACTGTGGTGATTTATAACCTGTATAAAGGGCCTCCTTCGTAGCAGCTGTCGTGGTCATAGGGCCGGCTGATAACACCATTTATTACACATGTGTGTGCCGTTTTTTATGGTTTTAATCTCCAGTCCCAACCCGGGAACAACCATAAATCTGAGCAGAGAGCAATCGAGATTTAATTGGGGAGTATAGATCAATAAGTGGTCAGTTTTTCTATCTAGTGACTGATGAGTCTGGTTGATATTTGTATGTACTTTGATCTTCATCTTAATTTATGTGACTAAATATGTATGATAATGAAGTGGTATCTAATCTCTTGATAAGAGAACAACAACGCCATTATGTCACTCTTTGCTAATATGTTGCCCAATATGAGGACAATCTTTCCTCTAACAATTTTACGCTGGGCTGCAAGGGATCAGACATTGTGAAGTTTATTTACGGGTATCGATATCAAAAAGTGTTGTATATTCTTCAACATTTTAAAACCAAATAGAACATGTTTATCTCCCTGGAGAGTCTGGAAAATCTACGAGAGCAGGATTTTCGTCTCAAGTAATGATCTGGCAGCAGCGTTTAGAGTTTTATGACCATTTTATCCTCCATGCCTTTATGCTTTATCCGCGAGGAAGATGTACCAAAATAGTGTTCAAATACGCCTTATCGCATTGCTGAGACATTTCCTGGTGAGCTATTGTCGTACAAAACATACTTTGCAAATCTTGTCTGATTTATCCTAGGCCGTGTCTCACTGACGCTTTTTGGTGCTCAAATAGTCTTGTGTGGAACACGGTCTGTATAACATGGTCTGTATTTGGAAATGCCTGGTGGAGATCTATGCTCATAGTTAGATCATGCATTACATGCTATCGAAGTTACTCATTTTCGTCGTCCTGATTGGCAGACTGAGAATGAAAAAGGTGTTGTCTTCGAGAGGAAGTGAAGTTCGTCAGAGCTTCTCTTTGCATTTGAAAATATTGGTTTCTCCAATAGGTGCTTTGGTAGACGTCGATACCGAAGCTGATACAGATAGAATTAATGAAAACTTGTCACTTCAAAGGCGACAGAGACCAGTTGACTAGTTTTTTGGTTTGCTCTTTTCCTCACTCTTTTTTCGATTACATAATCCCTTTCCTCTGCCTGTGGCAGTTGAGATAACATATTTTTGTTTGAAAATGGTTAATATTCTAGATTTCTTTGTATATTCACACTGGACATAAGAAGTGTCATCCTCTAGTCATTTTCCATAAGTAGACGGACAACGTTACTGAGCAATGAGGATTGTGTTCAACGACTTTCAACTTTTCGCAGCAATAATTATAGGTAATCGACTGAATTCAGTGTTTGAGGCACGAAGTCGGGTCTGGGCCGTAGCTCGTACGAGCTTGCGAGTGCGTCCACGGCCCAGACACGACCGAGTGCCTCAAACACCGAATTCAGATGATTAACTTATTATTATATACCGCACAATGACATGTACATCCATTGGAAAGCAAACTATTCCATTTTCTGACATTAATTTGTGATTATTTACACGAAAACATGAAGTTTTTTTATCAATTCTTTGACCTACAAAAAAGTCGAGTTACCAGCGCATGAATATAAACGTATAAACACCGCCGGTTGCTGAGCGCTTTGCCACGGATACGCCGTGCAATTAACACATGACCTGTATGTTCCAATACAGGAATTAATCGCACGATCGATTGTCTATACTGTACAATAGGACAACTCGCATAGGTATATAATAATATCGGATATTGCTTCTATTAACACCAACACAGAAATACTTATTTTAGGGGTGTATTTTGATGGTGGTATTCAAATCACAAATCAATGAAACATGTTCAATGAGACATGTGCTCTATCCAGTACATTTCAGTGGGCATTCAACTGCACTCCACTAAAATGTACTGTACAATGTCTCAACTATAAGAAGACCGTTGTGTATTCATAGTATTTTGATACAATGCGAAATAAACGATTGAAATTGTGCATGTACTTACAACGATTGCCAGCTTAGTTACTGATGACAACTACGCAATAGAATCGTAACGAACGATAATAATCCTGGTTTTCAATAGCAGTAATAGGGTTGACCTACTTCAAACACCCAGCAGTCAGTCAGTGCCCCCGTCAAGTGTTGACATTGTGGGAGCCCTTTCCAAGCCTCGTATATCATGTATAATGGCAATCGAGCAAGGGTTCTTGACGCAACTGTTGCTAAAATAACTTATCACCAGGTTACTGGAACATATGGATACTTTGGAACAATGTCCTGACAAATACATGACGCCCATGCTTCGAGTACGCTATTCTACTCGACAGGGCGAGGTCCTGGATCAGGATTTCAGACGCCTTATCAACCATTATCACTCCTCTTTCCAGACAAATATCCTTGTGGTCATGGACAGTTAGTGTCTGATAACTTACTTCCGATAATCCACTACATTTACATGAACTGTGCTTTAACCTTTGCTCCAAGGTGTATACCAACCATAGTTACCCCCTAATATTGCCATTTACTGGGCTCTCCACTGCTAGAGGCGTTGTTGCATCTGGCGTTGGCGACCACGAGGGAAAAGGTCAGAAGTCACCAGTATCATCTTTAGAATCCCGTCCGTGTAGCGGTACCTCCTCAGTATGTGTCATTGGATCATACCCGCGTCTGTTGATGGGATAGGAAGAACGCAGATTTTAATTGGGTTTCCTCAGGTTGATACGATGGAGATTTATTCATATTTCTGTGATGTAGCACTGTGATGTTTTGTTGATATTCGAATTGTATATAGCGCTGAATATCCCATGAACATTTAGAGGGCCTCTAAGTTTGTCTAAGTTTGTGTAGTTTGTCATCATCACTATTTGAGATTCAGAGTTATTCTATGAGAGATTCCTAATGTATAATAATTAGGCTGCATTGTTACTCGAGTTGAAGAATACTAAAACCTCTGTGCCAATTGAAAGCTGTCTATAATGCTGGGTCAGTGGCAACCCACGTGATGTGATGGTTGTGATAATATCTACCAAATACATCAGGCATAATTTAATGTCAGATTCCGTTATTTTTGTCGTGTATCGTGAACATCGTTTTACCATATTTGACCACTATACTGAGAATGTAAAACACATATATAAGACCACCCTGTGGTGATTTATAACCTGTATAAAGGTCCTCCCTGGTAGCAGCTGTCGTGGTCATGGGGCCGGCTGATAACGCCATTTATTATACACGTATGTGCCGTTCTTTATAGTTTTAATCTTTTGTCCCTGGAAACAACCATAAATCTGGACAGAGAGCAATCGCGATTTGATTGTTGAGTATAGATCAATAAGTGGTTAGTTTTTTCATCAAGTGACTGATGACTCCGGTTGGTATTTGTATGGACTTTGATCTTCATCTTAATCTATACAACTTAATATGTATGATAATGAAGTGTCATATAATTTCTTGATAAGAGAAGAACAGCGCCATTATATGTTGCCCAATAATGGGACAGTTTTTCCTTAAACAATTTTACGCTAGACATCAACCGATCACACATTGTGAGGCTTATTTATGGATATTCATACCAAGAAGTCTTGTGTACTCTTCACCATTTTAAAACCAAAGAAGTTCAGAAATAGAACATGTTTATCTCCCGGGGAAGTATGAAAAATCTACGAGAGCAGGATGTTCGTCTCGACTACTGATCTAGCAACAGACTTCACCTGATAAATTCGTTCCCTTTCAAAGTTTTATGACCATTCTATCCTCCATGCCTGTACGGTTTATCCCGCGAGGAAGATGTACCAAAAGAGTGTTCAAATAAGCCTTATCACATTGCTGAGACATTTCCTGGTGAGCTATTGTCGTACAAAACATACTTCGCAAATCTGTGTGATATATTCTAGGTCGTGATTCACTGATGCCTTTTGGTGCACAAATAGTTTTGTGTGTAACACGGTCTGTGGAATATGGTCTGTAATGAAAAAAACCCCGCCTGGTCGAGATCTATGCTCATGGTTAGATCATGCATTACATGCTATCGAAGTAACTCATTATCGTCATGCTGATTGGCAGACAGAGAATGAAAAAGATGTTGTCTTCAAGGGGAAGTGAAATTCGTCAGAGCTTTTTTTTTGGCATGTGAAAATATTGGTTTTCCCAATAGGCGCTTTGGTAGACGTCGATACCGAAGCTAGTGCAGATAGAATTAATGAAATCTTGTCACTTCAAAGGCGACAGGAACCAGGGGACCAGTTGTTTTGGTTTGCTCTTTTCCTTAGTTTTTCTCTTATACATAATCCCTTCCCTTTGCCTGTGGCAGTTGAGATAACATATTTTTGTTTCAATCCAGTCAATATTCTACGTACACTGCCTTTGAGGGAGGCTCATGATATATTTATTTGGGGGGGGGGGGGGGGGAGGGGGGGGTGGATACTGTTTTCGAGACTATGCTCGAGTCTCTGGCATGTCTTGCGTGTGTTGTGGGACGATGTCCCCACATCTGCAAAGAAGTATATGTAAGCACTTCCGCTATCTAGATATTCACTATAATATATTTTGTTCCAGTAAGTACGTGGTGTCAGTGGTCATCTTGTTGATGCGTGTTGCAATGACACGGTGATTAATAGTTTCGCACATGAGACACCTGGTTCTGATTTTGTGTCAAACGTCTTGCTGCTTTTGTCAATGGGATTAATGTGTTGGTGACACTCTCGTTGTGGCAATCATGAATGAATGAAGTCAGCTGGCATAGAGGAACCAGTCAAGTAATCGCATAACTGGAGTTAATGAAAGTGGGTACATTGTTACATCTGCTATGAGGCCTATCGACAAAAAGTCATTCGCTCTCTTATTCTCTCTGAATGTGTGTTGGTTGTAGTTGTGGGAGTGAATCCTTGATGTGTTCTCCATAGTACATGTATGTGACTGAAGCCAGCAAAACCTTCCAAAAAAGCGTTCGCTTTCTGAATCCAACGTTTCTGAGTAGGTAGATAGACAACACTTTCATGGAAATCACAAACCTACTCACTCCTAGTGATCAGTTTCACCACAAAAGACTTGTTATCTTTTATCAGCCAAGTTAGTAAAATGTATTAACAACTGTTGTATTTCGAAAAAACAATCACCTTACCACGTTTGGAGTTCTTCCTGTATTGGTCAAAGTATATCACTGTAGCTGGTATGATACGAGTGTGTCACTGGGATGTGATTGGAGGTGGGACATGTTGTTAGTAAGGTAATTCTTCATCCTTTGGTAGATACCATTACGTGAAATGGCATGGCAAGACATATGCAAACAAGATATATGAAATGCATTCATTGTGCAATAAAGTTCGATGTTTTCAGGTCCATATTGCACACGCATGTATTTGCAACTACAGTTCTCTTGTCCGAGACACAGTTCACAGTTTTCAAACGTATTTTGACGTCTTGTATCACAGACTGACACACGTCTACCTAGTTCAAGGGGATGTTGTTTGGGTGCAATGACCACGGCCAGGTATTTACAATTGCAACATCCTCAAGACGTGGCTATTCACCGGACACTCTGAAACAAAGCACATTGCTTCTTCAACTGTATAGCTGCCTTGTTGTTTACCTGCTGGAAGTTCATCGTCAGTGCCGCGATGAAAGCACATGCATGACAAACAACGATGGAGGCTGGTCGTGTCGAGTGGTCGGTGCCAGCGTGCACACTTGTTAACCAGCTGACCTAACCATCACCACAAGGGGTTAATATCCACGAGGTTTACAGTCAGCTGTCTACCACATGGATAGTACGATGTAGCCGGACAGTGAGAAATCTACTCGATATTTTGACAATATACCAAGCAACTTACCAGGCCAAACAGTCGAGTGCTCCGGCCTTGGCATACACAGTCTAATGAACATTTAACCAGACGTGATATTGGATGCAACAGTCTATGCTATCGCCCATGACTCACAACAGTGGGATTGCAATATCGGAGTCAATATAGATGCCAAGGTTATTTACAGTACGCTCGTGAATAGTATCATTGGAGATATATATGTATTTGCCGGACTAGACGCACTGACTTGTGTTCGTCGTTCTTTATTTGATATTTGATGAGACTCGCGTTTATACCACTCTTTCAAGTGGACATTGTTAGTGGTTCGCACCACAAGTTTCTCATGAATTAAATAAATAAACTGAAATGTAAAACCAATGATAGCAAGACTAAACACCAGGGAAGAGTGACTACCAACGAATGGCTGATGCTCACTGAGTAGAAACTGCAGTTGTCTTGTAAAAGGATACATTCTTCATCATGTTCCAGGAAGCCTCCTCGTAATTTCAATCAATAAACTGCACCGTCTCGTGTTTGATTCCTTAACCAAAACAATCATACAAAAGCGTAAAAATAATGGAATGCTGCATAAGTTAACAGTATCTTTGCTTGGATTTACGCAAGTGGAGTGCGGTTAAATTGGGATTATTGTGCTTCGATTTTCTTGTTCTCTGGGATATAATAGATACTGTTACCATGGGCAACCTCTCGTGTATTTCGTGCAAGGCCAAGGTCAGTTAAATGACACCGAATGATCAATTGACATGATATACGATCCAGTTGTTGTGCATCACATTATTTCACCGTGACGTAATTACTGATACTGACGGGTAGATTTTCGTTAATTTATCTCGAAATAGTTATTGCGAATCATGCAGTGCCACAACGGTATCCACGGTATAGTGCTTATACTTCAATGTATTGTAGTACACGATAAGTGCCCACAACTGCCCTGGGACAGATGATAAATGGTGGTCTGGCGTGTGTTTGTACCCGAGAGCAATGTTACCGCTCACGGTTCATGTTGCTTTCATGTGTAATTTGACCGTGCAACATGACCCTGGGCAGACCGAATATATATGTTATCAAAACATCGAGTTTCATTCATCAGGAAGAGATGAAGTACTAACATGGTTATTGTACATTTTTTATCAGCAAGCAAATGTGTAGAGAATATCTTTCATTCATCTAAGTTTCCCAAGAAATCAGAATAATAATATACGATGCTTGCTCATTACCGTCACAGAATGGACAGTTTGTACTACATAGTTTCTCAATCGGCCTGGTTGCGACATCGTTGACTTAGATGGCAAGTGTATATCAATTCATACACGTATATGCTCCAAACATCGAACGCATTCAATGTTTACTGTTGTACTTTTGACAAGATATTACAATCAGTGGAACTTATCCTACCCATAGAGGTATCTGTGTTGTTCAATTACGTAACACGTATTGCTTTCCAATAGACAGTAGACCGGAAAACTGACCTTAAGTATAAATACTTGCAAAAAAAACATAAGACCTTATGTATTTCTTATGTTAGTCTTATGTATTTCTGATACTTGCCAGTCTAAACACTGATCAACTGTTTAATCTTCTGGTGGCTCTCGGGTGTTACAATGCAGGCTGACTACACAATGGGAGCGTGTGATGTTCAGTATCATCAACCTAACTACATAACGATAAAAACACAATATGCACGCAGAATGTCTAGTCTGGATCTACCACCCCACTACTAAATGCCGTGTACTCATCACTCAATCGTTCTTCAGATATCGGACTAGTCTGGAAATGTTACTCCAATTATTGCCCTTCATAACTACCAGTACTTTCCATGCTACGTATGTCGCTTTAATGGTGCACATCGCTCTGCTAAAGTGCGGACCGTCCAAGGTGACCCCTTAATGGTTGCTATAAGTATCCTAATTACAGCACTAGGAAAATTGCAGACCCCTGTGAAAAATGTAAAGGTCATACGTGTAATTCTGTCATAATTCTGTTGTAACTTGAAAGTCCCACTAAACGAGACAAATTCGAGTTTAACTCGCAAGTTTTGTAACTGATGGTCTGAAAAATTAATAAATGTTCATAGAATGTACCATATTTCGGGAACATGTATGCTTCATCAAATGAACAACGTTTTGACATGTGAAATATGGAAGCTAATGCAAAATGTGTATATGACGGACGGATGGGGCCTTCCAGAGTACTGTATTGGCTTGATGCAAAACCCGAAGTGCCAGCTAACAATTACGTAGTCCCCACGAATGTACATACATTGCTCTGAAAGTTCACAATAGAGCGCATCTGCCACCATTTATACCTCAGGATGAGAAAGGTTTCATTGAAGCCATTCGAAGGCTGGCTGTCGTTCGCGCGCAGTGATAGATCAGGTCTAGCCAGGGACTAATGGTGGACTTAGTGGGACTGAGGGGCTTCCGATCGGCTAATTGTCTGGCTTCTGAGCGGAGTGGGGGTGGGATGGGAGGTGCTTGACACTCGTGAGGTCGCCCACACGTGCTATGTAAAGTGTCGTAGCCACAGACGGAATATTTGACTAATAATGTACTCCAGGCCGGATAGATTCATTCCAGTTATTCTATCATGTATATCGTCCATCCTGCACAAACACAATTTGAACGTTGTCTGTGTGATGAAATACTGCGAATCCTAGACATGTATATATGTATATCTGAACAACAACAACAACAACAACAACAACAACAACAACAACAACAACAACAATAACAAAAACACAAACTTCAATAGAATAGCAAAATGAATAAAAATGAACAATACCACTGATATGAAAGCCTCTTTACAATTCAAAACGTATCACCTTTTCATGATGTATTTGTAGCTAACCATGTCGTACCGCTATATCATCAACAGGACAAAGACAAGAACCACCAGCGACCTATCGGTGACCTCGCGGACTTCAAGGGCGCCTCGTTTACCAAGAACGGGAGTGGCACCGGGGACAAGTCGGCCCCAGACTCAGCAGGACAGGACGGCCGCCTAGACAACGACCAGTACCCGAGCCAGGTACGGTACGACTTGCTTCATGGGGGCTGTGATCGGTATACCGATACTCGCCGTCGTGTATGAAGTTCATGCGAGCCTATCTGATTTAAGTGTGATGATATATGAAATTTGACAGATTTGACTAAAAACGATGTTCCCATGTATCAATGCTTTTGGTAAACAAGAAACTGAAATTATGTGATGAAATATATGGAATCATTAGTCTGATACTACGGTATTTGCTATTTAGACGTACAATCATGTTGATTCCAGGATGGCGTGAGGTTTGAGAAACACGTCAGCAACCAGCGACGAACCACGGCAGTAGAGCTCTACGAAATACTCCGTTCACAGCGACTAAAGGTAAGCCGTAGTGAAGCGAGAAAATATATTGTAGCCGAGTAGTTATTGCACTACTGTTGTTTTGTTTTTTTTTCAGCGCTACTGGGGCCCTAAGAATATTACTTTGGTCATCTTGTTTCACGTGTGTGATTATCTCTGTCCAACTTCCCCTTACGTCGCCGCCGAGCACGTCATTATTTACGGCGTGGCCGGTGAACGTGCAAGAGCAGGAAAGGGGATCACGTTTTCTTCCCTCTCCTTCCACCCTGCCTCCACCCCTCCCCCTCCCGTCTGTTAGCCAGTCGTCACTGTAAGGGGTGGCTCCTACTCCTAGTCATTAAATTTCCTTTTGCAGGATGCCCGCTGTGTTCCGTCTCTTCAGCGTAGGAAGGAACTCCACCTGAAAACATTTTGAAAAAGACTCCCCGATCAAGTTTTCTTCATGTCTTTCCCGTTTTTTTTGTCTGCAACTGGTAGCAACACATAATCGCTCCTGGTAAAATGTCACCAAGTCTTTTCATTTAGCTTCCACGTCCTGGAGGAAACGTGGTTTACGTCAAATTCCAGGTGAACAAGACGAGTAGAAGCCTCCTTCCCCCGTGCTATCAATTTGTTCTCGGATGTTTTTTCTCCACATCTCCAAAGGTGGCTAGTGTCTTCAGTTATAATTGCTTTGGTAAAGGTTTGCTGCTATCGGCGCACGCACAGGTAATTAGGACTACGAACGTCGGCTATTGTATAAAGAGATTCTCATACGTCATCGCCGTGGGACACACCTACAAAAGAAAGCTTCCGCCCTACATTAAACACATAACCTTGCGACAATAGTGGCTATATTCACTGGGTACCTCCATGACGAACGGATGCTATTTGCTGCGTCGTTAATGAGTGTTGATCGATAATTCACTAGCTTATTATACCTGCGGCCAACGCCTGTGGGTGCCAGTCTCAGCTGGATCAGTCATAAATTAAATGTATCTCCAGATGAATTGGCGTCAATTATGGCCAGCATACATATATATTTGTAGTGCAGACAGTTTCATCCGATGCATGCTTGTGTGGTAATTGAATTGAATCATCATGATGGGTAATTAAGTGATGCAATTTATATCCGTTCCGGCCTGGGATAATAAGATGAAATACGAGGTCCTGATCTCACATGTCTTCACATCACACTGTTCATCACAGATTTCGTCTGCACTCGTCATGACACTATCGTCTTAGATCCCACTAGGTGTACTTTTTCTTATTGCCCATGACCTTCACGGAATGTTAGATTGTCGTGACTGTTGACAATATATTTAGACTTGGAATCACGTCCCTTGTGCAGTATTTGAAGAGATTATTTTATAGACAGGTTGCTTGAAAGGCTCTCACTGCGATCTATTGACTCAGTCCGGGTCGGATTTGTCATTATGCAACAATGGAAGGTGATCAAGGTCGCGTGATAATCTGCAGTTGGAAACTTTGCTTTTTCGAGTTTGAGGTCATTGCAATCAATGAAGAAATAGTCACTTTCTTGGGAAGACATCCGAGCTAGAATGTCCATGTATAGTGTGGTAGTTGGGCGTATGTGAAAGGAATCACATGAAGGTGATCAGGCAGCTTGTTTGATGATTACCTCATTCATATTAGGCTTCTTTCAATAAAAATAGAAATGTTCAGATTAGTTACAGGGCATATTTCGCAACTAAAAACACATGTGTTATGGGGGAGGAGATAAGTAATTCTCAATTCATCAGTTTGGCATAACTCATAAAATATGAACAGAATAATTTTTATTTACGCCAACGAACAAGCTACGATTCAGCTTATCACTCCCTATACAAGATTGCACGACGCAAACAATGAAATGTGTTCATGATTTGCAAACAGTTGTCATCAATATTTCCATTCAGGCACCTAAGCTATTTCCTAACACATCGAGACGAGAAATTGGTTACGTTTTTGCATTTTATGGAAGCTATTGCTCAAGATGGTATTATCCAAATTATGTTAAATTAGGTGAGATGTTCACGACCTTCTAGCTATCGATCATCTTATGATCACTTTAATGTTTATGAGATGAATTTTGTCGTTTGGAATCAATATTATTGGTTCATGTATACATATTTTCATAATTTTGTGTCACTATAAAGCGTTTATTCGTACTTTCTTAGCAGAAGAGGTCAAGTGACAGCCAGTGTAACGTCAAAACATTCATTGACATTGTACTGAGTTGATCGAATACAGTTCACTTCAATTTGGCTTTTGTGTGATTGCAGCAGAGGTTCAGTCCTTGTTTTACTAAATATATCTCAATTAGATAGATTAAGATAGATATCTTAATATGGTGGTACATTTGCAATGCTGTTAGATGGTCCAAATTCAGAATCAGAACACAAAACCACATTCACAACATCACAGCCGTATTTCATCATATTTCATGCAGTAAACGTCCACAGACAGCTTTTATGGTTCAGATACCTTTGTGGCATTTGTTGAGGAAAGTTCATGGCATGGCAGAGAAGGTAATTAGTGAGTGCATCAAGGGACCCTGGACATCCCTCAATCTCGAAAACGTGTACACCATCTTCCAGGCAGGGAATTCCTTCATGATGTATTTTTCGGATATCTTTTTGGTCGTGAAAAGTGGATGCATCTGTGCCTGAAGACGAATTTTTCATGCGCCAAAATGAGTTGTTGCTCTAGTTTTCAGATTATGTCCCTATAGAACACATTTATTGACATTGAGAACTGCCCATATGCATTTCCTCTCATTCAGTTAGGAGCATTATCAGAATATATCCTCTAGCAAGTTTTCTGTATTCTCTGAGACACTTTGGTCTTACTAGCTGTTCGAGAAGGCTAATGTAGCAGCAGTTAATGTCTTACATGTCATCAACACGTCAACCCTTGGATAGTACATAACTGTAATCCATTGTTGAGTGAATGGGGTAAATTACTGGTGAGTTTACTGACGAACACCTTTTACAATGGAGATAAGTATTATAATATTTGAAAATATGCGAAAAACCTTACCAGTATCTAGATGATCTGAATGGTAATGATGGCAAGGACCCTTGATGATGGTGTCAATCTCGTAATCCTGTGAGACTGTGATTGACATATCAATATCATGGACTTATATATTCTGATCTTGTTGAGGGTTTTATGTATATATACAGTCCAACATTCGAGCGAAATTATATGTACGTTCGGTGATAAAGCACCAATATTGCGAGGCTTCGTGGGATTTAGAATGGAACTGTGAAGGATATACTGATGCGTCTTATGTGGGGAAGTGTAATAAAATATCACTGTGCTGATCCTGTAGAGTCCCAATGGACACGAACGTAATGTCCATGCTGGCCATGTCTTTTATTTGTGGTTGCTCGTTCGACCCTCATGCATGGGAATTGCCTATTGTAAATCTCAGGATTGTGTAGTATAGTAGTCCTTGTACATTGAGCAGTAGGTTGGAGCATGGGTGTCTGTGGATGATCCGTAGCAAAAAGACCGGATATGTTGTGAAGGGACATATTGCTTTTAGGTGATTGGGATGCGACCATGTCCATGTGACTACTAACGAGATAGTTTTGGATCAAGTATAGTGCAGTCCCCTGTATCACACTGTTTCTACTCCAGCGAGAGTTTTGACTCAGGGTATTCATATGTATATTCCACATCCTACCCAGACTATTGTTGTGTGCAATATACCTAGCAATCAACGCGTGTCATTATGCTACATGTCGGGAAAACTAAGATAGCGAGCTCATTATATAAAGTCATCCTTGAAGTTTTTACCAATGGAAATAAAAACACAAAAATAACTATGACAACATATTGTTAACGATGGATACAACGAGCATTTTTAACGATGGAAATCTTAGTGATTGATAAACACTCGTTATTAGCGAGGATTCTTTAATTTAACGAGGATTTTGCTGCTAACGAGCTCTTTATGATCTTAGTGAAACGGGCCCCTGGTCTGCATATCAGATGACGGAAGATATTTGATAAGCTGTGTTTGTACCATGCATTGGATGTTGCTGGAACCAGCTTGTAATTTGTATATTTACCAATGCCATCGATAAATCAACGCCTTGGACGACAGTATCCTGACCAGGATGTCTCTTACTGCATCTGCCAGGTTCCCAGGTAGTCCCTGTTCTGCACAGGAAGTAATTAGCACATGAGTTGTGAGGCCCCGCCGCAAATTACACCTATCACGATGTCCTTTCCTTTGTATAGAAGTTTCCAAGTATATTGTTTTCGGTGGCTGAAGGAGAATTTTGAACGAGAATATATTTTACATTAAATGCTTAGGAATGCAACCTTATAAGCGGATAAAAATGCAATTCATAACACATCTCAAAACACCACAAAATATATGGGTATTGATACCTTAAAAACAAAAAGGTTTGGATCATCGCATAGTTCTGATATTTTCACGGGAATAGAGAGGATATCTGATAATTTTGCATGGCCTCTTCTGCAATTTCAAATGTAATGATGCTGGTGGAATAACCAGTTTGCAGTTATATTATATGTACATCAAAGATGAAACATGACAGTACTTAGCAGACACGACCTGGGCGAGGGCCAGTACTACTCGTAAATATAATGGTCTGTTATTGATGTAATTACAGCTATCAGGCCTGAGGCAAATGTCAGAGTACATACAGTACATGCTGATATTGCGGAAGGGCTGGTTGCCCATGTATGTCATGGGATTTGGGGGGAAAATGACATGTAATATTTACACGTAAAAACTGAAAAAATTTAATATTATTCAACTCGAGCTTTCCTGTCCTAAATTGCTGTTTCTGCAATTTGTCATTTAGAGTAAACGTGTTGACAGGGACTATTAGTGATAGCTATTCATATTTTGATCTCCAATAAATCTCGAACCTGTTTAAGCCACTGATATTGTTCCATTGACAGATTAATGTGTAGGTCAAGTAGATGCTCCTCATTCTTGACCTTCATATCGGTTTCACTTCGGAGCAAACTTCCTTGTCTCAATCTGGTGTGGCTTAATAATTCATCCCTATGCCACCTTGAGTTGCTTTTATTAATACCTCTGGTCATCTAGAGTTGCCTTTTGTTTGTGTTTTCGAGATGTGTGTATTTGTCATTGCATCGTTCCCATCTTGGTCAATTATTGTAGCACTTCCAGTTATGATACAGTGTCAAAAAGAGAACATTCTGATTCATACAAGTCTTCATTAAGCATCAGGAAGTCTTTGTTGTGGAAAATGCCAAACTCGCAGATACCTAAGAATTCCCAAATCAATTCAAATCCCCATGGGTGGCTCTGAAAATAAGGCAGCATAGGCACTGTGTCATCTAGAGTTGCCTTTTGTTTGTGTTTTCGAGATGTGTGTATTTGTCATTACATCGTTCCCATCTTGGTCAATTATTGTAGCACTTCCAGTTATGATACAGTGTCAAAAAGAGAACATTCTGATTCATACAAGTCTTCATTAAGCATCAGGAAGTCTTTGTTGTGGAAAATGCCAAACTCGCAGATACCTAAGAATTCCCAAATCAATTCAAATCTCCATGGGTGGCTCTGAAAATAAGGCAGCATAGGGTTTTTAATGGAATGGCCATTGTTTTAGTGAACAGTGAACGTTTCACTTCCACTCTTGACCATAGAAGCAGGCGTCATGTATGTGTGTTGTGTACATGTGTAATAAGCTGAGTTTCGAGTTTCGCTGATGAAAGATGTGTTCTAATGAATCGTTCATTTGTTCCACATTGAACATGGACCCATATTGCTGTATGGAATTCGAAGGAAATCAAAATTGTGAATTTACTAAGATAAACTAGAACATACTGTAGGATATCAGTATTACAATTTCCTCAAAGCTATCTTTGTCACCTCCGGCAGTGGATGGACAAGATAAACAATGGATGCTCAAATAACAAGGTCCATGATTTATAATATCGTGTTTCAACTCTGTTGTTGGCTGTTGCTAATGGATTCATTATTGTTGAACTCAGTATGGACGTGGAAAGAATCACCCTTTATATGGTTCTGGTGGTTTTCCAGGCACGCAAGATGATGTTACAAGCGAACTGATAAGATGATTTGCAGTGTAGGCGAACATCCTCCTCTTTTGTCAAGACTTGACACCTGTGACCTTCCTGCAGCAATTCTTGACTTTGCTTGGAACCAGTGTGCAGCTACTATAGAATAAAAATGTCGTGCGTAGACTGGACAGCCACTTTTCACTTCTTATATATTGGTACTGTTATCCCCCAGTATATATATATTGATACTCTTATGACGTACATTGCTAATACCAGGGATGAAAGGGAGTGCAATTTTCCCCACCTCCAGTGACGAGAGTGAGCAGGGGATTTTACGTCCCCGAGATAGTTGCTAAATTTTTTCCCATAATTCTTATTGTTGGGCTAATCGCTGTCAAATAATCCATCAGAACTCAGAACTGCTAGTTCAGCTGACTGATTTTTTCATATGTGAAAGACTCATACATCCTGGGATATCTAGACTAATATCAGTGCAGAATAGTCATACAATATTTTTTGTAAGAGGACAGGATTGTTCATTGGTTGCAAGCTCGATTGCATGCTCTTACGTTACCATGACTACTCATGATTACATTGGGTCACTTGAGCAGGCAATGAGTCAACATGAAGCTACGAATAGTTATTTGATGTGTTGGGCATAGTTCAGTATCGACGTCATGGTAGTTATGGAAGCACTGACTGATTGATTCATGACGTTTTCGCATGGCTTGATTCTCTCCGAACCAGAACATGTCTGAAACACACAATAGAGGTATCATTCCGATTGTATGAAATATGACACTGTTCTAAGTTGAAACAACCAAGAGCAATAATATTTTTACGTGATGAATTACATTATATCACACTTGAGTTACCGGAGGTTATAGTTGCTAACAATATTCAGTGATTCAAAACTAGTTAATGTGATGGTATGTTTGTATTGTGGATCTCAGTGAATATCCAAACCGTGTGATGTCTCGTCCTTGGCTGAAATGACACAAAGTAAGGGAAAAGCCTTGGTGCTGAAAGGGATCAATAGATACTGTAGATGAGGTACGAGGATAACTTGTGATTCATCTCTTCACGTTGTCGGCAGCATGGGTGGAACTTCTCACCACGGGACCGTACATTTCCTCATTTGACCTTGAGAGATTTGGCGAATCTTTGTGTTGTTCTTTTTAGGTACTGTTTTGAATAGGTGGTATGGTGCCGATCATTATCTGAATATTTGAATCATCTCACAGACTGCTTCTTTATCAGTATGGGTTTGCACTGCTTTCCATAATCTTGTGTGGGCAATGTACTTGAAAGGACTTTGTTTTGTTCCATATATTTAAGTTTTTTAAGCCTTCAAGCTACTCATTCTTTCATATATCATGCATATCTTGCTTGTTTGAAATCACATTACGCATTCGATGATAGGAATTTCAATCACCCAACTCATCGCATAGATTGTCTTGGAAACCATCTTCGTCTAATTAAAGCTGAGACGAGCTGGCGGCAGGCATTCAATGGTGCCGGTAACAGGAGCATGTCATCTGATAGAAAAAAGTTACATCACATTTAAAATGGTCATTGTGTACTTAATTCGAGAACGTTGATTTTGCTGCCAATGGTAGTATATTGGTCTTTGCAAATAGTTTGATTTCGAGTTGTATGACGTCATTGACGTGGTGTACTTGAAACACCATGAATGGTTGAATGATATCCAATCTTATAAATTGTTCATTTTCATACATGATATACTCTTTGTCTCCCACGCTGTATTGTGTACCTTTGCTCATCCATGTTAAAAATATTTGGACACTCCATTGACAGTTATCATAATTATTTCACATCATTTGGTAAATTCCTCACAATTATGCAATCAGGAGTGATGCAGCACAATAGTGATGTCTTGTTCAACATTATACCTGTAGATTCCCCCTCCACCTGGAAGGGATGGTCTCTCCCCATGGTCATCAAATTTCCTTTGCAGGATGCCTGCTGTGTCCAGTCTCTTCAGTCTATGAAGAAACTTCGCGACGAAAAATTCTGAAAAAAACTCCCCAGTGAAGTTTCATGATGTCTTTTGCGTTATTTTCCCCAACTGGTAGCAACACATAATCTCTCCTGGTAAAATGTCACCACCTCCATAAAATGTCATTTCATTTAGCTTCCACGTCCTGGGGGAAACGTTGTTTACATCAAATTCCAGGCGTGCATTACGAGTAGAACCCCTACCCCCATCCCTCAATTTATACCGGAATATTTTTTTTTTCTTCACATCTCCAAAGGTGGCTAGTGTCTACAGCTATAATTGCTTTGGTAACGGTTTGCTGCTATCGACGCACGCACAGGGAATTAGCACTAGGAACGTCGGCTATTGTATAAAGAGATTCTCATACGTCATCGCCGTGGGACCCACCTACAAAAGAAAGCTTCCGCCTCACATTAAACACATATTTGCAGGACAATAGTGGTAATTTTCACCCGGTTCTTCCATAACGAATGGATGCTAATTGCTGCCTTGTTAATGAGTGTTGATCGATAATTCACTAGCTTATTATACCTGCGGCCAACGCCTGTCGGTGCCATTCTCAGCTGGATCAGTCATAAATTGAATGTGTTTCCAGATGAATTGGCATCTCTTGCGGCTGGCATACACGTATATTCGTAGTGCAGACAGGTTAATCTTATGCGTGCTTTGTGGTAATGAAATTGAATCAGTATGATGGGTAATTAAATGATGCAATTTATACCCGATCCGCACCAGGATAATGAAATGAAATACAAGGTCCTGATCTCACATGTCTTCATAATCACACTGTTTTCCCAGATTTTATCTGTGCAGTTGTCACGACACCATCGTTTTAGGTCCAACTGCATGTACCTTTCTTTATTGCCCGTGACCTTTACGGAATGTTAGATTGTCGTGACTGTTGACAATATATTTAGACTTGGGATCACGTCCCTTGTGCAGTACTAGAGTAGATTATTTTATAGACAGGTTGCTTGAAAGGCTCTCACTGTGATCTATTGATTCAGTCTCGGTCGGATTTGTCATCATGCAACAATGGCAGGTGATCAAGAAGGCGTGATTACCTGCAGTTGGAAACATTTTCTTCTTTGAGATGGAGGTCATTGCAATCAAACAAAAAAATTTTTTCCTCTAAGACATCTGAACAATTTATAAGGTCGATTCATAGTGTATACGTGTAGTATAGATGAGTAGATCAGTACATCTCAATGCTCCATGGTACATGTACCATACTACATGAAGTATGAATTGAACAGAAGACGTGAATTGTTTTTGCCAATGAACAAGCATCATATTCGTCTTATTTTCGAAGATTATAAAGATGCCCTTTTTCAACAATTCTCACCCAATAAACCTGTGTCGTAGAGCTCGCACTACAAATACGAGATGGCACCAGGTCATGTAAACACTGAAAATAGGTTCATGATTGGCGAAGAATTGTCTTCGATATTTCCATTCAGGCTCCTCGGTTATATCCTGACATGTCAAGACGAGAAAGTAGTCACGTTTTGTGCATTCCATTCTCTCCAGACATTGATTTGCAGTGGTAACGTGGGAGCTATTGCCCAGGATGGCATTATCTAAATTATGTTAAATTAAGCGAGGTGCTCGCGACCTTCTAGCTATTGATCATCCAATAATCACATCACTTTTGTGGCGAAAGAGAGAGGAGGGCTATATAAAAACGAAGCACAATGTTGATGTCGAAGACATAACTGGTAAGTTGCACTATACACATATGTGTACGGCAAAGTATTAATATTGTAAAATTATGTGCAATTCTGCAATAATTTGCAGAAACTACCTTTATGGTATCAAAACCATATTTCATCATATTTCATGCAGCAAATGTCCACAGACTCAGCTTTTATGGTTCAGACACCTTTGTGGCATCTGTTGATCTGAGGGAAGTTCATGGCACAGCAGAGGAAATAATTAGCGAGTGCATCAAGGGACGCTGGACATCCCTCAACCTCCTTTCAAACTTGTACGCCATTTTCATGGCATGGTAATGTTGAGGAAGGATTCCTCATACATGTAGATGTGCTCAACTGATATCCAATTGGTCACATTAAATGCATCTGTGACATTTGTCTGAAAATGAAAATACAACCTTGTACCTGGTATGTATTATTGTGTGTTGCTGCTTCATTGTTCGAAGTTTCTATCTTGAAGAACATTTTATTGACATTGAAACTGACGTTTTGCCTTTCTTCTCATCCAGAGTGGACGGCGAAGAGCGTGAATACATTACGGTCTCTGTCAAGTTTTCTTCATTCTCCACGATACTTTGGTCTTACTTGCCTCTAGCTGTTCGAGGAGGTTAATGTGGCAGCAATTAGTGTCTCACAAGACTCCAACAAGTCAATCTCGTGACATCAGCTGTCCCATTTTGTTAGTGAATGGAGTAAATTACCGGTGAGCCTACTGACAAGCACTTTTCACGACGATGCTAATTGGAGTTTTGAAAAGAAAGTAAAAGAAAGCCAAAATTTTAATTGTGTTGCTGTAGGAAGCGAAGAACACATTACTGGTTACGAAATGGAAGATAGTGACTGAAGGCAGTATCAATCCAGTCCATACTATGTATGAGGCACATACTGTCGGCCATAATACTCTGTAATGCCCTTGTTCATGATCCAACATCCGGATGGAACAACATAGCGTGGGGTGATACAGCACCAGTATTGGGAGGTTTCATCTCATTCAACATGGAGCTATGAAAAACGTGTTACTGCATCTTATATGGGACAGTGTAATAAAATGACATTTTGTTGATGCTCTACTAAGTCCCAATGAACATAAATATGATGTCAATACTGATCATGTCTTTTATCTGGGGTTGCTCGTTAGACCCTCATGCATGGGAATGGGCTGCTGTAAATCTCGGAATCAGTAATATAATGGTCCTAACGATGTGAGGCATGCTTGCTGCCAAAATAATGGATATATATTGGGAGGGGACATTGCTTTTAGGTGATTGGGATGTCACCATGTTCATGAGACAACAAACATGATTGTTTTGGATCAAGTATAGTGTTATTTTATGTATCAACATGTTTCTGTTGGAGTGACGTTTTGACCAAGAATGCCTCTAGTTTTCCACAGGTGAACTATTAGTATTTCTATGGAAGACCATATTTCACACTTACTGTGCAGATTACATTCGTTCGGCATGTGCAAAAATACCAAGCAACCAGCTCATGTCTCATGCAACGCGTCAAGAAAACATGCGCAAAAATCGGAATAAAACATGACGAGAGGACTGATTAGCCACATTTGTGTTCAGCAATACCAGTGAAACCACAGCAGCTGGGGTAATCACTTAGAACTGATACCCACCAGGCATCGTCTAAGATATATTGGGTCACGTTGGAACAAACTGTTGTAATTTCCATATTTACCAGTGCCATCGATAAACCAACGCCTTGGGCGACAGTGTCCTCACCGGGGCGTCTTTTGCTGCATCTGCTGAGTTCCCAGGAAATCCCCGCTCTGCACAGGAAGTAATTGGCCCGTGATCTCTGCAGTCTCGCAGCAAATTACGGAATATCATGTCAGTCATCCCATGCGTTAAAGTTTTCAAGAATGATGTTTTCGCTAGTCGGAAGCACTTCAAGGCAGTTGTTTCGTATTTGTTTTTTTAATTGGAACAACCTCGTGTTAATGTTGAGGAATGGTAATAATCTTAGCTGAGATTGGCTGAAATGAAATAGTAGGTACATTACACGTATGGTCAGGAATGCAACTATGTAGGTTACTGAATACGATGTCAATAAAATATCACTGGCTACCACAAAATGTATAGGTGTTAATCACTTACGTAAATTTAATATATATATACAAGCCAGGAATATAAAGTCGTCTCCAGCAATCAACAGGGATGAATCTGGTTGCTCATACTGTTGATTTTTTTTTTTTTTTCGAAAGATAAAGGAATATAACTCCAGTGGTCTTTCAGGCATGAACAATAATGTTACAAGCAAACCGATATGATTATATGGTATACACATATAGTATGTGCGAACATCCTCCCTCCTCTGTCAACATCGGACACTTGCGACCTTTCGAGCGCATCCTTGGCCTTGCTGGACACCAATGGGCAATTATTATAGAGTAAAAATGTCTTTCGGAAAATGGACAGCCACTCTTCACCCCTCACCGATACATCTCTTGAGTGATAAGGATATCATATCATTGTTATCCCCAGAGCATGACGTGCATCGCTAATACCAGGGCTGACAGGGAAGATCATTTTTCCAGCCACCATTGATGCAAGTACATGTAAGCAAGGGAGTTTTGGTTCTCTAAACCTGTTGCTTGTTTTCTATGGATTCGTATTGCTGATGATGGTCATGCTGATTACTCTCATGCAATATATCTGTGATGCTCGTTACCTGACTGGTCTTTTTTTTGTGAAGCACTTAATACATCTTGGGATATCTGAATAATAGCAGTGCCCAAATATTTTTCGTAGGTTGTTACGTTGGCCGCATGATCAACTAGTTTCTCGTGATTACTCTTGCATTTGGTCACCTGAGTCGGCGATGATTCACACATGAACTTATTAATAATAATTTGATGTGTTGCGTGAAGTTCGAATTATAGGTATTTTTCACGAATCTTCAGAGGCCTCGCTGTCTGCAAACTACGTCTTTCTTCCAGAGGTAGCATACACAGACAGTGTTCAATCTCTCACGTGGATGCGACACTACATGATCCATTGAGTTGATTGTGCCTGTTTGACGAACTGAAGCCGTGCATTAGCATCGGATGAAATGTGTGAGAGTCAAAGCATCAACGTCACCGTAGTTATGAAATCATAAATTTATTGAGTTTTGACGAGTCTCTGTGTGGTTTCTCTTCCCAAAACCGGAACTTCTTCACAAATCTAACTGCAGGCTGTCGTTGGAAACACACGATAAAGCTATCATTTAGATTATATGAAATATGGTACTGTTCGGTTGCTTGGTTGAAACAATCAAAAGCAGTAACACTCTCTGATATTGATTCACGCTAGTCCAGATTTGAATAACATGTACTAGTGTTGTGAACTTGTCATATATCCATAAGATTCAGGGTTGATATGTGGTTAATTTTACAGTGTTGTATATACCAAGTGTAGTGAATGATAATCAGGGAATTTGATGGATCAGTTCTACAGTGGACCGGAGTGAACGTCCTGAACTTCTGATGTCTTGTCCTTGGCTGAAATGACACGAAGTGAGAACAAAGACTTGGGTGTCGACTGTCGAAAGAAATTGATAGATGTCGTAGATTGAGGCACAAGGATAATTTGTCATTCATCACTGGATCCAATCAGCAGCATGGGGGAGTTTCTCACCAAGGAACAATATGTATCCTTATGTGTCCTTGAGAAAATGGCGTATCTTCAATTTGTCTGCTCTGATTATGGTGCTATTTTAGATAGGCTGTAGATATATATCTCATCATTTGATTTATATCACATAACGGTTGTGTATCAGTATGATGTTCGTCTTGCATACCGGGATTCTTGTGCATGTGATGAACTTGAAGAGGTTCGCTTGGTATTTCAAGTTAAGTGACTTTGCTAACAGTGTTGGAATCCAAACATTGAGTATCATTTGCATATTATGTTACTCTTGTACACCTCCTGAAAAAAATAACTTGATGCCAAGCCTCAAGGCTATAAATTTCATATAATTTGGATGGACTTAACATGGAATATGCCATCAATTGAAACTGTTGCCTGTTACAGCATGTCATCTGCATCTTGACATACAAGCGCACCTCCAGATAGCAACTGAGAATTAGATATTATATTAGTGCATTGCCTTCCTCTTCTGGAAAGTGTCTCATTTCATTTATCGAAACAGTCCGCCATGTAATGAGATGGTGTGGGTGTGTGGTGGTATGATGTTAGGTATTCAAGTCATCTCTTGTATTGTGGTAATTGGTAGTAACGTGTCAGGTGGTTGATGCGTGATTCTCTGGTGTTTTGCTTGTTCGAAATGACATTACTCATTGCATGATAGGAATTTTTATTCATCCCGATCGTCGAATAGATTGCCTTGGGAACCATCGTCGTCAGCGGGAAGCTAAGACAAGCTGGCAGCAAACAGTCAATGGCGCCGGTTACAAGAGCTTGTGATGTAATAGAAAATAAAAATATCACATGTAATTAGTCAGTGTGTAACTGATTCAAAACTTGTTTTTGCACGATGTATTCATATTGGTCTCTCAGTGGATGCCGGTAATTACTCAAAACGTCATGAATAGTTTTCCATTCAGGCACCTCGGTTTTATCCTGACTCGTCGAGACGACAAAGCAGTCACGTTTTGTACATTCCATCCTCTCCATATATTGATTTGCATTGTTACGTTGGAGCTGTTGCCCAGGATGGCATTATCCAAATTATGTTAAATTAGGCGAGGTGCTCGCGACCTTCTAGCAATCGATCATCCAATAATCACATCACTTTTATGGCGAAAGAAAGAGGAGTGCTATATAAAAACGGAGCACAATGGTGATGTCGAAAAGTTAACTGATGAAATTACAATAGACACATACAGTATGTGTATGACAAACCATTGACATAAAATATGTGCAATTCTGCAGTACTTTGCAGAATCTATCTTTATGATATCAAAGCCATATTTTAACATATTTCATGCAGCAAATGTCCACAGACTCCGCTTTTATATCAGCAGACACCTTTGTGGCATCTGTTGATCTGAGGGAAGTTCATGGCATGGCAGAGGAAGTAATTAGCTAGTGCATCAAGGGACTCTGGACATCACTCAACCGCTTTCAACACTTGTACGCCATTTCCAGGCATGGTAATGTTGAGGAAGGATTTCTCTGGTCACTTTAAATGCATCTGTGATATGTGTCTGAAAATAAAAATGCAACCTTGTATCCGGTATGCGCTACTGTGTGTTGCTGCTTCAGTGTTTCAAGTTTCTAACTTGAAGAACATTTTATTGACATTGGAAACTGACGTTTTGCCTTTCTCCTTATCCAGAGAGGACGGCTAAGAGCGTGATTACATTACTGTCTCTGTCAAGTTTTTTTCTACGATACTTTGGTTTCACTTGCCTCTAGCTGTTCAAGGAGGCTAATGTGGCAGCAATTAGCATCTCACAAGACTCCAACAAGTCAATCTCGTGACATTAGCTGTCCCACTCTGTCAGTGAACGGAGTAAATTACTGGTGAGCCTACTGACAAGCACTTTTCACGAGGATGTTAATTGAAGTTTTGAAATGAAAGAAACAGAAATACAAAATGTTGGTGGAATGGTTTGCTATGTGTCATTTTATCAATACAAATTTGTTGCTGCGGAAAGCAAAGAACACATTACTGGTTATGAATCGGAATTGTGAATGATGAGAGTATCAGTTCAGTCGATGCAAATTGTGAATGAGACACTAACTATCGACCGTTGTACCCAGAAATGCCCATGTCCATGACCCAATATCCGGATGGAATAACATCTACGTGGGGGTGATACAGCACCAGTATTGAGAGGTTTCATCTCATTCAGTATGGAGCTGCGAAGAATG
This sequence comes from Terebella lapidaria, assembly GCA_949152475.1. Classification (NCBI taxonomy): domain Eukaryota; kingdom Metazoa; phylum Annelida; class Polychaeta; order Terebellida; family Terebellidae; genus Terebella; species Terebella lapidaria. Next base: position 23,080,955 of record OX424565.1, read on the forward strand.
TGTTAATATGTCTTATGTGGGAAGCGTGACAAAATATTGATGCTGTCCATGTTTTTTTTTTGTCGCTATTAAACTCTCATGCATGGGAATGGGCTGCTGTAAATCTCAAAATTGGGTAGTAATCCTAGTAGACTGGGCAGTAATATGTGATGCAAGCTTGCTATTGAATAAGTGGTAGATATATATTCTGAGGGTCTATTGCTTTTAGTTGGTTGGGATGTGACCATGTTCATCCAACAACAAAGACACATTGTTTTGGATCAAGTATAGTGCTATTTCATGTATCAACATGTTTCTGTTAGAGTGACGTTTTGACCAAGAATGCCTCGAGTTTTCCAGAGGTGAACTATTAGTATTCCTATGGAATACCATATTTCACTCGTACTGTGCAGATTACATTTGTATGGCATGTGCAAAAATACCAAGCAAACAGCTCATGTATCAATATGCAACACGTCAAGAAAACATGCGCAATACCCGTGAAACCACACCAGATAGGATAATCACTTATAACCGATTCCCACCAGACGTCTAAGATATATTGGATGATGTTGGAACAAGCTGTCGTAATTTCCATATTTACCAGTGCCATCGATAAACCAACACCTTGGGTGACAGTTTCCTCACCTGGGGGTCTCTTGCTGCATCTGCCGAGTTCCCAGGAAGTCCCCGCTTTGCACAGGAAGTAATTGGCACGTGAGCTGTGCAGTATCACAGCAAATTATGTAATATCATGTCAGATATTCTATGCGTTAAAGTTTTCAAGAATGATGACTTCGCTAGTCGGGAGCACTTGAAGGCGGTTGTTTCGTATTTGTTTTTTAATTGGAACAACCTCGTGTCAGCGTTGAGGAATGGTAATAATCTTAGTTGAGATTGGCTGAAATGAAATAGTAGGTACATTACACGTATGGTCAGGAATGCAACTATGTAGGTGACTGAAAACGCTGTCAATAAAGTATCACTGTCTACCACAAAATGTATAGGTGTTAATCACTTATATAAATTTAATATTTATAAAAACAGGATTATAAAGTCGTCTCCAGCGAATTTGGTATTTTTTTCCGGAAGAAAAAGGAATATAACTTCAGTGGTCTTCCAGGCACGAGCAATAATGTTACAAGCAAACTGATAAGATTATATGATATACACATATAGTATGTGCGAACATCCTCCCTCCTCTGTCAACATTAGACACTTGCGACCTCTCAGCCGCAAATCCTTGGCCTTGCTGGACACCATTGGACAATTATTATAGAGTAAAAATGTCTTTCGGAAAATGGACAGCCACCCTTCACTCCTCACCGATACATCTCTTGGGTGATGAGGATATCATATCATTGTTATCCCCAGAGCGTGACGTGCATTGCTAATACCAGGGCTGACAGGGAAGGTCATTTTTCCAGCCACCATTGATGCAAGTACATGTAAGCAAGGGAGTTTTGGTTCTCTAAACCTGTTGCTTGTTTTCTATGGATTCGTATTGCTGATGATGGTCATGCTGATTACTCTCATGCAATATATCTGTGATGCTCGTTACCTGACTGGTCTTTTTTTGTGAAGCACTTAATACATCTCGGGATATCTGAATAATAGCAGTGCCCAAATATTTTTCGTAGGTTGTTCATTGGCCGCATGATCGACTAGTTTCTCGTGATTACTCTTGCACTTGGTCACCTGAATCGGTGATGATTCACACATGAACTTATTAATAATAATTTGATGTATTGCGTGAAGTTCGAATTATAGGTAATTTTCACGAATCTTCAGAGGCCTCGCTGTCTGCAAACTACGTCTTTCTTCCAGAGGTAGCATACACAGACAGTGTTCAATCTCTCACGTGGATGCGACACTACATGATCCATTGAGTTGATTGTGCCTGTTTGACGAACTGAAGCCATGCATTAGCATCGGATGAAATGTGTGAGAGTCAAAGCATCAACGTCACGGTAGTTATGAAATCATAAATCTATTGAGTCTTGACGTGTCTCTGTGTGGTTTCTCTTCCCAAAACTGGAACTTGTTCACAAATCTTACTGCAGGTTGTCGTTGGAAACACACAATAAAGCTATCATTTAGATTATATGAAATATGGTACTGTTCGGTTGCTTGGTTGAAACAATCAAAAACAGTAACACTCTGATATTGATTCACGCTAGTCCAGACTTGAATAACATGTACTAGTGTTGTGAACTTGTCATATATCCATAAGATTCAAGGTTGATATGTGGTTCATTTTACAGTGTTGTATATACCAAGTGTAGTGAATGATAATCAGGGAACTTAATGGATCAGTTCTACAATGGACCAGAGTGAACGTGCTAAACGTCTGATGTCTATTCCTTAGCTGAAATGACACGAAGTGAGAACAAAGACTTGGATGTCGACTGTCGAAAGAAATTGATAGATGTCGTAGATTGAGGCACAAGGATAAATTGTCATTCATCACTTGACCCAATCAGCAGCATGGGGGAGTTTCTCACCAAGGAACAATATGTATCCTTATGTGTCCTTGAGAAAATGGCGTATCTTCAATTTGTCTGCTCTGATTATGGTGTTATTTTAGATAGGCTGTAGATATCTCATCATTTGATTTATATCACATAATGGTTGTGTATCAGTATGATGTTCGTCTTGCATACCGGGATTCTTGTGTATGTGATGAACTTGAAGAGGTTCGCTTGGTATTTCAAGTTAAGTGACTTTACTAACAGTGTTGGAATCCAAGCATTGAGTATCATTTGCATATATGTTACTCTTGTACACCTCCTGAAAAAAATAACTTGATGCCAAGCGTCAAGGCTATAAATTTCATATAATTTGGATGGACTTTAACATGGAATATGCCATCAATTGAAACTGTTGCCTGTTACAGCATGTCATCTGCATCTTGACATACAAGCCCACCTCCAGATAGCAACTGAGAATTATATATTCTATCAGTGCATTGCCTTCCTCTTCTGGAAAGTGTCTCATTTCATTTATCGAAACTGTCCGCCATGTAATGAGATGGTGTGGGTGTGTGGTGGTACGATGTTTGGTATTCAAGTCATCTCTTGTATTGTGGTAATTGGTAGTAACGTGTCAGGTGGTTGATGCGTGATTCTCTGGTGTTTTGCTTGTTCGAAATGACATTACTCATTGCATGATAGGAATTTTTATTCATCCCGATCGTCGCATAGATTGCCTTGGGAACCATCGTCGTCAGCGGGAAGCTAAGACAAGCTGGCAGCAAACAGTCAATGGCGCCGGTTACAAGAGCTTGTGATGTAATAGAAAATAAAAATATCACATGTACTTAGTCAGTGTGTAACTGATTCAAAACTTGTTTTTGCACGATTTATTCATATTGGTCTCTCAGTGGATGCCGGTAATTACTCAAAACGTCATGAATAGTTTTCCATTCAGGCACCTCGGTTATATCCTGACTCGTCGAGACGACAAAGCAGTCACGTTTTGTACATTCCATCCTCTCCATACATTGACTTGCATTGTTACGTTGGAGCTGTTGCCCAAGATGGCATTATCCGAATTATGTTAAATTAGGCGAGGTGCTCGCGACCTTCTAGCTATCGATCATCCAATAATCACATCACTTTTATGGCGAAAGAGAGAAGAGTGCTATATAAAAACGGAGCACAATGGTGGTGTCGAAAAGTTAACTGATGAAATTACAATATACACATACAGTATGTGTATGACAAACTATTGACATAAAATATGTGCAATTCTGCAGTAATTTGCAGAATCTACCTTTATGGTATCAAAGCCATATTTTATCATATTTCATGCAGCAAATGTCCACAGACTCCGCTTTTATATCAGCAGACACCTTTGTGGCATCTGTTGATCTGAGGGAAGTTCATGGCATGGCAGAGGAAGTAATTAGCTAGTGCATCAAGGGACTCTGGACATCACTCAACCGCTTTCAACACTTGTACGCCATTTCCAGGCATGGTAATGTCGAGGAAGGATTTCTGTGGTCACTTTAAATGCATCTGTGATATGTGTCTGAAAATAAAAATGCAACCTTGTATCCGGTATGCGCTACTGTGCGTTGCTGCTTCAGTGTTTCAAGTTTCTATCTTGAAGAACATGTTATTGACATTGGGAACTGACGTTTTGCCTTTCTCCTTATCCAGAGAGGACGGCTAAGAGCGTGATTACATTACGGTCTCTGTCAAGTTTTCTTCTACGATACTTTGGTTTCAGTTGCCTCTAGCTGTTAATGTGGCAGCAATTAGCATCTCACAAGACTCCAACAAGTCAATCTCGTGACATTAGCTGTCCCACTTTGTTAGTGAACGGAGTAAATTACTGGTAAGCCTACTGACAAGCACTTTTCACGAGGATGTTAATTGAAGTTTTGAAATGAAAGAAACAGAAATACAAAATGTTGGTGGAATGGTTTGCTATGTGTCATTTTATCAATACAAATTTGTTGCTGCGGAAAGCAAAGAACACATTACTGGTTATGAATTGGAATTGTGAATGATGAGAGTATCAGTTCAGTCGATGCAAATTGTGAATGAGACACTAACTATCGAACGTTGTACCCAGAAATGCGCCTGTCCATGACCCAATATCCGGATGGAATAACATCTACGTGGGGGTGATACAGCACCAGTATTAAGAGGTTTCATCTCATTCAGTATGGAGCTGCGAAGAACGTGTTAATATGTCATATATGGGAAGTGTAATAAAATGTTGATGCTCTACTGAGTCCCAATGGACACACATGTGATGTCTGTGTTGTCCGTGTTTTTTTTTTGTTATTTGTGGTTGCTTGTTAGACTCTCATGCATGGGAATGGGCTGCTGTAAATCTGGAAATTGGGTAGTAATCCTAGTAGACTGGGCTGTAATATGTGAAGCATTCTTGCTATTGAATAAGTGATGCCGAAACAATGGATATATATTCTGAGGGTCTATTGCTTTTAGTTGATTGGGATCTGACATTGTTCATCCAACCACAAATACGATTGTTTTGGATCAAGTATAGTGCTATTCCATGTATCAAAATGTTTCTGTTAAAGTGACGTTTTGACCAAGAATGCCTCAAGCTTTCCAGAGGTGAACTATTAGTATTTTCTAGAATACCATATTTCACACGTACTACGCAGATTACATTCGTACGTTTTGTGCAATATACCAAGCAACCAGATCATGTATCATTATGCAATGCGTCAAGAAAACATGCGCAAAAATAAAACATGACGAGAGGACTGATTGTCTTGAGCAATACCGGTGAAACCACACCAGATGGGATAATCACTTATACTCGACTCCCACCAGACGTCGATATATTGGATTATGTGGGAACAAGCTGTTGTAATTTCCATATTAACCAATGCCATCGATGAACCAACACCTTGGGCAACTGTTTTCTCACCTGGGGGTTACTTGTAGCATCCGCCGAGTTCCCAGGAAGTCCCCGCTTTGCACAGGAAGTAATTGGCACGTGAGCTGTGCAGTATCACAGCAAATTACAGAATATCATGGCAGACATTTCCTATGCATTAAAAGTTTCAAGAATGGTGTCTTCGCTAGTCGGGAGCATTTGAAGGCAGTTGTTTTGTGTGTTTTCTTTTCATTGGAACAACCTTGTGTTAGTGTTGAGGAATGGTAGTAATCTTGGTTGAGATTGGCTCAAATGAAATAGAAGGTACATTACACGTATGGTCAGGAATACAACTATGTAGGTGACTGAAAACGATGTCAATAAAATATCACTGACTGCCACAAAATGTATAGGTGTAAATCACTTTTGTATATATTTAATATATATAAAAACCTGGAATATTAAGTCGTCTCTAGCAGGGATAAATATGGTTGCTCATACTGTTGAATTTGGTCATTATTTTCCGGAAGAAAAAACAATAGAACTTCAGTGGTCTTCCAGGCACGAACAATAATGTTACAAGAAGAATGATAACATTATATGATATATACATGTAGTATGGGCGAATATCCTACCTCCTATGTCAACATTGGACACTTGCGACCTCTCAGCTGCAAATCCTTGGCCTTGCCGGACACCAATGGGCAATTATTATAGAGTAAAAATGTCATTCGGGAAATGGACAGCCACCCTTCACTCCTCACCGATACATCTCTTGAGTGATAAGGATATCCCCATTGTTATCCTCAGAGCATGACTTGCATTGCTAAAACCAGGGCTGACAGGGAAGGTCATTTTCGAGTCACCATTGACGCTAGTATTTGGTTCTCTAAACCTGTTGCTTGTTTTCAAATGGATTCTTATTGCTGATGATATTTATGCTGATTGCTGTCATGTAATATACATGTATCTGTGATGCTCGTTACCTGACTGGTTTCTTTGTTATGTGAACCACTTATACATTACATCTCGGGATATCTGAATAATATCAGTGCACAGATATTTTTCGTAGGTTGCTCATTGGCCGCATGATCGACTAGTTTTTTTTACGATTACTCTTCACTTGGCGACCTGAGTTGGTGATGATTCACACACGAACTTACTATTAGTAATTTGATGTTTTGCGTGAAGTTCAAATTACAGATAATTTTCACCAATCTTCAGAGGTCTCGCTGTCTGCAAGCTACGTGTTTCTTCCAGAGTCAGCATTCACAGTCAATGTCCACTCTCTCACGTGAATACGACACTACATGATCCACTGAGTTGATTGTGCCTGTTCGACGAACTGACGCAGTGCGATAGTGCCAGATGAAATGTGTGAGATTCAAAGCATCAACGTCACGGTAGTTATGAAATCACAAATTTATTGAGTCATGGCGTGTCTCTGTGGGGTTTCTCTTCCCAAAACCGGCACTTCTTCACAAAATCTAACTGAAGGTTGTCGTTGGAAACACACGATGAAGCTATCATTCAGATTGTATGAAATATGACACTGTTCGGTTGCTTAGTTGAAACATTCAAAAGCTGTAACATTCTGATAATGATTTACGTTATTCCAGACTTGAATAACATGTACTAGTGTTGTCATTTATCCAGGAGATTCAGGGCTAATACATGGTTTACAGTATTGTATATACCATTGTAGTGAATGATAATTAAGGAATTTAATGGATCAGTTCTACAGTGGACCGGAGTGAACGTGCTAAACGTCTGATGTTTATTCCTTGGCTGAAATGACACGAAGTGAGAACAAAGACTTGGTTGTCCACTGTCGAAAGAAATCAATAGATGTCGTAGATTGATGCACGAGGATAATTTGTCATTCATCACTTGAACCAATCGGCAGCATGGGTGGAACTTCTCACCCCGGGATGATATTCTCTTAAATGTGACCTTGAGATAATTGGCGAATCTTGGATTTGTTTGCTCCGATTATGACTATTTTCAATAGATTGTACGGTGTAGATACTTAACTCAATATTCGAAACGTCTCATAGAATGGTTGGTTGTCAGTATGATGTTCATCTTGCAAATCACGTTCTTGTGCAAGTAATCAACTTGAAGGGGTTTGCTGGGTTTTTTTTTCAATTCAGTGACTTTACCAACAGTGTTGGGATTCAAGCCTTAAGTATCATTTGCATATGTCACTCTTATAAATTTGGTCAGTCGAGTGATGTTTGTGTACGATATAGGAATGTACTTTTCATGCATTGCTCAGCAATCCCTAGTAGTGAACTCAATGCCAAGCCTCACAGCAATAAATAATATCATAATTGGAAGGACTTTAACATGAAACACGTCATCAATTGAAATTGTTTGCTCATTAGAGCATGTCATCTACATCTTGATAGACAACCGCACCCCCGGATAGCAGTTGAGAATTAGATATTCTATTAGCGCATTGCCTCCCTCTTCTGGAAAGTGTCTTATTTCATTTATCGAAACTGTCCGCCAAGATACCATGCAATGAGATGAATGTGGGTGTGTGGTGGTATGATGTTTTGTATTCAAGGCATCTCTTGTATCGTGGTAATTGGTAGTAACGTGTCAGGTGGTTGATGCGCGATTCTCTGGTGTTTTGCCTGTTCGGAATGACATTACTCATTGCATGATAGGAATTTTTAATCATCCAACTCGTCGCATAGAATGCCTTGGGAACCATCGTCGTCAGAGGGAAGCTAAGACAAGCTGGCAGCAAACAGTCAATGGCGCCAGTTACAAGAGCTTGTGATGTAATAGAAAATAAAAATATCACATGTAATTAGTCAGTGTGTAACTGATTCAAGCACGATGTATTTATAGTGGCCTTTCTGTGGATGCCGGTAATTACTGAAAACATCATGAATAGTTTTCAATTATTTAAAATTGTAAGTTTTATGTATGATTAATATTATTCTTTCAGACTTCCACACTGAAAAAAACAACAATTACATTGCAGACAACCTTTACCATGGAACATGTAACTAAATTCCAGCAAACTTTTGTTGTTTAAGTTTTGCTCGTCCATGTTACAAAATTTCCAGACACTCCATTGTCAAGTATTGTAATTATATTGAATTATTCGGTCAATTGCTCGTAATTATGCAATCAGTGGTGACACAGCACAACAGTGGTGCGGTGGTTAGCATTCTGAAAAAAAAGACTGGAATAAGTGCAGAAAAATAATATATTGTTCGGAAATGTCAAAACTGGAATGATTGTCTGTGTGGTAACCAAATAATGTTATGCTAGTGAATAATATCACATGCAGCTCCTATGAAGACTTTCGACTCATAAACGACATATCTCAGAAAATTGACAACTATGTTTATGCACATAGTGCATGTCCAGACTATCAATCTTCATCCTTGGTCCTTGGTCTTGTGGGTGATCATTCAACTTCATTTGATTATCTCATCTTATGTTCCATAAAGAAAAAAAAATCATTGCATCTAGTTCGTTGAATTGCGATGTCTATGCATATGTTCCAATTCATTGATATTACATATTCATCGATACCACAAGTTACATTGACGTTATATTTCGTTTTAGTGGAAACAGCGTCAGTGCAGAGCATTGCATACACATGATTATAGTGACAATTTGTATTTAGAAAAACATTCACGTAATATATCAATTTCTTTTCAGATGGATCTGGCAGTTCTGGTCCTGAAATCACTTTCGCCTACAGTGATATTGTTACCTACGGGTTCCCGACCATATCCCGTACAGTTTTGCGTGGTAAAACAGGATTTTAAAGATATTTTCGGAAATTGACTAAAGACTGGTATGTGTACACAAAGCTTAGCTCCCGACACACCAAATGTGATAAAAAGCAACAGTTTTTTGCACGAAAAGCAGAAAAAACGATCACGTTTTGAAACTATGTTCACACTAAATACCGACCACATTATCGTCCTATTCCCGGACAGTTGCACCCTTTTGAAATGAAAGTGACAAACACTTCAAATTCTTGATCAGTGTTGATGGGCCAGAATCACCATCGCCTGACTCGCGAATGGTATGGAAAAAATCCAGAAAAAAATATATATACACATGTACATGATAGGCCTATGTAAACCAATAGATGCCAGACCCATGACGCTGGTGTAGGCCTAAGACAGAAGTTTCTTTTCATTCTGGCACCCCTAGCTGGCATGTTCTGTCCCTTTCTGATCCTTTTATCGATATGTCAAATTGGGTATTTCTTGGTGCATCCGTATTGACTTAACTAGAGATATTATCGAGTCGACACATTTCTTATGCAATTGCCAGTCGCTACCATGACCATGACAATGAGCGCTGGAGAAATACCGACCCAAAAGAGGCTTCCTTCTGCTTGTTCAGTGCTGTGTGTTATTCCACTGGGCACTTGAACTTCTCAGCCATTCGTGGGCAAGTGAGCGCTGACACAATCGGACCCAGAGACATCAGAATGCCGTGTCAAAGCTGTATGTTATCCCACTAGGTCCAACCTTCTTAGCTGTGATTGTTCGGGGAGAGTGAGCGCTGACAGAGTCGGACCCAGAAGCATTAAACGCAGTTCAAAGTGAATGCTTGCTAATCCCACTTAGCAACACTGAGAGCCTATTTTTGTACAAGAGCGTGCAGCCTTCTTTTCAACAAATAAATCAAAATCTTTCACAAATGTACCCACTAAGCCTCATCTATACACCGAGAGGACAGAGGGAATACATATTTGACAAACAATCAATGATTTCATCACTGAATATTTCCAACTTGAAAACTCGAACCAAATTTATTTCTGATCTCTTTTAAATTACTTTTCCCCAAATCCATTCTCATCTGATCTGGAATTTGTAAAATGGAGATAGGAACTTTTATGAATAAGTTAGTTTAAACTACTGCAGGGCGTCCATTGTTTACTTTCAAAATGAGAAATTTGAACCATATCCTGCTGAAAACGTCAAAAATGAGTATGCGAATTTCATTTCATGAGCATTGATTCGCATGATATGATATTAGTAGGTACCTTTGGGTAAAGATGTGCGAGATGGAAGTTATGAATCGCAGATGTGTAGGTTCCTGACAAAATTGCGTTATCTGTACATTTTCCCTTGACATACTTTTTTTTGAAGATATTTAGAATCATTGTGTCAAACCTTTTCTTCAGCTAGGTAATTTCGTTCAAATGTTAATCCATGTTTAAAATAGATGAAATCAGTCAACAAATTTTTTTTTATAAAATTTCAATGCCATATAATTCTGTGCAGATCGAGTAGACTCATTCCTTGAATTATGTTCAGGAACAGATTGAAGGCGTGTAATATCTTACGAATACCTGACAGGATCAGACATATTGCAAGCGCCAGTGGTCTTCTTTGCTTGCTCATGACATAGCCACATGAATAAAATGGTCGTCGGTGTTTATAACGTGGGTGAAACAAATGTGTAACCTTAGAAACGTTTTCTTGTTGTTTTTTCATAACAAATACACAACACAGAACAAAGATAAACACTTTATTTGCTTCACTGTCCGGGAATGGTCCTGTCCGGGATATGGTCGGGACCCTGTACAACTTACAGTATATATTTGTTCAGATGTCCACTTCCGATATACGTTTACATGCTTGTGTAGGCTTGCATTCTTGCCTACGATTTACTATGGTTCTAATGAATAATAACTGATCTTATACTCACTTCTCTCTGTCAAGGCTAGACGACCGACTCCAGCCCCTCACTTGGTCCACATTGGCCAGCGACCATTTCAGCTCAGCGATGACCTGTCATCGGCTGAGGAAGAGACCAGTGACGTATGTAGTGATCAGACCTGACCAACTGTATCACACCGTGCACGTGCCTGATGAATGCCATCTACTTTATTTTCATTATCATCATGTCTTGCCCTATGATTCTGTCTGGTTTGAAAAGTCTTGTGACATTTCGTGCATTGTGTTCTGTCCATTTAATGCATTTTCTTTTTTCCAGTCTCTTGCTTGCCGAGTGCTGGATATATGGGGTTCTGGAAAAGCAATGATATACTTGTAGTACATATATATATTGTATTCTGGTACATGTGTATTGATTTAATGATATATTGATTTTATCGTTCGTGGTAATAACTATTATGATATCGTGGAACGGCATGGTGAACTTTGATGGTAAAAAGTGTGAAAAAAAACGATGAATTATTTGCTGCAATGTGATTCAACACAAAATGGTGTATATACTGTTGTTTCATGAATGATTGGTGTCGTGGTATCACTCTATATGCATCAACTGTGGTATGTACGTTGCCGAGAATGTTCATCATAACGTCACGAAGCATGTCAACTAGTATAGGAATTATGGTGTACATCATGATGACATAGTCTCTGGTGCTTTACTGGTTTGTCAATACTATGCTAACTGATAAACTCTGTTATACTCACCGACGCGTCATTCTTCCAGGACGATCAATCCTCTGAAGATGACTGTAATCTTGACGACATCGAAAAAGCTGCCAAGGCCATTGTAGACATGACAGTCTTCCTGACAACACAGGTGAAATATTACTACTGCTCTATCATTCATCTACGTAAAAACACGTGGTTCAACACGTGTATGCTATCGAGGGTAAATTGTGACAGTTATTTCACCATCAGTGAGATAATAATATCGCTCGTCATGTCAGTTTGCGATATAAATCTTTTTTTTATTTGACTACAGGTGATTTATCCAGCATATTTAAGGTATCTGAAGGAAGATCATCCTGACGTGTACAGTCAACACTTCGAACAGCCACATTCACCATCTTCATTTGACAACGCAATCACAGTTGGGGGTAAGTTAGCTGGGTGGTTAGTATATCACTTATCAAGGGAACAATATCGAGTGAGCATGTTTTGTGTTTTTATTTGCATCCGGTGTCTTTGTATTGACAGCACCAACTATTCCAGCCTCTGCATATTTAGTATCCTCTGCCCGCATGCTAGTGCCTTTGTTTGTTAGTTTACTTACACAGCATAATGATGTCGAACGTTATGCTAGTCTCGACCTTCAGTTATTCAGTGCTCTACCTCTTTCCTCTTCTCCTTATGTAAATATGTGCTTTCAAAGGTTCCCGCAATGTTGACATCCTTGACCTGAGGGATGTTCCACCCTGTCCGAGTTGCAACGGCTATGCAGAAGGATCACAAGAATTTTGCGGTTATCATGCTAATTCAAGTTCTAAGGGTAAATCTAGTCAAGGACCCCAACCTTCCAAAGACGTTAAACAACTACTATTCAGTTTAGCCAACAATGTGTGAAACAACAAAGAAAACCTTCACCATTTCTAAATCTTCAGGATCCAAGAAAAAGTCTCGATCAGTCAGATTCAGCAAGATCAACGAGACTATCACTGTGGCTGAGTATGACTACCTCGAAAGGTTACGCTACCTGCAACACCAGCCAGACTTCTATGATGCAGATGACGAGGAAGAGAGAATGTGGCAAAATCTTGAGAAAAATAAGCAACCTGAAGAAGATGAAGCCTCTGATGGTGATGATGAAGAAACCCACCTAGAAACAAAAGATTCCAAAGATCTATCATTTGCTCAAGGATTGGCACATCCCGAGTTATCAGTGAACGATGTCACAAGTCTGCTGAAAGGACTTCTTCAACAGTTAGAGAGTGGCTCACTATCTCACCAGGAAGTCCAAAATGTAGCTTATATTGCAAAAGGTCTTCTTGATGCTGCGCCAGCTGAGGAACTCTCAATCGATGGTGGAGCTTCACCTGCACAAAGTGATCTCAATCTACTGCAAAGAAACTCATCACCCTCCTTATCTGTGATTGCCACTGGCATCGTCGACCAAACGGTCAAAGATGTACAGCAGATCTTCATGGCCCAGCAGATGGGTTACGATGTAAGTGGCAGGACAACACCATCCCAGTTTTCCATGATGATCGTCGACAAAGCTGTCCAATTAGCTGTTGCTGAATTTGATGTTTCAAGGACAGGCCAAATCTCTCGCGTAAAGTCAAAAACATCAGAGATGATTGATGTGATTCTAGGCAGAATGGTCAATGAGGTACGCACTGAAGCAGCTGCTGACTTGAAAGACCCATCAGAAATATCTCTCGTGGTGAGGAATATCATTCAGGAGGCTGCTGATGATGTCAGGAAGACACAATCTCTTGAGGCAATGAATGTCAGCTGGGATGATCCTCCTTTGATGAAGCAGAGCAGTGAGTCAGTGACAGGGCAATATGTTCGAGATCTGCTCAGCAGAACCTTCCGTGAAGTGGAAATGGAACAAGCAACTCAACAAAAACTTCTGGCCAGTGCACGAAAGTCATCATTGTTTGCAGAAGGTCTCGTTTCTGATGCAATACAGCAGTGCCTTAGTGAATTGAAGGCAGGGACATTGCCAAAGAATGAAATGTTAGACATTGCATCAAGTATCCTGAGACAGAAACAGAACTCTTTCGATTTCACAACAGAGCCATCTAAACTTCACCACACCGTCAGTCTCGACGAAGGATTGGAGAAGGCAGTTCCAAAAGGTACAAGCTCGATGTTGATTGAACAATTCATCAGAGATACACTGACCACTGTGAAGTATGAAATAGAAACAGGCAAAATGAGCACATCTGACGTATTGTACTTGGCTACCTGTTCTCACGTGGGGCCCAATTTCACACCAAAGGAGACCAACTTGGACGAAAGTAGTTTTGTTACTGAAGCAGAGCGAGCAGTCACCGATGCTATCATATCTTCAAAATTGTCAAATGTGGATGCTAGTGCACGTGACTGTGTATCGACAGAGACTGATCATTCACAAACATCACTTATTGCAGAGTCTTACGTTAACAAAGCCTTGCAGGAAGCGATGCCCTTGTTCCAGAATAAAAGTTCATCAGACTGTTCCCTCATTGCAGAAATGGCCGTCAAAATGGCCATTGAAGATGCATTTGTTGCTGGTGTTGAGGCTCCTGAGGCCCTCGTTCAAACAGTGTCGCCACTTGCCGGAACCTTCGTCAAAAAGAGTATTGAAAATATTCTGCAAGACGCTCCAGTGACACCAACTGTCAAGCCTGAAATCATGATGGATACATCATACCTGTCAAGCGAAAGCCCCTGCATACCGTCAACAATTAGCCATCACCATGCTGAGGAACCTACTCACATTGATGCCTCCCACATTGATGATGATGATGACAGTTCCGAAGACGAGGTTGGTGTGCGACCTGTTATTGGACATGAACCAGTACATATTGATCACCATGTAGTCGAAGACACGCTGTCAATTCTTTCTGTGAAGAAAGACCGTGACATTCTCCAGCACAATGAGAGCCTGGCGGCGAGAAATTCCTTTGCCGACCTCATGCATCCAGACATATCCAGTATTCAGCGTTTCAAGAACGAATCCGAAAATGAAGTTTGTCAGAAGATTATGACATTATCAAAACACTGCATCTCCCTTCCAGCTCAGATGACACAGTCTGTTGAAAGTTCAGACATCACCTCATTTTCAGCGAGTGGAACACTTGGTCTACTTAACGTGGAGGACGACAAAGGAAACGTGTCTGTTGAAAGTCAAGAAGAAGAAGTTGTTGATATCCTGACACTCCACAAAGCTGAAAGCCTAGAAGAAATCCACGAAGCCTCATCAAAGCATGATAAACTAGCAGAGAATGAGAACAAATCACCGAAACCAAGCAAGACGCCCACCAAAGCTCATTCTGTTCGAAGAAAATCATCAGTGAAAGATGATTCTTCACCAACTAAGAAGGCTAGTTCAAAGATTTTGACTCCTAAACAATCTACCTCGAGGATGGAGTCTAAAACCTCTTGTTCCAGTATGAAGAAAAAAACAAGTAAAGAATCTGGATCCAAATTGAGCATGAAACAGTCAATTATTTCTTTAACCAAACCCAAATCTTTGAAGTCAGTGACCAGTGTGCAACCTAAACCGAGTCGATCTACCTTCACGAAGCAAGCGAAAATAGAATCAGATGTATCAGTTGCCAAGAAGACCAGTTTGACATTCTCTCGCAAAAACTCAGCCATCAGTGAAAATGCTGTGAAAGAAAATTCCCCAGAGGAACAGAATGATGTTGGTGAACTGAACAACAACAACAACAACACACAAACAGGAGAACCCAGCGGAAAGTCGGTCAAAAATTCTACTAGTGTGTCCCAGGTCAATGCTACAGAGCAGTCAGGGCCAACAACTAATTTGCAAATGTCTTCTGAAAACATTACTGGGAGTTCCGATGAGATCACAAAAACTGTACACAAAGAGAGTGTTGAAGCATGTGCCTTACCTCCTATTTCAAATGTTGGCCGAGAAAGTCCAGCTGCAGAAACCGTTGATGAAGAAGAGGAACACCTGTTGAAGAAGCGAGCTAAGCGAAAGACATCCCTGCAAGGATCGTTGCACTCTGGTAGGAGTGTTGCATGTGTTTCCAGTGTACCTGCCTTGCATCCTGGCTCAAAGCAGTCCAGTCATCAGGAGGACGTTGTTGGTTCACCGCGACATTCATCACATCAGATGCTCAACTTGACTCCACGACCATCCAGTGGCTACAAGAAGAGTCCTAGTCTCTCGAGGGAACGTGTGGTGCAAAGGGGCTCGTCTGAGAACAGCCTACCTCAAATTAACAACTCCGGAATGCAATCTACAACAGGTTCTTTGGGAAGCAGGAAAAGCCAGACCTGTCTCCAGCAAACCAAATCGTCGGACTGAGCTGATTCTTGGTGAACAATAGCTACATTTTTGCTACTTTGAACGTTGTTGGATTCTGGTTGGCTGTTGCTTTCCGTTTTTCAAGTCTGTTTACTCTTCTACCCAGTTGTATTTTGTTTACTGTTTGATAGTTAAGCTCTTACTTAGTAGTATTCGAAATAGCAATAACCAATATCAATATTCGTGATTCGTGACGTAAATACAAACCAAACTGCAATTACAAGTAAAAAATATACGTGGTATGAACTAGGTTAATTTATAATGGTACTAACATGATATGTTGTATTTAGCTCATTATTGAAGTGACTTCATCACTTGGCTAACAGATGAAATCATTTACAGAATAACCACTGAAACGTATGCTCAACATCTCTAATTCGGAATGTATTCTTTTATCCGACCATACGTCGCCATCCAAAATCTAACAATATATTTCGCCTACCAGTCTGATATATTGCTGTTGTGGTACCCCCCACAGGTGGAAGCAGCTGAAAACTGTCTGGATGATGGTCCTCATGATTGACTCTGCCGAAACCACCTAGACATCTTGCCCGAGACATCAATCCAAGGTGCAAGTGACTTTTCGCCAAAATCGCGAGATTAGGATATTCTTCATCGAACTCGTGTGGCAGTGTGCAAGAGACTGGGTGATGTTTGTTTGTTTTTTTCCCTCTGATTGGACTACCGTGCTGTGGTGTACGACTGGTTATACTGAGTGATTCGAGTATCGTATCGAGGATCGCTGCTTGCGTATTAAATTGTCATAAAGTGTGTACTGTACATGTAGTTTGTGGATATCAACGATTCAAAACGTTTTGTTCGAATTGATACTTTTATTATCGTCACTTTTCGTGTCTATATTTGAATTCTGGTATCGTCTTGTACACTTCTGTATCTGCAGTCTTGTTCATAGAACGTAATTTTTATGAAATACCGAGAACATTATTGTTGTAAAATATCAATAAAATATATTTATAATCCGTATGGTGTGTCATGATGTCGAATATAATTATAGTGTTTCATGAATAAAAAATGCCAAAATTATTGGTTCACATACAATGTAGAAATCACGGTAATTGGCATTCAAGATATCACAGTCCAGCAAAATTAAAATCCCACTTGAGCGAGATTGACTCTGGATTTGCCATGTATACTGTAAGCCATGTCATTTAGTATATTCGCCAATGTATTGGATCATACCCAGGAAAATGAGCCTCAAAGTGAAAACGGGGTCAAAACCAAACTGATTTAGTGGTTTAAAATCTAAATGAACAATATCAGTATTCTTTATTAAACAAATTCGATGCGGTACACATATAATTAGTTCAGATTATCGAAAAATCTCTACTCAGGAGCAAAACTCGAAATTACCCCTACTTGGAAGCAAAATTCAATACTGTGGCAGATAGGTCACCGTCGAGGACGTATTTGGAGAAATTTGCCATAGATACTTTAATATCACATCTGAAATGTATGGCGGCATACCGTAATTAGGATATGGCGAAGTGTAAAATGATTGAATTTGGCGGCTATTGAATTTGGCGGTTGTGAGCCCCACGTTATTCGGTGGATATTTGGCGTTTTTTCCCCTACCGCCAAATCCGCATAATAAATCGTCTGCCAAAATTAGTTGTTTTACAGTATTTTATTTTGTGCGTACAAAAGAATAATTTGTACATACAAACTACCATTTCGTACCATACAGACAACTAATTTGTACGTACGAAATACCAATTCGTGGGTACGGAGAAGCAACTTGTATGTACAAACTACTCTTTCTTACATTAAAAAAGTACTATGTGAATAAATAAATCGCGCAGCGAAGGTGTGGAAACAAATTTGTGAATATTGATTTAGCCTGTTCACCATGAGAAATTAAAATTTTAGATATAGCAAGCAACACATGCGAATTTTCAATATGAGCTTGCAAATCTTAATCTGTACGTACGAATTTTAATCTGTACATATGAGTTTTTGATCTGTGCGTATGAAATAAAATAAAATATTTCATCCATGTCCTAAATGCGCTGCCGTATTGATGGCATTGGACTGTCTTCGCAGTGGATCATACGGCAGCGTATTTAGGACATGGCGAGGTGTTATTTTATTTTTTACATCCGATAAGAGTGATTTGTATGTACAAATTGTTATTTCGTACGTACGAGTTACTATTTCATACACACGAATTACTCAATTGTACGTACGAAATACCAATTCATACCTACAGCGAAGCATATTTAGGGCATGGCGAAGTGTTATTTTATTTTATTCGATAAATTAATTTGTACGTACAAACTACTATTTCATACGTACAGATAACTATTTCGTACATACGAAATACTATATTGTACATTTACTAATTTGTACATGTACGAAACAACAATTCGTATGTACGGAGAAGCAATTCGTACGTACGAACTGGTTCACAACCAGAGGAGGAATGTGGACGAAAATACCAAAATGGTGATTCAGCAGAAAAGTTTTCGGTTGAGGGCAAAGTTAACCAGAGTAAGACATGTTTGCCTGGGATCGCGTGTCCGAAAATAACGTCTTTTATCCTCTACGATGCACATTTCGCGAGATATGAAGAGAGCCTCAATGATAACTCAGCAAAAATGTTGGTAATGTGATGCACCAATCCCAAAATCAATAGGGTTGTTCCCTAGAATGAACCTTTATGCAAACTTCCATATCCAATGCCTGAAGATTTCTTGAATTATGACTTTGAAACAAAGTCCAGAGATCAACCTTGAATCCATCTTCATGAACCCCAGAGCCAGGCACAAACAAGAATGGGTCATGTGCTTTATAATATACTGGACAAATGCAAGGAACGGAGAAAATATTATCCATATTCATTCAGGCATGCACGGTTTATCGATCGCAAACCCAAAACGATTGAAGGTAAAAGGAAAAAAAGTAACACAGACGAACACAGAAGGAAAAATGGATCACAGACCATAATACTATAGACCATAAACCATAATAATATATCTCGGGTTGAAGTGTCCCACTAACGATCAATTGTGTTTTATAGACTCAACAAATCTCACTGCGAACAGATCTTTCGAAGAGACTTCTGTCAGATCCTTCAACTTTCATTGTCTTCTTTGCTGGGCTGTGAAGGAGCATATGGCTGGGCATAGTAATCGCGCCAGATCCAACATTATATGTCACTTTGGAAGGAGTGCTCTTCACATCATCACCGTCAAAGTCAAAATGTAAAGACCTGTACTTGGTTAACCCATTCATCCTTGTGCCTTTTGATACAGTGTTGAATTGTCTTCTCGGTATCTTCATATTTGGCTTTGCAGTGGTCACAGCGATAATGGACATCATGTAAAAATATACTATTAATCAATTACACACATGTGAGTTAATTCATGCAGTTATAACATTTTTACACGTGTTTTTATACAAAAGGACTACCGGAAAGAATCATGGGCCCTGTTTAAAACGCCGGAAAAAATCCTGTACACCCAGGTAAAAATCATGGGCTTTTGATAAAAATGGAAAACAGGCACTGCACTACGGAAGAGGATTAGGGGCAAGCAACTACATTTTTTTTTTCGATTTGTCGACTTACGTATCTCGATAAAGTGACTTACTATCTCGATAAATCGTGATTTTATCTCAATAAATCGACTTATTTATCTCGATAAATCGCCTTATTTATCTCGATAAATCGAGTTAATTATCTCGATAAATTGAGTTAAATATCTCGATAAATCGACTTAATATCTCGTTAAATCGAGATACTTTCTCGATAAATCGATTTATTATCTCGATAAATCGAGATATTGATCTCGATAAATCGAATTAATTATCTCGATGAATCGACTTATTATCTCGATAATCGAGTTAGTTATCTCGATAAATCGACTTATGTCTTAAGCATTTAAAATTCAAGTATACTGGAAATATGCTTAGAGTCAGTCACATTATTTATATTGAAAACTATATTGAGTAGGCTTATATGATCGACCATTATGACGCTAAATATCGAATAATACAGAACAAACTACCGAAATAAAAACTATACTGAAGTTATTATATCATATCTCTTCAAACAATGCAACATGTTCATGAATGAAATTGGTATAATTGTTTTTTTTAAAATTATTTAGCTATTAAACATGGGATGATGCATATTCGTAACGTTATCTGGAACGGCTTCTTCAATTGGATAGCTTGGTATTATTTCAGTGATTAGTGTAATGACTGTTAAACTCCATATAATTTCCAATATGAGTAATCAGTATATATTCTTTATCCTTTCGTTTCCAAGGTAACCAATGAAATGGTACATGTATATGGCTTGCCTATATTAAGGTCGATGTATATTCATTTTACTTGTACTTTAAATGTCTGAGCCATAAGTCGATTTATAGAGATACGTAAGTCGATTTATCGAGTTACGTAAGTCGATATATCGAGTTACGTAAGTCGACAAATAGAAAAAAAAACTTTTAGTTTGGTGGCCCTAATCCTCTTCCGTACTGCACAGTGTATCTACATCAGGATACATTTTTCAATGTTCAAAGGTAAATGTTGTTTCAATGCATCTATCAAATGGACATATTGAAAGAGAAATACGTATTTACCATGCCTATAAACCAGCGTGCTGTGTACCACCGGAAAGAATCGCGGGCATCCCGGGGAAAATCAAGGGCAATTTCCGGTAAAAATCTCCTCACCCATGTGCAAGCTCCGCCCCAGTGACCCTTCGTTAATGTAAAAGAAAAGTGATTTGTACGTACGAATCGCTTACCCGTACGTACGAATTGGTATTTCGTAGTACAAATTAGTAATTCGTAATTACGAAATAGTAATTCGTACGTACGAAATAATTATCTGTACGTACGAAATAGTGGTTTGTACATACAAATTATTTTATCGTACGTACGAAATAAAATAACACTTCGCCATGTCCTGAATACGCTGCCGCTGCCGTGCGCTGCCGTAGGATCATGACTTCGGCTTTGATACTTTAGTCCTTGGGCCAAACGTGGATTTGGGACGGATTTATACCATTTTTAGGGACCAAGGGGGACCTATATTTTCTGAAAGCCCTGAGTCTGTATTTCATGAAAATAATGGGGGGCCATTTTTAAAATGATGCTTTGGGTGATTTTTTGGTTGCCATAGCAACAGTGTGGGTGGTAATATTTAAAATATACACAGATTGCAAATAACCATCCCTCAGAGCCTATTTTGTATATATTATGAAATTTTACATCCATTCTGATAGAATTGAAGATGTTCTATCCGATAAGATAGTTTTCATGACATGCCAATACATAGTTGTCATGGTAACCTGCCTGGCAACGAAAAAAATGCATATATTATCGAAGTTTCACACAACTTATTGAAATGTTTTTATTCTAAAATGTAAAAAATTATAAAGAATATTTATTTTATTGAATTGTCCATGTACCCTGACATCATGATAATAAAATAAAACACCAGGATAACATATTACATGCATCGGTATCTATGGTTACATATTGAGCTTTCATATAGTATAACGGTGTGAAATCGTTCAATTTGATAATGGTGGGGCAGACATATATAAACATCTGAAAGGATTGTGGATTTGGTGGTAAAAGCATCAAAATTGACACAGATGATGCTAATAACACATGGTTTCATTTTAGATATGGGGCCAAGCTGGATTTTGCATTATTCCGGAATTATGACGAAAAATTCAAGATGGCCGTCCACTTGCCGCTGAATCAAGATATTGCAATATATCAGTTAATATTTGCATGAAGATAATAAATGATATGTCTATTCCTATGTTTTCAGGCATGCAGAAGTCGATTATGGGGTCTATATTGCAATAAATGCAAAATATGTCGTTTTTTGTTGGGAATGAGTGGAAAAATCCAAGATGGGGATCACAATTCGCAGTTAATCTAGGATGTTGCAATATCTCGGTCAATATTTGCACTAGGATGAAAAATGGTAGGTCCCGTCGTATGTTTTCAGACATGCAGAACTCGACTGTGGCGTCTGTTTTACAATACATGCGGAAGTTGTCATTCTTTGTTGGAAATGAGAGAAATATTCCAAAATGGCCGCCACAATTTGCAGTTGATTCACGTTATTCCCATATCTGGCCCAATATTTGCACTAAGGTGATGAATAACAGGTCTATTCCTATGTTTTCAAGCATACAGAAGCCGACCGTGGTGTTGTTTTTGCAAAAACTGCAAAATCTGCCTTTTTTCGCTTGAAAATTGAGAGTAAAAATCTAAGATGGCCATCACAATTCGCAGTTGAATCATGATGACGCAATATCCCGTCAATATTTGCACTACGGCAATAAATATCAGGTCTATTCGTATGTTTTCAGGCATGCAGAAGTCGATTGTAATGTTTTCAGGCATGCAGAAGTCGATTGTGGGGTATGTTTCGCAATAAATACAAATAAATGGAAACATCCAAGATGGCCACCACCGAATAATGTCATATCCAAACAATGAAGCATCCTGAACATAACGTATGAGTATCATGTATGAGCTTATGTTCCCAGCATTATAAGCATATGGGCCTTAAAGGCATTTAGTCTGAAGCACGAGAAGACAAAATGTCGACTGACACTCTGCCATAAACATTAGAGCAAGGTCGAAGTTCATCCCTGAATCGTGTACCAGCAAGACATTTAACCTAGGCACGTGTCCCACAATACTATCTATTTAGCTGTACAGTGCTCTGTTTCCGAGATATCAATTGAAACACGAAACTCTCAGCAAAAAGAATAGTTGACAGACAAAATTCATTACTAATACGTTTGTTGATGTCCAAAGCTCTGATATAATGTCCGTTCCACTGAACGTTTCCGAGATCGAAGAAAACAAACAAGGGCGACTCAGCAAAAATAACAAAATCCGAGATATTAACAATAACACAAAATGTCAACTCGGCCGAGAAAATTGGGTGAATGACAAAAATCATCCCTAATATCCCTACGACATATTCGTCTGGGCGAAGTCCATTTAGATCTACATATGATATGAAAAAGTAAAATCAGGGTCGAAGCTCACCCAACATACCCTAATGAAATGCTTGTCCAGGGCGACAAGTCCAGAAATAATGCCACTTTTGCTCTACAATGCACCATTTCCGAGATATGTGTATGGACAAAAATAAAATGCTGACTTGGCATAGAAAATGAAGGACAAGGTCAAAATTCACCCAACGACCCCCGAAATAATGTTTGTCTAGGTCGACACATCTGTTTTATAATGCTCGTTTCGCTTTACGGTGCTTTATTTCCGAGATATCAACAGAAATGCTGACTCGGCAAATAAAAATTAGCCCAAGGGCTAAGATAGTTTACCGGACAGTTTTGATTGAAGCACGACAGGTGAGATATGACGTTCAGATTAACCAATCGAGATAATCTTCGTGAACTTCAATGTCACCATCAAGTCTGCAGCATATAACCTTATATATGTTCAAAATACAAATACAAGGTCTATCTACAAGTCTTGTCTTTGGACAAAATTTACAAAATTTACAAATTTCTTGTCGGACGTGACACTGAGATGTAGCACCCAAGGTCATCTGAGGTCAAGTTCAAGGTCACCAAAAGATGTGGTATATACGACTCCCAATTCTGCAGCTCTACCTACAAGCATTTTTTTGCTGTAGAGGTCAAATTACACTTTTCAGGTCTCTGTGACCCAAAATTTAGCCTTCAAGGTCGTCTGAGGTCAACCTCAAAGTCAACAAAATATGCACATATATGACCACCTATATGCTCAAAATACAAACCCTATGTAAGCGTTTTTGCCTTATATCATGTATATGGCAATTTGTGCATATCAAATACTTTTGGACCATCCGAGCCCACATATATCGGGTCTTTCAAGCAATTCAAGGCAATCCATCCTCATACACAATGTCAAGGACCCCATTTAGCGTGTTTTGAAACAAAAATATCAAAATGATCAGACAGGTTTTGAGAAAACAGCCACAAACTTAATTTTGGGCCATTTGAGCCTAGATTTTGGGCCTTTCAATTGATTCAAGACACTCCGCTTTATACACAATGTCAGGGACCCCAATTAGCATGTTTTACAACAAAAATCTCAAAACTGATGAAATAAGTTAGCCTGTAAATATTTTTCGGGGTGTTTTTTTTTTTTTTTTTTTTTCTTGTCATTTTTTTTCACGGGCCATAGGGAAGACAGCTGTAAGCTACTTTGGTCCGTCAATTTCAATATATATATATATATATATGTATATGTATGTTACTCACTAATTTGAAATGCTATAGAAATTGAGAAATAAAAATCTAATCTATCTCTAATTTTCGAGAAAACGACCAAAAATTGAATTTGGGGCCTTTTTCAGCCTTTTGAGCCTAGATTTCGAGCCTTCCGAGCATTCAAGGCACTCCATCTTTATACACATTGTCAAAAATCCAATTACTATGTTTTGAAATAAAATATCTAAAGTGATCAGACAGTTTTCGAGGAAAAACAAAGACCAAATTTGACTGTTTCGACCTTTTAGGGTCATCCAAGGTCAAATTCAAGCTCGCCACACAAGTCGCCATATATGACTTACCATTTGAAAGTGCCAATTTCTAAGGTCTATCTTCAGGCGTTCTAGGAGTACAGTTCTGGCAGCTCCCATTATGAAGGAAAAAAGTGCCGAAAATGTTCTAAGTCCAGAATTTTTTTCAAAGGGTGAAAAACATTGAAATGACCCAAAATGGACAGTAATGCGATTTGGGGCAAAAATTTTTTTTGCTAAACCGTTAAAATGGCCGCCACACAGAGACCGGCGATTCAAGCACATCATAAAGGTACATAGGGGCAATCTTTTAAAACAAAACTCTCAAAACCGATCAGACAGCTTTTGAAAAAATGGCCGCCAAAGTTCAAAATTTTTATTTGAAAAATGGCCGCCATTTTGGAAAAAAAATTACGAAAATGAAAAAATAATAACTCATTCTTGAAATATTCTTAGGCATTTTTGTGCAAAAAATTCAGAAAAATCCGCCTGTAAACTTTGAAGATAAAAATGTGGACGGACGACGGACGCAACATAATGACAATAGATTATCGGACCATAGGTCTGGTAACCTAAAAATTAGGTCAAGCTTCGCCCAACATACCACAAAGTGAGCGTGTAGGATTTCGATTCCAAAAATATAGTCTATTTCAATCTCAGAAGCCTCAGGGATGTCTCAGCGTAATTTTCTTCCTAGCCCTGGGTCGTTTGACGGATTGGCCCCAAATCAAGAGGCTTCTTTCCTGGTGGTATATGGACCTCCATGAAAGTCTCACAGCCATTGCTGCAACATTTTTGTAGGTATATTTGTATGTCTGGAAATAAAATGATCGAGCTCATCCTCACGGACTTCAAGAACCCCGTATCTGGCTCAAAAACGATATACGCTTTTCCACGTAACATTATCAGGATGATCCAAGAGTAGCTGGATGTATTTGTTACCCTAATGTGTGGGACAGTACTTGGAAACCAGTGTGATCAATCTTGCTCATTCATTCTAAGTATTCATTTTAATATTTGTCTTAACTATAATGCACAATCAATAAAAACCAAAGTAGCATTACTAAATGAGTTTGTGTCACAGGAACTTTTAATGTGGTTGGCATATCAAAAATATGGCTTGGTACTCATGAGGATGACATTCTGACCCATGAATTATTACCAGAGAACTACAACATCAATCATGCACCATGTCAAGGGCTTTGGCGTCACCATGGATTGGCCTTGGTACACAAATCCAGTATGGATATTACAGTCATAACATCCAGCCAAAACAAAATAACTTTCAATTTCTGGACTTTTTAGCTTGCTAAAAAAATCGCCGAAAGACGACTAGTTGCTCACATTCATCAGAATCAGCCGGCAGATCGAATGCAAAGCGCGTACCCAAGTCTGTTTATCTGTACAACTGGACCGCGTTAGATGGTTGACTTCCATATTATGCTGAACAAACTAAACTTCAACATCAGGTGTGTTTGCCCTGTCTTGAATCTTGCTTTGCCGCTCACGCGTACCGTATTGGTCCTAATAGTAGCACGGCGAGCCAAAGCAAGACCTCATGCAGCAGCGCGCGCAAATATGAGGTCAAACTTGAGGTCAAATTCAAGAAAATCACTGAATAATATACCTATAGCCTCTAATTCCCTTTATTATGATTCAAATAACATGAATGTATGGATTGGAACACACCAAGATCTTATTAAAAAGATATGAAGTGAATTATTTGGTTACAAAAATCAAACATTTTTGGGCAGAAGAGGGGATCCGCGTGCCACTATTAGGACCAATACGGTACATCATCGGAAGAAAACTACGAGCTATAACGGTTGGTGTACACCGCGGATCTGTCTCTGTTCCCAATCATCTAGTACATGTACAAGAGTGATTCATTAGTACATGTATGTACAAGAGTGATTCATTATTACATGTATGTACAAGAGTGATTCCAGACCAGAACGCACTGACGTGGTCTTGGATGCCTCTTGGATGTTGAAGTAGGTTACACACATGTGAGTGCCATGGACAGTGCTTGTACCTTGGGTTAGTCAAAGACAAACACCTGACCATGGAGATACATATTACGTTAGTCTTAAGAGCTTGCTACAAGCATCTTCATAACTCCATGTTCTTTCGAAAAATCACGTGCAGAGAGAAATATGCAAAAAATCCGATGTACAGGATCAACAATTTCAGTTGTACGCGCAACAGGCGATACAGAACAACAGTGTCGTTTTGATCATGAACTAAGCATAAAGTGCCATATAATCACGGAACTGAAGGCACTAGATTGGACACCTATTGAACACCAATCTTTTCAGAGAAAAGATTAGTTTGTCCCGATCACCATGCAAACTATAGTCATTGAGTGGAAAGGCCATTATTTCAGAGCTCTTGGACGGTAATAGACGTCTTCTAAGGGTAGGCCTATCAGTAAAGAATTTTGGCATGCCTGAAGACATACAAATAGACCTGATGCAAATATTGGTTGGGATATTGTAACATCTTGATTCAACTGTCAATGGTAGTGGGTATCTTGGATTTTTACTCTCATTTCCAACGAAATTTTGCATTTATTGTAAAACAGACCCCATACTCAACTTCTGCATGCCTGAAAACAGTAGAATAGACCTGCTGTTCATCATCTTAGTAATATTGACCTGATATGGCAATAACGTGAATCAACTGCAAATTGTGGCAGCCATCTTGGTGTTTTCTCTCTCATTTCCAACGAAGAATGACAATGTCCAAGATGCTAGAATGGATGTAAAAACTGCCTCTGTGGCCGAGTGGATGAGGCCGGTGGCTCTTGAACAACAAAACTCGGAGGTGGTTGGTGACGCAGATGTTCTGCATTCATTGTGGAACAGACGCCACAGCCGACTTCTGCATGTCTGAAAACATACGGATAGACTATTCATCACCTCTGTGCTCGGATTTGGCAATTACGGGAATCAACTGCAAGTTGTGGCGTTCATCTTGGATTTTTTTTCTCTTTTCCGACAAAGAATGACAAGTTCTGCATTTAGTGTGAAACAGACCACACCGTCAACTTTAGCATGTCTGAAAACATACGAATAGACCTGCAATTCATTTTCTTAGTTCAAATTTTGACCGGGATATCGCAACATCGTAATTTAACTGCGAATTGTGGTCACCATCTTGGATTTTTCCACTCATTTTCAACGAAAAATTAAGAATTTTGCATTTAGTGTGAAACAGACCCCATAATCGACTTCTGCGTGCCTGAAAACATAGGAATAGACCTATTATTTATCATCTCAATGCAAATATTAGCTGAGATATTGCAAAATTTTGATTCACCAGCAAGCGTGGCGGCCATCTTGAATTTTCCATCATAATTCCAGAATAATGAAACATCCAGCTTAGCGTTATATCTAAAATGAAAACATGTGTCATTGACATCATCTGTGTCAAGTTTGATGCTTTTGCCACCGAATCCACAATCCTTTCAGATGTCTATATATGTCTTCCCCGCCATTATCAAACTGAACGATTTTCACACTGTTATACTATATGAAAGCTATATGAAAGTATTTATGTAACCATAGATACCGATGCATGTAACAAGCTATCCTGGTGTTTTATTTTATTATCATGAGGTTAGGGTTCATCGGCAATTCAATAAAACAAATATTTTTCATAATTTTTTACTTTTCAGAATAGAAATATTTCAGTAAGTAAGTTACCATGACAACTATGTATTGGCATGTCATTAAAACTATCTTATCGGATGGAGCATCTTCAATTCTATCAGAATGTATGTAAAATGTCATAATATATACAAAATAGGCTCTGATGGATGGTTATATGCAATCTGTGTATATTTTAAATATTCCCACCCACACTGTTGCTATGGCAACCAAAAAATCACCCAAAACATCATTTTAAAAATGGCCCCCCATTATTTTCATGAACTACAGACTCAGGGCTTTAAGAAAATATAGGTCCCCCTTGGTCCCTAAAAATGGTATGAAAAGTTGATTTGGCCCATGGACTACTTGTTCATACTGCTAGAATAGACTGGAACCAGGCAAATCGAGAATTTGGGAAATGTTGCACCCGTTATGATAACAAGTAAACGTCAGGGATCCAGAGTAGCAAAAGTGGTCGCCGCATGAAACAAATGCGTTGGCCAAAATTCTTGCTGTGAGATCGTCAGTCAAATAAACTGATAAAATTGAATGATGTTTGTGCTAGAATATCAGTTCGTGCGCAGAGCGGCAGGTGGAAAAAGGTGCACTGTGCTAAGCGGCACCGGAAGTTAAAGTAACTTTGTATTTGATATAGGCCGCCGCTGATGCGGCGACCAATGATTTGTTTACCTCAGAAATATCATCAGGAAGCGTAAAAAGCGGTCACTTTTTAGCAGCAATTTGACAAAAATTTTGATAATGTGGATTCCATTGATATCACAGTCAGTTGAAAACCAGCAAAAGGGTTCAAAATAACACAGTCTCTTGTATTGATTTTCTACATGGTACGGGTGACAGGGTGCGCAATGCTACGCGGTCCCAAATACTAGTACATGTATGTTCCATGGCGGATTTTTCATATTCGATGGAGTTCGACGAAATATTTCACCCAAAAATGTTGCTTTGCAAGCCGAGTACAGTACATACGTACTAGTACAGTAAAACTTTTAGTAAACGCAGGGCCTTTAATAAACGCACGAAGTTGGAGTGCAGTGAAATAAATAAACACAGGCCTCTAATAGACACAGGATCTGGAAGGCAAGTGAAATCAACGAACGTCCCTGCGTTTATTAGAGGCGTTACGGTAGATGAGTGTTTAAGTGTACAAGCATATTACACTTAAGTTGAAGAGACAACATACGTTTTATTTGGGGGGGGGGGGGGGGATGGGAGTAATATTGGTTTGGAACTGATATACTAGTAGGTCTGGAAAAAATCGAGAAATTGTTCAATTTTAAGTTTTGAAAGTTCTCGATTTTGTTATCCACAATAGAGTGGGAAACCCGTGGCTATATTTGCAGTGGGTGGCTATAGGTCATGATTATGTAAGTTCAAACTCCAATATTATTTGCCGCTGCCCCACACTGGAATCAAGCTATACACTCTGAAGAGGCGACATACAAGTATGTTATAATGAAATACCCACATCATCGCCTATCGAAAACATTTTTACGTTACCTTACCTTTGGTCCGAAAACCTTTTGGCATGGTGTTGCATCCGTCATCGTCGTTCGTTGTCGTCGTCCGTCTACATTTTTATCTTCAATGTTTACGGTCGAATCGTTTCTGAAATTTTGTACAAAAATGCATAACATATATCAAGAGGGAGATCTTTTAGCTCCCTTCCCAGCCCCATTTTTTTCTCCTTTGAAAAACTGTTTGGACTTTTTGCACGTTTTCCTTCAAAATCTGTCACAACTGTAGTCATTGAATGTTTGAAGATACAGATAGCTTAGATATTGGCACTTTCAAATGGGAAGTCTTATGTGATGATTTGTGTAGTGACCTTGGATTGGACCTTCTATGACCTTGAAACGTCAAAACAGCCATTTTTTGTCGAAAAACGCCCAATTTTGGCAATTGGCGGCCATTTTTCTTAAAAAAAAAAACTGCCTGATCAGTCTTGAGATTATTTATTGTAGCATTGTGACGTGGTGTGCTCGAGTAGTGACACCACGGTTATGATGCTGCAGTATGGGCGGATTTATAAGACAATCGGTGACACTCCAGTAATGGGGTATACCTCTTTATCGTGGGGTCGCCGAACTTTACATTATTTTCAATGATTCCCCTGATGTACTTTTGTGATGTGTATAAGTTTCGTTGTCTTTCAATCGCTGGTCTCTGCGTGGCGGCTATTTTGATTTTTCTATGGGTCGGCGAATAAAATAATTTTTTTGTCCCAAGTCAAGTCATTATTCATTTTGAGCCTTGACCAGCAAAAAAAGATTCTCCTCTGAAAAAAAAATTACACTTGGACAATTTTCGGCACTTTTTCCCTCCATAATGGGACTGCCTCAACTGTACTCCTACATGTAGAATGCTTGAAGATAGGGCTTAGACATATTGGCATTTTCAAATGGGAAATCATGTATGATCATTTGTGTAGGCCTATGACCTTGGATTTGACCTTCGATGACATTGAAAGATCAAAATGGCCCATTTTTGTCAAACATTTCGATCAAATTTTCCGAGAGGCCTCTTGTTTTATTTTCGCACTTTTTTCAAAGATTATATTTTCATTTATTTTCCTTTTAGCCTATTTTTTTCATCATAATATATGGGAATGAATTGGAAGCATACGGGGAGTGTGGTATCTAATGAGGCTCTAGACGAATACAAGATTTGGAATACTTGGGGGGGGGGGGGGGGTAGACGACATTGTGTAGATTCAAGCTTTTGCTGTTGTGTTGATAATGATGGGCTCTAGTTGTAATGTCATGTCCAGTAGTTACCTATATTTTATTGGGGTAAAAATTGGTCCTCAGTTTGCTAGAGGCCTCTCTGGTAGGCCTAAACCGAAAGAATGAAATAAAAGAGCCTGGTCCTTACAAATTGCTCAAAGTCACAGAAAAATCACCAAATATCAGTTGAAATAGTATCCAATACTATGGTGGCTGTTAAGTACAGAAGCATGGAGCTGCCATGTGATTTTTTGTCTTCATTCGAAACTACAGATTAGTAATTTCCAAGTACAGATTAATTATTCGCCAGTACAGATTAATAACTGGTATATACGAATTAGTAACGCTTACATACGAATTACTAACTCGTATATAGGAATTGACAAATCATATATGCAAATTAATAAACCTCGCGTAGGCTAACAGTCATGGAGGATCCAGCCCAGGTATTAATTATTGTATACGAGTTACTGATTCGCATATACGACTTGCTAATCTGTACATGTAGATACAAGTTAATAATTCGTATGTATGTACGAGTTATCAGTATGTGCGAGTTGTAAATCCGTATTTTCGAATTAAGAAGTAAAATCACTTGGCAGCTCCACACTTATAAACGAATAAAAAAAACATACTTATTCAGGAAATCTGACTGATATATGATTAACATTCTTTACGTGGAAATATAATTTTTGATGTGGAAATAACAATTCTCAGGTGGGAATAAGTTTTCTTATTCGGCAATAACCTTTTTTCATGAGTAGATAACATTATTCACATGGAAATAACATTATTTATGCAGAATGAACGTTATTTAAGCGGAAATAACATTATTCACTCCTGTCGTACATGTGATATACTAACCGAATACAACCTAAACGTGTTTTTATTTCTCCCTTGGTCGTTACGGTGATTGATGTTATGCTTGCGTAAAAAACGTTATTTCCGCATGATAATGTTATTTCTGTGTAAATAATGTTTTTTTTCGAATAATTAATATTATTTCTGCACAAATTACATCAATCATGAACAAGTCAGGATCACTTCGAAAAATAGATAAGTTTCTTTACAAGGTCACTTATCAGCCACCGAACTGAAGACCTAAAGTGATCAATTGAAGCTTGCAAGCTATCTAAAATATTGAATAACATTGTAAATGACATTGGTCCCATATTGTGTCACATTTCTGAGCCCCACTGGGGTATACCAACAATGCATCACCACTTCCGCCCAACTTGAGCAGGTGTACATGTATGTGTGTGTTTGGGGTTGTATTTAAGGGGGGTGTGATTGCTCAGTTGTCTCAGGAATTTTCACACTCACGCATCCCCATCTGATATTTATTAATATCTATTAATATTCGATGAACACATCACTGTTCCGTTTACATAGAATAAGCTCACCTTGGAGATGATATTAAAAAGTACCCACAATAACGACAATTAGATTGAGTTGCCAATCATGACTTATATTTTATATGTATGGGAAAATTGATTCATGGTTGATCTACTTCATGATTTCAATGTTTTGTTTTGTCTAGAAAATTTGGAAACCAGACCAACAACGCATTATTACATATAAATGATCTTATGTTAGAGTTGGAATGATAGTTGCTAACAGGTGATCAAAGTGTGACCTCAGATTTGAACGCAACTGGATATATTCTCCACACGTATCATCACATGAGTTTTAGCCACATGTATGTTCATTCCATCAACATGATTGATCATTGGCTTGAATGCCAGTATATAGAAGAGAAGTGTCAATTCTGAATGTTAATTATGAACTGTGAAGTTTGAACATTTTAAAAAATATCAACAATGATTTGCTCAAGGTCATTTGAAAACAAACAAGAAAACAACAATTTCTAATACTCGATAAAATATGAAATATATTGAGGAGGAATTGCTTCAAATGTGTCTTTTTCCTTCACCAAAACATGCCTCCGACAGGCGCCCTCATCCCTGAGACCGTTTGGACTCCGCTCGCTTAATTTCCCTCGCTCAATTCACATTTTGTGCAACTGTCAGTTCTGGCCCTGAAATATGGACTCCAGCGTTCTCGAACCCAAGCGGTTTGTGATCATCGGCGCACCAAACGATCGGGGAAGGGAATAGAGCGCTTACCCTACAATGATACTGCTGGGCATCTAATGATGGAGG
This sequence comes from Terebella lapidaria, assembly GCA_949152475.1. Taxonomy (NCBI): domain Eukaryota; kingdom Metazoa; phylum Annelida; class Polychaeta; order Terebellida; family Terebellidae; genus Terebella; species Terebella lapidaria. The sequence continues at coordinate 23,114,099 of OX424565.1, forward strand.
GGAGAGGGAGAGGGGGCTTACCCTACAACGAATAGTGCTGGGCACCACCCTGCAGCTGTACATAATGCAAATGAGATGTATACATCGTATTGATCAGCGGATCCAACCCACATCCATGCAATGATGGAGCGCTGTCAAGGGCAGTCTCGAAGCCATCTCCCTCGCCGATTGCTGCAGTTCAGCCGTGCACAGCCTTGGTGCACAGTCGTTAATGTATTGTTTGCACTGGCAGTGTGGTGGCGCCAGCGGTACATAAACACTGAGGGAATGTCGGTGTTGCTCGACGGATTTTCAAAACATATGGAGAAAAACCACATAACGAATCAATATTATTTACATAGCTGTTGACCATATACAGCACTTGAAGGTAGGCGTGTATTACTATGCTAATTCAGGCCGATTTAATTTCATTCTCTGTGTTCAGTTTGCAGGTTGGTTTTCCCTCTGATATACAAAAAAAAATATTTTGTGAGGTCTTCTGTTTGTTTTTCAAGTGGAAAAGTAGTAGCCATATCAGAAAATAATGATTCCCAACAATGATTTTCAATAATCATCCAATTCAGATATTATAATTAAAGTTGTTCAATTATTTTATTCAATTTGAGGGCTGCAGTAGCCTTTCAATGGATATACACTGCGAAATCTCTTAGTGTGGTTACATGTTGATTTTTTATGCGTGCTTTCTTATATCTAAACAATTATATGTTACTGCCACTTGAGTTCATATGTTCACATTCCGTGTTTGAACAGACTTTCATGAATTTGACTATATGTGTTCATAGGGATGGAAGAACTGGACAAAGATCTGCATGTTGGATGCTAACGTCATACATATTTCAGTCCATTTCCAGCAAAATAAAAGTCGGGTGATGTTTTGTGTCTGAATTTATTCTCATCGGTAGCCCTATAGTAATTACATTTAATGCTCTTTGTTTGTCCAGCAGTGACACAATGACACAATATCCCTTGTTCGACAGTGTGCTTACAAAATACCCATTTGTAGAATACGTCCCCGTTCCACCTTCCTCTACAATCCCCAGACTATCCATGCCCCTCCCCTTATGCAGAACAATAGCTTATGTAATGAACCAATTAACGCAACATATTGCACCAAGAAACACCTACTTATGCACACCGGAGTGTATGTGAATATACTTATTGACATCTCTAATTCATTCTAATTAGTTGTCGCATCAGCGGCGGCCTTAAGGCTACAGCATATTAATTATATTGGCCATTCAACTCAATGTTAAATGATCTTACTTTGACGGTCCATAACACCTTCCTAAATAAAATCCCAGCCTAGCCACTATGCTATTTTTGTCAATTGACGTATTGAACATCGCGTGATAAGCATGAATATATTTGACGACACATGGTTTTTTTTTGCTATTCTGCCTTGAATGGACCCGGGGTGAAAATACCCGATAATGTGGGTGCTGATGGCCATTCAAAACCCCTTTGCTTCCTTATCTGCTGAGAAAAACGATAACAAGATACTGACTTAAAAACCGGGTTATTATTTCCCAGCAGTGTGTTCTTTCAAAAGAATATACACTCGTCCATAAATCTGGCATAAAAAATATATGAGGTGATGTTACACAATAGTTTCCCTTTAATTTGCCTAAGTTGAACGTTCGCTGATTGGCTGAGCGAGTTACCGTACTATGCCCTTAAGGGCAGTGTACAGTAATTCGCTCAGCCAATCAGCGAGCGTTCAACGTTCGCTGATTGGCTGAGCGAGTTACCGTACTATGCCCTTAAGGGCAGTGTACAGTAATTCGCTCAGCCAATCAGCGAGCGTTCACCTCACTTAGGCAATTTAAAGGGAAACTGTTGTTAAACATCGCCTCATATATTTTTTAGGCCAGACTTCTGGACGAGTGTATATTCACCTGAAAGAACGCAGTGCTGGGATATAATGACCCGGTTTTCAAGGCAGTATCTTGCTGGCGTTCTTCTCAGGAGCTGGGGAATCAAAGGGGTTTTGCATGGGCATCAGTACCCATAATTTTGGGTATTTTCACCCCGGGTCCATTCAAGGCAGAATAGCGAAAAATCCCATGTGTCGTCAAATATATTCATGCTTACAACGCGATGCCCAATACATTGAGGGATAAAACTAGCATAGTGGTTAGGCTGGGATTTTTTTCAGGAAGGTGTTATGGACCGTCAAAGTAAGATCATTTAACATTGAGTTGAATGGCCAATATAATTAATATACAGTAGCCTTAACTGATTACACAATTTTCACTCTGCGTGGCCTGGGAGCGCAAAAAATGTCATAATTTGTTTGATTAGGTAACACTTGAAGGTTCCCGACCTAATTCAATGTTCATTTGCCGTGTTTTGTGTGGTTAAGGAGAAAATTGTGGAATACACATAAATCACATGGTCAGTTGGCATACAAAAATGTTCTAACTATCCTCAGCGGCTAAATTATGACTTGAATTACAATTTGTTTGCACAATATTGATGATACTGATGCATTTCAATAGCTCAGCCTTCTACAGGTGTCAGGGACTAGGAAATTTTGACCACCGGACCAGATCACAAGAATTGAGGTCGGCCCTATGCCGAGCTCACGCTTATCATAAGCAGCCCTCTGACCCTGACATCATTCTAGAGACACAAGGTTGCATGCAAATAATAACCCCTAGATATTCTTGACTTTCTAAATAAATTATTAGTGGTTTGTTACGTTTCACATGGGTTCTATAGATAATTTTCCGTTTTTAGTGTGATAAATTCACGGTTTTCTTTAATCTTACTTTACTAAATAATCCAAACTGCCATTGAATTATACCAACGATTGGGTCTTGATGCTAATTGCACTTATATTCTATACTTATCCTGAAATTTTCAAGGCTTTTGCATGAAAACTCAATGAGTTTTCAACAATTTCAATTCTAAGAATTTGGCAGACTGGCAAATCCCAGCACATGTCGCATATGTATTAAATGGACTGAAACAGAGAATTGAATCGGGATATCAGGTTTATATTTCGTTTCACAATTACATACATATAAGACTACCTACTGACAAAATATAATTCATATATCTCAGAAACGCCTATATATTAACTGATTACACAATTTTCACTCTGCGTGGCCTGGGAGCGCAAAAAATGTCATAATTTGTTTGATTAGGTAACAGTTGAAGGTTTCCGACCTAATTCAATGTTCATTTGCCGTGTTTTGTGTGGTTAAGGAGAAAATTGTGGAATACACATAAATCACATGGTCAGTCGGCATACAAAAATGTTCTAACTATCCTCAGCGGCTAAATTAAGACTTGAATTACAATTTGTTTGCACAATATTAATGATACTGATGCATTTCAATAGCTCAGCCTTCTACAGGTGTCAGGGACTAGGAAATTTTGACCACCGGACCAGATCACAAGAATTGAGGTCGGCCCTATGCCGAGCTCACGCTTATCATAAGCAGCCCTCTGATCCTGACATCATTCTAGCGACACAAGGTTGCATGCAAATAATAACCCCTAGATATTCTTGACTTTCTAAATAAATTATTAGTGGTTTGTTACGTTTCACATGGGTTCTATAGATAATTTTCCGTTTTTAGTGTGATAAATTCACGGTTTTCTTTAATCTTACTTTACTAAATAATCCAAACTGCCATTGAATTATACCAACGATTGGGTCTTGATGCTAATTGCACTTATATTCTATACTCATCCTGAAATTTTCAAGGCTTTTGCATGAAAACTCAATGAGTTTTCAACAATTTCAATTCTAAGAATTTGGCAGACTGGCAAATCCCAGCACATGTCGCATATGTATTAAATGGACTGAAACAGAGAATTGAATCGGGATATCAGGTTTATATTTCGTTTCACAATTACATACATATAAGACTACCTACTGACAAAATATAATTCATATATCTCAGAAACGCCTATATATTAAGGGCAGTGTACAGTAATTCGCTCAGCCAATCAGCGAGCGTTCACCTCACTTAGGCAATTTAAAGGGAAACTGTTGTTAAACATCGCCTCATATATTTTTTAGGCCAGACTTCTGGACGAGTGTATATTCACCTGAAAGAACGCAGTGCTGGGATATAATGACCCGGTTTTCAAGGCAGTATCTTGTTGGCGTTCTTCTCAGGAGCTGGGGAATCAAATGGGTTTTGCATGGGCATCAGTACCCATAATTTTGGGTATTTTCACCCCGGGTCCATTCAAGGCAGAATAGCGAAAAATCCCATGTGTCGTCAAATATATTCATGCTTACAACGCGATGCCCAATACATTGAGGGATAAAACTAGCATAGTGGTTAGGCTGGGATTTTTTTTCAGGAAGGTGTTATGGACCGTCAAAGTAAGATCATTTAACATTGAGTTGAATGGCCAATATAATTAATATACAGTAGCCTTAACTGATTACACAATTTTCACTCTGCGTGGCCTGGGAGCGCGAAAAATGTCATAATTTGTTTGATTAGGTAACAGTTGAAGGTTCCCGACCTAATTCAATGTTCATTTGCCGTGTTTTGTGTGGTTAAGGAGAAAATTGTGGAATACACATAAATCACATGGTCAGTCGGCATACAAAAATGTTCTAACTATCCTCAGCGGCTAAATTATGACTTGAATTACAATTTGTTTGCACAATATTGATGATACTGATGCATTTCAATAGCTCAGCCTTCTACAGGTGTCAGGGACTAGGAAATTTTGACCACCGGACCAGATCACAAGAATTGAGGTCGGCCCTATGCCGAGCTCACGCTTATCATAAGCAGCCCTCTGACCCTGACATCATTCTAGAGACACAAGGTTGCATGCAAATAATAACCCCTAGATATTCTTGACTTTCTAAATAAATTATTAGTGGTTTGTTACGTTTCACATGGGTTCTATAGATAATTTTCCGTTTTTAGTGTGATAAATTCACGGTTTTCTTTAATCTTACTTTACTAAATAATCCAAACTGCCATTGAATTATACCAACGATTGGGTCTTGATGCTAATTGCACTTATATTCTATACTCATCCTGAAATTTTCAAGGCTTTTGCATGAAAACTCAATGAGTTTTCAACAATTTCAATTCTAAGAATTTGGCAGACTGGCAAATCCCAGCACATGTCGCATATGTATTAAATGGACTGAAACAGAGAATTGAATCGGGATATCAGGTTTATATTTCGTTTCACAATTACATACATATAAGACTACCTACTGACAAAATATAATTCATATATCTCAGAAACGCCTATATATTAACTGATTACACAATTTTCACTCTGCGTGGCCTGGGAGCGCAAAAAATGTCATAATTTGTTTGATTAGGTAACAGTTGAAGGTTCCCGACCTAATTCAATGTTCACTTGCCGTGTTTTGTGTGGTTAAGGAGAAAATTGTGGAATACACATAAATCACATGGTCAGTTGGCATACAAAAATGTTCTAACTATCCTCAGCGGCTAAATTATGACTTGAATTACAATTTGTTTGCACAATATTGATGATACTGATGCATTTCAATAGCTCAGCCTTCTACAGGTGTCAGGGACTAGGAAATTTTGACCATCGGACCAGATCACAAGAATTGAGGTCGGCCCTATGCCGAGCTCACGCTTATCATAAGCAGCCCTCTGACCCTGACATCATTCTAGAGACACAAGGTTGCATGCAAATAATAACCCCTAGATATTCTTGACTTTCTAAATAAATTATTAGTGGTTTGTTACGTTTCACATGGGTTCTATAGATAATTTTCCGTTTTTAGTGTGATAAATTCACGGTTTTCTTTAATCTTACTTTACTAAATAATCCAAACTGCCATTGAATTATACCAACGATTGGGTCTTGATGCTAATTGCACTTATATTCTATACTCATCCTGAAATTTTCAAGGCTTTTGCATGAAAACTCAATGAGTTTTCAACAATTTCAATTCTAAGAATTTGGCAGACTGGCAAATCCCAGCACATGTCGCATATGTATTAAATGGACTGAAACAGAGAATTGAATCGGGATATCAGGTTTATATTTCGTTTCACAATTACATACATATAAGACTACCTACTGACAAAATATAATTCATATATCTCAGAAACGCCTATATATTAAGGGCAGTGTACAGTAATTCGCTCAGCCAATCAGCGAGCGTTCACCTCACTTAGGCAATTTAAAGGGAAACTGTTGTTAAACATCGCCTCATATATTTTTTAGGCCAGACTTCTGGACGAGTGTATATTCACGTGAAAGAACGCAGTGCTGGGATATAATGACCCGGTTTTCAAGGCAGTATCTTGTTGGCGTTCTTCTCAGGAGCTGGGGAATCAAAGGGGTTTTGCATGGGCATCAGTACCCATAATTTTGGGTATTTTCACCCCGGGTCCATTCAAGGCAGAATAGCGAAAAACCCCATGTGTCGTCAAATATATTCATGCTTACCACGCGATGCCCAATACATTGAGGGATAAAACTAGCATAGTGGTTACGCTGGGATTTTTTTTTAGGAAGGTGTTATGGACCGTCAAAGTAAGATCATTTAACATTGAGTTGAATGGCCAATATAATTAATATACAGTAGCCTTAACTGATTACACAATTTTCACTCTGCGTGGCCTGGGAGCGCAAAAAATGTCATAATTTGTTTGATTAGGTAACAGTTGAAGGTTCCCGACCTAATTCAATGTTCATTTGCCGTGTTTTGTGTGGTTAAGGAGAAAATTGTGGAATACACATAGATCACATGGTCAGTCGGCATACAAAAATGTTCTAACTATCCTCAGCGGCTAAATTATGACTTGAATTACAATTTGTTTGCACAATATTGATGATACTGATGCATTTCAATAGCTCAGCCTTCTACAGGTGTCAGGGACTAGGAAATTTTGACCATCGGACCAGATCACAAGAATTGAGGTCGGCCCTATGCCGAGCTCACGCTTATCATAAGCAGCCCTCTGACCCTGACATCATTCTAGAGACACAAGGTTGCATGCAAATAATAACCCCTAGATATTCTTGACTTTCTAAATAAATTATTAGTGGTTTGTTACGTTTCACATGGGTTCTATAGATAATTTTCCGTTTTTAGTGTGATAAATTCACGGTTTTCTTTAATCTTACTTTACTAAATAATCCAAACTGCCATTGAATTATACCAACGATTGGGTCTTGATGCTAATTGCACTTATATTCTATACTCATCCTGAAATTTTCAAGGCTTTTGCATGAAAACTCAATGAGTTTTCAACAATTTCAATTCTAAGAATTTGGCAGACTGGCAAATCCCAGCACATGTCGCATATGTATTAAATGGACTGAAACAGAGAATTGAATCGGGATATCAGGTTTATATTTCGTTTCACAATTACATACATATAAGACTACCTACTGACAAAATATAATTCATATATCTCAGAAACGCCTATATATTAAGGGCAGTGTACAGTAATTCGCTCAGCCAATCAGCGAGCGTTCACCTCACCTAGGCAATTTAAAGGGAAACTGTTGTTAAACATCGCCTCATATATTTTTTAGGCCAGACTTCTGGACGAGTGTATATTCACCTGAAAGAACGCAGTGCTGGGATATAATGACCCGGTTTTCAAGGCAGTATCTTGTTGGCGTTCTTCTCAGGAGCTGGGGAATCAAAGGGGTTTTGCATGGGCATCAGTACCCATAATTTTGGGTAATTTCACCCCGGGTCCATTCAAGGCAGAATAGCAAAAAATCCCATGTGTCGTCAAATATATTCATGCTTACCACGCGATGCCCAATACATTGAGGGATAAAACTAGCATAGTGGTTAGGCTGGGATTTTCTTTCAGGAAGGTGTTATGGACCGTCAAAGTAAGATCATTTAACATTGAGTTGAATGGCCAATATAATTAATATACAGTAGCCTTAACTGATTACACAATTTTCACTCTGCGTGGCCTGGGAGCGCAAAAAATGTCATAATTTGTTTGATTAGGTAACAGTTGAAGGTTCCCGACCTAATTCAATGTTCATTTGCCGTGTTTTGTGTGGTTAAGGAGAAAATTGTGGAATACACATAAATCACATGGTCAGTCGGCATACAAAAATGTTCTAACTATCCTCAGCGGCTAAATTATGACTTGAATTACAATTTGTTTGCACAATATTGATGATACTGATGCATTTCAATAGCTCAGCCTTCTACAGGTGTCAGGGACTAGGAAATTTTGACCACCGGACCAGATCACAAGAATTGAGGTCGGCCCTATGCCGAGCTCACGCTTATCATAAGCAGCCCTCTGACCCTGACATCATTCTAGAGACACAAGGTTGCATGCAAATAATAACCCCTAGATATTCTTGACTTTCTAAATAAATTATTAGTGGTTTGTTACGTTTCACATGGGTTCTATAGATAATTTTCCGTTTTTAGTGTGATAAATTCACGGTTTTCTTTAATCTTACTTTACTAAATAATCCAAACTGCCATTGAATTATACCAACGATTGGGTCTTGATGCTAATTGCACTTATATTCTATACTCATCCTGAAATTTTCAAGGCTTTTGCATGAAAACTCAATGAGTTTTCAACAATTTCAATTCTAAGAATTTGGCAGACTGGCAAATCCCAGCACATGTCGCATATGTATTAAATGGACTGAAACAGAGAATTGAATCGGGATATCAGGTTTATATTTCGTTTCACAATTACATACATATAAGACTACCTACTGACAAAATATAATTAATATATCTCAGAAACGCCTATATATTAACTGATTACACAATTTTCACTCTGCGTGGCCTGGGAGCCCAAAAAATGTCATAATTTGTTTGATTAGGTAACAGTTGAAGGTTCCCGACCTAATTCAATGTTCATCTGCTGTGTTTTGTGTGGTTAAGGAGAAAATTGTGGAATACACATAAATCACATGGTCAGTCGGCATACAAAAATGTTCTAACTATCCTCAGCGGCTAAATTATGACTTGAATTACAATTTGTTTGCACAATATTAATGATACTGATGCATTTCAATAGCTCAGCCTTCTACAGGTGTCAGGGACTAGGAAATTTTGACCACCGGACCAGATCACGAAAATTGAGGTCGGCCCTATGCCGAGCTCACGCTTATCATAAGCAGCCCTCTGACCCTGACATCATTCTAGAGACACAAGGTTGCATGCAAATAATAACCCCTAGATATTCTTGACTTTCTAAATAAATTATTGGTGGTTTGTTACGTTTCACATGGGTTCTATAGATAATTTTCCGTTTTTAGTGTGATAAATTCACGGTTTTCTTTAATCTTACTTTACTAAATAATCCAAACTGCCATTGAATTATACCAACGATTGGGTCTTGATGCTAATTGCACTTATATTCTATACTCATCCTGAAATTTTCAAGGCTTTTGCATGAAAACTCAATGAGTCAAAGTAAGATCATTTAACATTGAGTTGAATGGCCAATATAATTAATATACAGTAGCCTTAAACATACACATATTTACTTTAACTTCCGGTGTCGCTTAGCACAGTGCACATTTTTCCACCTGCCGCTCAGCGCACAAACTGATATTCTAACACAATTAAACTTCAGCCAATTTCAACTGTGTGACGATTGGTGGAATGGAAATGATTTTCCGAGAAATGAGTTTTCAAAGTTTGACCCCCCCCCCACCGATATCGAAAAACATTGCATGACCCCTCCCCCTCCCCCTCCTCCCCCCCCCCCCTCCCCTCCACCAATATCAAAAATGAAAGTGTGACCTCCCCCCCCCCCCACCAATCCCCATGTACATATACAAGGCCATGATACACAAATGATGACAACTAAAAGGAGCCAGTATCATAATATGTATGATACTTAAATGCTGTTTTAACACTTCATTCACATTTCTATTAAAACAATTGTGACGTTTGTCGCAAATTTGTTATACTACAACGTCGATGGATATTATGAATTTGTGGTCGTCGCGTGTCCACATATCCATTGCTTCAAGTGTGAATGCCATTACAGTTGATTCAATTATTATTTGTGGGCATATTATATCGGCATGGCATTGACAGCCTGTGACTGGATGATGAGGGCAAGAATCACCCCCCCCCCCAACCAAGACACCTATGTCTAGCATCATGTTCCCCAAAATAACGAAATCTTTTTTTTCACTTCAAACCCCACGTTTCCAAGCCCTCTTGAAACACTCGAGACCTGGGTTGGAAATCATTCAGTTCATTCATTGACTCTTGAAATTTGTTGGAGGAATGAAAAAATCCATGAGTGCTTGTCTTCGTTACGAACTAACTGGACCCCAGAGCGAAAATTATTACTCTTCCACATATCATTGATGAATCAGGCCATCCTGAACTGGTACGTTTCCGGCCTTGAATCAAATCTGTGTTGGCTCCATGATGGGTTCATAATGTTCCGTGATGATCCGCGATTGTCTATCAATGTCCCGGCCACCAGGAAAAGTCATGTACAATCGTCTCACTATAGCGTCATCCGGGACGATCCAGGACTATTTTGCAATCCTGGGTGGAAAGGTCCATGTTTTGTTCATGGCGGTCCAAGACATTCCTTAGCTCATCGATGATTATCCTCAATGGCCGGGGTTCCTGTGTTGGCAACGTGTTGAGTGGAAAATCGGTCTGTGGTTTTGACATGCTGGTTCGGGGTCATTGGATGTTATGACATGGTTTGTCAGCATGGTATGATCCGGGTTTCCATTGTTAGTCTGTGACAGAGCCCTGCATATCGATCATCCTAGCTGGCACCGTATTCAGCTGCAGTGCTGCTGTGTTCTACTAAAGGTCCATAGTTGTTCCTTGGTGACAATGTTTCAGTCTGGGGGTAATGAGCGGTTGTCGATTCACATGTATTACGACATCTCCTGATTTCGGGTGTTCCTGGATGGTCCTTTCTAGGATCAAATTTGACGGAGCTATAATTCCACTGACAATATGACAAAATGATGGATTCCACATGTTGTATACACCAAAGAACCATCAGTCCATGTTGAGTGGATTGTTTTCACCTTATTCACTATTTCAACATACCGATTTCCCCAAATTAACTAAAATTCAAACTCCGACCCCAAGTTCCATTGAAAATAAAATTATGACCCCCCCCCCCCCCCAAATAATGTAGAAAATGAAGATGTTAACCCCCCCCCCCCCCCTCCTCCCCCAGGTTTTACTCCCCCCCCCCCCCCCCCCAGAGTTTGGGTTTGCGAGAAGTTTAGCTTCAGAATTCATATGCATGCAACAGTGCTTGAAAAACACAAGTCATTCATTTCTCATTGATTCATCTTCGGGAAATCGGTGCAATGCACACTTAGATGCACAACTCTGTATACTACAGCGCCTTTTCGCCCATTTGACAGTTACCCCCGCCATTTCTGTAACCGCCATTTTTGTGCGTCCGCCCTGTGGAAGCTTATTTCATCTAGAGAACTTACATGTAGGAATTTTATTTTATTATTATTATTTTTTTTATTACTATTTTATTATTATTTTTTTAAAAAAATAATATAGTATCTTGATGCTCCGTTTTAACCGTATAAGGAAAGTGGAAACCGATCCGTAAACAATAGTAATCGCCTGGCGCGGTCGCAGGCATGGGCGCGGGCATGTGAGGTCGGCAGGCTTTGCGCGGGCATGTACATGAAAATCGGCAGGCAGACGTGGCGATATGTATACGTGTGCATGAAGAGGTAATAGAAACAAAACAGAATCAACATGAATCTCTAATAATTACTATATTTTAAGAGAGACCGGTGATAGTAAAAGTTCGATAGTTCCGGTAAAAAGAAATCCCTTTCTTCACATGAAAGGGTATTGAACACCGGATTGTATTTAGACAATCCGGACTTTTAGGTTATATCCTAATTTTTTGATATCATCACTGAGTTAGAAAATTTAAGAGAAAGAATATGGTAGATATGACAGCATAATAGATTGAATACGCGGATGCTGATGTAGGCGAATACTTGTGAGATGCGTCAGTACACATTATGATTTATATTTCAATAAGAAGCCACAAATTTTTGGTTTCCTTGCATTTATGTATACATTATGATGGGAACGTCATTGTTGCATCCATATGAGTGATACATGCGAATACACCTGGATCGCTCCCATATAAAATATAGTGGTCAATTCTTAGCTTACTGGCCCATACGGCCGTCCGTCTGTCCGGACAAAATCCGCAAGTTTGGGGGCGTGGAACTATGTTTTAAACCAAACGTTCGATTTAGGGGCCAGTTTCGTCAAATGTATTTTGAGCATATAACAAGTCATATATGTTGTTGAGTGCTCACATTCAATATGATGCCCATATTGATGGTCACGTACATGTTGAATGCGATTGAACGTGAACTTAGATGACTTTGTGTGTTCAAACTCCCAGGCCTCTATGAGGATGTGTAAATGAGTCATGGAGACAGGACATTTGATTTGAACTTGTGAAGGTAGAGCTCAGTTTTGTATTGTGAATACAAGGAAGTCGACTATAATCTGAACAAATAACCCACTGTATCCTACACACGTACATGCATCATGTATGCTGAGACTTAAACAATTTCAAACATTCTCTCCTCAGAGAACACTCGATGGAATATTTCCTATATATATGGTGATATATCTCACGAACCGGTTTTTTAGGTTACCGAACCTATGGTCCGATAACCTATTGTTCTGGCGTATCAACAATACTATCTTTAAAGTCTATAGGCGAATATTTATGAAAATTTGGAGAAAAATAGCTGAAAGTAATTCAAGAAGGAGGTATTTTCATGCTACCGGACCTCTGATCCGATAAACTATTGGAATGGCGTTGTGTCCGTTGTCCGTCGTTGCCGTTGTTGTCGTCGTCGTCCACATTTTTATCTTCAAAACTTTCTGAAAAATTGCACAAAATACCTAAAAAATATTTCAAGAAGGAGGTATTTCCGAGATTTTTTCATTTCGCATTTGTTTTCAAAATGGTGGCAATTTTCTACATATTATATCTTTGGTTTTTCTCTTTTGCAAAGGATGGCGTCTCAGATAAAATAGCAATGAAATCTTAATATGAACAATAAATCTGGGTATCTAGTCATGAACATCTGCTAAATGTAATCTATAGTTTGTGGCTTACTGGCATCTGCGTCAATGTAGACAATTCATTGGCCTTTGATCTGGGAACTGCTTTCAATGTGATCCAGACTCATCATCATGTTTCCAGGCCTATCTCAATACATTAGGTGTATGGGACCTACGTGGTTACCTTATGATGTAGAATCTGACAATAATAGTGATGGGTGTGAGAACTTTTTTTAGGGTTTCCCCATTCTTCCCTTTTTCTTCTTCCGGTCGAGAAACTCTCTGACCGCGCTGATCATGTTCATATGAATGGAGATTGCCACCTTACTTTTTAAACTACTCTTGTTTAATAATGCAAAAGTATTATACTGCTTAATCTGGGGAAGCTTATGTTTTACTATCACGCCAAAACAATTACAGTTAGCTTTCGTGTTACACTCATTGTAATGTCCTGGCTTGAAAACATTTCAGATTTCAGTATGTGCTGAATTAGATGATAAGAGGGGTCTCCAGCTCATTAGCTACAAAATCTGCAATGTTGCTCTGCAGGGACATGGAATTAGTACCCGAGGCATGAACATTACCACACGAGGCGAAGCCGAGTGTAGCAATGTTCTTTACCGAGGGTACTAATTGTATGTACCTGCAGCACAACAGTGCAGTATTTGTTTTACTATACAGAAAAACAGAATGGATAAGATTGCCAATAGGGTCTTTCAATTAAATCACATTCTTCAGTAAAAGATGCGAATTATGCGTTGTCTGACACTCTGAGGTTGTCAAGCAAATAAGTTACGTAAAATTAAAAACGTCATCAACACATGAGCTAAGTAACGTTGAGGTATTTCAAATTACTGCATGGCGGATAATCGATTCAGATGACCGTGAACTAGTACGTAAAATTGTTCAATGACAATTGACCAATCAGAGCACGACATTTTCGCTTGAGGTATAGTAAACATAATTAGTATATTCAATCAGCAGTATTGATTCGAGGTTGAATATTGTGAAGTAGTATGGTGTTATATGGTATTGATACAATATCACTTGAATACTCAAATGTGTTGAGACAGAGTAATGTAGAATTTTGTTGTTTTTTACAGTGATAGTGTGTTCGTCTGCCGTCCCTGGCCGACCCTCATTCCTGCCGTCCTTGTCGAAATTCTTCATTCTGGTGAGTACCTTGCCGATAGAAGCGACTGTTGTAAATTTCAATGTATATATTATAGTTACGTGTGATGTATAAACTGATGTCATCCAGAGAATATATACGACATATATTTGAAGCGAGACCAGTGATGGTAAAAGCCCGATTCGTTCCGGTGAAATAATCCCTTGCTTCACATAAAAAGGTGTACTTCTAGGCTCTTTTATGGTACTTGGACACAGCTGAGTTAGAAAGCATGAAACCTGCTGTTTTGTGGTGAGTAGTTAGACAAAAATTGGCTGCTACGCATATTATGCTTACATTTTGGACGGGACATGTGTTGGATAGACGATTTAAAAATCGCTTACACAGAGCTGCACGAATCTGATATTATTTAGCAGTGACATGTTTTACATGTAGTTGATATGCATGGATGCTAGAAAACCCTTTTTGGTCCGTTCTCGCATATGAGACAATATTAAAATGGTCGAATGTGTCAATTCTATTGGTGGTTTAGTATTTAGGTCAATGTATTCGGGTCCCCTTGTCACGTCCTGAGAAATTGGTGTCCAGTGCAGACGAACATTCATTTTGTAGATAGAGCTTAGGTTTGTATTATGAGCATGATAGTTTTTTAGCCTCAATTTGACTGAAAAAAGGTACAATATTGTGACTGAGTTCTCCGATAATCTCTCTTAGTAGCCCTTGGAGTATTTATTATGTAGCGTCTTGTCTTAACCGGATCTGTCTGACACCACGAGATTTCTAAGTAACTCCATACACTTATATCACTTTTGCCCTACCGCAGTCTCACTCATTGAGTTAGCTTAGACACCCCTTTGTGTATGGGTTGTCACACTCTCCTGCAGCAGAACAGTTGCAGTACAAGTGCACCACGGTGGTTATACACGTTCGCTAGTATGCGTCAGGCATGATATCAGAACGCATTATGGGTACATTATGATTTTTCAAACATTTATGGGTAAGTTATGATTTTCCATACATTTATGGGCACATCATAATTTTTCGGGACATTTATGGGTACGTTATGATTTTCCAAACATGTGTATGGTTTTTGGAAACATTTATGAATACACTATGATATTCCAAACATTCATGTGTGCATTCTGATATCATGCCTAGTATTGGTGCACCCTAGCGAATGTGTATAGCCATCATGATATACATCCTATACGTCAATGAGTGCAATCAGCCCTAAGTACCCCGCGCCCTCACTACTAGAGGTCATTGTGTACAGCCAGCTCTATAGTGCCCCCTTCACTGCTGGAGGTCATTGAGTGCAACAAGCCCTAAACCGCCGTGTTGACTACTTATTGTATGTCTTGAAATAGTTCTCAGAGAGTAATTGGTGCTGGAACCAACGTTTTTTAAGTAATTGAGTTTGAATAATAGAACATGCTCCTTTATAAATGTTACAAGTCAGTTATTGAAATGTTCTTTCCACACATTTTATATTTACAGCAAGGTAGCACATTTTGCATTCACGGAACATTGCAATGGACGGTCGTGACATGGAAAGCGAAATGTATGAGGACCAACATCCCCCACCTGCATACTACGGTGCCACCAAGGCAGCTCCGGGTGCGCCACTGCTGCCCACCAGCCCCCCGATTTTCGACCCTCAGAGCGCCCCAAACCAGATGCAACCAATGACGGCTGCGCCGCTCCATGGAGATCAAATAGCTATGGTAGCCATGGCTGCCCCTAAGACTGGGGGCAACCATGAGAGTGGAGAGGGGCACAGCAGCTCGGATTCATATGGCGGTTGCCACATGATGTGTTCGTTCATCTCCGTATTCTTGTGTCTGTTTTCCGGGCTGTTGGCCCTCGTCTGTGCCATCACCGGATACACAGACTTCCGCACCGGCAATACGAGGCTGTACCGGCAGAAAAGGTGCTGTGCTATAGGTTGGGTGGTGGTATCGTGGGTGTGTGCTGCTGTTGTGATTGGCCTGTACTGGTATCTTAGCCGACAGACTCGGCACTACGACGACTACGGGAAATAGTTAAAGAGAAGACAGAAAAGACCATAGACCAGATGCCCAACATGCCAGGCATCAATAATCGCCGGCTGTATATAAAAAACTCATTTAGTTTGAGTTGAATAAATGTTTATTCCATAAACTCTCGGAAGATAGAAGCTGTCGTAGTGACGATGGTGCACCTTGCCGATATCTACCTCGATGGCGCCTAGGCAATTAGCGAACGTTCATTTTACTTAGGCCACATTTTAAATATTATGTCACCCTGTCTATTGCGTCGGTTCCCGTGAGGCATATATGCCAGTGCCCTTGAACGTTGTTCGATAAACAACTCGAATTGTCATTGACATATCGTCAAGAAAATTGGTATAAAGAAAGAATTATTAAGGGAATCTGAAGGCTGGTAACTATTCTCAGCTAAATTGCATAAACAAGATGGCCGCTGCAACAATTTTCACACTTACTACATTGGCACAATGTCCAATCGATAACTTGCAAACTTTTGGACGTATTGCCACACAATTGACAGACAC
Source organism: Terebella lapidaria (assembly GCA_949152475.1). Lineage (NCBI taxonomy): Eukaryota > Metazoa > Annelida > Polychaeta > Terebellida > Terebellidae > Terebella > Terebella lapidaria. Next base: position 23,130,830 of record OX424565.1, read on the forward strand.
CTAGAATATGGCAGTATTGAAGCTGGTGTTGATTTTAGCTAATTTATCTAAACAAGATGGCCGCCGCAAAGACTTTCTTTTACTGCATATGCAGCAATTTCCAATCAAAATTTTTTTGACATATCATCGCCAAAATTGATATGTCATGGTAATAGATTTAACTTACTAGTTTTAACAAATGAGATGGCCGTCACGATGCGATCAAGCGCGAATTTCACCCTTTTCTAGATCGGCACCATGTCCGATTGAATAGATCAACACTTGCTGATATTGACGCACCGGGGCACCACTTTATGTCACTCATGACTGACTTCGTCCATTTCGGTGTGAGACATCACATCTTATCTTCGTTTTTGGTTGGAGATGTTGGATTGAGTATATATTCCTCTTGAAAAGTACAGTCTTGAGATATAATGAACAGTTTTGCGAGGCAATACCTTGAGAAATTTATGTTCGAAGAGCTGGAGATGCAAATAATCACAGTATTGAGAAAGCGTCAGTATCATAGAATCGTTTTATTTTTACCCCTGGCCATTCAGGTCAAAATAGAGAAAACCCCTATGTGTCATGCCCTTTATTTATATTGCAATGTATGAGCTGAAATGCTGAGTCGTTCGCTGAAATGTGACCATTTAACATTGATTTCAATGGACCTTGCTATTGATAGTCTGTGCCTTTAAAGATGCATAATACCAATTGGAGAAGCTACTCAACTCAATTTTAAATGATCTTACAATGGCAGGCCATGACACCTTTCTAAATAAGATGGATTAACATACGTATGAGGCCATTTTTCCAACAGTTATTCCTTGTGTGGCCTAAGTGAGGTGTGCGCTTGCTGATTGGGTGAATGATTGGTTGTTGGCAGTACCTTTTACAACTTTAGTATCTTTGTACAAGACAAACCTTCATACCGGTATTCACACTTCGCCTACATTAATTTACTATAGTTTACTGTCATATTTCTGTCATATATTTCGAATCGACCACATATTCGTAACTGTGCACTTGCAAGCTCACAGAAGTTAATGTCCCATATTTTTGTACATAGTAAGTGTTAATTGATATCTTGAAATCAGGTGTGAACACGTTTTGTTGCTGCAAGGAATCTTGCCGTTTTGGAGATACCTGTATGAGAATTGTTTACAGTATAAAAGTCCCATGCTTTACCTTGAAGACTCCGACCAACTGAATTTTATAATACGTTTATTTTGTTCCACTTTGTACATGTTTACATAACATGTTATATTTTATGGCTAGATGAACGCCTCTGTATAGAATGGAGTAACATTGAAAGGTTAAATTCCCCATTGTTTTATGGGACTCCCAAACCATGTACTGTTTAATATGACGAAAGTTAGTGTGGTGTTGTATTCTAACCTATATTCACTTGATTGATGTATATTGGTGTTGTATGATAATGTGAATTGTAGATCTATGTTTCGTACGTAATAAGTTATAACATGTGAATAATAACGTAATAATTGCAGGCACTGGAACTGTTCCCAATTAATATAGTTTTTGTTCCACGTGGAACTTTCTATTGACGATGTGGAATAGGAATCATAAGAAATCTTATGTCAAAAGAAATCTTCATGGCGCGAATGGAAACTAAGAAAAAACTCGAAATAAATTAGAGCAATAGAAACGATACAATTCGTAAAATTATGGTATTTTTTTGTGTATTCATTTACAAAATCACAGAAATGAACACAAGCTTGCGTTGTTTGAAAGTCGTTTTTAGAGTTGTTTTAAATGTTCCAAATTTGCTAATAAACAGATGGCACCTGGAGCGGTTCAAGTCTAGTTGTTTCCACAGAATACGAAGACGAGGAGTAGTGGGGGGGGGGGGGGAGGTTGTATACGTTCTGTATACTATTGTCTGTCATATTCGTAATGTGCTTTTGAAATGAACATTTATATGCTGTATTTTTTTTTATTTTCGTACCGACCATTCATTACCACGTTTAGTTTGGATGTTGTGAATTAAAAAATCAGTAACATGAATCGGTTTTGGCTTTTTGCATGATATGGCCAGAATATGGTGGCTGATGAAAAAATCTCGTTATATCGAGATGAGTATCTCGTCTTGATATAATGAGATAATATCACGAGATGATATCTTGATATAACGGCAAAAGGTATTGAAATATTGAGTGAGAGCAGGCATGTAGTGCAATCTGTTAGGCATCCGCCTAGTATCCAGCAGGCTGCTGGTTTGAGCCGTGGCACTGGCGCTGTTGTGTTTACTGTCTAACACTTTTGGGCAAGGTGTTTATCACAATATGTCTCGGTTCACTCCGTCTTATAAATGGGTACCCGATTGGCAGTGTTTGCAAATGTAAGTGCGACCTAGTCACCTTGCGCTAGTGGCCGCAACATATAGGTGATTGTCTAAGGATAGTGTTAGGAAGGTGGTTCTGGGCCAAAAAAACCGAGGGTAATAATTGTAAAGCGCTTTGAGCATAATTAACAACGTGGAAAGTGCCATATAATAACTATATTAAACAATTAAGATAGTGAGATGAATATTTTTTCTCAATTTTTCCTTAATGTGTACTTAATTGACATTAACACATTAATTCGTGCAGACTAGTATTTTGTGACCTTGAAAATGACATCGGGTTACCTCGGTACGTGAAGGTGAACATTATGATGTTACTGTGCAGTAGTATATCATGATGGACTAACAATCTTTAACGTGCAATCCTGAATTTTAAAACAGGTCCTATTGTCCAATAGCCTACTGAAATGAACTTGCGTATATTGTTGTTGTTTTACGCTGCAGAGACTAGGTTAAAAAGAGGAATTATCTCGTTTTTCGGACTACTCTTGTACGTTCCACGGACATTTTCGTATGTTCCACCATTCCACCAGCAAATCATCGGAAGGAAACATATGCTTGATGATGTATCTCCCCAGCATGGTTATTACGTCTTAATGGGGGTCATGGTCAGAGCTGGCTACTTGTATCCTGACAGGTCAACAACACGGAAACACTCTCACTAGTGATTAGGTAGATTACCATCCACATGTTATAATCAGCCGGAGTATTTTTGCTATTTAAGATGAGAGATTTGAAAACATGTCACGATTCTGGTTTACACTCGTTCTGGTGGGGGTAATGGAATAATTTACACCCTCCTTGTAATCACCCACTACATTATGGCCTTTTCCATCATGAGGATTTCATATTGCAATGTTCGCAAACCAAATTAATCAAAAGTTCCAACCAACTGAAATAGGCACCACCACGTAGAAGTCAATTTCACGTCTAGACAAGCTCGTACACGAAGAATAAGGCAACATCCATGTACCATGAGAACTGCAACAAAAAATATGAATTTTTAGTTTACTGGACACATGGTACGCTAACCTTTTGGCATGGCCTTCCGTCCATTGACGTCGTCTGTCTACATTTTTAGCTCCACTGTGCAGAATGGCAGCAAAGCTTTTGGGAAGCCATGTGTCCGGCGTCAGTCCATCATCAGTCGATCAGTCGTCGTTAACTTTTGTTATCTTTACAGTTTATGATTGGATATTCTTGAAATTTCGCACAAAAATGCCTAAAAATACTTCAAGATGGAGGTTTGTTTTCAAAATGACAGCCATGCATTTTGGACGAAACATTGAAATTTTTGGATTTTGGCGTCCATTTCCTCAAAAACTGCTTGATCAGTTTTGAGATTTTTGTTTTAAAAGATTTCCCTTATGTACCTTTGTGACATGTATGTAAATTTCATTGCTTTTGAATCGGCAGTCTCTGTGTTCGTCGGGTTGGCGAAGAAAAATTGTTTGTTCCAAATCAAGTCAGTATTCGTTTTGAGCCATTTCCAGGCGAAATAAAGAACATTTTCCTTTCAAATTTTTTTCGGACTTTTTTGACATCGTTTCCTTCATATTGGGAACTGCCACAACTGAAGTTCCTGGCAGTCACTCTGTACGGTCCGATGCGGTGATGTCCCTCCCTCACCGCATCGGACCGTACGGAGTGACTGCCAGGAACTACCACAACTGTAGCCATCGAATGCCCGAAGATAGAGCTTAGATATTGGCACTTCCAAATACAAGTCATATATGATGCTTTGTGTAGTGACCTTGCATTTGACCTTCAGTGACCTTGAAAGATCAAAATGGCCACTTTTTGTCAAACATTAGGATCAAATTTGCAATTTCAACATTACCACTATTTGAATTTTCGCAGCCTGCGCTCAAGGCCCAGAGGCCTCCTGATATCTATAAAATTTGCGATCAAATATTTCCGAAATTTTGCAAAAAAGCCTAAAAATATTCCAAGAGAAAGGCATGTTTCATTTTTTGCAATATTTTCAAAACGCGACCACTTTTGACAAAATTGCTCAATTTTGGACTTTGACAACCACCTTCTCAAAAACTGATCAGTTTTGAGATGTTTGTTTCAAAATATTAATAATGCTAGTTGGGGTTTTGACATTGTGTATGAAGATCGAATGCCTTGAATTGCTCAAAAGGCCCAAAAGTGTTCGGCTTTTTTTCTCGGAAACTATCTGATCACTTTTGAGATTTTTGTTTCAAAACATGCTAATTGGAATCCTTCGCATTGTGTATTAATAAAGATAGTCAGATGGAGTTCTTTGAATCGTTCGAAAGACTCAAGATTTAGGCAAAAAAAACCCCAAAATTCAGCAATTGGCTGCTTTCTCAAAACCTATCTCACAGTTTTGAGATTTTGTTTCAAACCATCCTAATTGGAATCCTTGATATTCTGTAAAAAGCTAGAGTCGCTCGAAAGTCCCAACATCTAAGGTCAAAAGGCTCAAAATAACCCTAAATGAAATTTTTGGCTGTGTTATCAAAAACTAATTGCTGGTTCATAGCTACAATTTACATCACACACCAGAATCAAAATGGAGAAAAAGCGAGTATAGCTGTCTATGTGTTTTGCATTCAGACAGCGGAAGAGTAGAATTAGGCCAGATCAACAAATCACTGGCTGATGACAATGTGACACTAATAGTGTATTTGTATTTATACACTGATTTGCGTATTTGAATTTATTCATATAAGCCATGAACCCAGGATGATCTGAACCCACGCTGGTGCATTACCTTGATGCCTCATTTGACCATGTAATGAAATTGAATATTCGCCTGTAACCTCATTATTTGGTGGGTCATCCCACGCCATGTCCATGAGCGGTTTGGATGGAAGTGTATTCCCCTCAAATATATGTCGAACTCATCATCATCATCATTTATTTAGGAATCGTACACTTCACATAAATTGTACATATAAACAAACAACATATTTGACTCCATGGAGTACCCATATAGCCTAAAGGCTGTGATTCTTCATAGTATATACGGTTAATAATATTAAAGTGTTGTTTATGGAGAATAATTGGGACCCCAATACCCACCATCCCACCTTATGCCTCCTAGACCTATACCATTACACTGTTACAGAATAATAAACTTGGTAAAACATGGGAAAAACGCACGCACCCCCCCCCCCCCCCCCCTAGCAATACATGTCGCATATAGACGATTGAGAAGTATGACAGAGCATAAATATTTATTTAACGTGGTTCGAAAACACATATTAAATTTCAATTAACTAACAGTTAACTACTGACAGTTAGTATAGTTGTGTTATTACCTGTATTCAATTAACACTTGCTGTCTATTTGTGTTGTATGATAATTCCAAAATGTATAGTTAGCATAATAAATGTTGTACTTACATTCTAGTTAATTTCGCATGTACATACGTACACGTGTAAGATAGTTTCCATGGGAGTAGAATATTAAACACCTCTCGTTGTCTTACAATCCTTGATCGGTGTGTGAAACAAACTCGTGATGGATGTTCACTGTTTTTTTTTACCGAACGGAAGAGCGTTCAAAGCAAACACCCACGCATACTTCCAGACGCCTATGTCTATAAAATAGTACCAATTCCTTCAAATTGATCCAATGACAGTTATTATTCCGATTTATAGTCCTTGGTGCAATTTTATACTCAATACTCTTCACACACAAAAGTAAGTATGTCTTCCATAGCATGTAAGATTAAACGGAAGGAACATGTTTGTTTGGCTAGAGGGGAGGGGGGGGGGGTATGGGTCGCGTGTGATTTTCTGATGAGTTAGCATTTTTTTAGCTTTGAGGAATTCAGAGCCCACGAAGTACCAATCAAAATTTGAAGCAAACACAAATGAGCGTTGAAAACTTTTTCCAGACCCTTATATAAAGTAAACTCATAGAATACTGCTTAATATTTGAGTGGTGACCTGGAATTCAACCTTTAACGACTCGGAGAAAAAGGGCGATAAGAACACAAATTTTGGATTTTGTTGCTTGCCATTCTACATTCCCCCAATGATATTTCTTGGCCTTGGGTTTATTTTATTTTAGACAAGTCCCCCCAAATTTCTACGCAAATGGACGAATTTTCGTTTTTTTTTCAATAAACAATTCTTTCATCTGTCAGTCACATCAGTAATCAATATTACTTGACTCGGTAGGCTTGTGACCGTGAAGTAAATTTCATATCATAGATACCAGACAGATTACCAGAGCAGCCATATCGACGCTATAAACTTATTCAGTATAATGCCACTTCGATTGAATATTTCTGGACTATAAAACAATGAACATCTTTTTATGCAAAATGAAGGTTCTCGGAGTTTTCTTATATGACTTTTCTCATATGTTTCCACTCGGATTTTTGTCAAATGTTTTCACTGGAGTTCCATGGCAAGTCATTGGGACAAGAAGCACGCTCAAGATGTACCTCACAGCATGGCTATTACGTCTCCTTGTAATGAGGGTCATGGTCAGTGTTAGCTACTTGTATCCTGACAGGTCAACAACACGGAAACAATTTCACGAGCGATTTGTCAGACTACTAGCTACATATTATAATCAACAGGGTTGTTCTATTGATAAGGAAGATTTGTAAACATGTCACGATTATGGTATACACTCAATCTGATGGGATGTAATGGACTAAAAAACAATTTACACTCTCCATGTAATCACCAATATAGTATGGCTCTTTCTTTGATGAAGATTTCATCCTGCTCTGTTTGCAGACTGGAATAATCATGTAAAAAAAGCTTTAATCAACTGCAAGAGACAAACCCATGTGGAAGTTAATTTAATATCTAGACAATATGTGATATAAAGAAACATATATGTATATGCACTATGGGAAGTGCAACAAAAATGTGCTTCGGGTTGTGTCGGTCGAACTAATTGAGGAGTTACTTGTATAATGCAGATATATATTCGGGGCAATAATTTCATGCAATGTGTGTCCCATACATGATATTGAGATAAATACAATGAAAGAATAACTGATTTCTTTATCTATGAGTCACATCATGTTTCCATACACGGAAACAATGAACTCCATCGATACTTCTTGAAAAAAGTACAGTAAATAAAAGCTAGTAATATATCCATGGTTTGTGACAAATTCTCTGCATTACGGTGTACAGCATAATCGCAGCCATGATAAGGTCAGCAACTGAGCCATTCAGGAGCAAAGATAAATACATACATGCATTTCAAATTTATCGGAAACAGGCCTATTATCCTTTCACATAGAATTAGGCCAAAGTAGCAAATCATTAGCTGAGACAATGTGACACAAATAGCACAGTTTCTATTCATTCATTGAGTGATTCAAAAACACACTGGTGCATCACTTGCATCCACGGTTGGAAACTGAGCAAATTAGGCTTGGATAATATGACACCTACCAAATGACCTCGCTCTCTGTGTATACAGAATAAACATCACACCACCCACATTTGAACCTGCAACATGAGCATGAATTGTTAATTAATTATTATGAAAGTCACAGAATTAGCAGACTATTTCCGCCGTGAATGAACTTTTGTGTGCGTGGGTTTCATGTATTGATTATGTGCCTTGAAAGTAAGACATGTATGTTTCTTGCAATATTATTTACTTATTGATTATCAGCAAAACTGTGCGTTGCAAATATCACTATGACTAGGCCTACTGTATACTGATGACGGTACTCCAGATACAATCTAGCCTATCGCCGTTTTAACCCTGAAGGAGATTACTATATATGCTGATGTATGTCTTATGAAGTGGTAGGAACCCCAGAATAACATTCCACATATTTTGTGCGGACGAAAACTGATGTAACATTGTTTGTTACAGTGAGGTCACAGTGAGATCATTTGAAGCTGCATCACATTAATCAGGAACTGTGTTGAATGGGCTATGAGCTAACGTCAAACAGAACTCCTCTTACATGGACATTACGTTCATCCCCTGCTCCACTTGGCATGATTTTGACGATAAGTATTCCATTAACACTCATCACTTCGTGTGTAACACAGATTCGTGACTTGCATTGGAATCGGTCATATGTGGTAGTTGTGTCTTGGTGGTTCACGCGATTTATTGTTTGCATTACAGAGAGTAATGCCATGGGACTGAGCCCTTGTAATCTGGGTCAATGGGAGAGAACTCCTAGTTAGTTGCCCAATCATGACACTACCAGACGAACGGTAATGCACCTAATCATGCATGTCCCTCTTGATGCCGATGAGGCAAATGGGATGTACATTGATGGGCAATGTTTAGATACACCGGATTTCGTTCGTTATGAAGAGCTACTTATATTTGAAGCAAACACAAAAACCGAAGTATGTCAAGCATTTGATGCACCCAAGTATGATCAACTATATGTGTGGTTCACGAAGCGACAATTCGATTGTAATGTCAGAAGAAAAACCGTCACTTTGAACTGAGCGAGTTGTGTAGAGTACCAGAGAAATTGGAAGATCTGTCGCACCAAACCACTGTATTGACGATACATTACTTGACAATAAATAATCTACAAGTACGCCAGGCGTGTGGTCAGAATGATATTGCTCATTCGATAGGTAAATCAAATCATCACAATCACACTGCCCATTTTGTAACTATTTCTCAAATTGAGCACTTCAGTAATAACAGTCGGGCGGGATACAGTTAAAACACACTGTTCGAACTTGATGTCTGCCAGATGAATGTCTACGTCAGGTTTGCCTTAGGATACAACCTATCGACGTACAACACATCTTTGTGAGACAACTATCCATTCGCTGAGGACGCCAGCAGACCTATGATTTGGCCAATTTTATTCGTCTTATTGGGGACATTGCAAGGACGCTTTTTGTTATAAATCCATTTTAATTCCAGTTTTGCATTGTCTGGACCGTTGCATATTCTGTATTTATCATACCGTCTACAAAGCCAATTTATACATCGTTAGTTGTAGTTGTATTATGGTAGAGTATGAGAGACTAATAATTAGCACAGTGGATGTGATTATAGCATGCGTGCAGTGCCCGCTATTTACTGTGTGAACATTATTTTGTGGTGACAGTGATTATTCTGTAAATGTGAAGGTCACGAGCAAGCACGCAGACTGTGACAGTGGATGTGTGCTTTACCTACCTCATATTACTAATAACAATATCAAGGAATGAAATACCATCTTCATTGTCTACTCATCTATGATACGATCCGGAGTATCTACATTGAGTGTTCACTTGAATGTATCCCTGGTTTTGACATGGATGTGTCCAAGTTAGCGTTTTCAAGAATGATTCAAAGTGGGTTACATGTAAATTTTTCTTCCAGTTCTGATCCCATGTAATAGGAATTTAGCAATTAAATCACAGATCGATAATGAGGTGTGTTTGTATGCTGCTGGTGTCAAGTTGATAGGCACTCTGTCATCGCATGAAGCCTTATCAATCATAGGATCTGCTTTTTCTTACTGCACAAGGTCATTCTGTGTTACCTTACCTGTATCGGCATGGTCACTGGGGACATTGGGCTCTCCCACGTGTCCAAGTAGTTGAACGACAATTCACATTACATGCATTAGCTGACACCATTCAGGAACATGTTGGTTCTGGGTCATCTAACGTGGCTGCCCAACGTACACTTGAAATGCATTTCCAACTCTCTCAGGACTACTGTCCATATTTGACATCTTATGCATCATCTACCCGTAATATCTACTCAATTTTGAGTATTTGAGCAGTAGTAATAGGTTATGTGCACCAGCTCGTTCTCAAACAATCAATTGTTCTGGGTTATCTGGAACAATTAAATGAAAATTAGCAATGCACTTCCGTCCGGCTTAACATCACTTCTTATTCAACAATTGGAGCATTAATATTGTTTATCAATAATGACTATACGGATTGCACCTAAGGTTTACCTTTCCTGAAGTATCCAATGCAATAGATTTGTTCCACGTCGATAGATGTTGCTCATCATTGGTGTTCTGTAAAGTCGCGTAAACGAGTGAGATCACCCACGCTATAGATGACTTCCTTATTCTCATACGATAGTAGGATAGGTGATCAATGTATCTATAAGGACGAAAAAAACAGAAAAAAACATGAATGTTCGGATGAAGACATTATTCAAAAAAAAAAAAAAAAGGAGGAAACTCATGCGTTTTATCCAACGCATAATTATGATTAAACGTGATAAAAACAACACGATTTACGCGAACGGCCTCAGTTAATTCACTGAATGGCACTATGAATTGGTATTTGCATAATAAACACCACATGCAATTTCATTTTATTGACATCTTTAGTGCATCCAATACGTTGATATAATAATTACCAAGACGCCAGGTTGCTGCTGTACAGACTACTATTCACTATAGTAGTCTGTAGTATTCACTATAAAGAAAACTTATCTTTTGATGGCCATATTTCATTCAAAACGAGTATCTACACAGTTGTGTATAACACAATACTGTGAACATTTAGTAAACACACACCATGAAAAAAACCCATCAAACTAATTTGATATAAATGTTAAACTCTCAGTTGGTATAAATGGTGCATAAATATCCGATTGCCTATTTCTGAATCAGAAAACCGTGACTATTCCATTTACGAAACAGAAAGCTGGCTCGCTTTTCAGACTCGTATGTTTGCACCGAAGTCTATAACATTTGACCTATCGCCAAAGCCCCCAAAAGTTGTCCGAGTTTCACAAATTACGTCGTCAAACTTCTCTTTGGCCAATAGTAACGATTTGCAGAATGCATCGTAAATGGCATAAAAACACTCGGACACATTGATTCAGCGATAGGTCAATTCTTTGGGACGAGACGCTTGACGATGTACCCCCCCCCCCCCCAGCATGGTTATTGTGCCTCCCTGTTTTGGGGGGTCATGGTCAGAGTTGGCTACTTGTATCCGGACAGGTTAAAGACACGGAACCACTCTCATGAGTGACTAGTCAGATTACCATCTACATGTTATAATCAACAGGGCTTTTGTATGTAAGATGAGAGATTTGAAAACATGTCACGATTACGGTATCCACTCAGTCTGAGGAGAGGTAATGGACTAAAAAGATTACACACGTCATGTAATCATCAACACAATATTGATGTTTCCTTGATGATGATTCCACCCTGCTTTGTTCACAAACTAGAATAACCATGTATATGAAATATGGGAATTGCCACAAAAAGTTGTGCTGGTCGAAATAATTGAGGAGATGCTTGTATAATGCAGATATATTTGGGGCAATACTTTCACGCAACGTGTGTCCCATACTTGATATTTGGATGAATACAATGAAAAATTAACTGATTTCTTTATCTATGTGTTACACCACGCTTCGATACACGGAAATCATGAACTCCATCTATACTTCTTGAAAAACGTGTAAATAATAGCTAATAATAGCTACATGGTTAGTGACTAATTCTCTGCAGGAGCAAAGATGTATACATACAGGCATTTCATATTTGTTGAAACCAGACGTATTATTCCTCTCACACAGAATTAGGCCTGAGTAGCAAATCACCAGCTGAGACAATGTGACACAGATAGCAGTTGATGTCTTTTTCGATCTGTCTTTTTCTATTCATTAATTGAATGATTCGAAAACACACTGGAGCATCACTTGCATCACGTTCGGAAACTGAGCAAATTGAGCCCGGATAAATGATACCTACCAAATGACCTCGATTTTTGTATATATAGTAAACATCCAAACACCCACATTTGAACCTGCAACATGGTCATGAATTGTTTAATAATTATTATGAAAGTCACAGAACTAGAAGACAATTTCCGCCATGAATGAAGTTTTGTGTACGTGGGTTCCATATTATGTTTATGTGCCTTGAAAATATGAAATGCACATGTATGTTATGTGCAAAGTTAGTATACAGGCCTACTGTATACTAATGACTGTACATCAGATACAATCTAGCCTACTACCGTTTTCACTCTGCAGGAGATTAATATATATGCTTATGTGTGGAATATAAAGTAGTAGGGACCCCCCAAATAACATTCCACACACTTGGTGAGGATATAACATTAACTAATATCAGTAAGGTCACAGTGGGATCATTTGAAGCTGAACCATATTACCAGGAACTGAGCTGTATGGGCTATGAGTTCGATGTTTTAACATCAAACAGAATTCCTCTTACATGGACATTCCGTTCATCCCCTGTTCCACTTAGTAAGATTATGACGCTAATTATTCCATTAACATCCATCACTCCGTGTGTACCACAGATTCGTGACTTGCATTGAAACACTCAAACAATTTCAGGAGTGATTGGTCAGATTATCATCTACATGTATCAACAAAGTCTATTTTCCATTTAAGATGAGAGATTTGTAAACATGTCACGAATATGATATGCACTCAATCTGATGAGATGTAATGGTCTAAAAAAATAATTTACAATATTTGCAATATTATTTACGTAATGATTATCAGCACAACTGTGAGTTGCAAATATCACTATGACTAGGCCTACTGTATACTGATGACGGTACTCCAGATACAATATAGCCTATCACCGTTTTAACCCCGAAGGAGATTAATATATATGTGATGTATGTCTTATGAAGTGGTAGGAACCCCAGAATAACGTTCCACATATTTTGTGCAGACGAAAACTGATGTAACATAGTTTGTTAGCAGTGAGGTCACAGTGAGATCATTTGAAGCTGAATCACATTCATCATGAACTGTGTTGAATGGGCTATGAGGGAACGTCAAACAGAACCCGTCTTACATGGACATTACGTTCATCCCCTGTTCCCCTTGGCATGATTTTGACGATAAGTATTCCATTAACACTCATCACTCCGTGTGTAACACAGATTCGTAACTTTGAAATCGGTCATACGTGGTAGTTGTGTCTTGGTGGTTCACGCGAATTATTGTTTACATTACAGAGAGTAATGCCAAGGGACTGAGCCCTCGTAATCTGTGTCAATGGGAGAGAATTCCTAGTTAGTCCCCCAATCACAAAGCTACCACACGAACGTGTAATGCACCTAATCATGCATGTTCCTCTTGATGCCGATGAGGTTACTGAGATGTACATTGATGGGCAATGTTTAGATACACCGGACATCGTTCGTCATGAAGAGCTACTTATATTTTGTTAGGCCGAAGTATGTCAAGCATTTGATGCAACCAAGTCTGATCAACTATATGTGTGGTTCCAGAAGCGACAATTCGATCGTAATGTCAGAAGAAAAACCTGAGCGAGTTGTGTAGAGTACCAGAGAAACCGGAAGATCTGTCGCACCAAACCACTGTATTGACGATACACTACTTGACAATAATTAATCTAAGTATGCCAGGCGTGTGGTCGGAATGATATTGCTCATTCGACAGGTAAATCAAATCATCACAATCACACTGCCCATTTTGTAACTACTTCTCAAATTGAGCACTTCAGTAATCACAGTCGGGCGGGATACAGTTAAAACACACTGTTCGAACTTGATGTCTGCCAGATGAATGTCTACGTCAGGTTTGCCTTAGGATACAACCTATCGACGTACAACACATCTTTGTGAGACAACTATCCATTCGCTGAGGACGCCAGCAGACCTATGATTTGGCCAATTTTATTCGTCTTATTGGGGTCATTGCAAGGACGCTTTTTGTTATAAATCCATTTTGAATCCAGTTTTGCATTGTCTGGACCGTTGCATATTCTGTATATTTCATACCGTCTACAAAGCCAATTTATACATCGTTAGTTGTAGTTGTATTATGGTAGAGTATGAGAGACTAATAATTAGCACAGTGGATGTGATTATAGCATGCGTGCAGTGCCCGCTATTTACTGTGCAAACATTATGTTGTGGTGACAATGATTATTCTGTAAATGTGAAGGTCACGAGCAAGTACGCAGACTGTGACAGTGGATGTGTGCTTTTACCTACCTCATATTACTAATAACAATATCAAGGAATGAAATACCATCTTCATTGTCTACTCATCTATGATACGATCCGGAGTATCTCTACATGGAGTGTTCAGTTGAATGTGTCCCTGGTTTTGACATGAATGAATCCAAGGTAGCGTTTTCAAGAATGATCCAAAGTGGGTTACATGTATTTTTTTTTTCAGTTCTGATCCCATGTAATGGGAATTTAGCAATTAAATCACAGATCGATAATGAGGAGGTGTTTGTATGCTTCTGGTGTCAAGTTGATAGGTACTCTGTCATCCCATGAAGCCTTATCAATCACAGGATCTGCTTTTCCTTACTGTAATTCTGTATTACCTGGCCTGTATCGGCATGGTCACTGGGGACATCCCACGTGTCCAAGTAGTTGAACGACCCTTCACATCACATGCACTGCCTGACACAATTCAGGAACGTGTTGGTTCTTGGCCATCTAGCGTGGCTGCCCAACGTACACTTGAAATACATTTCCAACTCTCTAAGAACCACTGTTGGCATTTTATGTATCATCTACAGGTAATACAGTTAGTGTAGTAGTTCCGGATCACTCAGCAAGGTGCGACCAATTAAATCAGTATGCTTGTAGACTGGAATTAAATATTATTACTAATACATGTGTATATTAGATGTTTTTAATATATGTCGATAAGGCGCCTGTATGGTAACTATTATTTACGAACTGCAGTTTTTACTGCAGGACGGAATTGAAGCAGAAGCGGATCATTTCAGTAGTTCCGGATCACGTGCCCTCTGGCGGTGATTATCGGCACTGAAAGTTGTAAGATATTGATTTTGAATTACAAATTGGAAGAACAACATATTTGATATAAAAATGTATTAATTTGTAGCGGACTGGGTTCTATTTCCATTAACTATCTCTCATACAGAATGGCCCAGACAAAATAAATTATTACCGAAATTGCAAATTGGAGAACATCTTCCTGTCAATTGATTCTACTTCAATGATGTGAAATTGATTTACTTTTAGATGTAATGATGTAATGAGTTTCAGATATAATAATCATGAATTGTTGTAATTGTAACAAGTGTACTAGTATACAAGTTTTTTTTTCTGGGAAACGAATAGTATTGCGCCAAGTGGATATTGTCCGAAAAGGTTTTTTTTCAATGCCTTATAGCAACGTACTTGCGAACATGCTAGATGATCACAAAATTGATATTATTCAATTATTTATTATACATGTATACAAAATCAATATTATGTATATCAATATTAACATATAACATATTATTGTATATATACAAGTATTTTATCTGTTCATCATGACAAAATTTGTGGTAAGTTTTTGTATTTTGTTGACGCTGTTATATATGAAAAATATATCGACAAACTATTTATATTCCTAATGTTTTGGACATAGTATAACCACAAATTGTGTGACATACTAGCATGCCAATTTTTGTGTGAAATATATCTGTGAAATGTACGATCTCGAGACAATTCATAGTAGGCTATTCATCTAACATATCATGTTTTACTCATGCCGAAAACTTCATGGTTTGTCTACACAACAAGTGGATATATCGGCACTGAGCCGCATATGTGAAAAATTCTGCTGACGCAGTGCTAAGTTTGGCAAAATGAACAAATGTGTAGTGTATCATATCAGTAAATTACGTCTGTTTTGCTCTATGATGTATTAATGAGGTATATGGAAAGCCTAAAGTGCTGAGTCAGCAAACCAAAATCGTCGCAGTGTCAAATATGGAGTATACATGGCTGAACAATGGATCATCAAAATGATATTGGATTACAGTTCAAAATATCATTTATAGAATATCATTGAGAATTTAAAAGAAAAAAAAAATTGGCAGCACCACAATCTTGAAGTGTTCTAGAAGTTTACTCCAAACAGCTCCAATTAAGAAGGAAAAATTGGGAATGGATCAAATCTGATAGCTCTTTGATTTCTGACCCGTCGAATGGCAACATCACAGACCAGCTATTCAAGGGCCACAAAAGTCAAACACTGCCAAGTTATATCTGGGTAATCTAATGCTTCATTGAGAAAAAATTGACGATTGATTTTCGAAAATCAAAAAGCTAAAAAATATCTCCCTCTGGAAATATTTTCAGGTATTTTGTGCAAAATTTTAGAAACATATGTTTGGTAAATTTTTAAGCTAAAAATGTGGACGATGGACAACGGACGCAAAGCGATGCCAAGGTTATCGAACCAAGCCGTATGAATCCTTGAATGCATTTCTGCCGAGACGCCTGAAATAGTCACCCAACAAGATCATTTGAATACTGTTTTAATCTATGACTGTTGCAGAACATTGAAGAACAGTATCTTTGTGGAACCGATTAATTACGAAGGTTAGAGCATCTACAGTTCATGTGTATTGCAACATATTGTTGCAGATTTCCAAGTCATCATGTGGTCAAATAGCATTTCACCGATAGATTTATAAACGAATAAATGATTGCAGTTCAAGTCTCTACTATCAAAACCTGCGTATGTCACAAAAGCCAATATCGAGAAAATAAAATTGCACATGAACACTCATATACAGTTCAATAAAACTTTTCTCGATCATGGATGTCACAGCCGTTTCAATTACACGTACTTCTCTCGCAAATGTGAAATCAGCATTTCTCACAAAAGATGTAGGCGCTACTTGGAAACTATGCGGCAGTGTGTCATTTTGACTGAGAGCAGATCGACGTTTTCAGAACACTGAATGCGCTCGCTCCTGTGATTAGAATTGCTGTCCTGTTGATATATGTACACGTATTGCCAATACCAGATATTACTTCTGATGATATATTTGTACATATATTTTTATTTTTGCATTTATATTCGTTCAGTCATGTATGTAGCTTGTGCTTCGACCGCCTTTGGCGCCGATCCCGTGCTTTTTTCCAGTTGCGTTCTCAGGTGCGGCCCTCCGGCGGTATCCCATGTCCAGGCGAACATGTACGTCTGTATGTGGATGTCCGTCCGCATGTGCGTTGGCCATCCATACGTGTGCGGCCGCTATAGAGAGCACGGGCAAACAACGAGGGCATAGGGGCTGCCTAACCATGTTTTAGAAATTTAGACCAACATGATACTTTAGGGGCTATTTTTCGCTGGAAAATTAGATTGGAAATTTAACATGAAAAAAACCCTAACGCTGTTTGATGCCGTCTGTGTGGGCGGCTGTTTGTGGCTTTATCTACGCTGATGGATATACTAGCAGGGCTGCACTTGCGGCAATTAAAAATTTTATGTTTCCATTTATCGTATATTTTTTTAAACAAAATTACAGAGTTCTATCTTGAAAACTGAAAAAGTTGCCAATCTACCCCAATGTTAAATGTTGGACCCAAATCGAATCACGGAAATTCAAGCAAATTTGGGGAGTTCGTGATCTAATGTTATATGAGGAAAGTTCTTGATTAGGAAAACACATAGGGGCACACATTTTACAGTGTATTCCAATAAAATATAATTCTTACGCTGTACTGTGCAATTCTAACATTGAACAACATGCCGAACTCTGTTTAGACTCGCGAATTTCATGTCTACTGTACACAGGTGAAATTTAACATTGGAGAAGCTTCCCAACTTATTCAATTTTCAAAAAAGAAATTTGAACTCGGTGAAAAAAATGTGGTTTTATGCCAAATGGAAACAAAGCAAACTTCAAATTGATCTGACCATCCTAATAAAATTTATGGCCAAAAATCTTACATATGTATGAGGTTTGTGTTGAACTTTATATTACATATAAAAAACGGGGCCAATTTTTTTATTTTGTAATAAAATTTTCAATTTGAAATTGGGATATTGTAAGATCTCCTATTTTTTTCACAAAGGTCCTCTCCCCAAAGAAATTTCTCAATACGATTGTACGCCGAAAGTTACTGTCCGCATTTCATAAATTCTCAGAACGAGTCCAGACATACAAACGGTGATCCGCTTTTACTTCAATTTCATTTTTCAAGTAAAATGTTAAAATACAGCAGTCTCACGATGTTCACAAAAGATGCTTTGTAATATACCTTTACCAAATGTTTGCGAACTTTTTAGCGTCTATAAATAATCGATTTTCATATTTATGTCGACCCAAAACATTCAACAAATGCACCTATCGGTTTCCGTAGGAGACGATTCTGGACCAAACCCCTGACCCAGATATGAATCGGATCACGTGATGTCAACAATTTGCACGTGAAAACCACGAAAACATATTTTGAGAACGGACACTTTACACTTGGAAAATCTTGCCAAGAAAAATTTGTGTTCGTGAAGTTCCAAGGAATATTTGTCATGTTTAGTGTTGAAGTGATCCGCTATTACTGATGATCCGGAACTACTACACTGACTGTATCTACTCAATTTTGATAATTTGAGCAGTCGTAATAGGTTACATGCATCAACTCATTCTCAAAAAAATCAATTGTTCTGGGTAATTTGGTACATTTAAATGAAAACGAGGAATGCACTTCCGTCGGGCTTAAGATCATTTTTTATTCAACAATTGAATCATTAATATTGTTTATCTAACAATAAAGACCAAACGAATTGAACCTTTACCTTTCCTGGAGTATTCAATGCAATATATTTGATTTACGTTAAAAAATGTTGCTCATTATTGGTGTTCTATGGAGTCACCTAACCGAGTGAGATCCATGTTATAGACCACTGCCTTATTCATCCACGATAGTAGGATAGGTGATCAATGTATAAATAAGGACGAAAAAAAAACAGAATTAGAAAAATGCCATGTGTGGTGGGATGAAGACATTATTCCAAACGAACATACAGGAGAAAACTCATGTGTTTCATCCAACGCGTATGATTAAACGTGATGAATACAACACTAAAAACGGTTTACGTGAACGTCCTCATGTTATTTCACTGAATGACAATATCAATTGAAATTCGCATAATAAACACCACATGCAATTTCAATTTATTGACATCTTTAGTGCATCCAAAACGTTGATAAAATAATTACCAAGACGCCAGGTTGCTGCTGTGCAGACTACTAGTCACTGTCAAAAGAAAACCCATCTTTTGATGGCCATATTTCATTCAAAACGAGTATCTACACAGTTGTGTATAACACAATACTGTGAACATTCAGAAAACACACGCCATGAAAAAAATCATCAGACTTGTGTATAGATGATAAACTCTCAAATGGTATAAACGATGAATAAGTATCCGATTGCCTGTTTTTGAATCAGATAACCGTGCCATTAACATCCCATTTACGAAACAGAAAGCTAGCTCGCTTCTCAGACTCGCATGTTTGCACCGAAGTCTATAACAATTGACCTATCGCCAAAGCCCCCAAAAGTTGTCCGAGTTTCACAAATTACGTCGCCAAACTTTTCTTTGGCCAATAATAACGATTTGCAGAATGCGTCGTAAATGGCATAAAAACACTCGGACGAATTGGTTCTGCGATAGGTCAATTCTTTGGGACGAGACGCTTGACGATGTACCCTCCCCCCTCCTGAATGGTTATTGTGCCTCCCTGTAATGGGGGTCATGGTCAGAATTGGCTACTTGTATCCTGACAGGTTAACAACACGGCACCACTCTCATGAGTGATTAGTCAGATTACCATCTAAATGTTATAATCAACCGGGCTTTTTTATGTAAGAAGAGAGATTTGAAAACATGTCACGATTCCGGTATCCACTCAGTCTGAGGAGAGGTGATGGACTAAAATAATTACACACTTCATGTAATCATCAACACAATATTGATGTTCCCTTGATGACGATTTCACCCTGCTTTGTTCACAAACTGGAATAACCATATAGAAAAGCTTTAACCAAATAAAAGAGACAAACCCATGTGGAAGTCAATTTCATGTCTAGACAGTTCTTCATAGAACGAAACATACAGGTATATGAAATATGGGAAGTGCAACAAAACGTTGTGTTGGTCGAATTGATTGAGGAGCTGCTTGTATAATGCAGATATATTTGGGGCAATAATTTCATGCAATGTGTGTCCCATACTTGATATTAAGATGAATACAATGAAAGAATAAATGATTTCTTCATCGATGAGTTACATCATGTTTTGTTACATGGACACCATGAACTCCTTCGATACTTCTTGAACAAAATACAATAAATAAAAGCTAGTAATAAATGCATGGTTAGTGACTAATTCTCTGCAGGAGCAAAGATGTATACTTACAAGCATTTCATATTTATCGGAAACAGGCGTATTATTCCTTTCACATAAAATTAGGCCTAAGTAGCAAATCATTAGCTGAGACAATGTGACACAAATAGCCGTTACTCTGTTTTTTTCTATTCATTCATTGAATGATTTGAAAACACAGTGGCGCATCACTTGCATTCACGTTTCGAAACTGAGCAAATTGAGCCTGATAAATGCTACCTACCAAATGACCTCGATATATGTATATAGAATAAACATCCCACCGCCCACATTTGAACCTGAAACATGATCATGAATTGTTCATTAATTATTATGAAAATTAGCAGACTATTTCCGGCGTGAATGAGGTTGTGTGTGGGTGGGTTTTGTAATCATGTATTGATTATGTGCGTTAAAAATATAAAATGCATGTTGCCTGCAATATTCTTTGTGAGTGTGAAAACTGATGAGTGTTAGAGAGACATTGAAAAGGCTAGCTGGGAATCTGACCTTAGGTTATTACATTGGATCTTGAAACATAATAATCGACACGATTACAATTGTGCACATATTTGACAGAAAATTACAATTACAAAAGGAATTGTTCGACATGAACAAACATGCTACTAAATGGGAATTACCTGCGTATATTTATTGCCAATACAACTGAACGTTTGGGACAAATCAAAGTAACAAGCTGACACATGCCATGAACAAACATGATACTGAATGTGAATTATGGAACCACATCTTTAATTGAGTAGTTTCGTCTGTATTTTTCCAGTGTTTAATGCAATGACAGCTAAATATATATTTTATATCGTTTTTACCATTAGTAATTAGTTTATTGTGTTTGACTTATTGTTGTTGAGATAGCCAAAGAAATGGTATGGCTCGCGTATATTGTGTGTCAAAACATATTTAATTTTATTTGTGCTTTAAATGCCTGAGTCATAAGTTGATTTATTGACATGTTATCTATTTATATAGATACTGAGTCAATTTATCGAGATAACTAACTTGATTTATCGAAATAATAAGTCGACAGATTGAATTTTGCCCTAATACGCTTCTGTAGTAACACAGAAAGAAGACCTGTATAAAAATATACACATTGAAAATGTTCCTCCTTTGGGGTGTATATATCGATTGGAAATGTTTAGATAAACTGGACATGAAATGTTGTTTATAAGTTATTGGGGCCGATCTATGTTAATAGTTTGAACATCGAGTAAAATATACTGTGTGTGTTTCACAAGAGGACAATTGCGTTGTAAACGTCTACTAAACTGTCACTGTGACACGTACAAAGTTCGGCAGAAGACCATGCCATTATCTAAGAAAGTGGTGGTGAGCTGCCATAATGGAAAATTATGAACCACTGTACTGACGATACACTACTTAACAACGAATAATATGCAAGTACATTATGCCTGTAAACCTTACTTAATAATAAAATTCGGTCGTAATGATATGGCTCATACGATAATCAAATAATCAAAATCATACTGATAATTATGTATACATTTCCCTGATTAAGTACTGCAGTACAGACGGTCAGTCATGATCCCGTCAGATATACCTGTCTTTGATGTCTGCCAGCGGAATATCCACTGGCGCATCTAGGAATGTTATTGGTGGGAGCAGTTTGATTTATTTTCGTGAGCGGCGGAGCCCAACGGGGGGGGGGGGGGGTTGGGGTCAGGAGGCATGCTCCCTGTGAAATTTTGATAATTTAAGTGTAATTTGGTGGATTGTGGTGCCTTTAAGTTGACAAAGGTGTCTGTCCAGAGGGCATTTTTTGGCATTTGATTACTCTGAAAAGACAACAGTGACAGTATTTTTTTTAGATAGGGTAGATTCAGGTAGACCGGTACACCTAAGGGCTAAAAGCCCCTTGCCAACCTACAGTTAACTTTTATCCTGTCTTTTTATTTCCATATCATCAAGAGAAGGTGATCAATAATATGATCAGTTGATACATGATATGATTCCAATCTTGGTGTGTTTCAAATAGTTGTTGAAAATTGGTGTTGGTGTACCAGTGAATATGAATACGTCAGGTTGACCGGTACACCGACTTCAGCTTGACCGGTTCAAAAACAACGAAAACAAAATAAAAACCAATCTATGCTTGTGAAATGGAGATTTAAAATTCGTGATAGAAGACTGCTGAAAAACACTGAACAGACAACTCATTATTTTGATAACTCCCACAAAAAAGGAGAAAAAATCGTGATAACAAAATAACCACAAGTACCCTAAACATGTATCCTAATTGCAAGTAACGGCAGCATTTAGTTTTCATGCAAGTGTCAAATTTTGTTTGAAACATGAATAGATTCTACAAAAACGAACATTTTTTATGATACCGAATTTACCACATGTACTCTAAATATGTATTTCAACTGTGAGTTGGCCAACTGAAAAAAAAATTGTTTTTGCAATATTATTGTCAAATTTGTATTTGAAATGTGAATAGCGTTAGCATCTCTACAATTGCCAAGAACAGGTATTGCTGATCATTACAAACATTTGTTACATAAAAATTATTCATCGTCATCAAGAACACCATTTTTTTCAGCACACGTCATGTGGAACCACAGTCTGCACAGAGAACACATGAATCAATCGTCGGTCATTTGCAGATCTTTTTCATCTCCGTAGGACCACCGGCAAATAAGGCATCGATCTTGCGATGGTTCTGAAGGCTTTCTGGCAAGTTGTTTTTTTTAGGGCTGGCATTTTCCTGTCGTATTTCCTTTTCGCTTCGTTGTCACCGTCTTTTGCTTTTTTTCAACGAACGAAATATGGTCACTGGACGTTAGCCTAAACGTTGGCAGTGGTTTTCTTCGTTTGTTTGACCGCTTCTCTTTATGAGGAATTCTCACGATATCTTGGGACGACAAACTCTGTGTCAGTTTAGACGGTCCTGGAAATATGTAATGAATAGATTGGTGACCGAGTATATCTTCTGATTGGTTAGCGACTTCAGACAGTAAGCCTTATGATTGCTTATCTGGTTGAGCATTTTCCACTACATGACTGGAGTTTATTTCTGGACGACTGCAGCTGTCAGAAACAGGTATCTTTACATCTAGTCCTACATTAACCTGATCAGGTCTTGCAGTTCGAACCTCAGTGTCGCTCGGATCTGGACGAGGGATGTGGTTAATAGGTGAGTTGTCCACATCTGGCGGTGATGTTGCTTGTACAGTTAAGCTGGATTCTATAGTTGAGCTCGGATCATAGGCACTGCCATGAATCGCCTGTGGAAAAATAATTATGATGAGGTCATACACAAGTAGTAGGTCAACAAAAATATTGTAGGTTTATTGCACAAACATAGTTCAATCTATAACAAATAGTAGCATATTATAATACAACACTAAATTAGAATCATTAAATCAGTGTGTATACGCTTAGAGTATTGTAGCAAATCATAGTAGGCCTACTACTCACAGCTTTGTTACTGGGAAAAGAACAGTATGTTGAAAACCGGCAATAGCGTTTGCACGAGTTGTTGCTTTCTGTACAGCGTTATTGAAGAGCTCGAAGAAGTCTGTTTTCTGTAAGGTTCTTCCTACAACTTGACCCATCTTTTCAACACCTTCCGATTTCCAGTTCGATTTCAAACTCCCGAAAAGGCTTTTTTCTTCAGGCTGAATCCAGTGGGAACAATGACTGGGGAAAATGTACACATGTACATTATGGTCTGTCATCAGTCGCAGCAGGAATGACAAGTTTTACGTGTGTGACGAATGTCCATCCATCAACAGCAAATGGGTAAGTTGGCTAACAGCATCATCTTCAGTTGCCTTTGGGAGAGTTCTGACGAACAGCTCCCCCACTTCTAAAACAACTCGGAATTTATCCAGCCATTTTCCGACACTGCCAGTGTACTGTCATTCGGTATGTTCTGCCGCCAACAATCTTGTATACGTTTGCCTCTGTGAATTACCATCTTCGGGGTGTAATCTCCTTTGGCATTGAAGCCCATCAGCAAGGTGGAAGTTTGTCCCTTCTCATTGCTCGTAACCTGGTAACTGGAATGCCCTGTCTCACTAATGACTGATCTCGACATGAAATGGTCCTGCAAACCTGTTCCATCGCAGTTCCATATATGGGGGGGGGGGCATTTCGTAAGCCAAGCTCATCAATCAGCTCTTCATATCCTTGAAACCACTTGTCGATTACTGGTTTATTCATTTCCATAGCTCGTCCAACTGAAAGAGCCTCAGGTCGTCTGATAGAGAGATTTCGATGCCGTTTGAGGAGCCTTGAAGCCAGCCAGCACTTCTCTTTTTTTCGCTGAAGCCTGTGATTTTGTTCTCCACAGCAAATTGATATGCAAGCTTGCATACAGCTTGGGCACTCAGCGTGAACCCTTTCTTCGCTAAAGTCGCAAGCAGATCTGCTAGTTCTTGCTCCTGTTCATAAGAAAGCAACGTGGCACTATCAGGCGAGTGGCGATAGCCATCAACCTGACCTTTAACACGCCTGTGGAGCGTCATGGTGGGAACATTCCAGGCTCTTGCTACCTGCCTTAGTGACAACTTTCCATCTTCGAACTCAGAAACTGCCTGTCTCATACGATCTTCATTCCACCTGTTCAACCGTTTGCCCTTGTGAGAAGACATTGCTGGATGATTAATCCCAGGGCCGTTACATGTGTTTTTAAACCATACTTGCATTGTTATCGCAGGTGTTTAATCAATGCTGTATGTTGGTTATACACCAGTCGGTCACGGCTGAGTAGTTTTCTTGTATGGTTTAAAATAGAGAAACCCTCGAGTAACAGGGAGTTATTCAACATAGTCTGGGGCTGCCGCCCTCGAACATGTTGAATAACCCCCTGTTCCTCGGGGTTTCTCTATTTCATCAATATTGTTGGAGTTCCATTTGAATCCAGATTATAATCACATTCTCTACTCTGAAGCGACTTGGTGAAGGCATCATGATGGTAATAATTCGGAGTAAGTTACTAATTACAATCAAGATTAGTGCTTAAATGATTGGACATGAATTAACAAATGTTGCCAAGCAACATAACAGAGACTTTTCTCACTTATAACAGAGTTAAAGAGGACATACCGCGGGTATATATCAGTGTATAATTACGAAATTCCATACATAGTACAGTTATCCTTGTTCGCGCTTCAACTCTGCCGCATGAAGCACTTGCGGAGACTGAATGGAAACTGATTGGCGTAAAACAATTGCTCCAAAAACCCGTTTAATTTTTTTCGCATTTTTTTAGTTATGAAGCTTTGGATAGGAACATGCTGATTAATTATCAATACGAACAAAAGCTTACATGTACAAGTCGACCTGAATGTACCGGTCTACCTGAATCTACCCTACTTTATTGATGGTGCGCACTTGCCAGAGGGTCTGATCGGGACACTGATTTTTAATCTATGTAAAATATACTGTTTGCCAGAGGATCACTCCGTACCAGTCGACATGAAGGTACCGGTCTACTTGAATCTACCCTACTTTATTGATGGTGCGCATTTGCCAGAGGGTCTGATCGGGACAATGAGTTTTTATATATTTTTTTTAATTTAATTTTGGGGGAGCTCCCATCGCTCCCCCATGGATCCGCCAGTGGGAATATCTATGTGAGGCACGCTTTAGGATACACATCGATGTGAATAAACTATCCATGTGCTCAGGACGCCAGCAGAACTATGATTTGGCCAATTTATTCGTCTTATTGGGGACATGGCAAGGACGCTGTTTGTTATAAACCCGAATTAATTCCAATTGTTTTGCAACCGTTGTATATTCTGTATCATATTTTCTAGAAAGTCAATTTATATGATGTTTTTATTAGTAGTTGTTTTACTACTAGTTTTAGTAGTTTGTGAACACTACATGTATGTTGTGATAACAAAAACTTATTCGGTAAATCATATAAATGGGGAGGTAAATGTGAAGTCACCAGCAAGCACGCAAATTGTGACAGTGGATGTGATGTGTTCTTTACTTGCCACATATTACTTGTTCAATATAATTTCAAGAAAGGAAATGCCATCTATATTGTTGTTTCCTCATCTGTAATAAGATTCGGAGTATCTATAGGGAGTGTTCACTTGAATATGTCCCTGGCTGTGAAAAGGATGAGTCCGAGGGAGCATTTCCAAGAATGATCTCAAATGGGACAGGTGTAGATTTGAGATCAGAGTTTTAATCCAGTTCCCATCCTATATGATTAGTAGTTAGCAAATTACACAACACTCACAAATAATGAGGGGTGTCTGTTTGCTTCTGGTGGCAAGTTGATAGGTACTCTGTCATCTCAGGAAGCCGCATCCTTCTTTCAGGATATATCCTTCCGTAATGGACGAGGTCATTGCTGTTTTACCTGGCCTGCACCTGCATGATCACTGGGGACATTGGGCTCTCCCACGTGTTCAAGCAGTTGAACGACCCTTCACATCACATTCACCAGCTGACTTCATTCAGGAACATGTTGGTTCTGGGTCATCTAACGTGGCTGCCCAAAGTACGCTTGAAATGCATTTCAAACTCTCTCAAGGGAATGTCACTTTTTATTCAATGCAATATATCTTATGCATTATATTTTATGCAACATCCATACGTAATAAATACTCAATTTTGATTATTTCAGCCGTCGGAATATAGTCGGGCATGTACAGGGGGTCCCTTTGCAGCCCCCTCATGATCCTCCGAAACCAACTTTTTTCTCAAGGGTTTTTAATACTAATAAACAGTACATATGTCTCCGGTTGCGCATCCATTGCAAAAATTGGTTTTCGGGCCAACTTTCAAAATGGCCGCCCCGCAAAATCTCGAATTTTGAGATTGGTTCACTTTAGGCTGCATATGTCTACAAAATAAAATCTTTGTTACCTTTTGCTGCTTATTGTACATGTTGTAGGGGCCTGATACATTGTACATGAGAAAACAGTGGTTAAATAAACATTTATAATATGAATATGTCCATAAATCCAAGATGGCCGCCAAATTTAGATAATTTTTCACTAAAATGTCCATAACTTCGGACTGAGTCAACCTAGGATGTTCTTTTTGGGGTCTATACCTAGGTTTTCATATACAGGGAATCCATTTAGACCAAAATTAATACAATTAAGCTATTTCTTTTGATGCATGCACACTTGCACACATGGTACACACTACACATTCATTTAGATCTCTCTCGAACATAGCCCCCTTGACACCCCTATGGTCTCAATTTTGGATTTTGTGTTCGATATTCTGATAGTGACTTTTACTGATTTGCAATCCCAATAAATCCCTGAACAAATAGAGCTTGATTTGGTTAGTTTTGTTAACTAACTTAATTCCAAGATGCCTGCTAAAAACACCCCGAAAATTCAAGTTCGCAACTAATTGTGCTCTAAAGATGTGTGATACTCCCTTTCAAGGGTAATTTGGTATGTAGATTCCATTTTTGGTGTTATTCTAGCTATATAATATCAATTTAAAATGATAACACCATCTCATTGAGATGGAAAGCAAATAAGGACATATTGCAATTGAAGAAACCTCACTAGTATGTGAAAATGAACGACCCCCTAAACGTGGATTTAGTCGTACGACTGAAAGCTCGTTTAGGGGGTCGTTCATTTTCACATTCACATACTAGTGAGGTTTCTTCAATTGCTTTCATCACTTGTGGTGAGCATAACAATACAACAGAAGAATATCCTTTATGGTGAACATTATCAATCTATACTCCAAAGAAGTGTCTTTCTACAGTTCTGTTCATTTCATTATTACATGTGCACGCTGGGAAATAGCTGACAGCAGTGCCGAGCGATCGTAGTGATTGAGCAATTCAGACTTCCACTTGCACTGTAGATGAAGAAATTCGAATGAAAATAATCCAGAAATATTGATCGATGTGGCAAAAAGTTTGCACTCTAGCATGAATTTAACTTTCGTAGGGGCCTGAATTGATGATTTCGGGTACCCGGGTACGAATTTTCTACCCGGGTAGTTATGCTACCCGTCCCGTTCACGGGTACCCGGCTACCCGTGACGGCCCTAGTGTCAAGAACGACCGCCTGCCTGATTGAATTTGAAAATTTTCGGGACACTAAACAGGTGTTCAGATTACTATGACCTAAGAATAGACTGATTGTCATAGTTGTCACCTCCTTCTAAAACTGGCTTATACAGATATAATATAAACATTCATATCACGAACATAAAGGTTCGTATACATGACAGTATGATCTGTGTTAAGAAATTCAAATACGATGATCAATTTAAATAACACCCTCCTCCTGTATGACCATAAATTTAACAAAAAAATATAGCAAAATAGGATAACTTCCTGCTCATACTCTAGGCCTGCTTCTAAAGTACATACTTTTCTGTATAAACTGTATAAAAATACAGATATACGAAAAAGATATGCATTCTCCCAAGTTCCCCATCTATTTATACTTGAAACAGACATGCACAACACGCGGGAGAACAATTCCTGAGGCAGGCGATTGTATCGTATGTCGTCAGGACGCAGAGTACGCTGTAAGCCTTGCTGCTGATCAAAACAGAGAGTTACTAGTATACATCAATACACCCCCTTGGGGAGCGCCACGTTATCCCCATAATTTGCGATACTTTTCGGGAAAACGGTAAGAAAACATAGTATGTATTATCCTGCGTTATGTCGACACAATAACCATTATACAATTCCATTATTTGAGCCAAGATAGCGCTCAGAAAAACATCAGACCACTTCAAAACCTAACCCGAAGTATCTTACCATTGTCGCAGGTAGACATGCCAGCAAACTGCCTCTGTGGCCGAGTGGATGGGACCGGTGGCTCTTGAAGCAACGAAGCTCAGAGGCGGTAGGTGATGCGGGTTCGATCCCCGTCACCGGCACAAAGTATGTGGAGTTTTCATCCTGGCAATGCAAAGGTTTCTCCATTCGAATGTGCTTTCCAAATTCTAAATTGTCACCCGACGGGGGATGGGGAAGACAAGCATCTGATTATTATTATTATGCCAGCAATAGACTCTTATTGTTTGCATTGCAAGCTTCTTCACTACTACAACAGTGAGCGGCGCTCAGATTATTTTGTGAGAACTCTTATGCATATCATAGAAACTGCTAATAGGGACATCCGGAGTTCCACGTTTAAAACCACGTTTATTTAATCGTGCCTCCGTACGACTAAATTCACGTTTATGAAAGGGAGCCTCATTATTTCATACCTCAGCGGATACCGGGTAATCGCCATATACACTGCGGCAAAGCCATACAAAACAAATTGATTCGTGTTATAGTAGTCATTTAATCTTTTTCATTCTTCAACGAATTGAACAAATTCCAAAGTATCTCAAATTAACCAAATGACTCAAAGAAGGTTACAGAGAAATGTATATTGTTAATTCACAAATGTTTTTCCCACCAAAATTGACTTCTCATATGGATGTGTCAATATTTAAGCTCGACCTTGAAGTGTACCAGAGTAACACCAGTTTACTCAAAACAACTCTCATTATGAATGAAAAAGTGGATGAAAGAATAATTTATCTCTAACAAACCCCTCCCACCCCCCGCCAATTTTCAGATTCACCCATAAACTTAAACGAGAACAATGTGGCTGACAGCTAGATGCACGACGGACGAAACGCCAACAAAGGCGGCAAAAACATCGAATTGATATAATGAAATAAAAAAAACTTCAAAAATTTTTTATAATTTGTTTGGTCTGCGTCACCGTCCTCCTTGTATACTTCATCCTCATCAGACAGTGATTAGTGACAGGTATGTTATACATAATAGATGAAGAATTGTAATGTTAGATTCATCAGATATTGAGACCCTCATGTATTTTACAACACGGTCTGATATGTATTTCCCGATGAGCGTTGAGAGAACCCTACATATATTATTAGCTTACATTATTTTATCAGACTGTACAGCTGAAATTATAGAAATATCACTATTTCCCAGCGTGCACATGTAATAATGAAATGAACAGAACTGTAGAAAGACACTTCTTTGGAGTATAGATTGATTATGTTCACCATAAAGGATATTCTGGTGTATATTTATGCACACCACAAGTAATGAATGCAATTGAAGAAACCTCACTAGTATGTGAAAATGAACGACCCCCTAAACGTGGATTTAGTCGTACGTAGACACGAATAAATATACGTGGGTTTAAAAGTGAAACTCCGGATGTCCCTATTCGGGACATCCGGAGTTTCACGTTTAAATCCACGTATATTTATTCGTGTCTACGTACGACTAAATGCTCGTTTAGGGGGTCGTTCATTTTCACATTCACATACTAGTGAGGTTTCTTCAATTGCTTTCATCACTTGTGGTGAGCATAACAATACAACAGAAGAATATCCTTTATGATGAACATTATCAATCTATTGTCCAAAGAAGTGTCTTCCTACAGTTCTGTTCATTTCATTGTTACATGTGTACTCTGGGAAATATTGATATTTGTATAATTCCAGCTGTACATTCTGATAATATAATGTAAGCTAATCATATATGTATTGTTTTCTCATCCCCACATCTAATGAATCAAACATAACCATTCTTCATTCTATTATGTATAACATACATGTCACTAATCACTGTCTGATGAGGATGAAGTATACAAGGAGGGCGGTGCAGACCAAAATAATTGTCAAATTTTATTTTTTTTTTTTTTTACATCAATTCGATGTTTTTGCCGCCTTTATTGGTGTTTCGTCCGTCGTGCATCTAGCCGTCATCCACATTGTTATCGCTTAATCTTTCTGAAATTTTTTTTGGGGGGGGGGGGGGGGAGGTTTGGGGAGAGATAATAATTCGAGATTTTCTTTTATAATTTGCTTTTCCATTTTTTCTCAAAATGGCCTCCATTTTCGTTGAAAAATAACAAATTCTAGAAATTAGAGGCCATTTCATCAAACCTGCCTAAAAACTTTTTCTATGATTAATGTATAGGACTCTCCAAATGTACTCTCATGAAGTGTAGGCCTATACGTTTCGTTTCCCTTGAATCGCCGGTCTGTGCCTGGCGACAAATCTGATTTTAACCAATTTGATCAAATTGGTGAAAATATTTCAGTGAATTTTAGTAATTGTTCGGTTTGGTGAATTGACAACTTTCATCCACTTTTTCCTTCATAATGTGAGTTGTATGGAGTAATCTGGGTTGCCCTGGTATACTTCGAAGGTCGAGCTTAAATATTGACACATCCATATGGGAAGTCAGTTTTGGTGGGAAAAACATTGGCGAATTAACAACATACATATCTCCTGTAACCTCTTCAGTCATTTGGTTAATTTGAGATAGTTTGTATTTTTTTCAATTCGTTGAAGAATAAGAAAGATTAAATGACTACTATGACACGAATCAATTTGTGCTGTATGGCTTTGCCGCAGTGTATATGGCAATTACCCGGTATCCACTGAGGTATGAAATAATGAGGCTCCCTGTCATAAACGTGAATTTAGTCGTACGGAGGCACGATTAAATAAACGTGGGTTTAAACGTGGAACTCCGGATGTCCCTATTATAACAAAACATTCACGACTGAATTGGGACTGTGTTGACACAGTGGTTATTGATCAAGATAACGTGGTGCTGCCCATGTAGAGGTGTGTCAAAATGGAGTTCTAGTTCGCGGCAATTTGTGGGTGTGACCTTGCCAGGTACCATGCAAAGCCTCGTCACATTCCAAACATGAAACATGTTACATGTATTATGTCCAAACGGGTGATGATAGGGACCTCACCAGGTTTGTATTAGGAGCATATGGGAATTCATATATGGGCTTTCTGTTGATAACATTGGATTTGACCTTCAATGACCTTAAAAGGTCAAAGGTGACATCTCCATCATAAAACATACAGTATTATACTGGCTAAATGGCTGAAGATAGGGACTTGGCTTGTATCAGGACCACATAGGAAATCATATATGGGCTTTCTATTGATGATGTCGGATTTGACCTTGGGCGACTTTGAACGGTCAAATATGACATTTCAATCATGAAACATGTTATAATGCCCAGATGGTTGAAGATAGGGACGCTAATTGGCGCTAACAGGCTTACCCATACGTGTAAGGTACCTCTGTTCCTACCAGTTTCAGATGAGGAAAGTTTTGCGTGTAACAATCTTCAAAGAATAAAATACGTTTAAAAGAAACCCATTAAATTCTCACTGTAATATGACATTTATTTTTTTATTTTAGAAAATATGTTTATAACATTACGTTAAGGCTCAATCTAACAGCATGTGTCCAATGTTATATCTCATCAATAGCGATCTCAACACAATGTGAACTTTGAACATGTTGAAGAAGCAACTGAAGAAGAAATGAGCGTATCAGAACCCACAGATGTGCAGGTATTCGCGAATATAATACAAACGTATATACTCGGAATGTTTTACGACAAATAGGTGACATTAATAAGTGCCGTAATTGATCATATTTGTCGGAGTTTATGGCAGGTAACTTGCACTCGGGTCTGTATCTGGTATAAATCGCCCCTAGAATTATACCAGATACTGTCCCTGAGTGATCAAGAGGGTAATATCTCACACGTATACAATTCATAGGCCCATGGTATGCCATTGATCTTCCAATATAGATTAAACTGATATTTGTCAGATTCATTTTCTCGGAAAGTCCATAGTGTTGAACACTGATGTATTTTTTTTAAAATATGTGCAGGTTTCAACACGGCGAGCGCAGCGTCAAGAGACACCAAGTATTCCTGAGGTAGACGCGTCAACTGGATTCCAAATACGTTTACGCATGTGTGATGGCTCACAAATTTTACGAAGAGTGTGTGAAGAGAGCACAGTTCAAGTAATCAAATAATGCCATTAAGGAATTATCGCGATAAGTGTTCAAATAATTGGCGTGTCGTAAAAAAACGATTTCAAATCCAATCAAGGACCATGATGTACATTAAAATTTTGATCATTATGGATCACCGTGCAAGGAACCATCACTATACATGAACAAAGTGATATCCCATATCATATCACATGTCAATTCCGGATTTAGAATGTAGCGAGATCTCGCAACAAATTATTCGCGGATATTTATTTCGCGAAATTCTCGAATGGCATATTCGCTAATAGAGACTGGATTTCTACTCGCGAAAATAAATATACGCGAATAAAGAAGACATCATTATCTATAGCTTGATTTGCGGAAGAGATCTTATACAGTAAGCCTAATCCAACGTACTAGCACTAGTCTAGTACATACTAGTAGCTTGTAAATCAAAATTGTACAGGTCTTTTTTTTCATGTTTTTTTTGCGGTTGACGGGTGGGCAAAATGCCATTAACAGAACTGTTGTCAGGTCACATGATCGAGTGAAATGTATGGAACGACCAACATGTCATAATGGAACGAGTGGGTGGAAAGATTGCATGACAAATCTTTTGCTTTCATTCTATCAAACTCCTTGTGAATTTCATTTACAAGAATACAAATGACCATCAGGAGGTCAAAAAACTGTTGGTACATATTTTACAGCCATACACATCAGCGGTAGGCCTGATCCACTTTCAGGTGGAAGTACAATCTTACTGGTGCTGTTTGTGAATATCTGAAAATATTATACTAGTATTTGGTTCAGTCTCTAGTTTCTTTTACTGGTGTGATAGACGGGAAAATACATGGACAGCGCCATAGGTGGATATGATAAGTAACCGGTAAATCACCACGTAGGACTACATGTACGTAGATACTGTAGTCCGTGGTTAGATTCAGTGTTGATTATTGACCAAATATAAAAAGGGGATATCCGAGAGACTCGTCGAAGTTTAGGGTTACCGGCTGATCAGAACGACGGCATGTGATTGCAAAGCACCCGGTCAGAGCATGGAGGGCGAGTTGGCCAATTATTCAGGGGATTCACAGGTGACCACAGAGATTACAATGCACATATTATAATGTTGTTGAAACTGTTATCTGCCATCAGTCTTGTGACGAAGTCTTGGCCTCACATGTACATGCCATACAAGAAACGAGAGGTCAAAGAGAAACGAAAATGGAAAAACACTGCCATTGGAGTAGAAAGATGATCAGAGACAGGGAGATACTAGTAGGTGCGCTGTTACAAATTGGTGCTGTATGAACACAAAATATAGAGGCAGGCTGCTTTGGGGCGAATCTATAGATGATGGATTCAGATGAGACGAGAAGAGCAGGAAAAGTGCATGAGAGCCGAGAATAGCTGGTTGTCAGAGTAGGCAATGGGGTCACGGAGGTCTAGAGTAAAAGGCCGGCGTCGAGCTCAGTTTTCGGGTCTCCAGGACTGGAAAGAAGAAGAAGAGTCTGAGGACTAGACGGAAGAGTAAAGAGACAGGAGGATGCTGAAACATGCTACCAGTGAGCTAGATAAGGACCAGGACTTCAAGGTCAAGCCCCCAGACCTCATTAAACCAGGTGCCACAACCAGATGCTGGTATTAGGCTATTAGCATACATGTGACCCTGTGAACAATAACCGCTGGTGTACTGGTTGCTGGTAGACAGCGACCTGGAGCCTGGGTTTTTCTGAGTCTGTTGACGTCATGTGGGCTTGAAAGCTCTCGTGAACACATGTACACTGGTGGGGTGTGGCTAGTGGCTGCCCAAATGGATGCCATGTCAACCTTGTAGTTGACGGTAGTTGGTAGGCCCTGTCCTAGAGGAGCACTGACTGACATTGGTGTGCATCTCCCAGTTCACATACCTTGATGGTGTAGGCCAGATAGTCCATCATGTGGCCCTGGACGAAATCGCCAGTATAGGACCAAAAGTGCACTGGTGCCGATAATCTGTCATATTGTAGGTTGTGTTCTGTGGAACTTCGCTTGGGTCATGGCTGACTGTGAAGTCCCAGTCCCAGACATCATGCATGGATATGGCGCTGCACTACTACTCGGCATTGGAACAGCCTCGAGATTGACTGCTGGGATGTCCCCGGGTCACATTGTCCTCAAAAACATTTTTGAGGTCACACCTTGCACAATGAGGCCTGTGATGGAACTGGTGGCGGGTCTGGCCAATCTCTTGTTTCACAGCCATGCCCGGAACTCCTGGATCACAGTGTCGCTGGCTGTGGGGACACACTGTCTTGAACATGTTGGAGGTGGTATCTTTGACTGCTGACTTCTCGCTGTAGCTGGGGTCGGCTCCATGGTTGTCCATACCACGTTTGGACACATGGGCCCCACAATGCTGAGAAACCTTGAGCACACCTTGACAGCGGATGTTGCAAAAATGCATCGCCTTCGTTTGGGCGGACATTGCCAAAATGCATCACCTACATGAAGGATTGGTCATTGGGCGTATGTTGCTAAAATACATCGTGAATGTGGCCTCCACTGACACTTTTCTCCGGGACCGAAAAGATGCAAATTGAAAAGAATAATGTTTCCACTGCTTGAAAAAGACAAATTTCTTCTATTTTCCCAACAATTTGACATGAATCGGTTATTAGTATCTGAAATAGTGGGAAGGCGACTAACCGCGAAAACCCTGAACTTTCCAGACACAGGGTACGGAAACCGAATGTTGCCAAAACAGTGAAGAACGTGAAATATAAATTGTCAGTTGGATTTTTAAAACTTGTTCACCGTATTAGTCATGTCAAAGGATTCATTTTTTGCCTGAAGCAGTTTACACTAATCAACAGTAAATTCTGAGCAGAAATTATGGAAGTTATGATTCATTTGTGGACTTTCAAGATGTCAGTAGTAGGTTTCTGTCGGGAGTTTTTTTTTTGGCAAGAAGGGCAAGGTCTGTTTTTATTGTTGCTTTGGTAATCGGGGGAATTCGTTCAAGAAATGCCTCAGGTTTATATATTTCAAGCAAGCAGGACAGCTGTCAACGATTTGTTAGAAAACAAGGCAAAGAAAAACCCAAGAAAATAGCCACTGGAAATACGAGTTGGAAATTACCACGATCATGTTTGGTGCTGCTGAAATTTGGTCGGCATGGCCGGGGGGAGGGGGGGGGGGAGGCGTTCAGACGTACCAGGACTTGTTTCTATATAGCGGCTTATTCATGGGATTATGCACTTGCAGTGAGGCTGCATCTGA
Source organism: Terebella lapidaria (assembly GCA_949152475.1). NCBI lineage: Eukaryota > Metazoa > Annelida > Polychaeta > Terebellida > Terebellidae > Terebella > Terebella lapidaria. Next base: position 23,167,331 of record OX424565.1, read on the forward strand.
TGAGATGTTACTGAAATACAGCAAAGCAATGATGCAAAATTGGTGATACATTCTCTAGCAACAGCACAGTATGGGGATGTGACGTGTGTACACACACCACGCAGGGAATAAAAAAACATGATGATTTATGACATTTATATTTAAGGCCCAAACCTGAGCCCGGTTAGCTCAGTTCGTATGTGGGCTGACTTCTCACCAATGCAGTCGGTATGGGCGCGGGTTCGATCCCCGGCCTCGGCAGTATGTGAGATGGTATGTGGTCGCCAAACCGGGCAAGTGGGTTTTCACCAGGTTCTCTGGTTTCCTCCCACGATAATGACCACCCTTACGCCAAGATCCGAGCCAACAAGAGATGTTAATATAAGCACAGGCTTGTTCGTCAATTGTTGTAAAATAAATAAAGTTTAAAAAGGCCCAAGTATCATACACTGCGTTTTAATACTACTCGTCCACTGAAAACATGCCATTTAATCCGTCTCGCTCCTTTTTAATCCTTATTGAATATAGAGGAAGGCGCAGGATATAATACTTGGGCCATATTTAATATGCTTGAGTTGAGGGATAAATAAAAAAAGTTTGACACTTATGGTGTTCTATTGAAACTTGAACCGGAAGTGTGTGTCACCCTTGACCTTGCGTCCTTGGTCTCTCACGTTTTGGGGCAACTTAAAAAAACAATGATGATCTGCTAAAAACATGTTACTATTCAGTTGATTTATCATGAATTAATGTCTGCACAAAGCAAGATCAGTTCGTTCTTCAAAGCAAATGGTACTGGCAGTAACAGAAACCCTGGTTGCCCACAATATCCAACTTCAACAAACAGTACTGCCAGCAGACTGAGCAGTAGCGACGGACCATCACTCTCCCAGGATGAGGATCAAGCTCAAGCTCAAGAACGTTTAGATACCCTAAATGACCAGGTGTGTGCAGCTGAAAGTCGATCACGATGCCGAAAAAGAGGCCAGTACAACGTCATCGACAACGACACAAAACTCAAGATTGCCAAATACGCGACTGGGAGAGGTAACACGAAGGCAGCTGAGAAATTTGGGTCTGCACTTGGGATCAGATGGGCTGAATCGACAGTCAGACATTACAAGAAAAGTTATCAGAAAGCATTAAAACAGAACCAGGGTGACGTTGATTGTCTACCACATGCATCCAGGAGTAGGCCCTTGACCATTGGCGAGACATTAGAAAAGCAAGTCCTCAAGTACATCAAACAACTGAGAGAGTCTGGCTGCCCAATAAACAAACAAATTGTCGAAGCTGCAGCTAAAGGTATTGTGAAAGCCCAGGACCCCTCACTGTTACACGAAGCCGGAGGAACGATTAAAATTGGCCGCCCTTGGGCTATTTCGTTTTTACGACGACACAACTTCGCAAAAAGAAAAGGAACCAAGGCTGCCAGAACGATCCCAACAAACTTCAAGGAGATCCGATCATCCTTTCATCAGAAGATCAAGAATGTCTGTGACAAGCACAATATCGACCCATCGCTTGTTGTGAACATCGACCAGACTTAGTATCATGAAGCCTGGATACTAAGTCGATATTATTGAGTTACTAACTCGGGAATTTAAAAAAAAACTTTTCTTCCTGTGCCTGTTCCACGTTTAAGTCGATATTATCGAGTTACTAAGTCAGGAATTTAAAAAAAAAAATTTCATGGGTCCAATTAATTTTCCTGAGCAAATTAAGCCCGGATAAACGAAAACTACCAAATGACCTCGGACTCTGTATATAGAATAAATATCCAACCACCTACTCTGAAACCTGCAACATAATCATGGATTGTTTATTAATTATTATGAAATTCACAGAATTAGCACACCACTTCCGCCATGAATGAAGTTTTGTGTGCGTGCGTTTCATGTATTGATTATAAGCGCTGAAAATATGAAATGTATGTTACCTGCAATGTTCTTTTCATGTTGCCTGCATTGCTATGCGTTGCAAATATCACTATGAATAATAGCCTACGGTATGATTCTATACCAGATACAATCCAGCTTATCGCCGTTTCAATTCTGCTAGAGATTAATATATATGCTTATGTAACTATCATAGATTAGCAGACCACTTCCGCCATGAATGAAGTTTTGTGTGCGTGCATTTCATGTATTGATTATAAGCGCTGAAAATATGAAATGTATGTTACCTGCAATTTTCTTTTCATGTTACCTGCATTGCTATGCGTTGCGAATATCACTATGAATAATAGCCTACTGTATGATTCTATACCAGATACAATCCAGCTTATCGCCGTTTTAAACCTGCTAGAGATTAATATATATGCTTATGTAACTATCATAAAGTTCACTGTTAACACGCAATATTACATCAGTTTTCCTCCTCACCAGGTGTGTGGAATGTTGTTCCTACGGTCACAGTGTGATCATTTGAAGCTGAATCTAATTAACCAGGAACTGTGCTTTCTGGGTTATGAGTTCGATGTTTTAACGTCGAACAGAATTCCTCTTAATACATGGACATTCCGTTCATCCCCTTTTCCACTTAGCAAGATTTTGTCGATAAACCTTCTTTGGGATGTACATTGATTGGCAATGTTTAGATACATCGGAATCGTCTGTCATAAAGTACTACTTATAAGTTGTTGGACAGAAGTATGTCAAGCATTTTACGCAGCCAAGCATAATTAAGGTGTGATCGCACGTAACTTACCGGTGACTGCACTGAGGCACTTCTCCATTGACTTTTAATGTGAAAGTAAAGGTAACAAAATCACCAAAACAATACAATCCCCTGACCTAAAACTTGGCTAGCACACACACATATACTCATGGATGATGAACCGATATATGGTTTCATAAATTATATCACGAAAGCTGTGCAACTTGATGATTAGATAAATGATTTTATATGTTTCACCAAAACGAAGATTCGAGTGTTCTGCTTGACCAGCACTGGCTGTTGCATATATTTATTCCTTGTTGTCGTCAAAATAATGAAAATATCTAGGGCTATACTTTCTGTGAGATGAATACAATGAGCTGAACATTGATAATCCCAAACACCTCGGTGCACCCGAATGCATATCACTCGTGAGGTTTACTGGCCTCACTAGCTATTTGATGCACAGCATAATCCTTTCGCTCGCCCTGTTGTGAGTGTATTTTGTAGACTGAGAAATAGGTCGGAAAATGACACATGAAAACGATGAATTTAACAGTAAGAAACAAAGTCTCGGTTAATAATCCTTGACGTCTAACAATCAGAAAGGCAAAGTTTCACGTTGATTGAAAGTGTGTGAATTCATGAATTTGTTACCTTTATATTCACATTATAAGTCAATGGACAGCTGGTCAATGCCAGGTTCATGACGATCACATGCAATCAATCCTTAAGAAAACCCGTCATTTTGAAGGAAACAAGTTGTGTAGAGGACCATGTATGCTCATGCGATAGTCAAATCAAATAATCACAGTGACACCACTCATTTTGTAAATATTTCTCAAATTGAGCACTTCAGTACTAACGGTCGGTCACTTAAAACATATTGTTAGAACTTGATGTCTGCCAGAGGTAACACTCTATCGACGTGCAACACATCTATGCAAGACTGCTATTAATATGCTGAGGACGCCAGCCGACCTATGATTTTGCCAATTTAATTCGTCTTATTGGAGACACTGCAAGGACGCTGTTTATTATAAATCCGAATTAAATCCAGTTGTGCATTATCTGGACCGTTGTACATTCTGTATTTATCACTCTCTCTACAAAGCCAATTTGTATTTGCATAATAAACACCATGTGCCGCTTCACTGTATTCACATATTTTAGAGACCGACGTTACTACATCCAATACGTTGATATAATAATTACCAAGACGTCCGGTTGTTGCTGTGCAGATTAATATTCACAATATAAACCGTTTCCCATTGGTGCAATGAGCCATTCGATGCAACTGAACCATATTAAGAATATGCCCATTTTGCTCATTGTACTTATAATAAATAAGTCGAATGCGTTCTGTTTCATTCAATTGAATTGACACCCAGAGAGACGAAATATTACCGTCAATTAGCGTCATGCTCTCTAAAAGAAAATCTTCTGATGGTCATATTTCATTCAAAATGAGTATCTAAACAGTTGTGTATAACATTCTACTGTGAACGTTTGTGAACACAAGCGATAAAGAATCATCAAATACAGGTATAAATAGTATAAACCTTATCGGTATAAAACGGTGAATAGATATTCGATTGCCTCTTTCTGAACTAGAAAACAATTAACAGCCCATTTTATGCAAAAGAAAACTATCTCCCTTCCAAGTCTTTTCTCTTAAGTGTCCGTAAGAAGTCATTATAACAAGACGCTCGACGATCTACCTCCCCAGCATGGCTATTACGTCTTACTGTAATGAGGGTCATGGTGACTGGCTACTTGTATCCTGACAGGTTTACGACACGGAAACATTCTCACGAATGATTAGTCGGATCACTCTGAACATGTTACAATCATCGAAGGTTTTTTCTATCTGAGATGAGAGATTTGAAAACATGTCACGATTTAGGTTATGCTAGTTTTGATGAGGGGTAATGGATAATTTACACCCTCCTATAACCCACTACATTATGGATTTTTCCATCATGATGATTTCATACTGCATTGTTGGCAAACCGGATTGATCATGTAGAAATCTTGGATCATTTGAAAGAAATAAATCCATGTGTTCATGTCTAAACAAGATCATCAAAAAATGCAACGTGTAATGTATGTACTAGAGGAGGTGCAATTAAAATGTGCTCATGGTTGTGTTGTCATTCCAATTAACTGAGGAGTTAATTTAACAATGCATATGGATTGTATTACTATTTCTGTGCAATGTGTGTCCCATACAGTATGAGATCAATACAATGAACAATTAACAAATCCTTCTATAATTTGAACTCTTTTCGACACAAGGAACACATATGCAGCTCACATTTATTGGACACTAGCTGATAATGCCTTTCCACATAGAAATAGACAGAGCAAGAAATAAGTGTCTGAAGACAAGGTGACACAAAAGTGTTTGCTCTGTCATTTTCTATTCATTCATTCATTGAATGATTTTAGCACACACTGGCGCATCAGGTATAATTGATATCACCAAATGAACTGGATCTCTGTATGTAGAACAAACATCCAACCATCCACATTTGGACATGCAACATGGTCATGAATTGTTCTTTAATTATTATGAAAGTCACAGAATTAGCAGATCATTTCCGCCATGAATGAAGTTTGTGCGTGTGTTTTGTGTACATGTATTGGTGGTGTACGTCAAAGATATAAAATGCATGATGCCTGCAATATTCTTTACGTATTATTATGAGCAATAATGTGCGTTGCAAATATTACCATTAAAACTGTATACTAAAATGATGCGTGCAATCAGTAATATGTATAGCAGGTTGTATATCAGACATAACCCAGTCTATCACAGTTTTGACCCTGCAATACATTGATATATGCTCATAAATGTATTATACAGTGGAATGGACACAACAATAGAAGATCATGCATTTAATAAGGAAGGAAACTCATGAGGCATTGTTTGTTAACAGTGGGTTCATGGTGTGATCATTTCAATGTGAACCAGATTGGCCAAGAATTGTTCTGTATGGGCTATGATTTGGCTGTTGTAACGTCAGACAGAACTCCTCTTACATGGGCATGCCACCCCTCCCCTTTCCCCACTTGACAATATGTTAACGATAATTATTCCATTAGCACTCACCACTCCATGCGTACACTAAATCGTGACTTGCATCAAAATGTGTGGTTTGCGTTTTGTGCTGATGGTTCACGTGAATCATCACTTGCATTACAGAAAGTAATGCAGCTGTAATCACGGGTCATCTGTGCGAGTGGACGTGAACCAGTGGTTACTCCCAAAATACAGACACTGACACAACAAAGTGTAGATAACTTTACAGGTGTAACACATCAGAGGAATTGTATGAAAAAAATATACATATTTGTACGTGTTTGAATGTATCTATGGATGAGCAATGTTTACATACACCGGTCATCCTCCGTCATGAAGTGCTTCTTACAAGTTGTTGGACCGACCGAAGTATGTCAAGCATATGATGCAACCAAGTCTGATCAACTATGTGTGTGGTTCACACAGGGACAATTTGATTGTAATTTCAGAAGAAAAACTGTTACTTTCAACCAAGCGAGTTCTGTAGAGGACATTACCAGGAGGATGACATTAGCAGGAGAGCTCTGGTGCCACGAGAGAAGGTGAAATGTATGCGGTAGGCTGTCAAACCACTGTATCCAAAAGAGTCGAACGGTTTAGTGTTGCATGAAATATATATATATATGTGACGAATATCGTTCACGGCCGATATCAAGCCGGTTTAACTGGGTCGTCGTGTGATACAATAAGCCGGCAGTTTCAATTTAACTGTTTATTGTGGTGATAAAGACTGATGATCAATCACGCACAATCAGGGTCGCACTCTCACCTACGTCGGGTGATATCCCAGTCTATATTTCTATATTCCTAGTATAGTCCTTTATACAACTTGCACATATATCCGATAGATTATATATATTAATATCGACAGTCTCACAGGAACTTTTGTATACACGTCCTGCCACTGGGATTTACACTACACTTCTGCGCAGTATACTGGGGCCGAGGGACCATGTGGCTGTGTAATTTCCCGCCAAGTGTAAGCGGTGTTGTGATAGGTTGAATGTGTGGTGCAATGCGCTGATGTCACCGGGAAAGTGGGTTTCCCCGGCTCGTGTCAATACTTGGAATGCCTGTATGTGTGCACGTGATGTATGGAGTATGTGTGTCAAGTTCTATGTTTAGAAGTCAGTGTATGTGAAGGTCAAGGTCGGGTAAACGGGGCCGAGTGTACTGAGCTAGCGGGGCCGCAGGTGCGTGGTTTGACCTGTGTATGTAACCATGACTACATGGAGTTTATGCTTGTGATCGTATAGTGTGTACTTGTCCTGTATGTAAGTCATGTAGAATGAATGTTTGTTGTGGAAATGTGTAGTGCGCGGGAGGGACGGGAGTAACAGTCGCTAAAATTACTACATAACACCCCTTCATTAATCCTACGCCCTCGGGATTACCCTTCCCGGACCCTACCGTCGCCAAAAACTAAACAATAAAAAGCTGAAAAGTCCTAAAGGTCAAACCCAAAAGCACTCACACACACACGCCGCGCGAAATGAGAAAACACTTCATACAATAAAAATTCCTAACTGTCAAAATAAACGTCAGCAGTCAGTCCGTCAGCAGTCTCTACGATGATACATATACAAATACATGCACAACAATGAATGGAATGTATGATATGGAATGATAAACAAAACTCCTCGACGTTTCAAAGCGAAACGGAACTATAACTTTAAGAGTCTATTGAACTGAAATAAAATGATGGTTAAATTTAACTAAATTACATGTATAAAAACAAAAAGCCATGACTAGGATATTAAATGTGTATGTACAACTATTTACAACATATATGTGCCGTGACCAGAATTGTTTGGTCACTCGGTGGGGCCGCGTTCAAGAGGCCGAACAGTTCAGGGACGAGTTTCACTTGTCCTCCCGTTCACGCCTGCTGGCGGGAGGAGGCGGGGCCGCTGGCGATGCCTGCCGCATCAGCTGTAGCTGTTCGTCCGGGGGTAGTCTGGGCAGGATGGACACGATCGTGGCCAACAACTCCCCCGGGATGGTCGGTGTGGTCGGGGTCGACGGAGCTTGTGCCTCCGATGGCGTCGGGGTCGAAGTCGCTCGAAGCCGAGTGATTTCCTGTCGTTGGTGGGCGACTTGGTCCTCCAACTGAGTCACACGGACTCGAAGCCGTAGATTTTCTTCGGACAGGGCGTCCGGGAACGTGGGCTGGTGGCGCTCGTGCAGAGCACCCATCCCAAAGCCGACAGACAGGCCGTTATATTCTGCCTGCCTGATGTGGTGATCCAGGGCCGACAGGTACTCCCGACGAATTAGTCGCAAGTACTGGTGCGCTAAATCGTCAGCGCGGGCGAGTGACAGGGTCGGAAGGTGCTCCTCCGGTTCTGACGGCAGGAGCAAGGGGTCGGCGTTGTGGGCGGCCTGTTCGAGACGAGCCGTCCAGAAGTCCTCGTGGAATCCGAGGTAGTTCGGGAGCCGCTGGGCGTCCTCATCCCGTAGAAAATCTGTGAGGTCGGGATTCTGGCCGGGTAGTGCCTGCAGGCCGGGAAGCGAGCGGGTCGCCAAACGTCTGCCGTGTTGCCGCAGGAACTGGAAATCAGCCGCGAACTCGCCGGATCCATGAAGCGGCAGACGCTCGTCGAGGTCTCTGTGGAGTGACTCGAGCTGCTCTGGGTCGTCCACTTGGAGTCGGGGCCGGTCTCTATCGGTGCCGCGTGTCGGAACGGAGCGCAGAGGCTCCACTTCCTCCGTGAGGTACGGTGGGAGCGGGACGGGTTCCACCATCCGTCGTGAAGGCTCCGGTGAAGAGTCCGGGGTCGAAAACGGTGTCGGGGTCGCACGTACAGGAGATCCGGGTGCAATCTCCCTGAGTGGAGGTGGCCGATCCTCAACTGGGCTCTTCGGCTCGGGAGTCTCCTTGCCGGTTGATGACGATACCGGTGTGGTATTCAGGGGTCGACTTGGGAGTGGCGGATACTCCTCAGGTGGAGGGACCAATCCCTCACGGACTCGGTAGTCCGTGACGTTAGAGGCCGTGGGTCGTTCCACAACCATCCGCCGGGGTATGATATCCGACGGCCGAGCTCTAGACGGGGTCGAAGATGTCACTGTGGTGACCGGTCGAGTTGTCGCTGGCGACACCACTGTCGCGAACGAAGCCGTCGTGACGACCGCCGAGGCCGAAACACCGGTGGTCGTTGTCGGGACCTCCTCCGCCGTGCTCACTGATGTCGTCTGGTAGTTTATGGGCCGAACGAAGAAGATCGTACTGGGTCGTCGAATTCGAACCCGCGTGTTCATGGTCTCGATGTCACTGACCATGCGGGTAAGCCGAATCTCGTCTGCCGGGGTCGAAGCACGATTGTACTCCAGTCGACGGAGTACCTGTTGCACTTCCGGGGCCGAGTTGGGCGGATACTGCTCAAAGAGCTCTGGCGCCATGTGCCAGATGCCGAACGTCAGGACGGTGTTGACATCCCTCCTGAAGATCGGGATGTTGGCCGGAACTCTTGGGGGTCGATAATTCGGGTTCGGCTGCATGTCGACTCTGCAGCGTAGCGCGAACCTGACGAGCATGGGGCCGGATGCCGATAGTCGTCCTTCCTGGTAGAAGGGGAACGACGTCACGTGCTGCGGGGTCGCTTGAGACAGATGCCGGAACATCTCCTCCTGGGCCAATGTCCGGAAGCCGTCGCGGGCCGGACACACGAAGTAGCGCAGGAACGGAAAATGATACGCTAGCACGTGCGCATCAAGACTCTGGGCCGTCCGAAAAGGTCCGCGTCGTGGCACGGAGGACCACTGTCGTTCTCCTGCTCCCTCCTCTTCGCCGATGCAGAAGGGGCACTCGAATCGACCGTCTCCACGCTGTAGCGGGGCCAATGTGAGGAGGTTTCCCTCCGACAGGGTCGACTGCTCATCGAAGTTATGGATGTGGCCGTATCCAGCGCTCCGATTTCGCTTACTGAGTGGAACCTTGTTCCAGTCTATGGGCCGAGTTCCGTAGGGTGTCACGGGAGGTGGCACCAATTCCATTAATTCCGCCACTTGCCGACGGAAAGTCGAGGTCGGGGCCGTAATAGCAGATCCGCCGCTGGAGCGTGACGAACTGCTGGAGGTCGATCGGGCTCCCGCTCCATGCTTCTTCTTGAAAGAAGTATAAGTTCTCTTGTTTGGAGAACGGGAGGCCGCAGGTCGTGCTACCGCTGAACCGGAAGCGGGTGAAGTCGGGGCCGGAGCGATCGGGGCGATCACTTGATTTGCTGGGTCGGGTTGGCGGCTCGCGGTGGCGACTCGTTGAGCTTCTTGGGCCGCTTGTCGTGCTTCAATTGCACGCTGGACAATACTTCCGCCCTCCTCGAGTCGGCGGAAGCGTTCGGGGTCGATATTGAAGATATCGTCCGGAGTCGGGCTCGGTGTATGGCGCTCTCCTCGTTGCGCCAGCTTGTTCCGGGCCGTTTTGGGTCGCGCTCCCTTTTCCGATCCACTTGCCGTGTCACTGAGCGTGACTGGATCGCGCTGTTCAGGCTGCGAGTCGGGGCCGGACGAAACTTCGTTGTCGGGGACGATTATGGGATGATCTGATTCATCCCCGGTGTCGATTACTTGGACAGTGATGTTATCGCCGTCCAACTTAACTGTGCGGGGCCGATTGTCACCTGGGTCGCTATTTTCCCGGTCGTCTCCGGGTTTGTCAGCCATGCTGACGGGCCGAAATCAAGCCGAAGTACTTCCCAAGTACTGACTAGGCTGGCTGTAACAAAGTCTGGATTTCTTCAAAACCAGCCTAGTTCAAATGCCGATGATACAAGCCGAATTAACTCCAAAGTCTTGTGACCAGGATTTCAATGATATCACAGTCTATAGGCCGATAAATATTGTTCGATTAGCACAGTTTCTATAACAATAGTCTGTATCTCAATAGCCGAAACTTCTGACAATAGTCCTTCTCCTCCAAAGTCTCAGGCACAAGTGACCTGATTGCCGCTAATCTTCAATGCCGTACACAAAGATGCTGACAGCATCTCGATTCTTAGAACTGGGCCGGGGGGCGCTCTCTATATGTATAGAAAACGTCTTTACGCTATGTATCATTGTTCCAAGCGTACACACAGCAAGGCGGGGCCGTCGTCAAGGAAACGCGGGGCGATCCTTCTCTGACCTCTTGGGTCAGTCCATTACGACAGTAGGGGTGTCCTCACACTGTCCAGATTTCCGTATGTCCAGCTGCCGTCCCCTGGATAACTCGTGCCGAATCATTGTCTTTTTATACTAGTCGACTGTTCAGATTACTGGGCTCTTTTTGCCCGACGACTCACTATTGTAATTATTAGGGGCGACTTCATGTAGGTGCTGTAAACAGCTAAAATGTTTATTAGCGCTCGTGCGTGCCTTGTGAACTCATCAGTCCATCATTCCTTCTCCCACAAGTTAGCGCACAATAAACTACGGGGTCGAGTTGCTGTTTCACAGACGACACACAGTTATTAAAGGCTGAGATATGAATATCAATCACTCACAGGGGCGGACATCGTTCCATTCATTTTCAGCCAGTTCACAGGACGACGGGGCCGCAAATATTGTAGGGGTCGAAATTGCAATGATCTGGGTCGGTCACACCGCGGCGCTTTGAATATTTTGGGTGATGAATTTGGTGACAGGCCGCATCTTGGCATGATAGCTTTTCCGTGACTGGTTCCCGTACCACTGGGCCGTTCCTCCGAATATTACATGGAGTGAGTAGAGGCTCTGTCGACGCATACTCCAGAACGAATCACACTATCACCTCTTCGACAACTAAGTGGCCTTACTCACGGTGTGACTGGTATTATCCTCTTCGGCTGGCACATGGATTGAAGCTTTACATGATAATCTTAGTCATTGCGTAACATACGCCTTGATCAATGGTACATGTTATACGGGGTCGAAACACATATCATAATGCAACCAATTTTTCACCAGCATCATAATTATAATATCATATCTAGTGTGTATATTTCGAATTTGCCTCACTGACATCTTGTACATCTTAAATGCATATATTGTTATTGTAATATAATATATTATTATTGGGAAAGACATGATATCATAGTCCATTAGACATGCATAATTCATCATCAATGACATCAATCAGATAACAAGGCCGGGGTTATCTGTAGCGGGCCGGTCTGCGTGCGTGGCGTCTGGGTCGATTTGGTCGTGCAGGCGGGGGCGTAGCCTCGCTTGTCTCGGGGTCGGAAGATACCACAGGCTTTTGCCTGCGTGTCTTGCGTGCCGGTTTTGGAGTGTCGGAACTTGATCTGTGTGATCTTTTCCGTTGCCGATGTCGACTTGAGCCGGATGAGGTCGGAGATCGCGATTGACGATCCTGGGTCGTTTGCGAATCAGACTCTGCTGCTTGGTCTGAATCAGTATGCCGATCTTGGACTGTTACCTCCCAAGGGTAATAGAACTCCTTGAGAAGTCCCATGGGGTCGGGTGACTGTTCTGGGTCGGACTTGCTTGACGACGACGTGGGTCGTACAGGGTCGGAGTAGATGTGGGCCGCTTGGTTGTCACCTTCGTATGGCTTGAGCACATCCAGATGAACAACACGAGTGTTCCGAGGGTTGGAAACCAGGGCGATTCGGTAATCAACCTCGGTTACACGGTCGATGATCCTCCAGGGACCAGTCCAGGGCCGAGCGAACTTATTATTCTGCGTGAGTGGCAGATAATAATACCGGACCAGTTCGCCTGGTTGAAACTGGGGTCGTGGTTTCGCGTGGGCGTCATAACCCATCTTTTGCCGAATTGCCGCTTTCTCGAGATGGTCTTGTGCGAAACCGTGGGCCGTTCTGATGGCTTGCCGCAAATACTCCACATACTCCGGACCACACGGAGGTAGAGGCTCAGGGTCGTAGGTCGGAAACATGAGGTCGACTGGCAAGTTACACTCGTGTCCATACACCATCAGATGCGGGGTGCATCCCGTGGACGAGTGTACTGAGGTTCGATAGGCCATTAACACATATGGCAAGTGCAAGTCCCAATCGTTTGCACGATCGCTGACGAACGCACTCAGCATGTTGAGCAATGTCCTGTTGAATCGCTCAACCTGGCCGTCGCTCTGGGGTCGGTATGGGGTCGTACGAATCTTCTTAGCGCCCAGTAGACGCACAACATGCCGGAACAGGGACGACTCAAACTCAGTACCTTGATCGCTATGGACCGCTTTGGGGACACCGTGGTAGACTATCCACCGATTCACCAGGGTGTCGGCAACATTTTTGGCCGTATGTCGCCGTAGCGGAAAAGCGTCAGTGTACTTCGTGAAGTAGTCCGACACGACTAGCACATACCGATAGCCTCTCCCCGTGACCTTGTGGGTGTCGAGGATGTCCATCGCTATTCTGTCGAACGGCGCTCCTGTCGGTAGCTGTGTCAGGGGCGATCTTTTTGGGGCCGGTTTACCCTTGCGGGTCACACATTGCGGGCAGCGGGCACACCAGCGGGCGACGTCCAGCGCCAAGCCGGGCCAGTAGAATCGGCGCCTGACTCTCTCGATGGTACGCTGTATGCCGAGATGTCCGACAATCTTGAGGTCGTGTAGTTGGTGCAGAACTTGTGTCCTGAGTGCTACGGGGAGCACGGTTTGCACCACGGGCCGTCCAGCAGGGTCGGGTTTTATATGTCGAACTAGCACACCGTCTTGTAGCGCCAGGAGGTTCCAGCGGGAAACAAGTGTCTTTACCTCCTCTCCTTGGCGGGCGACTTCTCGTGAGTCGGGCTTGGTGCCGGCTAGTATCCATTGCCGCACTTTTCCGACGCTGGGGTCGGCTTGCTGTGCCGCGACAATGTCCTGGGTCGAATAGTCCGAAAGCCACTTTTGTCCATCAAGTGTGGCGTCCAAAGCACGGACTCGAACAACTTGGCGTGCCGAAACTAGCTGGGGCAAGACCGGTGATGTTATCGAATCACTGTCCAGGAGGTCTGCCCTTGTCTGGGTCGGAACAACAGTTATCCGACGAACTGGAAGTTCTCCGGAACTTGTTTCTGGGTCGGTCGGAGGTGTGACGAGTCGTCCGGGACAGTCTTGGTGTTTGCAACTGTGGCACCGTGACAAGCCGTCGGCGTTACCGTGTAATTTTCCGGGTCGATGCTCTATCCGAAAGTCATACTGCTGTAGCTTGGCGAGCCACCTAGCGAGCATGCCGTCGGCGTCGCTGTAGTTTTTCAGCCACCTTAGCGAGCTATGGTCGGTTCGGAGGAGGAATTTCCTACCCCAGAGGTAGTGCCGATAGTGTTGCACCATCTCAACTACTGCCAGTAGTTCCCGATAGGTGGTGCAATAGTTCCGCTGGGTCCGGGACAGGGTCTTGCTGGCGAACCCGATGGGGATCTCCTTCCCGTCAACCCTTTGTGAGAGGGCTCCTCCCACAGCAAAGCCGCTTGCATCCGTATCGAGGATGAAGTAGTCCTCCGGATTCTGGGTCGGATGAGCGAGCTTGGGCGCCTTGATGAGGGCGTCGCGGAGTCGCTGGAAAGCTCGTCGCTGGGCCGGTCCCCAAGTGAAGTGGCATTCACCTCGGGTAAGCGCTACGAGAGGTTCAGCGATCTCAGCGTAGTCCTTGATGAATCGCCTGTGGTAGTTGGCGAAACCAAGGAAAGCCCTGACGTCGGTGATCTCGCACGGGGTCGGCCATTCTCTGATGGCTTTGACTTTGTTGGGGTCGACTCGGATTCCTTGGCCGCTCACTATGAACCCTAAGTACAAGATTTCCCGTTGAAATAACTCACACTTCTTGGGCTGAAGTTTCAGGCCTGCCGATCTGATTCGATCCAGGACCGCTTCCAGGTTTGCGAGTGCCTGGTCGAATGTTCTGCCGTAAGCTATCACGTCGTCGAGATAGCACATACACCGGGTCCACAAGTAACCACGGAGTATGGTCTCCATAAGCCGTTCGAAGGTTGCCGGGGCGTTGCTAAGGCCGAATGGCATGACCTTAAACTGATAGAGTCCCTTCCTTGTGGCGAAGGCAGTCTTCGGTCTGTCGCTGGGGTCGACTTCAACCTGCCAGTAGCCAGAGGCCAGGTCTAGGGCCGAGAAGTAGTTGGCGCCTGCCAGGGCGTCATGAGTATCCTGAATGTTGGGCAAGGGATACGAATCCTTGCGGGTGACGTCATTCAGGAGCCGATAGTCGACACAGAAGCGTACCTGTCCGTTCTTCTTCCGCACGAGCACTACCTGTGCGCTCCAGGGCGAATCGGACGGCTCAATACACCCCAAGCGGAGCATCTTGTCGATCTCCTCGTCGATGATGCTTTGCTGTGCCTGAGGGACGCGTCGCTGTCGTTGTCGAATTGGGGCCGAGTTGCCGGTGTCGATTCTATGCTGGACGACTTGGGTCCGTCCCAGTTGGCCGTCTGGGTGCATAAATGTGTCCTGGTATTGGTGAACCAGGTTGGCGCAACGCCGATGCTGTTCCGGCGCTAGTCCGGCGCGATCCACCATTTCTTGTAGATGTGGCGGTAGGTCGCGGTAGTGACTGGCGTCTACCGTGGCCGGGTCGGGCTCCTCTCCGGGTCGTGGCAGAGCTCCGACGACACTTTCGACAGGGCTTGCTATGGCGACAGGGTCGGAACGGGTGAGCGTAATGCCGGTATCTGCTGGATTGACTACCGACACCTTTACGCACTGCCGATTCAGGGTCGTAAGTGTTCTCCCCATGATGAGGTCGGTTTCCTCGGGAAAGGTCGTAAGTGGCTGGACTATCCTCGGGTGTTGTCGAACTCGAACTCGGGAAGTCGGGACCAGCTCCACTATTGCTTCGCTGCGTGCGGGGACGGTGACAGCTCGTCGCACGGCCATTCTGACAACATTGGCCTCAATGTCTTTATGTGCGAACAGGATTTCTTTGTGTACCTGTATCGTTCCTTCACCGTAATTCACTACAGCGTGAGCTTGCCGAAAAAAGTTCATGCCGAGAATCATGTCGTCATGTATGTCAGCCACACAAAAGGTTACGACCATATGGTTAGTTCCGACCTGTATTGAGAGGTCGATCAGTCCATCGATCGGGCTTGACTGTCCGGTGACGTCACGAATAATAGCCGAAGTAGACCGCAAATGTCGCTGGTCAGCGGGGACGTGACGTAGCTGATCGCGTCGGAGCAGGGAGATCTGCGCTCCGGAGTCGAGTACAGCCTTTATCGTCTTGTTTCCGACGTGTACCGGCAACTTCCAGCATTTGTGATTGGTGGCGCTGGAGTTGTTGATGACAGCCGGAATTTCGGGGTCGTCTAGCGGTGGCCGGAAGAGTGTGTGCAGAGGCGGCAGTTTGGATTCCGGTCCACTCGGAAAAGCGTAGAATCCTCCGTCGTCGGAGATCCACTCGATCTCGGACATGCTGTCCGTTCCGGTGCCGTTGGCGGTCGGGGGTGACACCCCTTCAGGACGACGGTCTCCACGTGGTGGTCGCTGTGGCCGCGGTGCGGACACCCCTTCATGAAAAGAGGCCGATTTCGGGGTCGGAGCTTGACATTTTGTACACACCCCTTCAAGGAGCTGAGGTGTGGGCTGGGCCGGCTGCGGGGTCGTTATTGGTGTCGTTACCGGTACAGTAGTCGTGACAACCGCAGATGTGGAGCGGGGAACGTTGTCCTGTTGTCTGGAAGGTCCTTGCTCCTCAGCACCTTCCCCTACTGGTTTGACGACGGGGTCGGAGGTGTTGGTGGGGCCGGTTTAGTTTGGTTACCGGTTTGGTTAGGTACTGACAACACTTGAGCTGTCCTTCTGTCAGTACCGGGACCATTGGGCCGAAATGCTAGCGGTTTCATGCCGTTACGTACTAGCACATCCTTAAGCCGAAAGCATCGCATCCAGCGATGGCCGGGCTTCTTGCAAAAGAAGCAAACCATGGGTCGTCCGGGTTGCGGGGGTCGATCACCTTTCATCGGGGCCGTTGTTCGTAGGACAGAGAAGATAGCCGTTTCCTCGCACAGTCCATTCTCGTCACTAAGGACGCACTGGAAGGCTTCAGCCACCCACTCGCGTGAGCTGGTTGGCACTGAGTGTTCGTCGCAACCTTGTAGGCCGGTAGTGTCACTGTCCGCGGGGTCGTAGTAGGCCGCAATTTGCTCTGGGGTTAGTGTTTCCCCCTGAGTGACTTGTCCCATGGCACAGGACAGTTCCTCATTGACAGGGTCGTCTTCCGCGTATCCACTGGCGGAAATGTCAGCACGTCGTGTGCCTCGATGTCGATCTCTGGCTGTCCTCTGTTGACGACTCTCTACCTTGAGAACGGCCGTGAGTGCCTCACTGTAACTGTTAAAAGTGAGGGCACACAGTTTATCGGCAATGGGGTCGGGTTGGCCGTTCACGAATTGCGCAATTACAGTTCGTTGCCGCGACGTTGGCGTAACGTCGTCGAACACTTGCTCCGCCAGGGCTTGGAGTCGCTCCATGTAGTGTTCCGCGTCCTCTTTTCGTTCCCGCTTGAGGAACGGGAAATCGTCCCGTTTGGACTGTCGACGGGGCTCGGGTTCCCAGCCCTCTAGGAGTTGGCGACGGAACTCTCCCCAGGGAGTTGCGACCGGGATATTGAGAGCTAGCGCTTCAGCGCGGCCGCGTAGCGTGCTCCGGAAGGTCGTCGTCTTGTTGAGGTCGGAGTAAGTAAAGGCCGCAGCGAATTGTTCGAAACTCCGAACGTATTGAGTGAGATTGCCCTCCTTAAAGGTCGCACGCCATTGAGCCATTTTAGCCGTAGCCAACGTTTGGGGCTCAGACGTGAGTCTCTGTGGCGTGGGCGTGTCAACACTCACCGCAACTGGTGTAGTCGCTGTAGTGGCCGTCGGGGTCGGAACAGCCGAAGTCGCCGGAGCCGTCGTATCTGGGCCGATCGGGGTCGCGTTAGCGGGGGCGGTCGGTGCTGTCGTCGCGGAGACGGCGAGCGATGCGGCGGGTGGTGCCGTCGTGTGGCTGGGGTCGTGTGGTGCTTGTGCAGCGGGGGCCGGTTGACTGTATGGAGGCGTCACCCATGGTATCCCGACTGAGGGTGGGAATACAGCCGGTGGTGGATATCGGTATACCGATCCATCCGGGCATACACCATGGTACACTAATCCGGGTTGTGTACCATGATAGCCGGTGTCAGCGATCACGCTGGGAACGCCACCATATCCAGGCGGTGGGTTCGCGTAGCCGACATGCGGTGAATAGTATCCGACAGCTACTCCATTTGGAACACCGCTTGTTGCGCCAGGGTATCCGACTGGCGGTACACCATATCCGTTGGTGTTTCCGACTGATTGTGAGATCGGAGGTCCGATCATTTGCACAACACTTTCTGCCGGAGCAGACACAACTTGATCTTGCGACGGATCGAAGCGCGGTTGTTCTCCGGTAGTCGGCGATGGTCGGTGCGTGGTCGGCGCGGGAGCGCGTGTGTCGGAAGTCGGCGTGTCGGGGTCGCAGGGTCGGCGACTTGATGTCGAGGGTGCTTGTCGGGGTCGCGCTTGTCGCATGGTGGCGCGAGGTTCCGCCATTGTGTCGCTGGGTCGTTGTTGTCGTAGCGGCGTCGCGATCCGGGTAGCGGTCGTCATCAGGATGTCTTCGGATGTCGCTCCCGTCTGGCTGGGTCGTGTGTACTCTACCACCGTAGGCTCGGTCGGTATGCGTGAGTACATTTCTGGCGCGGGGCCGTGTTGTCTCGGCGTCATGGACGGCGCCAGGGGTCGATTGGCCGAATAAGCGTTCGGCGGGGTCGATTCCGGAACATTGTCAGACTGACAAACCCACTGTCGTATCCGAGAGTTACTTGGTGGGTGCGTAACCATTGACGTGTCTATGGTTACCGGCCGAACGTCCACTGCTAATTGTTCTGGGTCGATATCACAATCTACGCTCGCTCTTTGACGTGAGCGCGTATAGTTTCTGTCGGCAAAGTCACTTTTCTGGGTCGCTCTAGCCGGCGTGGCCGAGTACGCTCTAGCGTGCGCACGCAGAATGTCACTTACTGTATGTGACGGGTCGAGCGGGTCTTCGTCTAGGAACTCCTGCACCAGGTCGGTAGGCGGCGAAAACGATCTCAGGGACGAATGGTCGCCAATGGAGTCGAAAAGGCCGGACGGTTGTTGCTCCTGCGACAGTGGAACTGTATCGCTCATGGCAACTGAGCGAGGGCCGGAAGGTCGGAAGGCCGGATTCGGATTGATCGTCACTTCATCATCCGTAGGGTCGAGTGGCTCACTGCGGGAGGCTCCCGGGGCTAATGCCATCAATGCCGGTCAGGTCTGGGTCGATAATCCGAGACTAGCTCAGATCCTGGTCGAACGGCGCCAATGTGACGAATATCGTTCACGGCCGATATCAAGCCGGTTTAACTGGGTCGTCGTGTGATACAATAAGCCGGCAGTTTCAATTTAACTGTTTATTGTGGTGATAAAGACTGATGATCAATCACGCACAATCAGGGTCGCACTCTCACCTACGTCGGGTGATATCCCAGTCTATATTTCTATATTCCTAGTATAGTCCTTTATACAACTTGCACATATATCCGATAGATTATATATATTAATATCGACAGTCTCACAGGAACTTTTGTATACACGTCCTGCCACTGGGATTTACACTACACTTCTGCGCAGTATACTGGGGCCGAGGGACCATGTGGCTGTGTAATTTCCCGCCAAGTGTAAGCGGTGTTGTGATAGGTTGAATGTGTGGTGCAATGCGCTGATGTCACCGGGAAAGTGGGTTTCCCCGGCTCGTGTCAATACTTGGAATGCCTGTATGTGTGCACGTGATGTATGGAGTATGTGTGTCAAGTTCTATGTTTAGAAGTCAGTGTATGTGAAGGTCAAGGTCGGGTAAACGGGGCCGAGTGTACTGAGCTAGCGGGGCCGCAGGTGCGTGGTTTGACCTGTGTATGTAACCATGACTACATGGAGTTTATGCTTGTGATCGTATAGTGTGTACTTGTCCTGTATGTAAGTCATGTAGAATGAATGTTTGTTGTGGAAATGTGTAGTGCGCGGGAGG
Organism: Terebella lapidaria; assembly: GCA_949152475.1. Classification (NCBI taxonomy): domain Eukaryota; kingdom Metazoa; phylum Annelida; class Polychaeta; order Terebellida; family Terebellidae; genus Terebella; species Terebella lapidaria. The sequence goes on from OX424565.1 coordinate 23,187,037, forward strand.
GACGGGAGTAACAGTCGCTAAAATTACTACATATATATATATATATATATATATATATATATATATATATATATCTATTTTTTCAACCTTTTTGCCACATGGTAAAAATCCAACCTTTTTGTCACATTCTTCAATTTTAAAGATTTCGCTTCTTCGCAAGTGCTGATCCATTGTATATGACCTAATGAGTCTTGCATGCAGCAGGCAACATCTTAACCATACCCCTACGTTAGGTATATAAGATATATATTTTGTGTAGCAAAAAGTATGTGACAAAATGGTCAAGGTTCAATGGTCATGCAAAAACCTAACCATTTTGTAACATCAACCATTTTGTTACATAATATATACATTTCCATATACAACCTTTTTGTAACATAAATGGGGATAAACATATGTGTTTAGCATTTCATCCGTTCCAATTAACACTTCAGAAGTTTGCATCACAGCCGATCGAATTTGAACCCTGACACCTGAACTTTTGTTGGAGGCTCCGGTCACTCAAAAGACATGATAATGGTTAGAGTTAATTCTGCAAAACAAGGGCAGCAAGCTGGCTGGTTAGGCTATGGTCAGAACCTAGAGCAGCGACCGACCGATTAATAGCCTGCTCGGTCACTGCTGAGAATAAGCTGTGGAAGACGACAAGCAGTCTATATAGCATGTGGTCACAAATCAGAACGGCGACTGGCCAATTTTGCATTATCAGCTGGTGCTGCCTATTCGATTTTTAGAATTTACACAAGATTTACGAAGCCCTAGCGATGCCCGGCTGTTGCCCTGTCGACTTACTGCCCAGTAACCCAACGATTTTGAAATCACCGTCCGTTGATCAACCGATCTCCCGGCCGACATCGTCCGGGCGGTAAATATTTATTTGATATTGCAGCCTCAATTATTTTTGCATAAACTGGTTGACGGCGATCGCTCGATGAGGCATGTGCCTTGGCGGCGGCCGATTAAAACAGTGTCAGGCATCGAGCATATTGTGGTCGGCGAGTGAAAACTGGTCAGGCGCCGGCGGCGATTGGGTGATGTGTGCAATAGCAACAGCGACTGATGAATCACCTATGGTCAGAACCTAGAGCAGCGACCGCCCGATTGGTAGCCTGCTCGGTCAGCGCTGGAAATAAGGCATCGCCCAGCAGTTTTGGGAGACGGCGAGCAGTCTGTGAGCATATGGTGACAAATCAGAATGACGACTGATGAATTATGAACTGGTGCTGTTTCTATTTCATGATTTCTAGATTTTGCAAAAGATATACAAAGCTCTACCGATGCCCGGCCGTTAAACGGTCGATATACTGCCCAGTCACTCACCCACTTTAAAGTCACCGTCCGTTGATCGACCAATCTCCTAGCCTCGTCCGGTCGATAAATGCTCATCAATCTTCCATACGGCAGTCTCGATTATTTTTGATTCAATTGGTCAACGGCGATCGCTCGACTAGGTAGGTGCCTGGGCGGAGAACGATCAGGCAGTGGCAGGTATCGAGCATATCGTTGTCGGCGAGTGAAAACTGGTCAGGTGCCGCTATAATTTTAACTACGCATTGAATTTTCAGCAGCGATCGGGCGATGTGTAAAATACTAACAGCGACTGTTGAAACACCAGCAGTGCCTGGGCGGCGGCCGCACGATGTCCGGACGAAATTGGCTTAAAACTCGCTGCTCGGTCGCCGAGCAGGTTATTTTTTGAGGTTGTGACCATAGCCTTAGTTGTATGCTGCCCAGAGAGTTGAGAATGTGTAGGGTGATCAATACCCTAAGGTTGGGGCTAAATCATAAACTACGTTTGATAAAATATGACTCACTCCGGCATCAGTCATTCAGTATAAGATAGCAACAAAGGTGTAGCAGGTTGCAGCGGCCTACTCCACATCTACAGTTAGTTACTCTAGTTTTTTATTGCACTCAATTAATCAGAGATGGGCTGTAAAAAACTTGATTCATGGACATGTCCACATACCAATCCAACAACTCCAATATTACCACTGACCATAAACAGGCCTCACAGGTCTCCAACTGACTATAGACACGCCTCACAAGTCTCCCTTTGATCATAGACAGACCACACAAGTCACCTTCTGACCATAGACAGCCTTCACATATCTCTGTCTGACCACAGACAGCCCTCAGAAGTCACTTTCTTACCATAAACAGGCCTCACAAGTCTGCATTTGACACATACAGACCCAAAATGTTTCCCTCTGGTTATAGACAGCCCGCACAGTCTCGTTTTGACCATAAAACAAGCCCCGTAACTCTACGTCTGGTCACAAACATGCCTCACAATATTCCTTCTGACTGTAAGGAGGCCCCACAAGTCTCAGTATCATCTCACTGACCATGAGCAGAGCTTATACATCCTTTTGATCATGAACGGGCCTCACAAGTCTGCTTCAGACCCCGAAAGTCTCTCTCTGGCCATCGACAGGCCTCTCAAGTCTACCTCTGTCTATAAACAGGCCCTACAAGTCTCGTTCTGACCATATGCAGACCACCCCCGTCTACCTTTACCTATAGAAAGACCTCACAAGTCTATCTCTGACCATAGAAAGGCCTCACAGATATATCTCTGTCAATGAACAGGCCTCAATCGTCTACCTCTGACCATAGACAGGATTCACAAGTTTAATTCTGTCCAAGGACAGGCCTCATAAATCTACCTCTAACCACAGACCCAAGTTTCCATTTGACCACATACAGGCTTCTTAAGTCTCCCTCTGAACACAGATAGGGTTAGGAAGTCTACCTATATGGCTTGACGAGTCTCACTCTGACCATTGACAGGCCTCACAAGTCTCCCTTTTACCATACACAGAGCTCACAATTCTACGTCTAACCATAGATATGCCTCTGAAGTCTCCTGCTGACTGTAGACAGTCCTCATAAGTCCCCACCTGTCCACAGACAAGCCTCACAAGTCTACCTGTCACCACAGACAGGCCGCACAAGTTTCCTTATGACCACAGATCACAAATCTCCCTCTGATCATAAACATACCTCATATGTATCCATCTGACCATACACAGGCCTCACAAGTCTCCATTTCACCACAAAGAGGATTCCAAAGTCTCCATATTGACAAGCATCAGATGTATCTCCATATATAAACATATGTATATATTCACAACCTTTTTGTAACAATCAGACAACCATTTTGTTACATTAACATTTTGCTACATGGGTTGTGTGACAAACAAGTCAACTCTCCGTCTGAACATTATCGGGCCTCACTACTCACTAGCTTCCCGTGGCCTCAAAAGTCCATGCTGAACATAGTCAGGCCCCATAATTATCATACTGACCATCGATGGACCTCACAAGTCTCCCTCTGACAATGTCCAGGCCACACAAGTCTAAAGTGGCCTATAGATAGACCTCACAATACTAGTATTATATTCCAGTCCATGAACAGGCCCTACAAATCTACCTCTGACCATAGGCCTCATTAGTCTGCACATAAATATAGACAGGATTCTGTCCACAGACAAGCCTCAGACATTTACCTCAGACCATAGACAGGTCTCAGAGGTATACCTATGACCATAGACAGGCTTCACATTCTCCCTTCGACTAAAAACAGATCTCACAGTTCTCCCTGTGACCATAGACAGGCCTGACTTGTCTCCCTTTTAAGATAAACAGGCCTCAGAATTCGCCATCGGACCACAGACAGGCCTCACAAGTCTCCATCTGACCACATACATGCCTCACAGGTCTCCCTCTGATCACAGACAGGCCTCACAAGTCTCCATCCGACCACAGACAGGCCTCACAGGTCTCCCTCTTACCAGAGACAGGCCTCACAGGTCTCCATCCGACCACAGACAGGCCTCACATGTCTCCCTCTGACCACAGACAGGCCTAGCACGTCGACTGCTGACCATAAACAGGCCTAACATGTCTAAACAAGCCTCACTATCTCCACAATGCCCATGGACAGATCTAACATATCTACCTTTGCCTTAACACTTTTTGAACAGGTGATGTATTTAATTAACACCAGGTTGTGTAGATCAGTGGCAGTCTGACAGCAAGTTTACTGGTTCCTGGACATGTATAGATAATCAGTCAGTGGGATTGTCTGCTCGACATATATTGTATGCTTATCACAAAGCATTTGAGCGATGAATCAGCAAAAATTCTTTCAAGCTCTAGGTTGAAGGTCGTTTGACGGATTGATCCCAAAATCGATAGGGTCCTTCCCTGGTGGTATATGAACATCTATGGAAAGATTTGTAGCCATGGCATGAATACTTTTCGAGTTATCGCATGGAAACCAAGTGTCAAAAAACAACCTTGATTTCATCCTCACGGACCTCGGATCCGGCTCAAAAACAATAAGGTTCTTCCACATATCATTTCTGACCAGTGGTGAAAATTTGGCAAAGATACATCGAGGCAAACTAAAGTTATCGTCCGGAAACCAAACGGCGGAAGAAAAAAAAAAAGGTTTTCTTTCGGGATGCCTAACTAGACATTAGAGCCCAAACATGCTAAAGGCTTTGTGGCATCCCTCATTTTTCTGGAAGGTATCGTTCTAATTGTGTGACTGATGTTTGGAGCAAGTCGGACAATTTACTATAATCTGCATGGTGAAGTTACATGTACATGTATCACTGCAGTGCCTGTAAATCCCCTCACCCCATTTGCCTTTTTGATGGGTTATCACCTAGCTGTCCAGTTTGGCCAGTTTATTCCATATAAACACACTTCGCTCTAGGCCCCTACTCCCCCACCCCACCAGACACTAGCAGACAGCCCGCCACAGAACTATAGTGATGGGATGGGGTAGCCTGGGTAGGTGGCAGAGGGGGGCTGGTGGGTGGGGAGCTATGTGTGTGTGGGAGGCAGAATGGATTGACAACTTAACATGACAGTCAGGCACAAGGGCCTGGGGGGTGGGGGGTGGCCGAGTGTGGGGAAAAATTAATGGAGGCTAACAAAAGTTATCATCTTGAAACCAAACGGCGGAAAAAAAAGCAGACAGAAACATAAGGCCTCCCGATTTCCAATCGGGATGCCTAATTACAACCACTTTGTGACAATCAGGCAACCATTTTGCTACATTAACATTTTGCAACATAGGTTGTGTGACAAGTGAGTCACCTTAATGGCAAATAAATGTGGAGGTGGGTGGCGCAGTGAGAAAGGTGGCCGGCTCGTGATCCAAAGGTCCTGGGTTCGAGTCACTGGCTGGATTGCTGTGTTATTTCACTAATGTCCTTAGGCAAGGTATTTATCACTAACTGTCTAATCTCCACCCAGGATTAAATGGGTACCAGACACATAATGGGTCAAGTATAGAGCGCTTTGACTGTGGCTGCTCCAAGTACTGGTACTCAGACTGGGGGTCAAAGTGTGAAGTGCCTCTGAAAGCATACATCCGCTGTAAAGAGCGCTATATCAAATACGATAACTTTACCTTTACCTTGACAAGTCTATCTCTTACCATCACATGCCCCACAAGTCAATGTCTTACCACACACAGGCCTCTGACCACAAACAGGCCTCTCACGTCTCCCTCTGACTATCAATTGCAGACAGGCCTCCATACATCCCTCTGACCATAAAAAGGCCTCATTGCTCTACGTCTGACCATGAACAGGCCTGACAAATCTACTCCTGTCTATGTCTTGGAAGTCTCAATCTGGCCATAGAGAGGCAGCACATCTCCATCTGACCACATGCTGTTCTCAAAGTTTAGAATTCGACCACAGACATACCTCACAAGTCTCCCTCTGACTATACACAGGCCTCCATTTCACCACAGACAGACCTCACAATTCTCCATCTGACCACAAACAGGTCCAAACAGGTCCCTAGACATGTCCACAGAGAGACCAATGAACATGAACAGACCATACAATTCCCCCTCTTACCAAAAACAGGCCTCACATGTCCCCCTATGTGTATTGTTAGAGTGAGACTTGTGAGACTTTTGAGGCCTGTTCCTGGTCAGAGAGAGACGTGTGAGGCATGTCTATGGTCAGAGGCAGAATATTGAGGCCTGTTTGTGGTCAAAAGGAGAATTGTGAGGCCTGTGTATGGTCAGAGGGTGATTTGTGAGGCCTGTGTATGGTCAGAGGGTGATTTGTGAGGCCTGTGTATGGTCAGAGGGAGATTTGCGATGCCTGTCTATGGGTTGAAATAGATTGAAATAGATTTGTGATGCCTGCCTATGGTCAGACAGAGACCTGTTTTCCAGTAAACAAATGCACAGATCAACCCCATAGTGTGCCACATGCCTCAAAAGTAAGTATAAACGAATATAATAACATTCTAGAGTGGCAACACTGTTGTAAAATAGAGCCACAGATTTGAATGGCAATGTCGGCTTTTCACTGTGGTATGTCATGTGGGACTACGACCCCCCCCCCCCCTTCCCTTATCTGGGGGTTGGAGAACCACTGCTGGGACTAGGCACTAGGCAGGTATGGCAAGTGAACTACTGTCCATAGTCAGGTCTCAAAAGTTCCCTCTGAAGGCCTCAGAACTCCACCTCTGACCATAAACAGGCCTGAAAAGTCTGCTCCTGTCTATAAACAGGTCTCAGAAGTCTCCATCTGACCACCGAGAGGCTTCACAAAAGTATCCATCTGACCACAGACTGGCCTAAAAGTTTCCATTTCGCCAAAGACAGACCTCACAAGTCTCCCTCTGACTATAGACAGGCCTCACAAGTCTGTCACCATATATAAATATATTTATATATATGCAACCTTTTTGTAACAGTCAGGCAACCATTTCGCTACATTAAAATCTTTCTACAAGGGTCGAGCGACAAAGACGTCAACGCATTGGCGCATAAGCAGTTTTTTTTGCGTTTTTCCGATTAAATTCGTGTCCACAGATATGATAGACATGTCAGTGTGCCTCTAAAGTCTACTGCTGACCATAGACAGTCGTCATAAGTCTCCATTTTACCACAGACAAGCCTCACAAGTCTACCTCTGACCATACACAGGCCTCACAAGTCTACCTCTGACCATACACAAGCCTCACAAGTCTCCATCTGACCATAGACGGGCCTCACAGGTCTCCATCTGAATACAAAGAACACTCCAAAGTCTCCTTATAGACAAGCCTCAGATGTCTCTTCATATATAAACATATGTATATATTTACAACCTTTTTGTAACAGTCAGACAACCATTTTGCTACATTAGCATTTTATTATATGGGTTGTGTGACAAACAAATCAACTCAATGGAAACTAGCCATCACATGTCTCGTTCTTAACATAATTGAGCCACACTAGCTTCCCGTGGCCTCAAAAGTCATTGCTGAACATATACAGGCCTCATAATTCTCATGCTGACCATCAGCAGTACTCACAAGTCTCCTTCTGACCATATCCAGGATACACAAGTCTAAAGTGGCCTATAGACAGACCTCACAAGTACATTCCTGTTCATGGATAGGCCTCACAAATCTACCTCTGACCATAGGCAGGCCTCAATAGTCTGCTCCTGAACAACATGATTCAAGTCTACTTCTGTCCATAGACAGGTCGCAGACGACTATCTCGTCACATTTTCCCTCGGAGCATAGACAGGTCTCATATTCTCTCTCCCACTATACATAAGCCTCACGTATCTCCCTGTGACCATAGACAGGATTCACTTGTCTCCCTTCACCATAAACAGGCCTCAGAATTCGCCAGATGACCACACACCTGCTTCAAAGGCTAATGTAGCAAGATGGTTGTCTGATTGTTACAAAAAGGTTGTAAATATATAAATATGTTTATATATGAAAAGACATCAGAGGCTTGTCTACAAGGAGACTTTGGAGTCCTCTTTGTATTCAGATGGAGACTTGTGAGGCCCGTCTATGGTCAGATCGAGACTTGTGAGGCCTGTGTATAGACAGAGGTAGACTTGTGAGGCTTGTCTCTCTCCGACCAAAGACAGATGTCTGACGTGTCTATCTGACCATAGACACGTCCCATGGGTCACCCTCAACTACAGACAGGCCTCACAAGTCTCCCGCTGACCACAGATAGGCCTCACAAGTATGTCTCCATATATAAATATATTTATATATGTGCAACCTTTTTGTAACAATCAGGCAACCATTTTGCTACATTAAAATCTTGCTACATGGGTCAAGCGACAAAGAAGTCAACGCAATGGCACATAAGCAGGCTCTACAACCCCCATATAAAGGGAGGAGGGGGGTAGAGCCACATGATACACCACAGTGAAAATCTGACATTGCCATTCAAATCGTGTGGCTCTATTTTAAAACAGTGTGATCACTCCAAAATGTTATTATGTTCGTTTATTTTTGAGGCATGTGGCACACTTTGGTGCTGATCTGCGCATTTGTTTCCCTGGAAAACGGAGAATTTACATTTGAAGTGCTTCCAGACATTCTAAGCATTCGAGTTTGCTGGCAATGTAAATTCTCTGTTTTCCAGTATACAAATGCGCAGATCAACCCCATAGGTTGCCACACGCCTCAAAAGTAAGTATAAACGAATATGAAAACATTCTAGAGTGGCCACACTGTTGTAAAATAGAGCCACATGATTTGAATGGCAATGTCGGGTTTTCACTGTGGTGTCCTGTGGGTCTACGACCCCCCCCCCCTTCCCTTATCTGGGGGTTGGAGAACCACTGCTGGGACTAGGCACTAGGCAGGTCTGGCAAGTGAACTTCTGTCCGTAGTCAGGCCTCAAAACTTCCATCTGAAGGCCTCAGAACTCCACCTCTGACCATAAACAGGCCTGAAAAGTCTGCTCCTGTCTATAGACAGGTCTCAGAAGTCTCCATCTGACCATAGAGAGGCTTCACAAAAGTATCCATCTGACCACAGACTGGCCTAAAAGTCTCCATTTCGCCAAAGACAGACCTCACAAGTCTCCCTTTGACTATAGACAGGCCTCACAAGTCTGTCACCATATATAAATATATTTATATATATGCAACCTTTTTGTAACAGTCAGGCAACCATTTCGCTACATTAAAGTCTTTCTACAAGGGTTGAGCGACAAAGAAGTCAACGCATTGGCGCATAAGCAGTTTGCGTTTTTCTGATTAAATTCATGTCCACAGACATGATAGACATGTCAGTATGCTTCTAAAGTCTACTGCTGAATATAGACAGTCGTCATAAGTCTCCATTTTACCACAGACATCCCTCACAAGTCTACCTCTGACCATACACAAGCCTCACAAGTCTACCTCTGACCATAGACGGGCCTCACAAGTCTATCTCTGACTATACACAAGCCTCACAAGTCTACCTCTGACTATACACAAGCCTTACAAGTCTACCTCTGACTATACACAAGCCTCACAAGTCTACCTCTGACCATAGACGAGCCTCACAAGTCTACCCCTGACTATACACAAGCCTCACAAGTCTACCTCTGACTATAGCCTCACAAGTCTACCTCTGACCATACACAGGCCTCACAAATCTACCTCTGACTATAGCCTCACAAGTCTACCTCTGACCATACACAGGCCTCACAAGTCTACCTCTGATTATACACGAGCCTCACAAGTCTACCTCTGATTATACACAGGCCTCACAAGTCTACCTCTGACTATAGCCCCACAAGTCTACCTCTGACTATACACAGGCCTCACAAGTCTACCTCTGACTATAGCCTCAAAAGTCTACCTCTGACCATACACAGGCCTCACAAGTCTACCTCTGACTATACACGAGCCTCACAAGTCTACCTCTGATTATACACAGGCCTCACAAGTCTACATCTGACTATAGCCTCACAAGTCTACCTCTGACTATACACAGGCCTCACAAGTCTACCTCTGACTATAGCCTCACAAGTCTACCTCTGACTATACACGGGCCTCACAAGTCTACCTCTGACTATAGCATCACAAATCTACCTCTGACTATACACAGGCCTCACAAGTCTACCTCTGACTATACACAGGCCTCACAAGTCTACCTCTGACTATAGCCTCACAAATCTACCTCTGACTATACACAAGCCTCACAAGTCTACCTCTATAGCCTCACAAGTCTACCTCTGACTATAGCCTCACAAGTCTACCTCTGACCATAGACGGTCCTCACAAGTCTACCTCTGACTATAGCCTCACAAGTCTAATTCTGACTATAGCCTCACAAGTCTACCTCTGACCATAGACGGGCCTCACAAGTCTACCTCCGACTATACACAAGCCTCACAAGTCTACCTCTGACTATACACAGGCCTCACAAGTCTACCTCTGACCATACACAGGCCTCACAAGTCTACCTCTGACCATAGACGGGCCTCACAAGTCTACTCCTGACTATACACAGGCCTCACAAGTCTACCTCTGACTATAGCCTCACAAGTCTACCTCTGACTATGGCCTCACAAATCTACCTCTGACTATACACAGGCCTCACAAGTCTACCTCTGACTATAGGCTCACAAGTCTACTTCTGACTATACACAGGCCTCACAAGTCTACCTCTGACTATAGCCTCACAAGTCTACCTTTGACTATACACAGGCCTCACAAGTCTACCTCTGACTATAGCCTCACAAGTCTACCTCTGACCATACACAAACCTCACAAGTCTACCTCTGACTATACACAGGCCTCACAAGTCTACCTCTGACTATAGCCTCACAAGTCTACCTTTGACTATAGCCTCACAAGTCTACCTCTGACCATACACAGGCCTCATAAGTCTACCTCTGACTATACACAGGCCTCACAAGTCTACCTCTGACTATAGCCTCACAAGTCTACCTCTGACCATACACAGGCCTCACAAGTCTACCCCTGACTACACACAGGCCTCACAAGTCTACCTCTGACTATAGCCTCACAAGTCCACCTCTGACCATACACAAGCCTCATAAGTCTACCTCTATAGCCTCACAAGTCTACCTCTGACCATAGCCTCACAAGTCTACCTCTGATTATAGCCTCACAAGTCTACCTCTGACCATACACAGGCCTCACAAGTCTACGTCTGACTATAGCCTCACAAGTCTACCTCTGACCATACACAGGCCTCACAAGTCTATCTCTGACTATACACGAGCCTCACAAGTCTACCTCTGATTATACACAGGCCTCACAAGTCTACCTCTGACTGTATCCTCACAAGTCTACCTCTGACTATACACAGGCCTCACAAGTCTACCTCTGACTATAGCCTCACAAGTCTACCTCTGACTATTCACAGGCCTCACAAGTCTACCTCTAACTATAGCCTCACAAGTCGACTTCTGACCATTCACAGGTCTCACAAGTCTACCTCTGACTATAGCCTCACAAGTCTACCTCTGACCATACACAAGCCTCACAAGTCTACCTCTGACTATAGCGTCACAAGTCTACCTCTGACTATATACGGGCCTCACAAGTCTACCTCTGACTATACACAAGCCTCACAAGTCTACCTCTGACTATACACAGGCCTAACAAGTCTACCTCTGACTATAGCCTCACAAATCTACCTCTGACTATACACAGGCCTCACAAGTCCACCTCTGACTATAGCCTCACAAGTCTACCTCTGACTATACACAAGCCTCACAAGTCTACCTCTATAGCCTCACAAGTCTACCTCTGACTATAGCCTCACAAGTCTACCTCTGACCATAGACGGGCCTCACAAGTCTACCTCTGACTATAGCCTCACAAGTCTACCTCTGACTATAGCCTCACAAGTCTACCTCTGACCATAGACGGGCCTCACAAGTCTACCTCCGACTATACACAAGCCTCACAAGTCTACCTCTGACTATACACAAGCCTCACAAGTCTACCTCTGACCATACACAGGCCTGACAAGTCTACCTCTGACCATAGACGGGCCTCACAAGTGTACCCTGACTATACTCAGGCCTCACAAGTCTACCTCTGACTATAGCCTCACAAGTCTACCTCTGACTATAGCCTCACAAGTCTACCTCTGACCAGATACGGGCCTCACAAGTCTACCTCTGACTATACACAAGCTTCACAAGTCTACCTCTGACTATACACAGGCCTCACAAGTCTACCTCTGACCATACACTGGCCTCACAAGTCTAACCCTGACCATACACAAGCCTCACAAGTCTACCTCTGACCACAGACGGGCCTCACAAGTCTACCTCTGACTTTACACAAGCCTCATAAGTCTACCTTTGACTATACACAAGACTCACAAGTCTGCCTCTGACTATAGGCTCACAAGTCTATTTCTGACTATACACAGGCCTCACAAGTCTACCTCTGATTATAGGCTCACAAGTCTATTTCTGACTATACACAGGCCTCACAAGTCTACCTCTGACTATAGCCTCACAAGTCTACCTCTGACCATACACCGGCCTCACAAGTCTACCTTTGCCTATACACAGGCCTCACAAGTCTACCTCTGACTATAGCCTCACAAGTCTACCTCTGACCATACACAAGCCTCACAAGTCTACCTCTGACTATACACAGGCCTCACAAGTCTACCTCTGACTATAGCCTCACAAGTCTACCTCTGACTATAGCCTGACAAGTCTACCTCTGACCATACACAAGCCTCATAAGTCTACCTCTGACTATACACAAGCCTCACAAGTCTACCTCTGACTATAGCCTCACAAGTCTACCTCTGACCACAGACAAGCCTCACAAGTCTACCGCTGACTATACACAGGCCTCACAAGTCTACCTCTGACCACAGACAAGAATCACAAGTCTACCTCTCACCATACACAGGGCTCACGAGTCTACCTCTGACTATAGCCTCACAAGTCTACCTCTGACCATACACAGGCCTCACAAATCTACCTCTGACCATACACAGGCCTCACAAGTCTACCTCTGACTGTACACAGGCCTCACAAGTCTACCTCTGACTATACACAAGCCTCACAAGTCTACCTGTGACCATACACAGGCCTCACAAGTCTACCTCTGACTATACACAGGCCTCACGAGTCTACCTCTGACTATAGCCTCACAAGTCTACCTCTGACCATACACATGCCTCACAAGTCTACCTCTGACCATACACAGGCCTCACAAGTCGACCTCTGACTATAGACGGGCCTCACAAGTCAGCCACTGACTATACACAGGCCTCACAAGTCTACCTCTGACTATAGCCTCACAAGTCTACCTCTGACCATACACAGGCCTCACAAGTCTACCTCTGACTATAATCGAGCCTCACAAGTCTACCTCTGATTATACACAGGCCTCACAAGTCTACCTCTGACTATAGCCTCACAAGTCTACCTCTGACTATAGCCTCACAAGTCTACCTCTGACTATACACAGGCCTCTCAAGTCTACCTCTGACTATAGCCTCACAAGTCTACTTCTGACCATACACATGCCTCACAAGTCTACCTCTGACTATAGCCTCACAAGTCTACCTATGACCATACACAAGCCTCACAAGTCTACCTCTGACTATACCCTCACAAGTCTACCTCTGACTATAGCCTCACAAGTCTACCTCTGACCATAGACGGGCCTCACAAGTCTACCTCTGACTATAGCCTCACAAGTCTACCTCTGACTATAGCCTCACAAGTCTACCTCTGACTATAGCCTCACAAGTCTACCTCTGACTATACACAAGCCTCACAAGTCTACCTCTGACCATACACGGGCCTCACAAATCTACCTCTGACCATAGATGGGCCTCACAAGTCTACCTCTGACCATACACAGGCCTCACAAATCTACCTCTGACCATACACAGGCCTCACAAATCTACCTCTGACAATAGACAGGCCTCACAAGTCTACCTCTGACTATACACAAGCCTCACAAGTCTACCTCTGACTATACACAGGCCTCACAAGTCTACCTCTGACTATACACAGGCCTCACAAGTCTACCTCTGACTATAGGCTCACAAGTCTATTTCTGACTATACACAAGCCTCACAAGTCTACCTCTGACTATAGGCTCACAAGTCTATTTCTGACTATACACAGGCCTCACAAGTCTACCTCTGACTATAGCCTCACAAGTCTACCTCTGACCATACACCGGCCTCACAAGTCTACCTTTGCCTATACACAGGCCTCACAAGTCTACCTCTGACTATAGCCTCACAAGTCTACCTCTGACCATACACAAGCCTCACAAGTCTACCTCTGACTATACACAGGCCTCACAAGTCTACCTCTGACTATAGCCTCACAAGTCTACCTCTGACTATAGCCTGACAAGTCTACCTCTGACCATACACAAGCCTCATAAGTCTACCTCTGACTATACACAAGCCTCACAAGTCTACCTCTGACTATAGCCTCACAAGTCTACCTCTGACCACAGACAAGCCTCACAAGTCTACCGCTGACTATACACAGGCCTCACAAGTCTACCTCTGACCACAGACAAGAATCACAAGTCTACCTCTCACCATACACAGGGCTCACGAGTCTACCTCTGACTATAGCCTCACAAGTCTACCTCTGACCATACACAGGCCTCACAAATCTACCTCTGACCATACACAGGCCTCACAAGTCTACCTCTGACTGTACACAGGCCTCACAAGTCTACCTCTGACTATACACAAGCCTCACAAGTCTACCTGTGACCATACACAGGCCTCACAAGTCTACCTCTGACTATACACAGGCCTCACGAGTCTACCTCTGACTATAGCCTCACAAGTCTACCTCTGACCATACACATGCCTCACAAGTCTACCTCTGACCATACACAGGCCTCACAAGTCTACCTCTGACTATAGACGGGCCTCACGAGTCAGCCACTGACTATACACAGGCCTCACAAGTCTACCTCTGACTATAGCCTCACAAGTCTACCTCTGACCATACACAGGCCTCACAAGTCTACCTCTGACTATAAACGAGCCTCACAAGTCTACCTCTGATTATACACAGGCCTCACAAGTCTACCTCTGACTATAGCCTCACAAGTCTACCTCTGACTATAGCCTCACAAGTCTACCTCTGACTATACACAGGCCTCTCAAGTCTACCTCTGACTATAGCCTCACAAGTCTACTTCTGACCATACACATGCCTCACAAGTCTACCTCTGACTATAGCCTCACAAGTCTACCTATGACCATACACAAGCTTCACAAGTCTACCTCTGACTATAGCCTCACAAGTCTACCTCTGACTATAGCCTCACAAGTCTACCTCTGACCATAGACGGGCCTCACAAGTCTACCTCTGACTATAGCCTCACAAGTCTACCTCTGACTATAGCCTCACAAGTCTACCTCTGACTATAGCCTCACAAGTCTACCTCTGACTATACACAAGCCTCACAAGTCTACCTCTGACCATACACGGGCCTCACAAATCTACCTCTGACCATAGACAGGCCTCACAACTCTACCTCTGACCATACACAGGCCTCACAAATCTACCTCTGACCATACACAGGCCTCACAAATCTACCTCTGACCATAGACAGGCCTCACAAGTCTACCTCTGACTATACACAAGCCTCACAAGTCTACCTCTGACTATACACAGGCCTCACAAGTCTACCTCTGACTATACACAGGCCTCACAAGTCTACCTCCGACTATACACAAGCCTCACAAGTCTACCTCTGACTATACACAAGCCTCACAAGTCTACCTCTGACCATACACAGGCCTGACAAGTCTACCTCTGACCATAGACGGGCCTCACAAGTGTACCCTGACTATACCCAGGCCTCACAAGTCTACCTCTGACTATAGCCTCACAAGTCTACCTCTGACTATAGCCTCACAAGTCTACCTCTGACCATATACGGGCCTCACAAGTCTACCTCTGACTATACACAAGCTTCACAAGTCTACCTCTGACTATACACAGGCCTCACAAGTCTACCTCTGACCATACACTGGCCTCACAAGTCTAACCCTGACCATACACAAGCCTCACAAGTCTACCTCTGACCACAGACGGGCCTCACAAGTCTACCTCTGACTTTACACAAGCCTCATAAGTCTACCTTTGACTATACACAAGACTCACAAGTCTGCCTCTGACTATAGGCTCACAAGTCTATTTCTGACTATACACAGGCCTCACAAGTCTACCTCTGACTATAGGCTCACAAGTCTATTTCTGACTATACACAGGCCTCACAAGTCTACCTCTGACTATAGGCTCACAAGTCTATTTCTGACTATACACAGGCCTCACAAGTCTACCTCTGACTATAGCCTCACAAGTCTACCTCTGACCATACACCGGCCTCACAAGTCTACCTTTGCCTATACACAGGCCTCACAAGTCTACCTCTGACTATAGCCTCACAAGTCTACCTCTGACCATACACAAGCCTCACAAGTCTACCTCTGACTATACACAGGCCTCACAAGTCTACCTCTGACTATAGCCTCACAAGTCTACCTCTGACTATAACCTTACAAGTCTACCTCTGACTATAGGCTCACAAGTCTATTTCTGACTATACACAGGCCTCACAAGTCTACCTCTGACCATACACAAGCCTCATAAGTCTACCTCTGACTATACACAAGCCTCACAAGTCTACCTCTGACTATAGCCTCACAAGTCTACCTCTGACCACAGACAAGCCTCACAAGTCTACCGCTGACTATACACAGGCCTCACAAGTCTACCTCTGACCACAGACAAGAATCACAAGTCTACCTCTCACCATACACAGGGCTCACGAGTCTACCTCTGACTATAGCCTCACAAGTCTACCTCTGACCATACACAGGCCTCACAAATCTACCTCTGACCATACACAGGCCTCAAAAGTCTACCTCTGACTGTACACAGGCCTCACAAGTCTACCTCTGACTATACACAAGCCTCACAAGTCTACCTCTGACCATACACAGGCCTCACAAGTCTACCTCTGACTATACACAGGCCTCACGAGTCTACCTCTGACTATAGCCTCACAAGTCTACCTCTGACCATACACATGCCTCACAAGTCTACCTCTGACCATACACAGGCCTCACAAGTCTACCTCTGACTATAGACGGGCCTCACAAGTCAGCCACTGACTATACACAGGCCTCACAAGTCTACCTCTGACTATAGCCTCACAAGTCTACCTCTGACCATACACAGGCCTCACAAGTCTACCTCTGACTATACACGAGCCTCACAAGTCTACCTCTGATTATACACAGGCCTCACAAGTCTACCTCTGACTATAGCCTCACAAGTCTACCTCTGACTATAGCCTCACAAGTCTACCTCTGACTATACACAGGCCTCTCAAGTCTACCTCTGACTATAGCCTCACAAGTCTACTTCTGACCATACACATGCCTCACAAGTCTACCTCTGACTATAGCCTCACAAGTCTACCTATGACCATACACAAGCCTCACAAGTCTACCTCTGACTATAGCCTCACAAGTCTACCTCTGACTATAGCCTCACAAGTCTACCTCTGACCATAGACGGGCCTCACAAGTCTACCTCTGACTATAGCCTCACAAGTCTACCTCTGACTATACACAAGCCTCACAAGTCTACCTCTGACCATACACGGGCCTCACAAATCTACCTCTGACCATAGACGGGCCTCACAAGTCTACCTCTGACCATACACAGGCCTCACAAATCTACCTCTGACCATACACAGGCCTCACAAGTCTACCTCTGACTATACACAAGCCTCACAAGTCTACCTCTGACTATAGACGGCCTCACAAGTCTACCTCTGACTATACACAAGCCTCACAAGTCTACCTCTGACCATACACAGACCTCACAAGTCTACCTCTGACTATACACAGGCCTCACAAGTCTACCTCTGACTATACACAAGCCTCACAAGTCTACCTCTGACCATACACAGACCTCACAAGTCTACCTCTGACTATACACAGGCCTCACAAGTCTACCTCTGACCATACACAGGCCTCACAAGTCTACCTCTGACTATACACAAGCCTAACAAGACTACCTTTGACTAAAGCCTCACAAATCTACCTCTGACCATACACAGGCCTCACAAGTCTACCTTTGAACATACACAGGCCTCACAAGTCTACCTCTGACTATAGACGGGCCTCGCAAGTCAACCACTGACTATACACAGGCCTCACAAGTCTACCTCTGACTATAGCCTCACAAGTCTACCTCTGACCATACACAGGCCTCACAAATCTACCTCTGACCATACACAGGCCTCACAAGTCTACCTCTGACTATACACAGGCCTCACAAGTCTACCTCTGACTATACACAAGCCTCACAAGTCTACCTCTGACCATACACAGGCCTCACAAGTCTACCTCTGACTATACACAGGCCTCACGAGTCTACCTCTGACTATAGCCTCACAAGTCTACCTCTGACAATACACAGGCCTCACAAGTCTACCTCTGACCATACACAGGCCTCACAAGTCTACCTCTGACTATACACGAGCCTCACAAGTCTACCTCTGATTATACACAGGCCTCACAAGTCTACCTCTGACTATAGCCTCACAAGTCTACCTCTGACTATACACAGGCATCACAAGTCTATCTCTGACTATAGCCTCACAAGTCTACCTCTGACTATACACAAGCCTCACAAGTCTACCTCTGACTATAGCCTCACAAGTCTACCTCTGACCATACACATGCCTCACAAGTCTACCTCTGACTATAGCCTCACAAGTCTACCTCTGACCATACACAAGCCTCACAAGTCTACCTCTGACTATAGCCTCACAAGTCTAACTCTGACTATACACGGGCCTCCGTGTCTACCTCTGACTATACACAGGCCTCACAAGTCTACCTATGACTATACACAGGCCTCACAAGTCTACCTCTGATTATAGCCTCACAAGTCTACCTCTGACTATAGCCTCACAAGTCTACCTCTGACTATAGCCTCACAAGTCTACCTCTGACCATAGACGGGCCTCAAAAGTCTACCTCTGACTATACACAAGCCTCACAAGTCTACCTCTATAGCCTCACAAGTCTACCTCTGACTATAGCCTCACAAGTCTACCTCTGACCATAGACGGGCCTCACAAGTCTACCTCTGACTATAGCCTCACAAGTCTACCTCTGACCATAGACGGGCCTCACAAGTCTACCTCTGACTATACACAGGCCTCACAAGTCTACCTCTGACCATACACAGGCCTCACAAGTCTACCTCTGACCATAGACGGGCCTCACAAGTCTACCCCTGACTATACACAGGCCTCACAAGTCTACATCTGACTATAGCCTCACAAGTCTACCTCTGACTATAGCCTCACAAGTCTACCTCTGACCATACACAAGCCTCACAAGTCTACCTCTGACTATACACAGGCCTCAAGTCTACCTCTGACTATAGCCTCACAAGTCTACCTCTGACCATACACAAGCCTCACAAGTCTACCTCTGACTATAGCCTCACAAGTCTACCTCTGACTATAGCCTCACAAGTCTACCTCTGACCACAGACAAGCCTCACAAGTCTACCGCTGACAATACACAGGCCTTACAAGTCTACCTCTGACCACAGACAAGCCTCACAAGTCTACCTCTGACCATACACAGGGCTCACAAGTCTACCTCTGACTATAGCCTCACAAGTCTACCTCTGACCATACACAAGCCTCACAAGTCTACCTCTGACCATACACAAGCCTCATAAGTCTACCTCTGACCATACACGGGCCTCACAAGTCTACCTCTGACTATACACAAGCCAAACAAGTCTACCTCTGACTATAGCCTCACAAATCTACCTCTGACCTTACACAAGCCTCACAAGTCTACCTCTGACTATACACAAGCCTAACAAGACTACCTCTGACTAAAGCCTCACAAATCTACCTCTGACCATACACAGGCCTCACAAGTCTACCTCTGACCATACACAGGCCTCACAAGTCTACCTCTGACTATACACAGGCCTCACAAGTCTACCTCTGACCATACACGGGCCTCACAAGTCTACCTCTGACTATACACAAGCCTAACAAGTCTACCTCTGACTATAGCTTCACAAATCTACCTCTGACCATACACAAGCCTCACAAGTCTACCTCTGACTATACACAAGCCTAACAAGACTACCTCTGACTAAAGCCTCACAAATCTACCTCTGGCCATACACAGGCCTCACAAGTCTACCTCTGACCATACACAGGCCTCACAAGTCTACCTCTGACTATACACAGGCCTCACAAGTCTACCTCTGACCATACACGGGCCTCACAAGTCTACCTCTGACCATACACAGGCCTCACAAGTCTACCTCTGACCATACACGGGCCTCACAAGTCTACCTCTGACTATACACAAGCCTAACAAGACTACCTCTGACTAAAGCCTCACAAATCTACCTCTGACCATACACAGGCCTCACAAGTCTACCTCTGACCATACACAGGCCTCACAAGTCTACCTCTGACTATACACAGGCCTCACAAGTCTACCTCTGACCATACACGGGCCTCACAATTCTACCTCTGACCATACACAGGCCTCACAAGTCTACCTCTGACCATACACAGGCCTCACAAGTCTACCTCTGACTATACACAAGCCTCACAAATCTACCTCTGACTATAGACGGGCCTCACAAGTCTACCTCTGACTATACACAAGCTTCACAAGTCTACCTCTGACTATACACAAGCCTCACAAGTCTACCTCTGACTATACATAGGCCTCACAAGTCTACCTCTGACCATACACAGGCCTCACAAGTCTACCTCTGACTATAGCCTTATAAGTCTACCTCTGACTATACACAGGCCTCACAAGTCTACGCGCCATGCGTCCTAAATTCGCCAACATTTTTTAGTTTAAGTACTATATAATACATATAACACTCGTAACATAGCAATATTTGTTACCAACGAAAACTTAGGTTCGCCAGCCAAAAATTCCATGATGTTGCAGATGTCGTCATTTCCGGTGGTTGCTGATGGGAGCATCTGTTATCTTGTTGTCTCATCACCTGCGAATGGCGATTGTAGTTCCCAAATTCACGATGTGTTTCAGTGCTGTTATTCCATCTGTAGAGTATATTTAATAATGTTGAAATAGAAGCAGATATACATCACATCATGATTACACATGTCTCCTCGTTTTAGCAATGTGGTATTGCGCCATTTAGTGTCTTAAACTATAACATGAAAAGTTATCGCCAGAAACGTTCTCCTCCTGCCATTCAGAAATGAAGGGTGGGACACCAACGACTTTGAATATATATCTAAATATACATGAACTTATATATTTGAACATCAAATATATGTCATTTTAATGATTTCATTATGTACATGTATTTCACGATGCATTGATTGTCCAAAAAGGGCCACCAGGCGAAACTGCCCTGAACCAGAAAGTGGAAGTTCACTCATTTGACAAGCACATAACCAGACATGAGCCATCGGCTGTTTGATTTTACCACTACATCCTTATTGGATTTGGATACCTGCAAATGATGAACCATAGCCTGGGGTGGGAATCGAACCCACAGTTCTGGACAACCAATAACAATGATATTGCAATTTAATGTTACAGCACATGCAAAATACATCCGAAAACTGACTGAAAATCTTTCACTAACAAATCAAAACTAATCGCAGTAATGTCCGCATCAAAATTTTACCAGTAATACCAACAAATTGTCATACTTTCCATAACAAACATACAATTTTACAAATAGGTTGACATTGTCATTTCCCAAAGCAACATGGAAACAGACTGAAATTTAAGAACAATCTGAGCACACAAAGCTCAATGCCCCCACGTAGCAGCCAACACACTCGTTGTGAAACCACTTATCACATGTGTCGCACGTGATCCAGTGCACCGTGCAAGGTTGTCGTCCCGAACTGGATGAAGGGGGAGAATCGCCCATGCACACATTACATACATCATCACTCTCACTCACACATGCATTGTCGATATGGATGTTTGTGTTGTGTGTGTCGTTATTTGTCGATCTTGTGTCCTTTCCGTTGGCCCTTCCCTTGCTCTTGCCCTTGCCCTTTCCTGCTTTCTTACCTTGTACTGTTTCCAGCTGCCCTCCGCCCTCTTGTTGATCTCAACCTTTCTCTTTCTCAGTTGTCTCTGTGTGTCCTGTTCTTCTTCATCTCTTTCTGGTGACTCCTCCATTTGCTTCTTTGTACTTCTCTGTCTCCTTTTGCCCTTTCCTGCTGCAGTGTCCTGTTTCGCATCCATTTTCTTCGTTGCCCTTTCCTTCTTTTCATCTGCCTTTTTCTGTCTTTCCTGCCTTCGCGCCTTCTTCTCTTTGTCCACCTCTTCTTTCTTCTGTAGCTGCTTCAAAATGGCTTCCGACGTTATTGTTCTGCCAAAGTTGACAACTTTCCTGCGTCTGGCTGTTGTTGGTTTCGTGGTGGTCCCGGGAACGATGAAAAAATCTTGAACTTCTTCCGGGAGGTCCAGCACAGACTGCACAGGGTGATGACATTTTATGACTTGGTGGCATGTCGGACAGTGTGATCCTTTCAGTTCAGCATTGTCTTCTGTGACATCATTCTGTGCCCCTTCTGCTGTCTCATCGCCACCATTTTCGACCTCCGTTACCTGATCAGAATTTTCATTACGGACTTTCGTCCTTGACTTTGTACTAGGTCCGGCACGAGGTTGTTGTGGCACGTCCAGTTGCTGCTCTTGCTGAGGGCCGCACTTGGGTCCAGTCGATGGCCTTTGAGTTCAGAGGGTTAATACCACACTTTGTGAATGATGACTTGACCGTACTTGGAGAACAGACCTCATCGATAGCATAACTGAGTACAGTTGGGAGTTTGGCTCGTGAGATTACATTGTTGTTTATGCAACAAATTTAGGGATTGGGCTATGGAAATGAATTTGGCCTTGATGTGCTGAAATAAAGCACGTCCAAGGGTTGCAGTAGATGCGTTGTGTGTGCTGGCAATCCTAGTACGTCAATCTGTTTGATATGGAAAACCAAAACTTAGCATTTCGTGCATATCCACATTCTGAAATAGACCAAATCAATCAACAAGTCTATCACTCCAAAAAAAAAGATGGATACCTGCTCCTCCTTTGCCTTGCAATCAACTTTAAGCTAACGTGGGACTCGTGATTATCGCAGATTAGCAACACAGGCCTCCTTCGCCCACAGTTTGGAATGAAGATTTGGGTGAACCACTCTGACTCATAAAATAATTCGGTGTCCATGTACCCTGTTGGATCACAAGCACTTCCACATACCGATAGATACATTTACAATACCGAATAAATATCAATATTGTGTGATGTGTTAATATATGATTGTTAACTTTAAACTCCACCTCTGACCATAAACAGGCCTGAAAAGTCTGCTCCTGTCTATAGACAGGTCTCAGAAGTCTCCATCTGACCACAGAGAGGCTTCACAAAAGTATCCATCTGACCACAGACTGGCCTAAAAGTCTCCATTTCGCCAAAGACAGACCTCACAAGTCTCCCTCTGACTATAGACAGGCCTCACAAGTCTGTCACCATATTTATATATATGCAACCTTTTTGTAACAGTCAGGCAACCATTTCGCTACATTAAAATCTTTCTACAAGGGTTGAGCGACAAAGAAGTCAACGCATTGGCGCATAAGCAGTTTGCGTTTTTCCGATTAAATTCGTGTCCACAGATATGATAGACATGTCAGTGTGCCTCTAAAGTCTACTGCTGACCATAGACAGTCGTCATAAGTCTCCATTTTACCACAGACAAGCCTCACAAGTCTACCTCTGACCATACACAGGCCTCACAAGTCTACCTCTGACCATACACAAGCCTCACAAGTCTCCATCTGACCATAGACGGGCCTCACAAGTCTCCATCTGAATACAAAGAAGACTCCAAAGTCTCCTTATAGACAAACCTCGGATGTCTCTTCATATATAAACATATGTATATATTTACAACCTTTTTGTAACAATCAGACAACCATTTTGCTACATTAGTATTTTACTGTATGGGTTGTGTGACAAACAAGTCAACTCAATGGAAACTAGCCATCACATGTCTCGTTCTTAACATAATCGAGCCACACTACCTCCCCGTGGCCTCAAAAGTCATTGCTGAACATATATAGGCTTCATAATTCTCATGCTGACCATCAGCAGAACTCACAAGTCTCCCTCTGATCATATCCAGGATACACAAGTCTAAAGTGGCCTATAGACAGACCTCACAATTATATTCCTGTCCATTGACAGGCCTCACAAATCTACCTCTGACCATAGGCAGGCCTCAATAGTCTGCACCTGAACAACATGATTCAAGTGTACTTCTGTCCATAGACAGGTCTCAGACGACTATCTCGTCACATTTTCCCTCGGAGCAAAGGCAGGTCTCACATTCTCCCTCCCACTATACATAGGCCTCACATATCTCCCTGTGACCATAGACAGGATTCACTTGTCTCCCTTCACCATAAACAGGCCTCAGAATTCGCCAGATGACCACACACCTGCTTCAAAGGCTAATGTAGCAAAATGGTTGTCTGATTGTTACAAAAAGTTTGTAAATATATAAATATGTTTATATATGAAAAGACATCTGAGGCTTGTCTACAAGGAGACTTTGGAGTCCTCTTTGTATTCAGATGGAGACTTGTGAGGCCCGTCTATGGTCAGATCGAGACTTGTGAGGCCTGTGTATAGACAGAGGTAGACTTGTGAGGCTTGTCTCTCTCCGACCAAAGACAGATGTCTGACGTGTCTATCTGACCATAGACACGTCCCATGGGTCTCCCTCAACTACAGACAGGCCTCACAAGTCTCCCGCTGACCACAGATAGGCCTCACAAGTATGTCTCCATATATAAATATATTTATATATGTGCAACCTTTTTGTAACAATCAGGCAACCATTTTGCTACATTAAAATCTTGCTACATGGGTCAAGCGACAAAGAAGTCAACGCAATGGCACATAAGCAGGCCTCTCTTTCTCTGACCATAGGCACTAGGTAGCCCCAGCAGTGGCTCTCCAACCCCCATATAAAGGGAGGAGGGGGGTAGAGCCACATGATACACCACAGTGAAAATCTGACATTGCCATTCAAATCATGTGGCTCTATTTTAAAACAGTGTGATCACTCCAAAATGTTATTATGTTCGTTTATACTTATTTTTGAGGCATGTGGCACACTTTGGTGCTGATCTGCGCATTTGTTTCCCTGGAAAACGGAGAATTTACATTTGAAGTGCTTCCAGACATTCTAAGCATTCGAGTTTGCTGGCAATGTAAATTCTCTGTTTTCCAGTAAACAAATGTGCAGATCAACCCCATAGTGTGCCACACGCCTCAAAAGTAAGTATAAACGAATATGAAAACATTCTAGAGTGGCCACACTGTTGTAAAATAGAGCCACATGATTTGAATGGCAATGTCAGGTTTTCACTGTGGTATGTCATGTGGGACTACGACCCCCCCCCCCCTTCCCTTATCTGGGGGTTGGAGAACCACTGCTGGGACTAGGCACTAGGCAGGTCTGGCAAGTGAACTTCTGTCCGTAGTCAGGCCTCAAAACTTCCATCTGAAGGCCTCAGAACTCCACCTCTGACCATAAACAGGCCTGAAAAGTCTGCTCCTGTCTATAGACAGGTCTCAGAAGTCTCCATCTGACCATAGAGAGGCTTCACAAAAGTATCCATCTGACCACAGACTGGCCTAAAAGTCTCCATTTGAGACAGACCTCACAAGTCTCCCTCTGACTATAGACAGGCCTCACAAGTCTGTCACCATATATAAATATATTTATATATATGCAACCTTTTTGTAACAGTCAGGCAACCATTTCGCTACATTAAAATCTTTCTACAAGGGTCGAGCGACAAAGAAGTCAACGCATTGGCACATAAGCAGTTTGCGTTTTTCTGATTAAATTCGTGTCCACAGACATGATAGACATGTCAGTGTGCCTCTAAAGTCTACTGCTGACCATAGACAGTCGTCATAAGTCTCCATTTTACCACAGACAAGCCTCACAAGTCTACCTCTGACCATACACAGGCCTCACAAGTCTACCTCTGACCATAGACGGGCCTCACAAGTATACCTCTGACCATAGACGGGCCTCACAAGTCTACCTCTGACCATACACAAGCCTCACAAGTCTACCTCTGACCATAGACGGGCCTCACAAGTCTACCTCTGACCATACACAAGCCTCACAAGTCTACCTCTGACCATAGACGGGCCTCACAAGTCTATCTCTGACTATACACAAGCCTCACAAGTCTACCTCTGACTATACACAAGCCTCAGAAGTCTACCTCTGACTATACACAAGCCTCACAAGTCTACCTCTGACCATAGACAGGCCTCACAAGTCTACCCCTGACTATACACAAGCCTCACAAGTCTACCTCTGACTATAGCCTCACAAGTCTACCTCTGACCATACACAGGCCTCACAAATCTACCTCTGACTATAGACGTTCCTCACAAGTCTACCTCTGACTATACACAGGCCTCACAAGTCTACCTCTGACTATACATAGGCCTCACAAGTCTACCTCTGACTATAGACGTTCCTCACAAGTCTACCTCTGACTATACACAAGCCTCACAAGTCTACCTCTGACTATACATAGGCCTCACAAGTCTACCTCAGACTATAGACGTTCCTCACAAGTCTACCTCTGACTATACACAAGCCTCACAAGTCTACCTCTGACTATACATAGGCCTCACAAGTCTACCTCTGACTATAGACGGGCCTCACAAGTCTACCTCTGACTATAGACGGGCCTCACAAGTCTACCTCTGACTATAGACGTTCCTCACAAGTCTACCTCTGACTATACACAAGCCTCACAAATCTACCTCTGAATATAGACGGGCCCCACAAGTCTACCTCTGACTATACACAAGCCTCACAAGTCTACCTCTGACTATAGACGGGCATCACAAGTCTACCTCTGACTATACACAAGCCTCACAAATCTACCTCTGACCATACACAGGCCTCACAAGTCTACCTCTGACCATACACGGGCCTCACAAGTCTATTTCTGACCATACACAAGCCTCACAAGTCTACCTCTGACCATACACAGGCCTCACAAGTCTACCTCTTACTATGCACAAGCCTCACAAGTCTACCTCTGACCATAGACGGGCCGCACAAGTCTCCATCTGAATACAAAGAGGACTATAAAGTCTCCTTATAGAGAAGCCTCAGATGTCTCTTCATATATAAACATATGCATATATTTGCGACCTTTTTGTAACAATCAGACAACCATTTTACTTCATTAGCATTTTACTATATGGGTTGTGTGACAAAAAAATCAACTCAATGGAAACTAGCCATCACATGTCTCGTTCTTAACATAATTGAGCCACACTAGCTTCCCGAGGCCTCAAAAGTATTGCTGAACATATACAGGCCTCATAATTCTCATGCTGACCATCAGCAGTAATCACAAGTCTCCTTCTGACCATATCCAGGATACACAAGTCTAAAGTGGCCTATAGACAGACCTCACAAGTATATTCCTGTCCATTGACAGGCCTCACAAATCTACCTCTGACCTTAGGCAGGCCTCAATAGTCTGCACCTGAACAACATGATTCAAGTCTACTTCTGTCCATAGACAGGTCTCAGACGACTATCTCGTCACATTTTCCCTCGGAGCAAAGGCAGGTCTCACATTCTCCCTCCCACTATACATAAGCCTCACATATCTCCCTGTGACCATAGACAGGATTCACTTGTCTCCCTTCACCATAAACAGGCCTCAGAATTTGCCAGATGACCACACACCTGCTTCGAAGGCTAATGTAGCAAAATGGTTGTCTGATTGTTACAAAAAGGTTGTAAATATATAAATATGTTTATATATGAAAAGACATCTGAGGCTTGTCTACAAGGAGACTTTGGAGTCCTCTTTGTATTCAGATGGAGACTTGTGAGGCCCGTCTATGGTCAGATCGAGACTTGTGAGGCCTGTGTATAGACAGAGGTAGACTTGTGAGGCTTGTCTCTCTCCAACCAAAGACAGATGTCTGACGTGTCTATCGGACCATAGACACGTCCCATGGGTCTCCCTCAACTACAGACAGGCCTCACAAGTCTCCTGCTGACCACAGATAGGCCTCACAAGTCTGTCTCCATATATAAATATATTTATATATGTGCAACCTTTTTGTAACAATCAGGCAACCATTTTGCTACATTAAAATCTTGCTACATGGGTCAAGCGACAAAGAAGTCAACGCAATGGCACATAAGCAAGCCTCTCTTTCTCTGACCATAGGCACTACGTAGCCCCAGCAGTGGCTCTCCAACCCCCATATAAAGGGAGGAGGGGGGTAGAGCCACATGATACACCACAGTGAAAATCTGACATTGCCATTCAAATCATGTGGCTCTATTTTAAAACAGTGTGATCACTCCAAAATGTTATTATGTTCGTTTATACTTATTTTTGAGGCATGTGGCACACTTTGGTGCTGATCTGCGCATTTATTTCCCTGGAAAACGGAGAATTTACATTTGAAGTGCTTCCAGACATTCTAAGCATTCGAGTTTGCTGGCAATGTAAATTCTCTGTTTTCCAGTAAACAAATGCGCAGATCAACCCCATAGTGTGCCACACGCCTCAAAAGTAAGTATAAACGAATATGAAAACATTCTAGAGTGGCAACACTGTTGTAAAATAGAGCCACATGATTTGAATGGCAATGTCGGGTTTTCACTGTGGTGTGTTCTGTGGGTCTACGACCCCCCCCCCCCCTCCCCTTCCCTTATCTGGGGGTTGGAGAACCACTGCTGGGACTAGGCACTAGGCAGGTCTGGCAAGTGAACTTCTGTCCGTAGTCAGGCCTCAAAACTTCCATCTGAAGGCCTCAGAACTCCACCTCTGACCATAAACAGGCCTGAAAAGTCTGCTCCTGTCTATAGACAGGTCTCAGAAGTCTCCATCTGACCATAGAGAGGCTTCACAAAAGTATCCATCTGACCACAGACTGGCCTAAAAGTCTCCATTTCGCCAAAGACAGACCTCACAAGTCTCCCTCTGACTATAGACAGGCCTCACAAGTCTGTCACCATACATAAATATATTTGTATATATGCAACCTTTTTGTAACAGTCAGGCAACCATTTCGCTACATTAAAATCTTTCTACAAGGGTCGAGCGACAAAGAAGTCAACACATTGGCACATAAGCAGTTTGCGTTTTTCTGATTAAATTCGTGTCCACAGACATGATAGACATGTCAGTATGCTTCAAAGTCTACTGCTGAAGATAGACAGTCGTCATAAGTCTCCATTTTACCACAGACAAGCCTCACAAGTCTACCTCTGACCATACACAGGCCTCACAAGTCTACCTCTGACAATAGACGGGCCTCACATGTCTACCTCTGACCATACAACATGCCTCACAAGTCTACCTCTGACTATACACAAGCCTCACAAGTCTACCTCTGACTATAGCCTCACAAGTCTACCTCTGACTATACACAGGCCTCACAAGTCTACCTCTGACTATAGCCTCACAAGTCTACCTCTGACTATAGCCTCACAAGTCTACCTCTGACTATACACAAGCCTCACAAGTCTACCTCTGACTATAGCCTCACAAGTCTACCTCTGACTATACACAGGCCTCACAAGTCTACCTCTGACTATAGCCTCACAAGTCTACCTCTGACTATACAAAGGCCTCACAAGTCTACCTCTGACTATAGCCTCACAAGTCTACCTCTGACCATACACAGGCCTCACAAGTCTACCTCTGACTATAGCCTCACAAGTCTACCTCTGACCATACACAAGCCTCACAAGTCTACCTCTGACTATAGCCTCACAAGTCTACCTCTGACTATAGCCTCACAAGTCTACCTCTGACTATACACGGGTCTCACAAGTCTACCTCTGACTATACACAGGCCTCACAAGTCTACCTCTGACCATGCTGACTATACACAGGCCTCACAAGTGTACCTCTGACTATAGCCTCACAAATCTACCTCTGACTATACACAGGCCTCACAAGTCTACCTTTGACTGTAGCCTCACAAGTCTACCTCTGACTACACAAGCCTCATAAATCTACCTCTGACTATAGCCTCACAAGTCTACCTCTGACTATAGCCTCACAAGTCTACCTCTGACTATAGCCTCACAAGTCTGCCTCTCACCATAGACGGGCCTCACAAGTCTACCTCTGACTATACACAAGCCTCACAAGTCTACCTCTGACTATACACAGGCCTCACAAGTCTACCTCTGACCATACACAGGCCTCACAAGTCTACCTCTGACCATAGACGGGCCTCACAAGTCTACCCCTGACTATACACAGGCCTCACAAGTCTACCTCTGACTATAGCCTCACAAGTCTACCTCTGACTATAGCCTCACAAGTCTACCACTGACCATAGACGGGCAAGTCACAAGTCTACCTCTGACTATACACAAGCCTCACTAGTCTACCTCTGACTATAGCCTCACAAGTCTACCTCTGACCATAGACGGGCAAGTCACAAGTCTACCTCTGACTATACACAAGCCTCACAAGTCTACCTCTGACTATACACAGGCCTCACAAGTCTACCTCTGACCATACACAGGCCACACAAGTCTACCTCTGACTATAGCCTCACAAGTCTACCTCTGACCATACACAGGCCTCACAAGTCTACCTCTAACTATAGCCTCACAAGTCTACCTCTGACTATACACAAGCCTCACAAATCTACCTCTGACTAGTCACAGGCCTCACAAGTCTACCTCTGACTATACACAGGCCTCACAAGTCTACCTCTGACTATAGCCTCACAAGTCTACCTCTGACCATACACAGGCCTCACAAGTCTACCTCTGACTATAGCCTCACAAGTCTACCTCTGACTATAGCCTCACAAGTCTACCTCTGACTATACACAGGCCTCACAAGTCTACCTCTGACTATAGCCTCACAAGTCTACCTCTGACTGTAGCCTCACAAGCCTACCTCTGACCATAGACGGGCCTCACAAGTCTACCTCTGACTATACACAAGCCTCACAAGTCTACCTCTGACTATAGCCTCACAAGTCTACCTCTGACTATAGCCTCACAAGCCAACCTCTGACCATAGACAGGCCTCACAAGTCTACCTCTGACTATACACAAGCTTCACAAGTCTACCTCTGACTATACACAAGCCTCACAAGTCTACCTCTGACCATACACGGGCCTCACAAGTCTACCTCTGACCATACACATGCCTCACAAGTCTACCTCTGACCATACACAGGCCTCACAAGTCTGCCTCTTACCATACACAGGCCTCACAAGTCTACCTCTGACCATAGACGGGCCTCACAAGTCTACCTCTGACCATAGACGGGCCTCACAAGTCTACCTCTGACTATAGATGGGCCTCACAACTCTACCTCTGACTATAGACGGGCCTCACAAGTCTACCTCTGACCATACACAGGCCTCACAAGTCTACCTCTGACTATAGACGGGCCTCAAAAGTCTACCTCTGACCATACACGGGCCTCACAAGTCTACCTCTGACCATACACATGCCTCACAAGTCTACCTCTGACCATACACAGGTCTCACAAGTCTGCCTCTTACCATACACAGGCCTCACAAGTCTACCTCTGACCATAGACGGGCCTCACAAGTCTACCTCTGACCATAGACGGGCCTCACAAGTCTACCTCTGACTATAGATGGGCCTCACAACTCTACCTCTGACTATAGACGGTCCTCACAAGTCTACCTCCGACTATACACAAGCCTCACAAGTCTACCTCTAACTATACACAAGCCTCACAAGTCTACCTCTGACTATACATAGGCCTCACAAGTCTACCTCTGACCATACACAGGCCTCACAAGTCTACCTCTGACCATAGACAGGCCTCACAAGTCTACCTCTGACTATACACGGGCCTCACAAGTCTATTTCTGACCATACACAAGCCTCACAAGTCTACCTCTGACCATACACAGGCCTCACAAGTCTACCTCTGACTATGCACAAGCCTCACAGGTCTACCTCTGACCATAGATGGGCCTCAAAGGTCTCCATATGAATACAAAGAGGACTATAAAGTCTCCTTATAGAGAAGCCTCAGATGTCTCTTCATATATAAACATATGTATATATTTGCGACCTTTTTGTAACAATCAGACAACCATTTTACTTCATTAGCATTTTACTATATGGGTTGTGTGACAAACAAGTCAACTCAATGGAAACTAGCCATCACATGTCTCGTTCTTAACATAATCGAGCCACACTAGCTTCCCGTGGCCTCAAAAGTCATTGCTGAACATATACAGGCCTCATAATTCTCATGCTGACCATCAGCAGTACTCACAAGTCTCCTTCTGACCATATCCAGGATACACAAGTCTAAAGTGGCCTATAGACAGACCTCACAAGTATATTCCTGTCCATTGACAGGCCTCACAAATCTACCTCTGACCATAGGCAGGCCTCAATAGTCTGTACCTGAACAACATGATTCAAGTCTACTTCTGTCCATAGACAGGTCTCAGACGACTATCTCGTCACATTTTCCCTCAGAGCAAAGGCAGGTCTCACATTCTCCCTCCCACTATACATAGGCCTCACATATCTCCCTGTGACCATAGACAGGATTCATTTGTCTCCCTTCACCATGAACAGGCCTCAGAATTCGCCATATGACCACACACCTGCTTCAAAGGCTTCCTCTGACCACAGACAGGCCTCACAAGTCAAATCTGACAACAGGCAGGTCACACAAGTTTCTCTCTGACCACAACTTACCTATTATGCACATGTACGAACAAAATACAAGCATTTTGGATATTCCACCTACCATCATTTAGACTACAGAGCCTAATTTTAAACAGTTGAGGTCATACGTTGCCTTTGGGCTTAATTACTCTTCTGATGTCAAGTTCAAGGTCACCAAAAGCTGTACCATACGCGGGTTCCCATATATTCATAATACAAACCTATGCTCCATATATTTGTTTAAGCATTTTGTCTCCAGAGACCAATCCACAGATCTCAGATCAGATGTGACCTTGAGATGTAGCACTCAAGGCCACCTGAGGTCAAGTTCAAGGTCACCAAAAGGTTCACCATATATGACTACAAACCTAAGCTCTATGATATGATCAAGCGTTTTCATTCCAGAGGCCAATTTGTGGATTTCAGACCATTTTGGAATGGCTATTTGACCTTTCAAGGTCGTCGAAGGTCAAATTCAAGGTCACCACTCAAATCGCCATATATGACTACCAATTTGAATGTACCATTATTTAAGCTCATCTTCAAGTGTTGTATGTGAACACAGGTACAGTGTAGCAGCTCCCATTGAAATAAAGAAAAAATTCAAAAAAAAGTTCAAAAAAGTGTTTCTTTCAGTTTTTTCACTGACCCACCAGGAAACTCCGACTGCCGGCAACACGCAGACCAGCGATTTAAGGACAACGAAAAATTTGCCTGTAAACAAAAAAGCTAAAAATGTGGATGACAACGACGGAGGCAACGCCATGGGGCCAATTAGTATATCGGATCATAGGTTCGGGAACTTAAATATGAACAAACCTATTTCTCGTGATGTGAACTTCGAACGTAAACCATCTCTATCCAGCCCGAGAATCATCTTCAAGTGTTGTATGTGAACACAGGTACAGTGTAGCAGCTCCCATTGAAATAAAGAAAAAATTCAAAAAAAAGTTCAAAAAAGTGTTTCTTTCAGTTTTTTCACTGACCCACCAGGAAACTCCGACTGCCGGCAACACGCAGACCAGCGATTTAAGGACAACGAAAAATTTGCCTGTAAACAAAAAAGCTAAAAATGTGGATGACAACGACGGAGGCAACGCCATGGGGCCAATTAGTATATCGGATCATAGGTTCGGGAACTTAAATATGAACAAACCTATTTCTCGTGATGTGAACTTATAGTTTGTATAGTTTGAAATGTGTGACTGTTTGGTACATATCTATATGACTTCCTATATGCTCATGATGCAAACCTAACAGTCTTGAGATTTAGCACTCAAACAGTCTGTATCATTTGGCAGTTTCATCCTGATCACGCTTCTGCATCAGGGACTGGAAAAAAATTCATGAAAGTAAATTCATATTAGACATTAAAGCCTACATGTCATGTACATGTAGAGGCCTTGTCTATTCCCATACTCTGTATTCTTTTTCTTTGTTTTTTAATTGTAAAAATGGAAGGTATAGTTTGAAATGTGTGACTGTTTGGTACATATCTGTTTGGTACACTTTTATTCTGATTTGGGTGTATGACTAAGATCTGAATCCAAAGTGCTTCCAATTTTTACAACCCATGCTTTGATCCAAACCCCCTTCATCTTATAAACATACTAATAACTTCTGGGCAGTTATGTAAGAAACTAATTAATCATTTTAATCGATCATTGGGTGGTTGAATTGAACCAATTCATCAAAGATGAAATTGTAACCAATTACTAGTACCAATCCAACACTAGTTCTAATAGGCTAATTTCAGCACAAAATGTCCTCATTCAGGGGTCATGATCTTACCATAATAAGTACCATGTGAAATATAATGAAAAGCAGTTGAAATATGCAACCTGTGGAGCGTTCACAAGAAAATCTCTGCAACAATTTAGTTTCTTACCTCTTGTCGAGCAGTTAAACTGGCCTTCAGCTGAAAAAAAGGTTGAAAACTTTTAAAGAACAAATGAAGATGACCAATTTTCATAAGGCCTAACAGAAAATTAGCTCAATGGCTGAAATAGGTTACCGGACAATTTCAGTTTGAAACATTGCCGGTGAGATAATACCTTGAGATTAATTGCTTACGTCATCTCGGGTCGAGTTCAAGGTCACTGAAGCTGCATGGTAAATAGCTTCCTATAGGCTAGTTTTACACATTTATAGAAGTCATACGTGACCTTTGGAGTTATTATTCTTCTAATGTCAAGTTCAAGGCCACCAAAAGCTGTGATGTACATGTCTTCATATATGTTCATAGTACAAACTCATATATGTTCATACAGTACTGATTTCGCAAAACCTCACCAAAATGCCAGCATGGGACACCTGGCATTTAGCACGTGTTCGCCCAACTTCGCCTGACGTAGCATCATGCGATTTGATGTTAGCATTGTGTATGCGAGCATCCCTCGATGCTAGCATTGCTTCTTGGCACTGTGGTGCACTAAAAGCATTTCGCATTTCGCATTTTTTGTGAAGGCCATTATATGCTCGCATATGCTCGCAAACACATGGTCGAGTGGTTTATAAACAGTCTGTATCATGTAGATCGTATGGGAAAATGCAGTGTTTCATTTCAGTTCATATTAAAGTCAGTATTTGCATCCGAAATAAAGGATGCGCGCATCTGTGCCAGACAATGCTCGCCTGTTCAACTAAGACGGCCGCCTGATGCGATGGCATCGCGCCCACTGGTCGCACCATGCGATTTGATGCTAGCATCAAGTCGCACGTAATCGCATGGCCTAGCATTTAGCATGTAGCATTCGCATGGCTAGTGAGGTTTTGCGAAATCAGTACTGTAGTACAAACCTAAACTCTGCCCACTTGTGTAAGCATTTTGTCTGCAGAGCCCATTTTACAGATCTCAGATTAAATAGGACCTTGAGATTTAGCACTCAAAGTTATCTGAGGTCAAGTTCAAGGTCACCAAAAGTTGCGCCATATATGACTTCATATGTGCTCATAATACAAACCTAAGCTCAATGAGCAAGGGTTTTCACTCCACATCTCCAGTAGCCAATTTGTGGATTTCAGGCAATTTTGGGATGGCCGTTTTGACCTTCCAAGGTCATCAAAGGTCAAATTCAAGGTCACCAAATGTTGCGTCATATATGACTTCCTATATGCTCATGATGCAAACCTAAGCTCTATGATCAAGCGTTTTCACTCCAGAGGCCAATTTGTGGATTTCAGGTGATTTTGGAATGACAGTTTTGACAGTTTCATCGAAGGTCAAATTCAAGGTCACCAAAAGTTGTGCCATATATGACGGCAAGGGAGGCAGAGCTACGGGGTCTCGAGCTTACGTCTGTTGACGAGGCTGAACTCCGTGCTTGGCCGCTGTTCATGGGTTTCATGTTTGGTGATGTCTCTTGTCAGGAAGTTCAATCTTTTAGAGAGAATGTTCGTGATGAGAAGGTCACGCGCATCGTTACCAAGTCCAGCGGTGCGGGGAAGGCGGCAAAGAAGTCTAGGGTTGCTCGTCCTTGTGAGCTATCTGGGATGCGTCGGTGAAGAATGTCTCCTGATAAATCAGAGGAATTTCCAAGAGCTAGGAAAATTTGCAGCCAGCCAAGATGGCACCCGGACAAGAAAAGTGAAGCAGGAAAGTGCGTGGGTCACGATTAGAGGGAAAATTCAAGCGTGGGGGCCACTGCATGGCACTAGACAGCACGGTCGATTTTTTGTAGGTGGTATGTCCGATATGCACGACCCAGATAAGATTCGAGCAAGCAGTATTTCAGATTGGTAATGTATAAACATGATAAAATAAACTCAGGTATGACATGCTGATAGGCATAAACCACAAAAATCAGGCAAATGTCTGAGTTTTAGGGTTTTAACAGCCCAATACCTTTGAAAAATCACTATTTGACCTTGAAAGGTCATCCAAGGTCAAGTTCAAGGTCACCATTTTGAAGGGGGTGGGGGTCGGGAACATGGCAAACAAACAAAATTGAAGGTGGCAATTCGTGTGGAAAATATGCATGACTATGGTGGCGAGAGAATGACAGGATGAATGTGTACATTATGATAAAATGAATTCACATCACGCTATGAGAGCGTTATGACAGCCAACTAGTGGTGTTTTATTTGCAGTCTCTACAAAATTGATTACTGCAAGGAACTTTTTCGGAATAATTCAATAAAAAGGAATTTTTTACTTTTTTCTTCAATGCACCAATAGAAACCGAAAGATGGTCTGGATATTGCTCGGTCCATTTATTCCATACAGATGGAAATTTGAAAATAGGAAATCTGTCTGAGAATTCATTATTTGCATGACGCACATACAATAAATTTGATTGCCTTGTTGTTCGGGTGTTTTGAATTGCATTATTTGATGGGAACATTCCACAGAATGATGCTGGTAGCTATTTTAAGTATAATTAGCCATGAAAAGTGTTATTTCATATTCATATAAATCTGTGAGTTTGAGAATTTTATATTTTTTTAATAGGGGTTCAGTATGGCTCTTATTATTAGCACCTGCTATAATTCTTATTGCCCTCTTCTGCAGTATAATAGTTGGTTTCATAAGTGATTTGGATGCATTTCCCCATGCTAAGATACCTTATGTAAGATAGGGATGTATCATAGAAAAATATACTGTTCTTAGGTATTCGGGTGGGAGAATATGTTTTATTTGTTATATTGTGAATAGGGCTCTAGATATTTTTGTATTGATATGTTTTATATGATCTGCCCATAATAGATGTTCATCCAACTTGACTCCAAGAAACTTGGTGCTTTTTTCTGTGGAGTTAAAACTGATTTGTCCAAGGCATGTATTATTTATTTTTATACAGTGGTTTGAATCAAAGTGGGTGTATGTATGCCTAGGAGACTTCACATGTAGGTATTTAGTTTTTGTTGGATTTAATGATAAACCATTTGCACAAAACCAGTGATAGATGTTATTGATTTCCATATTTGCTTTTGAATATAGATCTGTGATGTTGTTGGAGGACAAATAAAAAGAGGTGTCATCTGCAAATGACAAATTTTTCCTTCTGAGATTGAGTAGTTAATGTCATTTACATAAATTAAATACAATAAGGGTCCTAAAATTGAGCCTTGCCATACTGAACTGGTAATACAGATGATTTAGTTTCATTCATTGACACATATTGGGTTCTGTTGTCCAGATAACTTAGAAGCCAGTCATTTATTATACCCCTTAAGCCATAGTATTCTAATTTATGCAACAAAATATTTCTGTTGATTACATCAAATGCTTTGGAAAGGTCACATAATATAGCAATGGTGCTCTCCCTAGGCAGATTATTGTTTGCTTCTGCACAATCATTTATTAAGTGGAGGATAGGGTGGATGGTACTGTGTTTGGGTCTGAATCCATATTGGTGGGTGTAGAGGAGTCCGTTCTGGGTCAGATATGTTGAAATTTTGTTGAAGACAATTTTTTCGAATATTTTAGAGAATGCAGGTAAAAGACTATGGGTCGGCAGTGATTCAATATGGCATTATATCCAGACTTGTGTATGGGAATTACTTTGGCGATTTTTAAAGCATTGGGTACTGTTCCACTCAGTAATGACCTACATGTACATGTACAATGTATTGATAAAATGAGTTAATACATGGAGGATATTGGTTCAAGTTCAAGGTCACCAAAAACTGCTACGTTCATAGTACAAACTTGAACTCTACCCACTTGTGTAAGCATTTTGTCTGCAGAGGCCAATTTACAGATCAGATTAAATGTGACCTTAAGTCTGAGCACTCAAAGTCATCTGAGGACATGTTCAAGATCACCAAAAGTTGCGCCATATTGACTTCCTATATGCTCATAATACAAACCTAAGCTCTATGATCAAGCGTTTTCACTCCAGAGGCCAATTTGTGGATTTCAGGGGATTTTGGAATGGCCGTTTTGACCTTTCAAGGTCATCGAAGGTCAAATTCAGGGTCACCAAAAGTTGCACAATACATGACTTCCTATATGCTAATGATACAAACCCAAGCTCCATGATCAAGCGTTTTCACTCCAGAGGCCAATTTGTGGATTTCAGGCGATTTTGGAATGGCCGTTTTGACCTTTCAAGGTCATCGAAGGTCAAATTCAAGGTCACCAAAAGTTGCGCCATATATGACTCCCTATATGCTCATAATACAAACCTAAGCTCTATGATCAAGCGTTTTCACTCCATCAAAATGTATTTCACTCCAGAGGCCAATTTGTGGATTTCAGGCAAATATATCTGCAAAATATAATCATAGCCAGTTAAAGTCCCTTAATTGGTTGATGAAATGTTTTATAGAATAATTGGCCTGATTCGGCCAGCATATAATATTCCGATCATATGGAGCTGACAAATCGTCCAAAACACGCCCCAAGGACCCTGCAGTGAAGTTTGAGCATGATAGTTTGATAAAAACCAAAGTTGTGAACGAAAAAAAATACATTAGCGCTAATGTAAACATAGTTCTGTGTGTCACGGAGATTAGCACAGAGTTGAATTTGCATGTTCTGTCGTTACGTGTTAATTTTACCGGTATGTACTCAAATAAAAAAAGTTGGGCTCAAGTTTATCATAACACATTGTCTCTACACTGGCTATGGACAAAAAAGCTGGTAATTTCTGTAAATTTCTTGTTTTTTGCATGACCATCACCGCATGGGAACGCTTCATGCGAAATTCAGTGAAAATTCGGACATTTGGTCTCCAGTTTTGCCTAAATATGTGGACGCAGGGCAGGAGTTACTGTGACCATCTGGTTTATCTAGGCACCTATTGATCAGTTTTATGCCAAAAACCGGGAACCGATTATCATGATTATGGAACTTTAAAAATGTCCCAAATATCGCCACAAGCTAGAATATCGATTCCATGACCATTTATATATTCTGCTGCAGAAACAAAAAAATTTGCCCAAGGGCTCAAATAGGTTACCGGACAATTTCAGTTTGAATCATTGCAGGTGAGATAATACCTTGAGATTAATTGCTCAAGTCATCTAGGGTCGAGTTCGAGGTCACTCAAGCTGCATGGTAAATAGCTTCCTATAGGCTAGTTTTAACCTTTGAACTTTATTTATTTTACAACAATTGATGAACAAGCATCAGCTTATATTAACATCTCTTGTTGGCTCGGATCTTGGCGTAAGGATGGTCATTAGTGTGGGAGGAAACCAGAGAACCTGGTGAAAACCCACTTGCCCGGTTTGGCGACCACATACCACCTCACATACTGCCGAGGCCGGGGATCGAACCCGTGCCTAAACCGACTACATTGGTGAGAAGTCAGCCCACATACGAACTGAGCTAACCGGGCAACCAGTTTTACACTTTTATAGAGGTAATATGCGACCTTTGGAGTTATTATTCTTCTGATGTCAAGTTCAAGGCCACCAAAGGCTGTGATGTACATGTCTTCATATATGTTCATAGTACAAACCTAAGCTCTACCCACTTGTGTAAGCATTTCGTCTGCAGAACCCATATATGACTTCCTATATGATCTTAACTCTTTCACCACTGAATAAAATTTTCAGGAATCGGCTGTCCCCTGAATTATTTTGGTGAAAATTTAACAAAATGATTCTGAGCTAATCATGTTCGTATGTCGAGCAAAAAAGTTTTCTGTGATTGAAACTTTAGATGTTAAATATACCATGGCCTAACTTCCAGAATAATTTTCGTTACCCCAGATGGTTACCATGGCAATGAGTGCGTATCAACCGATGAAATATAGGACAACATCAATATATTTGCAACTCTGTGATGCCTACACCATGTACACTTTAAGTTTAGTACTTATACATGTAATAGACCAACACATTAAATAGATACAACTAATAATTTTCTGATCAATACATTACCATTCCAATATTCTGATTTACCAAAATATACCAATATTTTGAATGCAAAAATATATTTGATTCTTAGGTGAAAATTACCGAAAAAAACATGACCAAAACACGGATTTGAACCATTTCTCTAAAACCCTGCAATCTCTGGGCGCTTACATACAGCCAGTTGGGGAAAGTGGCAAATTTGGGGACTCTTGGGGGAGTTGTTAAATTTGACAACAGTACACAACCCGGGGGTTGTTAAATTTGGGTACAAAAATAAACTTTTCCCTTTTATGGAGAAATTAGTGTGTGGTGCATTACTTAACTAAAAATACTGGTCCAACACACATTAATCATGTTAATTAGCCAAATATCCCAGGTTTTGGGTGCAGCATTGGATGCGCCTGGACTAAGCGGGGTCGGCAGTCTTCGATGCCTGTGAATTCGTTAATTATCCACTCGCCCTGACGGGCTCGTGAATTATTTGCACGAATTCACGGCATCTCATTTGTTAACCTATACATAATCTTGCACAAATTATACACTCATTTGTGATTTCATTAGATGACCATTGATAATGAGATAATTCAGTTAAAACAATTTTTTTGATATTTGTCTTTTGCCATGTACCCAAATTTAACAACCCCCGGTATCCAAATTTAGGGACTGTTGTCGAATTTGACAACAGTCCCCAAATTTGTCACTTTCCCCAACTGCATACAGCTCCATCTCAAGTACAGACAAACAAATAAAATAAGTCTATATAACATATTATAACAGAGCATCGGTGCCCCGTAACGTATTTCTGTTTACAGCGCATAACAGTGCTCGGCCACTCAAAATCAGTCTCAAATAATAATAAGCTGTCAAAGCTGTACAGACCGGCATTTGCGACTGCTCTTCTTGTTGCCGGCAAAGTTATGACAACAACATCGTAACACGTGCGGTTGTTTACGTTTTCGTAGCCTAGACGTCTAGTTCTAGTTCTGTATAACAGTATAACTGTCAGTGTCAGTCACGCGCGTTGTCCAGGTGATTTTATTGATCGCCATTTTGCCGGCTGAAGTCAACTTTTGACAGAATCAAACACAAGCAATTCATTCACGTGTAGACTCTATGTCGGAATAAGTAGATTTGAAAGAGAGGTCCACTGTAGTTGTGTGGGTGAGTTGGTTCTGTGTAGGGCTGGCACGATATATCGACATATTGATAATCTAATTTTAGCCAGCCTTGATATAGCATATCGAAAGGTTGTGAAAATATCAATTTTTCCCCTCGTAATAAAACACTGATTTTTGGCCCTGTCGGTCAGCCATATGCAGCTCGGATATATTTGAATATGCTGGTTTCCCATACTTTTGTACTTCTTGCTCTATTTGTCAGTGTTTGAAACAGTGTAAAGATGATATAATGATGATGTAAAGATGCAAATTATGCAGTGAGCATGGCGACTTTCTGTTGAGATAGTTATAGGAAGTCAAATTAGCTCCATGGGCATGGACATACAATTTAGATCTAGATGTTTTTAGTAGTTTCTTAGCCTTCATTTTGGTATCGAAAAAAATCGATATATCGACCTTCAAAACGCGATATATATCGACACTGATTTGGCCTTGATATGCCAGCCCTAGTTCTGTGCCGCTCGCATCATTGACATTTAGTGTCATAAGCGGCTGACGAAAAAGCGGCACCAAGAAAAAGCGGCACCGAGTGGCTCTGCACCTGTGTACGATTAGTCGACTTTCGGAAATATCCGAATAATGTTCAACTTCATGCAAAATGTTACAGACCAGACAGGACTTGTACCTCTCTTATGTTTCACCGGTCCTTGCTGATTTTTACCGGCCAGGGACCAGCGGACAGGGGTCCCTGTGATAGATCTGTCGCTTGACCTGTTGACTTGTTGTCGATCGAGACCGTAAAACACACACACAGACACAAATGACGGATGTGGACTGCCAGCCGTTACAACGGCTGAGCAGTGTCAATTCAATTAAATGCATTCTAGCCTAGCTATTTATGCAGCGAATACCATTACAGCAGAAATATAAAGCAGTGATACAAATTGATGTGAATAAATTGATGGTTGTTGACGAAAAGGGCAATGAATGAAGCGCAAGCTTATGAACTTCCCCGTTATCATACGCTAGGTGGCGCGCCTTCCCACACCGCCTAAGGCATGGACTTCTTCAACATACTTTTTTGTATATTTCTTACGTTCTTGAAGGATTTGCTTGAAACTTGCAGGGTTTATAGAGGACGACTAAAATATGCTATAACCAAAAAATCTAGTAAACATATATAGTAAACTAACGAGAAAAAACGAAGAATAATGCATGTGACAAAATGGTTGTCTGGGATAATATACAAAATAATTAATTATTAATTGTGAATGGATATTGCTGAATTTTGCCAATTATTGTACTTATGAAAGCTCATTAGACCACCTTTCATGGTTTAACATCAAATGAACCGGAAAAACTCAAACCGGGTGTGGGCCAGGGGCAGTCGACTTTTTTGTCACACGGCCCATGTGACAAAATGTTAAAATGTAGCAAAATGGTTGCCCGATTGTAACAAAAAGGTTGTAAATGTATAAATATATATATATATATATATATATATATGAATAATGTAGTGAGCATATTTTCTACAAAAAAGACAGTAATAGACTAATTCCGATATTAGCAGAGTGGATGTGATAATATCATGCATGCAGCAACCGTTTGTTGTGCGAAAATTATGTTGTGATGAAAATAGATATTCTGTTAATGTGAAGGTCACGAGCAGCATGCACATAATTGTAGGAGAATGTATTATTTATTTACCATGCATCACTTTGTTCGATGACTGTATGGGGGAGAGAAACGGCATGTTCACTGTCTCCCCATCTATTCAGTAAATCACGATACAGAGTATCTGCAGTTGAAGTTTTTGTACACCATGTGGAACTATGAATGAACATTAATGAATTTGTGATATGATGCTCTGTGGAACACTGTGATCGTGAAGTAACCACTAAATTTTGACCAATCACAAAAACGTTTTGATTCAAGCTAAACGTCTCCTATTTTCGCGAAGTTATAGAACGATACCATGAGCGAGAAACAGTGTAAACGAGTCAGAAAAATCTGAATTTAATATCAGTGTAAAAAATCAGTCGTCCATTGCAACTGTATGACATGAATGAGTCTTTTCCACTGTAAACAGTGAAGTGTGACAAACAAAACATAGCCTAGAATAATGACAAATACGTCTCACAAACACAGAAATAACCCAGGAATATGTTTTTGATCTTCGTGGAAATTTGAAACATAATTCTTGAGTCTTAATTTTTTGTGATCAGTGAATATAGTATGGTGTTGCTGATTGCAAACTGTATATGACTACCATTGTCGCCCTCATCAGGATGTGATGTCAAATATTTGATGCATTCAAGTCTATTCAACTATGTGTGTATTCCACAAAGAGAAATATAATGTAGGTAATATCGGTTGTAATGTCAGAAGGAAAACCATCACTCTGAACTGTGATGGTTCTGTAGAGGACCCGGACCCGGACATTACCATAAGAGCTCTCGTTGTGAGCTGGAAAGAGCGAAAGAGAAGATGGTGGTAGGCCATTGAACCACTGTATCCAATTTAGTCAAGTAGTTTT
Source organism: Terebella lapidaria (assembly GCA_949152475.1). Taxonomy (NCBI): domain Eukaryota; kingdom Metazoa; phylum Annelida; class Polychaeta; order Terebellida; family Terebellidae; genus Terebella; species Terebella lapidaria. The sequence continues at coordinate 23,231,136 of OX424565.1, forward strand.
GCGTTGCATGAAATTTATATATGTATCATGTGTATTATGTAGTGGCCATACTTTCTACAAAAACAATGATATTGTCAACACGTCGTTCTTCACCAGTATTTGTAGGACAGGAATAGACTAGTTTCGGGATTAGCAAAGTGGGTGTGATAATAAGTTATTAACCTGCATGCAACAACTTCTTGTAGTGCAAAAAGTGTGTTGTGATGAAAATAATTATTCCATAAATGTGAAGGTCTCGTGCAGCACGCAAATATTGTCCGAGAATATGTTCTTTACTTACAATGTATTACTTCGTTCCATGACTGTAGGGGAGAGAAATGGCATTTTCATTTATCGTCGCATCTAGACCGTGATCAAAAGTATCTTCATTCGAATTTTTTCGAACCATGTGAAACAATAAATGTACATTTATGCATTTGTGAGAACAGCAATTACTAATTATGATGCTCCGTGGAACACCATAAAGTAACTAGTAACTAACTTTTGGTATTTAGCCAGTCACAACAGATTCAATCACATGCACTAACCCCTTTCTAACGCTCAAATGTTGTGGGTACTCTGGTATAAATAAATGAAGACTAGAAAACACTCCCATCTGCCTCAATCTCGCTATGTAATTCAACAACTGAAACATTATTTATTTACAAATACTGACCAAATGAAATGCACCTACTGTTAGTTTCTAATACAACTATATCCAATATATCTAAATAGACAATGCTCACCTACCACAGTATGGTATTCTATAGTGTCGGAGTCTGATCAGTCAGGTCACAGACGATTGCCCTTTTTACCCACGATAGTTGGGATGCGAGAGTAATGTATGTATAGAGACAAAATAATAAGACAGTGTGCCACGTGAGATAAAAATGACATGATTCAAAACATTAAAACAAAAAATAAAATCACTTGAAAATTAAGTCTTTTTAGGGTTTTTTGAAAAGAAAACACCAAGAAATGTTTACGCGAACTGTATCATGTTTTTCCACTGATTTACATCATCAGATGATATTTGATTATGACCATCGCGATTAATGGATATCTTTGTCGGAACAAAGAAAATGCTCACAAACAGTTTCTGAAATAAACATAAATATCTCGAATCGGGCTCCCAGAATATTCCTTTTGTGTTCCACTCGCGTGCAGCGACTACAATGCATTAAAACTAACAGCTGTCGCGCATTTTTTATACTTTTAGGAAGTTTGACATTTTCGCGTGTTTGTTTTCTGGTATTTTTTTCTTCAAACGCATGCGCAGTATTGCAGACATCAACAGCGTTCGAAAAGAATGGAAAGTCATATATGGAGATCTGAGTGGTGTCTTTGAATTCGACATCATCAATGATCTTGGATCAAATGACCATTGAAAAACTACCATGTTGGGACTTTGCGATCTATTAAACACTATCCTTCTCCAGTTGTCATTTTATTTTGAAAGCCTAGAGTTTCGAAGCTACAATTTTTACTGGCTCAAACTGTAGAAGATCGCATATTCAGTTCAGCATCTGTCAACCAGAGCTCTCAGCCCCCGCTGACACTGGACACGTCTTCATTTCCATCGTTTTTGTTATATACTATGATTTTTTTAAAACTTCACACTGGTTTTGACGATATTTTTGCGATGCCAAAAGTTATCGTTCTATAACTGTGCATACTTCACCTGGGAGTCAAACGCCACTTTTCTACCAAATTGCAAACTTCTATCACAAAAAAATGACCCAGAAATTAAATGCCAGGGCTAAATTTAACATTGGGATAGATTGAAAACTTTTTCAATTTTCGCGGTAGATGTCGGAAATTTGGTAGAAAATTGCCGTTTGACTCTCGTGTGAAGTATGCCTAGTTATAGAACGATATCACTTAGCATCACAATAATATCAGCGAAAACAAAGGATTTAGAAAAATCAGAGTATAATATCATCAGCACTACAAGTCATATGTTGGTTAACTGTGTGCAACTTCCAAACAAAACGCCAAAATGAATTATGAATAGGTGTGAAAACCTCTTAATCATAAGCATCGAAACGATTCTTTATTGGTCATGTGGGGGGTAAGCCATCCTGGGTTCATGTTTTGTGCTTATGTTTTGTTTTGTGACTATTGCAACAGCTTCACTTCCCACGGTACACGAATTATTGACCATGGACGAACAATGACCTCGAACAAGACGGAAGTGCATTTGGTGACCATTGAGCTGTTGAACTTTACGTCGGACAAAAATGCCAGATGACCCAAAACCAACAGACTCTTGAAGTGGTGTGAGCGGGTGCATTCCACCTGAAGTACCATTCTACTACTTGACACACTGGAGAGTCATGTGCTCTCAGCCTTCTAATGTATGCAAAACAAAAATACCTGCGCCCACGTGTTGTACTCGGTGTGAATGGCCTAAAGTGGACCCAATTAGCAACTCGAGTACAAGTCGTGGTCAATAATTTACTGAGTTACCTCCGTGCACATCATCACGGGATGGGGCAGGTATGGCTGTCCTGTTCACGGTATACTTTGCGTGTTGGTCAAATGTGCTCATCCAGTTCAATCCCATCTGTATGGTTAAAAAAATACTATAGATCTACACATGTATTTCAATTATCTGTGTCATTTTCGTCTGGCCGGTCTTTAGTGAAGTTTATCGCCATAAACTACACTGCAGATCGACTAGACAACAAAGACACAGGCTCGTATATAACCGAAGTCTGCCAACGTAACAAACTGTGACAAAATGTTTTTCGGCGAATTTGACAACGTACCCCGAAAGTGAGGCGAAGTGAAGAACCCCGTAGTTGATGTGACTCAAGGGGCGACAGTGAAAAATGTTGTCCTGGTTTTATTTTCCTATCCATATTTCAATAAATGTCAGTCAGTCCTTTCAACTGTATGACATGGATGAGTCTTTTCCACTGTAAACAGTGAAGTGTGACAAACAAAACATAGCCTAGAATGATGACAAATAGGGCTCACAAACACAGAAATAACGCAGGAATGTAAGTATCATTCTATTACCACAAATACAATCAGATTTTGATGATGCCAATAAGAAACGTAAAGTACAACATTTTGCAATAGAAACAAAGCCCGACCAAATAGTTTATCCAAAGACACACTGGCGTCATCAGGGGCAGACAGTGTGTTAAATGAAGTTGTTTCTACTGTACACCTGATGGAATTAGTATACAACTGCCCAACAACCTATGAAAACAATTTAGAAATCCGAAACTAACCCCATGGAATAGATACATGACAATACAAAAGTACCCAATCACAAGCCAGAAGGCTACTGAGTTGATGGTATCCTCGGGGACAGATTTAACGTCCGCCAGCAGTGACACCGACTCAGTGGTATGAATTATAGTATCAATCTATTACCACAAATACAATCAGATTTTGATGATGTTATATGTCTTTGATCTTTCGTGGAAATTTGAAACATAATTTATCTTGAGTCCTAAATTTTTGTGACCAGTGTATATAACATGCTGTTGCTAAGTGCAAACTGTATATTACTGTCATTGTCGCCCCCATCAGGATGCGAAATAAGTCTATCCAAATACAATACAAACGGCGTACAAATTGTTGAACTATTATCTATTTCATTTAATTTATATTTCGTCGAATTTGAAATAACCCTGCGATTACAAATGTGACTCAATTTATATCAAAAGTGAAAATCTCTGTCCTGGTTTTATTTCCCGTTCTATACTTCAATGAAAAAAATTGCTATTATAAATTGAATTGGTCATCGCCGTTGTCTTGCAAATAATATGAAAATATATATTATAAGAATGAAATTGAAACAGTTTATAACAATAGTCGTATCTGTGAAGTCGTAATGCCAGTGACGAGACCAACATTATAGGTTATTTGGTCACAATATACCACAGTTTAATTAGCATAATATATTAGCAAATAATGTTTTGAAACAAGAAAGGGTATTATTCTCGAGATTTGCATGGCAGTTTTCTTTTGGAAATTGATATAATTCATGTGGCCATGAATTGGTGACGGTAACATCATTTCATTGATTTTTGATATATCATTTTTCAGTATATGTCATAGTATTAACAGACAAGGTATTATTCAAATTCCACCCACATGCACCTACCTGCCTATGTTTAATTCACGACGCTCAGAATCTGAATTAACATAAAATAGTCTGCCCACATCAGGACAATTTATCGGGCAATTTATATAGTTTAGGTCAGAACTGAACTCCTGTATTTTTTATACATGTGAAGGGTGTGTGTAATGAGTATCACAAGCACGAATTCCATGGCATAGTTTCAGATTAGATTGGAATAAAATTGAAAAAAAAACCAATAAACGAACCCCCTGGATTTTCATGTGGGCTTGTCACGATACTAGAACTGTGTAAACATAAGTGTGGCAACATAGCTGACGTGCCATTTATAACACTTATTTGTATGGAAAATCCATACTGTGTACAGGCTAGGAATAAGAGCATTTGACCTCGATCAGTGCGTGTGCGTGTCCGGTGAACTATTGAAAGAAACCTTTTATAGAAAAAAAGGACCACCTTTCAGAATGACTTATATGTCAAGTATATGTGAACTATATATTCACAGTATATCATGACTTAGCAAGACTTTCGATTCATATTTTGCGATGGTATTATAAGTACGTAGTGCGAACAAGCGACACATGTCTCTTACTACATTTCCTGATGCTTTCTTGTTTCCCGTTTCAGGAAACAGTCAGCATCACAGTAATCACAGCTGTGTATTTTGTAAATGTCCAAATATTTCTATATAAACTATGTATTCCTCTGATAGCTTTGAACACAAATATATATGGTTCTGACGTTACACGCCTCCACTGTGAACCATATCCCTTATGAACCATATGCATCTTTATTCTCATCACATCATCTTTCTGCATGTCATTCGTCTAACGAGACCAAAGACAACAAATATAATTAGAGACTATATTTCAATGGTCAGACGAACCCGTCACCACATTCTCCTCGCAAAATTACAGGAAAATCAGACTGTTATTTTATCAAATAATAAACATAAGTATACCTCAATCGTGGAAGTGATATGTTCGTTCTGTTTGTTTGTCAAGCTTGAAATGCCTCACTGTCTCTTTCACATTTCAGCACAACGTTTCGTGATCGGATCGGATGCTCATTAAATTTACAAAACCGTTCATCTAACTTGCTTTCAGTAGAAAGGTGTCCTTGGCATGTCCGCATTAATGGCGTAGGAATACAACTGTTGATTCCTTTTCTGTAAGTCTCGTTTTGGGTCCCAGTGACACTGTTTCTGGGTACTACATTCTAAATTCTGTTGTCTGTACCAGGAGAAATCACACACGTGTATAGAGCTAGATCTTGGGTGTATGAACTGCTCGACACATTTTGGCCCAATAACTTATGAATGGCAACTCAATGATGGGCGATGTCCGGTGTGAGTAAACATTACCCATCGATATGGATCCCAAAAGGAGAACTTGTGTTGCTATGTGCTTTTGTAATATAGTTCATAGTTCAGCTTCCAGCACACGGTAGGGTATAATGAGAAGCCTAGTACGAACGCTCCCTCCACGAGACATCTTCTATGACCATGTATATCCCATCTCAAAATTTCGTATCTTGAATTTCTCCGGGAGTGTTTTGTGACCTTTCATTTTTTCGGACAGGTGTACAATCAAGCAAGTCTAATATACATGTAAAATTAAGAATTCAAACTACAATCATGAAGATGTATGCACATGGTAAATATCTCAATTTGCATTTTATCTGATGAAATGTTTACGCAGTATGAAAAATGGGTTATTATGCATACAATCTATAACATACAATGCACAAACTAGCTTACACTTTCGTATGGTTGGCTTTGTAATGAAGCAGTGACTGAACAAGCGGACTATGTGACACTTATTTGGCGGTGTTATTATGTAGTAGTATGTTGTAAAGCAGGAACCATAATGGATTTCTGTCCATAGACAACGATTTGCGTGAGCCAATTGCACACAACTATTACACAAGTGACTGAATAGAAAGCGGCATGTCTTCGTTAAGAATTGAGACGAATTTTTTAAAGCAATGTCCTTACAAGAATATCATTTTGGCTCATCAAGCTTCAACTGGATGTACTCCAACGGTTCAAGTTCAAGGTGTGCAATATGACTACTGTGACCATGCATTTTTCCAGTGGCCTACTAAACAAATCAAGCATTCTGTTCTTAATATCATTCCACAATACAAGTACGAGCATTGAGGATAACAATACATCGATAAATAAATCAACACCAATATGGCGAATGTGGTTCATATATATTGCTTAAACTTAGCATAAATTAGTAATCGAGTTTGTTCCACAATAAATAAATGCAGATAATGAGCGAGAATTGTCATAGGCTGGTAATGTTGCATCATAATGTCACCTGGGAAACTCATTCATTGTCCAACGAATGTAAACTACATGATGACAATATATCTTCACAACTAAAGCAACTCATCTGAGTGTTTGACTGGCAACACAGTTCCTCGCGATGCACAGGCTACTGTCCGATTTTGCCATCTTGTCTAGACACCGAATTGACCTCCACAAGGATTTGTCACTTTCAGTTGGCTAAAAACTATTTACACGATTGCGAACAAAGCGGGATGAAATCCAAATCATGTGCAAACCATAATACAGTGGCTGGTCACATGGACAGTGTTAACTAATTAATCACTTAGATCAGGCGTGAACCGAATCCGTGACATGTTTTCAAATCTCTAAGCTCAGATGGGAAAACTCGCGATATGTTGAATTCAATCTGACTAATCACTCGTCCGAGTGTTTCATATGGCTAACCTGTCGGGATAAAAATCGCCATGCCAACCATGATTCCCCATTGGAGGAAGATGCATAAGCCTTGCGTTTAGATCATATACCTGTGCATAGATCATCTACCCATACCTGAGCAAATACAAGGGCAGATTTATGGACCTTCTCGTGACCGTGAACTTGACTTTGAGTGGTAGATTTCAAGGTTTTGTCTGACATGAAAGGTATAGATAGGGTTACAGAATGAACCCGTCAGTACTCTCTACTAACTCTAGACTCCGTGGTGTGTAATTGCCCATTGTCCCAGAAAGCTGATACAATATCGCCACTGACCCATCAGTTGATGTTAGTATTGACTGTTCTGAACTAAAGCTATTTCCGTTGTACACTTAACACTTGGCCACGTTTCTCGACCACACGTTATGCTGTAATCTTATTGATCAGATTATTCAGCTGCGTCCTCAATCAAACACAAAGTTACTAATTCAGGGATTTATCGTTTTGTATATCCCTCAAAGACTACCTCAGGACTTATGATATGTAGGAAATATCCAGGATATCAAAACAACAGGAATAATTTTTGTTGCAAATCGTGTGACGGAATCCCGCACAATACATGCACTATACGTCCAGGAAATCCTGACAAAAGTACATATAACTTTCTCACGCAAGTCACTAACATATTTTTCGTGCCTGGTATGAATAGTTTTCGAACTCTGCGACCCTTCACAATATCAAACGAACAATTCATGGTCATAGTGTAAACCAAAGTGTGGGTGGTGTGCTTATTCTATGTAGATGTACAAGGTCATCTGGTGGGACATCCAGTTCGGGTGTAAATTGCTATCAATTTCAGCTCTGAATAACAGAGATGTACCATTGTGTGTACAAACCACTTTCCAGATCAAACAGTACGTCACCAGTAAGGTCATCATCACATATAAGAGTGCTCGATGTTGACCTAAACCATTGAGGCCAACGTCCTAGCGACTGACGAATGCGATTCGCATAGCGCATGTTCCTGCAGAGGTTGTGATAATGTTTCAATCACCAAGGAGATTTTAGTGCAAACAAACGTGATTGATCCTGTCAATATTAATTACTGGATCTATCACCATTTTATTCAAATGGATGACGAAAGGATGAATGAAAAAATGCATACGTCGATACCAGGGCTATAGCTTACTGTGATGCCAACATTACAGCAGAAGAAAATGTTTCATTATCTGTTCAAATTTGCCACTTCATTATACTCAAAGTCTAACCGGGGAAGCGAAAAGGTCAGTCCCCAATCCAAGAGCTACATCGTCAGGAATTTGGATCATCCACATTCCATAGGTTCTCATGAGGATTGCCCGACACACTGGATGCTAATAGGTAGACACGAAACCCTTTATGAAAAGCTCATATACATGCAGAGGTTTTGTGTTCTAATATGAACAAAAATCCATAGCTGTATCAATATTTTCTCAATTTATTTATCAGGAATGTCCACATCCTTCATTGAAGAGACATGCTATCAATTTTTGTATGGTGTAAATAATTTCCAAATCAGGACATTATAGTTGAAACTCAGCAAACATTGTCTAGTTATAATATCAACAATTACATGATAATATTTTGGGATTATAAATTAAACGATGGGTTCGATGTTACGAATATACCTACACAAAGAAAGAAGCCCGTCTATTCGGTCGACTGACATAATCATTTCACAGTTATTCTTTTTTACGTCACTATGTGTTTTTCACCTTATTCCGATACCGTATCTTGTATAATCATAAAGAGCTTCCGTCTGGGATTTGGCTGAACACCCAATTCAGTCTTTGAACGAAGCAGGGCGCAAACTCTATCAGATGGATACCATGTATCCACGTAGATAGTGGCTGATTACATACATTCACCTGTATTTACCATTGCATTATCATTCATCAGATGAAGCGTAAGCCCAAAATCGTGACAAGTTTTCGAATCTCAGCTGGGAAACCCCGTATACCATTAGGAGTTAGGAACTCTGGTTCTGAAATAATATTTTATAGTAATCATTTATACGAGTTCTTGTCGTTTAGATATCACATGTCATGCAGGTGGAGATGTATTATATATTGGGCTATTCAACTAGGTTGCTTTCAAACTTGTAAGATTGCAAAAACAGAAATATCAAAAGCATGTAGTTAGAGGTATTAGGTATTGTAGGATGGTATTCCAAAAATTAATATGAGTTCAAGCAAAACTTCTTTCAAAAAAAGAGTACACAAAAATATTAAACGGCTCAATAATTTACTTTTGGGAACTAAAACGTTTAAGTAGCCAGACCATCGCTAGTCCACCATCATCCAATGAACATTTCTCAAAAAGGAAATACAGCGATTCATCAATAAAACAAATAAGGAGGGCGAATATTTTTCTTTGTTGACGTTATGTAGAACACATGACACGCACCCTGCTTCTGGATTTCAAACGGCATCGTAAATGTTGGGTATTCAGCCCATAAAACCTCTCGAGAAGTGTGAGGTTAAAAGAACTAACAGTATGAATATGGATTCGCCTTGTCGGAATTGTGCAATGCATTTACATGTGTTTAGTTATGTATGTAAATATATTATCTTCCACCCTCTATGGTATATACACTGGAACAGGTCAACGTATACCTTTGGTATCATTGATTTAGCCGACGTTACAAGTATAGGTCAACATAACCATTTGTATGGAGAAAAGTCACGAGTGTCTCACGCAGATTTGGGTATTTTTTCCTAGTCTGCTGGTCACATTGGCAGGGCTCAGTACATAGCTGCCGAACAAACCACAAAAGCGGGATGTTTACAAACTATTATACAATGAACATAACTGGCGTAATTTTAACCTATTTCAACTGCACCATAAACAGATCGAACGACTAAATAGAGCTCTTAATGCACTTGCCACAATTGAGCATTTTTTTTTACCTTGATCGTGTTATTGTGCAAACGTGCGTTATCACGCAGTTCGGTTCGGAAACATAACATTTATACAGTCAAAGGTATTATTACAATATTAACTAGGCTCCTATTCTCATGACTGTTAGACTAATAACGTGTTCAGCTGCATCGATGCCCATGTCTAACTAGTGGGAGTTCGCTATATAGAAAGAAGAACATAAAACGCATGTGTAGGTGTTATCCATTCTCTAACACCCATTGAATAGGCTAATCAATGTAGTAAGCTTTTCACCTGATGTAGGCTACAGTACACGTAAAAGCCATGACTCAGTCTCGTCCATGATAGACATCCATAACTGGAAAGTCCACATGTTTTATCCATTATGCTCTCGACCTGTTTGTCGTTTGATAGGTTAGTTCAAGATTATGTCGCTTGTTAACATCAACCATGATAGATTCCCCATCGCCATGTTTATGGATTGATGTATGGTGTTGAGATATAATGAGGATGTAATATCCATTATCCATCGTGCGGTTCCTCACAACGGAAAATTATATATCCCGATTATGATTCATTCGTACGGAGCCCCTGAGGTACATACCGAAAATATTTATTAATTCGTGCGCACGGTTTACCAATTCGTGGCCACGGTTTACTAATTAGTGCGCATGGTTTACTAATTCGTGCGCACGGATTAATAAATATATCTGGTATGTCACCTCAGGGGCTCCGTACATTCGTTTTTTTTTCCTGAAAATTTAATAATGGATGACGGCAGCTTATAACTCACATTGAATAAATATATGTGCATAAATTAATACTCGCATTATAAAGACATGTTTTGCAATCATCAATACATAGGTATGTACTGCTATTGTGATCGGGTGATTAGTTCGCATGATATTGCCACATATATCCGATCACAATATCCCATTCATGGCAGATGTTAATTTGTATAGATATTGTTCAAGGATTCCAGCGTTGACGGACGCTGAACAAGTTTGTGTGTAGCCTAATGCACACTCTTGAGTCCAAAATCTGGACTAGCCCTATTCTGATAAGGCGGTCGTATTCGAAATGTGATTTTTGCATACCCGTACCTTACGTCATGTAAGTTATCATGGCTTGTCATGATGAAGAGGAAATATTCAGGATATTGGAACAAAAATAGTCCATTTTGTGATTGGTGCGAAATGAAACCCGATAACACACAAAAAAAAAATCCATAAAACACACACACGCTAGCACGTTCTTTGTGCACAGTGTAAATGGTATCCAATTTCTATGATATCAAATTTCTATGATATCAAATGAACAATTCATGGTCATATTGCAAGTCCATGTGTTGGTTGTATGCTAGAGGTACAAGGTCATTTATTGGTGCATTCGTTTGGGTGGTAATTTACTCTCAATTTCAGTCCAGAACACCAGAGATGTATTATTGTGTGTACAAATAACTTTCCAGATCAAATAGCACGTCATCGGCAAGGCCATCAATGGCCCATCATCACATAACTGAATGCTTAAAGTTGACCTTAACTATCGTGAAACGAGAAACTTTTCTAGCAGCAGAAAAACGAGAAACTTTTCTAGCAAATATTAATTACTAGATCAACACTGAAGCTATAGCACACCATATTACCCCCATTGCACCAACAGGAAATGACTTTTTTAGGTTCCGTTACGTTATATGTGCACAATGCGATGCCATCTAAACGCTGGTACAAAAGTAGGCTGGTACAAGCATTGTGATGCGTAGTGACACATACACGAAATGAGCAGTATTGTTGAATGCATACATGCCTCACAATGCTTGTATCAGTGTACGGGCGTCTTGTAGACATCATGCGCTATCTCGGACCTGTCGGTTCTATCATCATTCTTCTACTTGATTTATCAGGAATTCTTACAAAATTCAATTGAAGAGACATGCTCCTTTTGTGTGAGGAGAATATCTGTGAATATGGTGGTCATAAGTGTGCTGAACGAATGAACGCCTGATACATCGGGTGCCATTTTTTTTAGCCATTTGTCACAAATAAACGTAGGGTGTTTACGCGCAACGCTGTACAGTGATATGCACGAAATCCACGGATCTGTCGGATCCATCATGTCATACTTGTACTTGATTTATTCTTACAAAATTTAATTGAAGAGACATACTCAGAATTTGTGTGTGAGGTGAAGATTTGTGAATATGGACATTATGATCACAAATCAGGCAACATTGTCTCGTTTTCATGAAAACAAAACAATATTTTACACGTAACCGTAAACATTAATTTTACAGTTATCAAAGTAAAGGTATTTCTTGACAGGAAATTATTTGGGCATGGTGTTTGTCTTTGTGTTGGCTGAACATTTCGCACGAATGATCCAGTCTGCGAATAAAGCATGATGAACTCTTCATCAAGTTATAGGTAGTGGTCGATTACATGCATTGCAAGTGTGAATTATCATCAGATCGAGCGTAACCCTTATTCGTGACTAGATTCCGAATCGCGTACCTCAGTTGGGGTATCAAAATCGGTTATTTGATGGTAATATGGCTATCGTGTTCTTAACCTGTCAGGATAAAAGTATTCAGAAATGACCATGAATCACATAAAAATGCCGTCATATGGAGAGATACAAGAACAAGTGTGTCTGTTGTCCAAGTAATTTGAAATCTCTGTGGAAACATAAGTAGAAAAGTCCGAGAAACAAGGTGGTATACATGCCAACTGTTAATGACGATATAGACTGTTCAGATTCGACAGAAATCTAGCCGAAAAACCTCCAGCAATCAAGCATGTTGCAATTTGTTAAATGATAACTATGGAGGGTGAGTAGCCTACTTTCGAAGACTGGTGTTGAATTACAAACATGACACGGAAACGTGCTCTTGAGATTCTAACATCATTGTAAATTTTACAAAATTAGACAAAATATCCTGTCACACTTTCTGGGCTCAGTAGATGCCTAACAGATCAAACCACTTCATGCATTTGTCACACGATTAGGCATCTGACATTGATCGTGTACATGTGAAAACACGCCTTGTCATACAGTTCGGAAACATAACATGTAGTCCACGGTACTGTGTATAATACTGTCCACGGTACTGTGTATCATTAAAATCTCACTGTATTGGTGGTAATAGATTGATACTTACATTCATACCACTGAGTCGGTGTCACTGCTGGCCGACGTTAAATCTGTCCCCGAGGATACCATCAACTCAGTAGCCTTCGGGCTTCTGATTAGGTACTTATGTACTTGTCATATATCTATTCCATTGGGTTTGTTTCGGATTTCTAAATTGTTTTCATAGGTTGTTGGGCAGTTGTATACTAATTACATCAGGTGTACAGTAGAAACAACTACATTTAACACACTGTCTGATGACGCCAGTGTGTCTTTGGATAAACTATTTGGTCGGGCTTTGTTTCTATTGCAAAATATTGTAATTTTCGTTTGTTATTGGCATCATTAAAATCTCACTGTATTGGTGGTAATAGATTGATACTTACATTCATACCACTGAATCGGTGTCACGGCTGGCGGACGTTAAATCTGTCCCCGAGGATACCATCAACTCAGTAGCCTTCGGGCTTGTGATCAGGTACTTATGTACTTATCATATATCTGTTCCATTGGGTTTGTTTCGGATTTCTGAATTGTTATAGGTTGTTGGGCAGTTGTATACTAATTACATCAGGTGTACAGTAGAAACAACTACATTTAACACACTGTCTGCCCCTGATGACGCCAGTGTGTCTTTGGATAAACTATTTGGTCGGACTTTGTTTCTATTGCAAAATATTGTAATTTTCGTTTGTTATTGGCATCATTAAAATCTCACTGTATTGGTGGTAATAGATTGATACTTACATAACAACGGAACATCCTATGCATATGGCTAATCATTCTAGGAACGTGTTCAGATGCATCAACGTCCGTGTCTAGAGTTTCATTGGTAGTATGCTAGATAGCGATACGAAAATAAAATGCATGGGTAGTTGTTGTCCATTCTTTTACCATACTTGAATAGGCGAATCAATGAAGTGAGCTATTCACTTAATGTACATGTACGCTACATATCACGTAAAACCCAGGATTCACTCTCCCACATAAACTCACGACAACACATTGGATGTCCAGCACGCCTTCTTCATTATGCCCTCGAACTGTCTGCGGTTAAAACAATCAGACCAGAATTAGGCCACCTGTGATCATTGTGTGTATACGTTCTGTAGTTTTGAAACCCATCACCTGAAAAGACAGAGCGAAGGCATGCTCTTTTCAATCAACTTTCTTTCATTGATGGTACTGTGCATAAATAGATTTAGTTGTGTGAAACAAACTACGGTATTAATGAAATATTAAAACACGTGGGCCTTATGACCACGTCGTAACAGAACACTCGCATCAAGAGCACAATGATAGTCTTCAGATAATTATATAACAAAGTATTACGTCAAACGGCATTTGTTATCAAACCCAACGAGAGAGCATCACATTTCAAAGAGGTTCCTACAGAGGCCTCAAAGTTAAAAGTTATCAGATTTGATATAGCGCTCTTTTCAGCCGAACTAAATCCGCTTTACACTTTAACCCCAGTCTGAGTGATTGTACTTGGAGCAGCCACACTCAAAGCGCTCTATACAACACCCATTATCAACCGGTACCCATTTAATCCTGGGTGAAGATAGACACATTAGTGGTTAATGCCTTGCCTAAGGACACTAGTGAAATGGCACAGCAGTCCAGCTCGAGACTCGAACCCATGATCTTTGGATTACGAGTCCGACGCCTTACCACTGCGCCACTCACTCCACGTTGAAGTTCCGTTCTTTTGAAATAGATTATGTTCACTCGAAATATATTTCGTTCAGTTGAAATATCTTTCATATATTATATTCTTCACACGGAAGAATACATTCAGAAGAGTGCACCAATTAATATCACATTCATCATCTCATGTCCTTTGAGGGGCTTTCGGGTTACTCAACAATTAAATGATGAAAATGTTCTTACACATCACATAACTATTGAACGTGGTAACACAGCATGCATATGGTGTATAAAGATTCATTGCGAGATGTGGGAACAAAATATAAACATTTCTCTAATAAGTGAAGTTTTTGACTATGATCGATAATAAAATTCCATACGAGCAGCAACGGTCATTAATAGTGAAAGCGATGATGAAGTTGATATCAATTTCTGTGAAATCCATCATATTCCCGCACAAGTTCTCTCGTGTCGAGAAAGCAACATGTATGGTCATTGAAGAAGTTTATGTGTAGGGCACATTTATTATAGTTAACATCAACCACGAGCGATACCCCATCGCCATGTTTATTGATGGATGGCACCATTGCCGTGTTGAGTTATAATGAGGATATGATATCCATTATACACCCGCGCATTTCCTTAGAACGGAAGGCCATAAATATAATCCGTTCATGATTTATCTGTTTTGCTGTGATACGCCAACATGGTTACGACGTCGATAAAAAATGTGTAAAAAGAATATATACATATATGTATAAGCTGCGGTCACCTCACAAATAGTTATTCTGATGAAGTTCAATACAAACCCTCATATGATTTTTTATCCTAACCTAGTTGAGGGTAGTTGGATCAATTTGGAGTTTGGTTTGTTTCCATTTGGCGTGAAAACAGACTTTTTCACCAAATTTAAGAATTCTGTCTTGAAAACTGAAAAAATTGTCAATCTATCCAATGTTAAATGTTGGACCTGAATCGGATCACGGGGATTCAAGCAATTTTGGGGATTTTATGATCATTATTCCGCTAAAAAGTGTGATATGAGGAATGTTTTGAGGCAAAACACACACATACGTGTGTATTATAATAAAATTTCGTTCTTACAAAGTACCGTACAATTCAAACATCGAACAACATGCCAAATTCTGTCCAGATTAGTAAATGTCACGTTTGGGGTGAAGTTTAACATTTGAGTATATCGTCTACTTTATCAATCCACAAGATACAGATTAATCCACAAGGCGAATTTATATGGTTTTGCATTATACTTGACATTACTGACCATCAGTTTTTCTCACAATGAACATATGCACCTGCTTTCTCGATCACTATTGTTGACACTATTTCTGTGTCACAGAAGACACAAAGAGAAGAGTTTTGTTAATCAAACAACTATTCTCAGAAGGTCCTGAACCATATACATTGCTATTGTTAGAAGACGAGAGACGGAAGTACCTCCATTCGTATGGGATTACTCGTCCCAATAGGGGCATGCTGATTATGTTATATAAAATAATTGTTTTTCGTGTTTTGCAAATTTTGATTTGCTGTATGAAACAGCATGTGAAATTGGCTACATTTCTTTTGCCCGTCATCAAATTATATCACGATCAACAGTGTCACAAATATTTACCGTTCATTGAACAGTCAATCATGTCTGATTTAAATATGATTAGGATACAACTTCCACCAATGTTATTTTTCCTCCAATCGTTGGTAACTGTCGTTGAATTCAGTAATAAAACATTGTTCTTTCCGTCTTCGAGCCTGGCCTAGTGATAGTCAGAATTGTTCCAGGATAATTTCCGCATCCCGATTTCCCCTACAAATATTATTTCATTCGCAAAGCAGTTTCTGCTATCCACTCTCCAAGGTATTGCGGAGGACATAGACAATAATTGTACATTGTATATTATATTAAAATCGTTCAAAACGCTCAAGGCCAGCTACAAGATGATTTATTGTATTAGTAATATTAAAACAGAAAGTCATGCCCAATATTCGAATACGGAGCACCTGGGCTCATGCCCAAACACTGAAGTTATCTGATACCTAAAATTTGAATTGTGTCTCCGAAAACAAATACATAATTTTTGGTGAAGATTACCACAAGCTTGAACACTGAATATCATCTTCGGTAACGTTCAAGGTCACCAAAAGACATACCATATATAATTTCCTATATATTCGTAAATTAAACATACATGTATGTTCTATCTCCAAAACATCACAAAAGGCCATACATATATCTGTATACATTTTGTGGTGCACATAACCTTGAGTTTGAGAAATTATTATCATATCAATTCAAGTTCAAGGTCACTAAAACAAGCACCAAGCTGACTTCCTGTATGTTCCTACAAAAAACCAAGAATGTGACCGATATGCCGTGCAAATGTAGCCAAAAATATAATGACAACCCAGTTGAGATTTATTCTCGAATTCAGGTTCATGGTCACCAATACACACACTGACCTGACTTCCTCTATTTTCATACAAATATTTAAGAAATTGACAGATTTGCCATGACAGTGTAACAGTAAAAACTCTAATGACGACCCGGTTGATATTTATCGCATTGTGTCGTTAGTGCAATCCATAAAGAGCCATTTTCGTCTCAGGTTTTTTGTGCTGTCGGCGTAAATTCACTGTGCGAAAAATAACAGTTGACATCTAGCAAAGTTGTCACTTGGAAACACTTATCTACTTGCATTTGTGGATTTTCATTATGTTGTTGTCAGTTGCAGCTGCAAGTGACATGACTCACTTCATATTATGACAATGTTCTTTATACCAAAACAGTAATTATGCACAAGACAGAAACATTGTTACAAGTAACGGGCAGTTGCGGAAGCGCAATGGTGACATGACACCAAAAAAATTCAATTCGCCTCGTAGAACTACCAATTCGCCCAGGCGAAATAGCAATTCGCCACGGCGAATTGGTGACATGAGACACAAAATACCAATTCGCCATGGCGAATTGCAGTGGCTTTCACTTATTAAACTATGGTTTAAAAATCGCCTTGGCGAACTACTAAATCGCCTTGGCGAACTACTAATTCGCCGTGGCGAATTGGTAGCTCGCCGTGGCGAATTACATTTTTTTGTGTCACGTCACGAATACGCTTCCGTAGTCAGTGGACGACAATGGGACAAAAAATAAGAGGGCGAAGTCTTGTTTCACAAACGAGGACTTCTTCATGAAGTGAAGACAGGAGTTGAAAGTGAAAATAGGGAAACCCTTCAAAATCGAATTTCAGGTTGTTAAACACATGGGAATGCATATGAATGAAAACTTTGATGTTCTCTGAATATACGTCCGCATTATTGGTAAAATTATTGGTAAAAACATGTACATGTATATTCCGAGGCTCCAGACATTCTCTGGCACACTGCCTAGTGATGTTATATATAGTAGCCTATACTCATGATACTAGCGGCTCTGCCCTACATGTTGTCGTAAAATGAACACCAGTAATGTACGTGATGGATTCATCGGACAATGAAAGGGAACTTATTGATGAAATTGTTCCGGTGAATCAACTGGCTAATGCTTTTGAGCCTGTTATGTTCAGGTAGATAATGCAGGAGACACTGACAGTTCTAGTGACATACATGTAGAACAACATGAACATCAGGAGCCCGGGCTTACTGCTACTAACACCAAATCTTGTTGTTGTCAAGAACTGTGGTGCGTAAGAATAGAGAAATGGGCCTGATTTGTGGAATGGGAGTGGATAATGCAGAAATGGGCCATTAACTACACAAAACCATGTTATTTCAATATATTATCGGTGTGAAGGTATCGTCAGAAAATTTCAGAACAATACTTGATGAATTTAACCGCAAAACCTATTTTTATTTCCATCGCTGTTGGCGCACTGGCGTAGGCATTTCTTTGTTGAATGTCCCGTCATTCACCAGCCTTTGATCGTGTATCTTTGATGTAGGTCATTATCTTTGTTGCGGCACATCGCGCATCAGTGAATGTTAGCCTGCTCTGTCACTCAACAGATGCCATCTTAATCATTATATTTATTTCGTATACAAGTACATAAAAATAAGTAAAACCACAGACATACATTCATGCATCATTGCATCATTCATACCAAGGTTTTTATGACTGGCAGCAATACTGCATGTAATTGCAATACAATACAATTTTGCTAACAACAACACAATATATGGAGGATTATATCCCGTTCTGTTCTATTTAATACTGATTAAATACTTCGGGCGTGGCCTTCACCTATTGACCAATAAACCATGACTCATCATTCTTTTGACCCCACTGATTTCAAATAAACTGTCAATAACTGGCACGCACTTGGGATAATTGTCCAAGGTTTTCTTTTTATCATTTTTCCTTTTTAATTAATACAATTGGTTTTTTTTATTTTCCATTAATGTTAATATGTGTAGGCCTATATTCCATTGCGACCCTGCAGCGACCTGTCAACAGCGAGTAAGTATAAATTTCAGCCTCACTGGCCAGCATGGAATTTCAGAATCTGCACAAAAACATCAACATTTATTCGATGTATATATGTTGATTCAGTATAAACATATTCAATATAAACCGACTACGCCATCTGACTCCAAATCTACACAATAGTTTCATTATGTACGGGCATAAACACGATAAAAGCCCTGAATAAATTGTTGAAATTTACTTGATCTCATTCCAGGTTGAAAATTTAACATTGGGTTAGTTTGACAACTTTTTAATTTTTGAGATAGAATTCCGAAATTTGGAGAAAAATTACGGCATGTTACCCAATTGAGACACACAACATTTAAAGTTGATCCGATTATCCCAAACAAAACTAAGGCCAAAATGCGTGATTCACTGGGGGATGAACTTTTTTAGTACAGTAAAGGTATACTCATTTATCATTAAAATGTGTACAGCATTGACTATAACCTGATCCAGATATGACAATATCTACAGGGGTACAGGGGCATATAGACATGACAGATGAGAGAATAAATATGAGAAAAAGTGAGGTGCTTTTATTATCTTGTTATGAGACACTTCTCAACTAGCACTATTCACGGGCAATGTTATTGGACTGAACTACTTCTCAACTGATGTAATATTCATGACACCACTAGTTTTCACTACACATGGACGTATGGATGATGAAAATGGACACGGTCATTTGCTTTCTTATATTTTGTGCATCCTGGGACAATGCAAGGCAACTTGTGCTTTTTCTCCTCATTTTCCGAAAACCAGAAGCTATCTTGCCATGTGGTAAAGTGCTGGGCAAGGCCCCTACAAGTATGTACAGATGCTGGTCTCAGCCTGTCCCAGATAATCTAACCCAGCCGGTGACGTCACACAGCATGCTGCACAGCCCAGAAGATTAATGGCGGCTCCCACGGTCATTAAGACAGTGGCAGCAGGATATTCAAATCCAGATAAAACATCTCATAGGCAGCAAAAAGGCGAACTGCTGGTGGAAATATACTCTTTGATGATAAATTAACCGTTGTGCTAAATATGTTTTAGTGCTTCACCTCACCTAGCCAGAATACGAGTACACGTGCAAGAGCGTGTTGAGTGTGCTATGGCAGATATTTACCCCTCTCCACAGATGAAAGCTATACCAATTCATCAAAGTCAACACAACCGATTTACCTACGTAATACCAAGGATAGTAGGTTTTCTTTGACATGCGCTTGAGTCATCAGCTCCATTTTAACAATATCGCTCATTTGCCACTGGAAATGTACGTCATAATAACTCATGTATGACGTGTTATATTGTTCACAAACACCTTTTAGTTGGTAGGCAAACAAGTTGCTCTTTTATCCCAACGGGGATGGACTGCCCTGAAGTGACACAAACAGCTCAATAGTAACTGGGCTTCTCAAGTAAAATTGACAGCCATGATTTCCTTTGGGAACAAAAGACATACGTTCAAGAATAGAATCGGGTACAAAACTTTGTCTATTTCCTCCCACATGCAGGGCAAGTGATGAAAAATGGGCTGATGTGTTGTTTCTCATTGTCAAACAATCCTCAATATATTCATATCGACTGCAATCTGCTATATACACAATCTGCTGTGTGAAGTTCAGTTCGCCGCAAATGGCTTTCAAATACATGTATACAATGCTCGACGAGAAATAACATGGACTGCGCTGTTGATGACATAATAATACAACCTTATCTAATCAGATCGCATTTTTCTTACCTGAATGAGTCTTTGGCGAATACTATATATGATGTCTTTGTGTTCGAGATGAACACAAACGGCACACTAAAATATCTAGGGGAATATTCCAGACTCGAGGCGTAACTAAATTGTATATTCCCCGTTTGGTCATTATTCCATTATTCATTTTTGTGACGACATTCGGGGAATATCTTGCCTTTGATTGGCGGGGCGCATGACTGACCTCATTGTGGGAATATTCATTTTTATTTGAAGGGTAATCTATTCCCTATGACATATATACTCTTATTCAATGATGTACGCTCCACTTAGACTACTCAGAGGGGCTAAAATTTGAGATTAATTTCATGATTTTAAGACTTTTAAACAATTATCAATATGACATTGTGTATTTGAAAACAGCAGTTTGGGATGGAATATTTTATTTAATGTGGAATTATTGGTAATAACTTGTTGGAATCTTTTTCTACATGTGTGCGTCAATAGCGTCACCAAAATCCCATGGTATCGAGTGCTCGTTCTGCAGAATACATACCCCAAGTATGGAAGAATCCAAGGTCAACAATATGGACGATAGAGTGGTAAACATATACCACAAGAAAGGCAATAGGCCAGACTCTTGCCATAATTTTTACGTCATTATGATGTCACGTGACGTTAATTTTATACTGCAAACTTAGTTTAACTGGTGTTTCTGAATATGCTTGGTAATGTTGTGTTCATAGATCTACAAACCATTCGCAGCAGAATTGAATGTGGAATGAATAGCCTTCCATAGATCGATAAAATCTTGCCACACTGGCATTATGGGAACTACGTTTATGACGTCATACACGCATGACCTCATTTGACCAGAATTGAATGAGCTTTCCAGTGGTATTATGCATTCTACTCTAGGATAAATACTTACGGGAATACAGCCGGTTTTTTTTTCGAAAATTGACGTTTGACGTTATGACGTCATTGATATTCTACGTAGCATGGTTAAATTCGGTGAATAGCTGAGCACTAATATTCTACATATGAAGTCAAATTAAAAGCCGAGGAGCTTCAAATTTGAGTGCAATGTGGATGCTTGAAAATTTGCCGAATAGTATGACTGGTCTTACGTTTATGACGTCATACCGAAAAATTTATCATGACGGAAAAGGACCATACGTTGCTTAGTTCAGGCAGAATTGAACGAGCTTTCCGACAATGTAATCCATTGCACTCTAGGATGAACACTCACCGAGATACAACCCTATTTAAAAAAATTGACGTCATGACGTCATTATTGTTGCAGCAACGTGTTGAAACTTGATACACTGGGTATAAATTTTCCACATATGTTCTCTTAAATTCAGTCCAATACCTTCAAATTTGAGTGCACTGTGGATGTTTGAAACATTAGCAGGGGGGGGGGGGCTGTGAAAGTGACGTCATAGCGGAAAATATTTCCGATATATAGCCCCATTTTGAAAATTGACGTTTGACGTTGTGACGTCATTGACGTTCAACCGATCTATGTAAAACTTCGCAGTTAGATGGATGATATCAAGGTATATTGGGGTACCAAATTTCAGAGGTATCGGACTAAATATGACTACTGTGTGATTTTTTGAAAATTCGCCGATGATGAGAGTTTTCAAGAATTTTTGGTGACGTCATCAATGAACCAATTTTTTCCAAGAACGCGCGAACGCAAGAATGGGCGAATACCTATCCATCAAAAAAGTTTCGAGAGGCTAGCGCTAAAACTGTGGACGCTAGAGGGCGAACAGACGAACAGACAAATATACACAGGTGACCAACATACTTCGATGTCGCCGAGTAATGAACGTTCTTCAATGATTATTCATGCCATAGTCTCGTGTTTTATTGGCCATTGAACGATTATGTGAATGCATGTCCTTTTTCACTGCAGACATACTCAATATTTATTTTGGGAACTTTTCAGATGACCTTATGCACAATGAATGTTTCGAGTAGTATTCAAAAGAAAAAAGTTAGTAAACATGACGTTTAGGACAGACATAAATCAGGGTCCAATAATAAGTGACATATAATTGCATTCGAAGTTCAGGTGGTTACTAAACTTGACTTGTACAATCATTATGGCTTCCATCGTTCGTGCGTCTTTTCATGAAAGAGGCAAATATCCACGAGTATGTCTCATGTTCAGTAGCATTTTCATACTATGTATTGTATACAAAATGATTTGAATACAAGTTGTAAGCGTAACTTGACTATCTACCTTAGACTGCAACAAAACAACAAACGATCTTTCACTGAAACTTCTGGAGATGTTGTGTGACGAACGTTCTCGAAAAGTACCCTAATTTACTGAAGGAGACCGACTCATTATTAGTTTTCCAGGAAACAACCTCTCTCGGTACCCCAGTCCCCACATAAAAGTCCTGAATTTTGAAGGCATAACTTTAGCAAACAATGATTTGTTCTCTAGACAACCACGAACACATCAGTACATGAAACCTTCACAACAACAGGACGTCGTTAGCAAGAAACTCTTGTTATGCCTTGCTTCCTGCTAAGGTCATGGCTTGAGTTGGACGTATGAAGATAGTGATGAATAACGACCGTTACGATGTGTACACTAATCAGCAACTCATTTCTCGCAAGAAAAGTAAATACTATTATTGTATTTATATGGCAGATTGGTGCTGTATGATAATTAAATCACCAGAAAAAAAACAACCAGTGAACCAATAAACTTTGTAATTAGTTACCTGGCTATAGTCTTTCGCTGAGAATAACGTGCCTAATGTTGGTTGAAGAAGTGAACATCTGGAGATACAACAAATATATTTTTGTATACAACGAATATTTTCAATTCCGAAATTAATGTTTTTGTTTTCGATGAAACCTCAAGAATCAGTGAAGCTATACAAAAGACAAATCATACCTATACATGTAGACTATTATGAAATCATCAAGTTAATTCCATTTGCTGAAATTATGAGATGAGTAAAGCATATTCGAACAATCTCCGATTGTATCATAAAACAGTGTAACAATAGGACCTGTTATGTTTGACATTAAACCATACATACATTGTTGATGTCATGTGTGAATCTAATTACGGATTCATCATTGTTATTTTCGCAATGAATTATATGAGTTGATATGCTTAGTGTATTTGAACTACAATTCTATTGTTTGCAGTTCCAAAATATTTTATCAAACACCAAGCATGAACAATTTTGTTTGTACCTGAAAACTGACTAAGTAATGGTTGTCAACACAAACACAAAATATACTCATTCAATGTGGTGAAGCATCTTACTTTGAAGGGAAGTGGTTTTATTTGCATAGGGTTAAGTATGTATGGTTATATATAAGTTTGGAAACACAATATACATGTAGCTAGATAGCTGGACTCACATAATTTCTTTATGTGAAATTTTGGAGATATATTATATGTCAGAATACAGAATTCTCGAGGTAAATATTGAATTTGCCGTAGAATATCGGTGGTGAGTTGTTGTATAGATGACGTACATGATATGACAGAGTTCGATCTTGCACCAACAATGGAGCCGATACAGAGTAATCAGATTTCCAAGCCATGTAAATCTGGGTCATTAACCAATTTCGATATTTATGGTTATAATATGAAACATATGTTTTCACTCTGCCCTGCAACCAGTCAAAACTACGAGAGCAAAATATGTTTTGGTATTTTAGTCGAAATATGATGAAAACCGTTTACTACACTGAGTGGCCAGTCTATAGTGAAGATACTTTCCTATTTCAAATTGCAGTTCGCGTGATTGGTAATGTAACATGATAACATAACATGATGAGATTTCTATGATTTTGTTGTGAGTTAGCAAAAATAATTAATGTTAAAAACATTGTTAATGTAGTATTTAAATTTTGTTTGAGACCATTTTCATTGCTGATTTCAAGCCAAAGTTCCACAAAATAAACGCCCACTTAAAATTCCAACTATTTATAATTCCAAATGTTGATCAATAATAATGGCCGCCATTACTCATAGTATAGTGACATCACAGTGTATATTCACGGTTATATCATAGGTGTAAAGTCACCGGCATGAAGTCGGTATGAAGTGACAGCGACATCACACCTGTGAGGTCATACTGGTGATATCACAGTTCATTGTGACTTCATTTGATGAATTCAAACTTATGACTGATATGTGATATCACAGTGATGACACATGATGAACTCACTTCTTGACTGGGATAAGATCAATAAGATCCAATAAGATCATTTCCTGTTCCAGATCAGTAAATATTATGTAGCCACCGTAGTTACGAAATGTCGATTGTGACATGCATGATGTCAGTAATTCTGAATCACCAGCGCGCGTGTCGAGTGTGTTTATCAGACACCTAATCTGATGAATCTTGGGCCAGATATCATGGCAGGTGCATAACAAAAATGTCTAAAATCTACAAATCTAGTGGGTACCACACGTACATAAAAAGTTGTGCTATTTGTGCTACTTTTCAAATCAAATCCAATTTTGTTGGTTGAATAATAAATATCCCCCGAGACAACTATTCATGGCAACATTTTACATTCACTTAATTAAATTGTATAGCTGAAAAGATTGTATAACTTGAAATGGAGCAATTTTTCATTTTGATTTGGTAAATTTTGGGTAACCTGGTGCAATTTGAGTCAAATCAAAAGAAACACAATGTGCCAGAAAGGCGATTTGGACCGCTGGTGTCAGCCGGCCAAGTAAAATAAATATTCAATCTCCATGAAGTTTGTTTCTGTAGGTAATGTAAGTATCAACCTATTACCACCCATACAACTAGATTCTAATGATCACAATAGCAAACGTAAAATATGACATTTCGGAATAGAAATACACTTTTTTCATCAGGAGCAGACAGTGTGTGAAATGTAGTTGTCTCTTCTGTACACCTGATGCCCAATAACTTTTGAAAACAATTTAGAAATCCGAAACAAACCTTGTGGAATGGATGTATGACAAGTACATAAAGCCAAAACGCTACTGAGTTTATGGTATCCTCGGGGACACATTTAACGTCCGCCAGCAGTGACACCAGCTCAGTGTTATGAATGTAAGTATCAATCCATTACCACCGACACAACTAGATTTTAATGATGCCAATAGCAAACGTAAAGTACAACATTTCGGAATAGCAACGAAGCCCACCAAATAGTTTATCAGAGCACACACGGGGGTAGACAGTGAGTGAAATGTAGTTGTTTCTACTGTACACCTGATGGAATTAGTATACAACTGCCCAACAACTTAATTCAGAAAATAACAACAAAATAATGTAGAAATCCGAAACAAACCCCGTATAATAGATGTATGACAAGTACATAGGTACCTAATCACAAGCCAAAAGGCTACTAATAATATTATTCGCAAACAAAAATTCGCAAGACACATATAGAGCGGACAAAAGATCACTAGAACAAGACTAATCATTAAAGCGACCCTCTTGTAACCTTGGCCCAAAACTAACGGATAATATGTCAATGAAATGTCATCCTTGGAGAATATCCTTGGACACGAGGTGAATGAACTCCACATGTCTTAGCATAAAAAGGATAGTGTTAATCCATTTTCAATGTCGCTATTATGTACCAATCAAGCTATTGGTCTTTTATTCTGAGAGGAGCCAGTTACTGGTGTTAATACAACCTATCTGGACTATCCATTTCACCGTGCCTATTGGAAATCTCTAAATAACACTTCATCGATTTCAGCTAGGGATGTTATCACTAAGGTCTGGAACATTCAAGGGTACTACTGCACACCAGCTCTACCCTCCGGCTGTCGGGGTGAAAAACATCATAAGATCCACCTGCCATCGGGAAAACAACACAAAGGTAACTTTGTCTGTTACCTCCCACATACTGGGCACGTGGTGAAACAAACGTCCATTTGGCCTGACTATTTCTCATTGTCGAACAATCTTAAATATACATATGTCGAATGTAATCTGCTGTACACTTGGAAAATGCAGCTAGTCACTACCCGGTATTGGCTTTCAAATAAACGTGCACGCTCATGATTGAACAAAATGTATTGCGCTATTGCCTACATTTAGTGATACAATTTTATCTAATCAGATCCCGTAGCCGATACGTGGAGTATGAGTGAATCTTAGGCGGAGAATATATAAAAGGACTTTGTGTCATATTTTAACACAACCCTCCCACTACAATATCCAGATATTGACAAAATATGAAGGTGTTATAATGCGGATTTATGACATGGTCTCGTATTCCATTAAGCAGTGAACGATCATGTGAAGACATGTTACTTTACTGTATATTGTCTTATCAGAATCTTTCTTCTCTTTTCTCTATGCCAAGACATATTATGTAGATGTGCTGCATAGTTTTGGAGCCGGACCCGAGGTCTGTGATGTCTATGAGGATAAAATCAAAGTCAATTATCAAACTTAGTTTCCCCACGATAACCCAAAGTCTATAGACAATGGCTGCATAAGTTTGCATGGCGGTCGGTACAGCGCCAGGGAAGAATCCTATCGATGTTGGGGTCATGTGGTCAAACGATTTTTTCACCTAGATAAACAACGCTTAGGGATATAAGGGATGGACTTTAAGGACCTGAAGTTTTTAGGGTAACTTTGCTCGAGATCTAAATATTTTTCTGTGAGTCAGCTTTGTTGTGAGTGATGCTCTACACCGAAATGCCTCAAAGGCATTCATTGGCCAGTGCGTCGCGCTGGTCTTCGAAGTTTGGATAAAAACAGACCCACGGATGGTAAGCATGAGTGGGCCCGGTCCTGCTATCATTTGTTAAATAGAGTAATCTCAACAAAAGGATCACAACACTTTCAAAAATAATATTTCTGATTGTTTCCATGAGTTTTTACATTTTAATCTTGTGAATAAACGCAAATACTGTGGAAGCTTTGCGATATTTGTTGATTTACCGTAATATATACGCATACAGTAGCGCAACAAAAATATTGAGCTAAATTTCTGCTGTTGGCAGAACAATTACGAAAGGTTGTCAACTTTTATAGTTTACGATATAAAAGTGTTAAAATGTGATGAAAAAATTTTTTTACACCCAAATAGACACATAAACTATCAAATTGATCCGAAACATTGGTCAACTTCAAAACCATTGAATGTCTGTGCTCGGATATAAATCTATAGATATGTTCTTCTTCGCTTATTATATGGAGAATAATGAGCAATTTAATCCAATAATTAAGGTTATTAATCACATAAACTTTCCCATCCCAACATATTTCCGCTGGCCACAAAAATAATTCTCTCCACTCTACGTTACTCGTCAGTTGTAAGATGACCTGATGCATAATGGATTGTTCAGACTAGTTGTCAAATGAAAGGAGTTAATAGACATGGCGATTTACGACACACACAAATCAAGGTCCAACGATGTGAGAACATATAATTGCATTCCCATTATGACGGAACCTAAACGCAACCTACATTCATGGTTCTAATTTCCTGTGCACATCATTTCCTCATATGCACGCGCATAAATAGTATATTGTATGATTCAAACATCCGTTTCTGAAACCGTACAGAAACCGTGAAACCGTACAGCCATACATTACACACATATATACACACGAGCAGATACATAGACAATAGAAAGCGTTTGAAGTGATCATGAGGTCTGTCATCCAATGTAACTGGACTACCTCATTATAAGGCAGTTAATATAACCTTATAATTTTTGGGGATTCATGAGCTTCCCTGTCATTTTTGTTTTCTCTCACTTCTTAAGACTGATATGACTTTCTGTCCCCGGAGTATGAGATTGGATAACGGAGCCTGTTTTGTTTGCTCGGAATACTTAATACTGGGTATTGATTCCACGTCTATATACCTTGTTAATATAACCTTATAATAACATGGGAACGTCATTTGCCATTATACAAAAAACATTCACTCTTGAGTGCATTTATTTGACGTTGAGATAAATTTCGTACCAATTTCGTACATATTTTTTCGTTGAGATAAATTTCGTACCAGAAACAATATTGAGTGCATATCGGGATGTCTAAAATCTAAAATTTCAGAAATTAATATTTTACATGAACATACTACTGATTTATTTGAATTTTTATGATAGGAAAACGTTCAATATTTATGCTACTTCAAACCAAATCACTCATTTGACCAGAATAACAAATACATGTGATGCCCCCCCCCCCCCACCCCCACCCCAAAGCAACTAACTACTAGTATTCAATGAAAAATATAATCACCTACAGTGTAGCTACAATTTATGGCTGACATGATTGAAATTTTGATTTGGCCCTGTTTTTCTTCAAAAACACAAGGAGTCAGAGACGCTGGTTTGAGCCGGTCAAGCGAAATGGATATTCATCTCCTTGAAAGTTGTTACCGTAGACACAATTATTCGCAGACAAAAATTCGCAAGACAAATATAAAACAGATAAAAGATCAGTAGAACGAGGCTAATCATTTAAGCTATTATCTGGTAACCTTGGACCAATTCTGAATATGGTTAGTATGTCAATAAAATTCTGTTTTATCCTTGGACACAGGGTGAATGAACTCAACAGATACAGTAGCGAAATCTTAACATATAGAGGATAATGTCAATCCGTTTCCAATGTGTCGAATTTCGCTTCAAACCGTGTATTATGGTGTTCATCAAGTTATTGATGTTATAATCTGAGAAGAGATTATTAGGTATTGAGGTTACACACCTGTCTCAACGAGGTTCCTTTCATCGTGTCTCAAGGGAATTTCAAATAGCAATCTAAATAACAAGTCGTCGACTCTTGACGATATCACATCTGAAATGCTGATTGGAAGAGTATTACAAGAGTTTAGTTCACGGTTCTATTGTTCTCTGCAGTAGATTATTTTTCAGAATCTACTGGGAGACTGTTCCCAGTAGATTATTGCAGTAGATTGTTGTATCCAATAATCTACTGCAATATAATATACTGCATAAAACAACAACTGCCAGTGTACAAACTGCACCTGCTCAAACAAGACGCGCTGGTTCGCATACTAGCGAGTCGTTTTCATGATTGCCGAAACCTAATTCGTTTGATGCCACGGAACCTTGGTCGAGGCCAATATAATGTAGATGAGGAGAACAATAGTTGTGGTGTTACTGTTGAGTCCCAAAACCCTATTCGTGTTCAAAATTCATTCATGATCTGGGATCGATATAGTAATCATTATCATGCAAACCATTTATTAGACGTAGACATCTATTAGCAATATTTGGTAAATAACGTGTTGCATATCGTTTAAACTAACGAGAACAGCAAGCGGACATGTAATTGTATCCTCACGATATAATAATGGTGACAAAATTGGGCATCACAAATTCAGACAGTGTCGCCCTCTGCTTCTAAACACTGTTCAAGTGTGACGGTGTAGTTGTACACGCAGATTACTACTCGCATTGACCGGCGGAGCTTTAGTTGAGTTGAGGAACCGAGAACTGAGCCGGTGTCGCGCCTTTGGTAAATAATCGATTATTTTCCAGAGGCGCTCCACCTCAGCGCTTATCCTATACATATTTCAGTTCACGACCCCGGTCATCGTTAAAAAAAACATTCATAAGCCACCTGCAATTAGACGAGCAACCTACACAATGGTAGAAGCTTATGTCAATCGGATTAACCCATAAAGCGAATGAATTAAGCACTGAAAATGTGAAGGGAAATACATATTGCATAACTTATTGCAATACCGTTTTTTTTTATTTGAAACGTATGAATATTTTCAAGATTATTTTCCCATGCTATTACACTCATTGGTGAAAAATTATGATGTTAGTGACATGATATCACACTCGTATACCTAATATATTTGGATTTATATTTCAAAATTCAGATGGCCACTAGAACAGTTATCAACAGTAATATGTACGGTATAACCTGAAATTGCAATAGCGGTAGATATTCAAGTATGATAGCATCTCTCACATAAAACGTCTGCTTTGTGGTACCCTCCTTACTTTATCTATGAAACTGACTGTAGCGCATTAGTGGACCTGTGCCTGACTATGGAGGTAAACTAACAATCAACAATCCAACATCACGACCTGACGTCAATAGGCTCTCCGTTCAGTGGATGTTCTGTTGATTTTGCAAGTCGTGGAATAGGACACAAGTGCATTGTTAATTGGTTCATTGTAATACAGTGCTGTTTCGAACTCATTTTTTTTGCCTCGTACCTGATATTCTACAGTGGTTGTCTGCAAGGCTATACTTCCATTGTGTTACTTAACCTAATACAGCATTACCCAAAACGTTACTTGCTTCGCCAACATGTTCTCCAGTTTCAGTGTTTGTCCTGTAACTCTATCAAAATTTAGCTGTTTAGTTTACACTTGTAATTGTATTGTTCCATATCGAATTGTTGCCGTTAATCAGTGCAGTCAGTATACTGTTTATTTCGGCTTTGTCGAGAAGATTTGTGGCAGAGTTTGAGACAATGCTAAGTTTTTTTCTTGCCACTCATTGGGCAGGAAAGGCATCACTCTTCTGTTTCCATACCCATGGACAGTAGCTATAATTGGAGCTATTCATGACCTCGATGTGATGTGCGTTGATGCTAATAATGGACCTAGGGTAATAGATCAATGTAGCATAAAATTGTCTGGTGAAACTGCATCTTAAGTTGTTTTATGAAAGAAATTGTTGCCTGTCTCAAGGGTGTATTGCTAGCCAATGTGTGGCCTATATGAGCACTTTCAATCTTCTAAAGCATTAAGAAATCGATCGCCTGATAATCAGCCTTATCATCCTGTTTGAGGGCGAAGGCTTGGAACCAGATTAATTATCCTCATCATTGTGTTATTTCATCTCTAAAATTATCAACAGATGCTTGAAATAGATTGTACTCGATCAAATGAACAAGAGATTATCTATTTGATGTTACGTATCTCTCGTACATCAATAGTTATTCAATACTCTCCAGATTGATCAAGATTGGTGTCAATCAGATATTGTTTCATGATCACTATGGAAAAAGTTCGAATCAGTTCATTATTTGTCGTTTGTTCTCAGCGTCATGGATGATTTCGAACTACATGTATCTTGATATCCGTGACATGTACACCTATTGCCAGTAACTCGATCACATTTTTATCAAAAATAAATGTTGAAATGAATATTAAGCCAAACCAAATGATTACAGTTACAGTATAAAGCCACACTGGCGTCACTATGGGCAGTGAAATGCATAGTAGATCACATTAAGTGATACTCGTGAATGTATAAGTGCTGATACTGCCTATGCAAGAAATATTGGTAATCAAGTGCTAAGTGAAAACATGCACATTGCAATTGTGGTTCCTTTCACATTCATTCATACACAAACATTAATAATTGGGTATAGCGGTTTATATAGTAAAACACCACTTTCCAGTAGGTCTGACTCAAATCTCAAATCGTATCTTGACTATAGAAGTGAGAGTTGTTGGCCAGTTGTGCTGAACTCACACACTGTCTGCTCCCTGATGACACCGGCGAGGCTTTAGAATAGGTATTTGGTCAAGCTTTGTTTCTATTCAAGAATTGTTTGATGTTAGGATTTTTATTGTCATCCTCAGAATCTGGTGACAATCGGTACTAATTTCATACGTACATTATATTCATTACGTATACGGCTAACAGATAAGCTTCTGTTAGACTAATTGATCCAACAATGCGACATTCGATTCCACATCTTTCTAAATCACAGGCATCAGGTGAATGTAATTTTGCGGTCCCTATAAGATCATCGAGTTTATTATGAAGCAGGAGACAGGAAAAGTTCTGCCTAAAAAAACATATGTGTATGTATCTTGATGTGATCTTCGAATATAATAAAACATATGAAATAGACTGAGGAAGCTAACCAAGACGATGGGTTAATTATGTTTTAATTTTTTTTTCAGGGCAGGGGACATATCCATGATCTAGTTTGATTTGGGTAATAAGATAAGAGCAAACATACACTTCGTTCTCAAAATTCATAATTGAATGTACGAGTACACCACCATATCGTTATGACACATAATTATGGCAAACATTATCTGTGTGATGCAAAACAGTCAATAATGACTGCGTGATAATATATCAGAATGGATTATTCGGCAAATGGTGTCCGTCAATTTCACAGATTATATCCAACTCATTTGTCTGCCCAGTACGGAAGAGGGCCATGCAATTAGGGCCAGGCAACTGAATTTTTTTCCCTATTTGTCGGCTTACGTATGTCGATATATTGACTTATTATCTCGATGAATCGACTTATGTAACTCGATAAATCGACTTACGTATCTCGATAAATCGACTAATAGAAAAAAACTTTAGTTAGGTTGTCCTAATCCACTTCCATATCCTAGACACCATCTGCATCAATCAACATCGTATATATAACCCTCATTTATTAGCATCGAGCCCATTTACATACTGATTTCCAACGGCAGTTTGTGATTGTCACCGGCGATTTCTTATGCTTGGTCAACCTGGTCGATTATTTCCAGAAATTCTGGTGTTAATGAGGAAATAATGATCAAGCGACGCGAAGCCTCTCCAGTCATTATACATCATTGCTGCCATGACTTAACCTCAGGCATGATCCTAATAGAATAAAAATCACATAAATACGTCGCAGTTGACAGTTTTATATATTGACGTGTTTCTGTTAGTCTTGGGGGAAATAATTAATGAACAGCACTTGTTGACATTAGAGAATAAAAATGATTTTCACGGCAGGACTCAGCGGTGTGAAAGGTAATTTCCTGAGAAAATAATAGGGCCTGATAAACCATTCTTTAATCATTAATCACAAACATTTATTTAGCGGTTTGTAACAATATCAGACCTTCACACAAAAACTGATTTCAATTAAATGTTTTAATACTTTCAATTTGACGAAAGACAAATTTGTTTCATTTCGGCTAAATTGTTATTGCGAGAGCTCAATTCCATGTTCAATGTAACAACATGATTACGTGCAATCAGGTGAATTTAACATTTACGAGCTTTCTGAAATTTTGCACAGCAATGCCTAAAAATATTTAAAAAGGGAGGTATCTTTTAGGGTTTTTTTTTTGTTATTTTCACATTTTTTTTTTTTTGCAAAATGGCACCCATTTTCGATGAAGAATGCTCAAAGTTCCATTTTCTCAAAAACTGTCCTGACAGTTTTGAGATTTTTCATTTCAAAAGAAATCCTGGACTTCTGTTACGTGTATAAGATTCGTTGCCCTTGAATCGCCAGTCTTTGTGTGACGGCAATTTTGATTTTTTGACGGGTCCCATTTCCAGCAAACAGATTCGCCACTGAAACATTTTTGGGACAGACAATTTCATCCCTTTTTGTTTCATACTAGCAGCTGTGTGGCGTAAACTACTAGAACATTTCAAGATAGAGCCTAAATATTGGAACATTCAAATGGAGAATCATGTATTACGGTTTCAGGGCTGACGTTGACTTTGACCTTAAATGACCTTTGTTCGAAAAGTTGAAACAATGTCCAATCATTCACTTTGGCAGCCATTTTCCTCAAAATCTGTTCGGAGCCATTTCGAGCCATTTCCATGCAAAATAATTTTTGTGTTCGCCATTTAAATTTTTTTTAACTCTCCGGAAATCTTTCTGAGACCTTGTGCTTATTTTCATTCCTTTTGTGATATTTGTGATGGGAGCTACAATGATCATATGACAGTGGGTACATAGTTGTTAAACTTGTTAATAACAGTAACATGTGAGGAACTATATCCAAATGACAAATAAATGTCCTAATCGTTTTGAAATCAGTATAGTTGCGGATCCTGTGAAATAGACCTATCAATTAAAGGAGCACAAATGTCACACAAATGTCTCTGCTGGTGACTTTGTACGTAAGTGCAGTCATATATACATATTACTTCAGAAACAAAACAACATACATGTATTTACAAAATGTATACTTATCATCATAAATACATAATAAGATAACGAGATTTCTCGTTATGTATTTCTGATAATATAAAGTGATTTACGATTCTTGATTTAAGACTTACATACATTATTGCCTGGTCGATGCGCAATGCACACACAAGTTTATGTTGATATGTGTAATGGATGTGTCAGGTCATTACATGTATATACATGTAGTGTGAAAGAGTCGATGCAGATGAGAGCAACGTCAGTTAATCACTCACAAAATGGACCGTGCTCTATATATGGAGCTAGTACTCAAGAATATTGTATGTGACGTATCCAACGATTGCTTCGATGCATGTGATGATAATCACCGTTGACAAATCGCATATTTATCGACTTCTGACGCTAAATTTGACTATAAACATCAACACTGTGGCAGATATTGTGCAGTAACAGCACCCGGAGAGTCCCGGAGTGATGGTTCTTCATTACGGTCTGACCTCCTAGTCAGCAGTATCGTACAGGTGTCTATTCACCTACATGTGCCTCATAGGGAATCAATTCTGCTTTTGGGTATTGAGCTGTTTGTGTCAGTTCATTCCAGTTCACCCCCTTGGGGGTGTAACAATAATATGGCCTGTTGGCGATCCGATCTGTGTTTGCCGGCAATACGATAGGTGATAAATTAATTTTAATGACGTCCTAGCTCATTGACTGCATCAGCACCACTGGGGTTGTGACGACATCCACAACGTTTCTGTTGAAACAAGTAGGGGTTGTGATAAACGCAGGGATCATATTTGCGGCCATATCATGTTATCATCTAGTAATAAACATAGCGATGTGTTAACGACTGCGACATTATTTTAAGTAAATTAGCGATCCAGTGTTCATTGTATATACAAGTATTTATAATGAAGTGAGTAGCTGATATTTATCTACATTCACAAGCTAGAAAATTTACATGCACGTTTCCAGGATATTCTAATTTTTTTCTAAGACTTGTTGATAGCATTAATGATGGTGAGCTATGAACATAAACGATTCGTGGTGAATCTCGATAATCAATGTATCACTAAGATCTGTAAATCGACACTGTTAATTTTGATCCACACAAGAAAAGAAAAATGTCTCAGCAGAAATTCAATATCCGCAGTTTTTTATAGACTTCATGATCAACACGTCTGTCATTATATGTTCTGTAAGTTTTCGCCACTGGTTTCTGCAGCTGCAACTGACAGGTATACAATTAAGATCTATACATAGACATCCACTAACCAGTAGATAATTGTTTCCAAGTGACAACCTTGTTCAGTGTGATCTGATTTCCAACCACCACAAAACCCGGACTACACCAAAAAGACCAAGGACATCACCAATGAAATTGTGGGTACAACTTATGGGTACAATTTTGGTGTTATGAATGATGATACATTCGTTGGCATAAGAATTATGTCGATGAAAAATATGACTTGCAATTTGTCCGGATTGGCCTTCATACCGTTAATTTCAAACCATTTCATCATTATTTCCAGTACATTATTCACAGTTTCCATGTCAATGCCAGTACACATGATAGTGTTATCATCAGCATAATTATTTACTGTACAAAATTGGTTTATTAACAAAAGTAAGTCATTATAAAAGACATTGTAAATGAAGGGACCAAACTGTGATCCTTGAGGAGCACCTTTGTAGTTAGGCAGCCACTCACGAATGATATCCATAATTTTTAGGTTACCGGACCTATGGCATGACGCTGCGTCCTCCGTCTGGGCATACCAGAGGGCTAAAAATGCCCTCTAACCCTCTAACCTAGCAGGGATTGTATCATGCCCTGTAGCTTTTCTAACGTTAAGTTTCTTCAATAAATCCAAAAAATGTTCCTCAGAGACACGAGCAAATTCAAACATGTGTCCTTCATATGTACAATTATTTTGAATAAATAATACACTCTCATGTTCAGAGAAGTCACCTCTAACCATGGTTTAAGCCAAAAGGGTGGTTTTACGGGGCTGAAAAAAGCGCTATATCAAATGTGATAATAATAACCACTTTATAAAACGTGTTCAAGCACGTTTGACAAACGAACCTTAAAGCACGGGTGGTTTACAATGTCCCATTCAGTCCCTAATTTCTCGATGCCTGTATCCATCATTTACGGTAATATTCATCCCACGCATAACGGACTGCGGATAACTCTCCTGCAAATGAATTCACAGTATAATGGCGGTAATTACTTTGCTCTTGCTTGTCATTTAATGTTCCATGGGAAATGAAATATGATCTAGACTGCTACGACAATAATGTGTTACGGCTGCGTCTAAGAAATTCTATGGACATCATCTGTGACAAAGATACATCGTATTCGTTTGCATATTATTATGTTTTACTATGGGCAAATGCCCACTCTTTTGCGGATACGATATCAATTCCTCATTGTCACATGTGTGTTCGTGAATTTCCGTAAAACTTTATCGATTTTGCCTGACACTGCACTTTGAGATTGGATAACAGACTCGGTTTTGTTCGGGCTTTGTTTTTCATTCTGGAAATGTTGTACTTTAGATTTACATTTGTCATCATAAGAATCTGGTTCTATTCTTATAATAAGCGATAAATTAAATAATTACCGTCCTGTGAGTTTACTACCATGCTTCTCCAAAATTTTGGAAAAAGTTATGTTCAACAAAGTATTTGCATTATTCAATAGCCAGAACTTATTCTATAAACATCAATATGGCTTTGGACCTAAACATTCGACAGTACACCCAGTTATTCAATTACTGAACAAATTCGCTGAAGGCTCCCATAATTCCATTTCTTTATCTGTCTTTTGTGATTTATCAAAAGCATTTGATGTAATAGACCACAAAATTCTCATTTCAAAATTCAATCATTATGGGATACGGGGAATAGCATTAAACTGGTTTATTGATTATTTAGCAAACCGCAAACAGTATGTAAACTTTGACAACCATAATTCTGAACATTTGCCTATTGTATGTGGGATTCCTCAAGGGTCAATATTGGGACCACTTTTATACTTGATATATGTAAACGGTATTACACATTCCACTGGTGCAACAATTTTCTCGTTTGCTGATGACACATCTCTTCTCATTTCAGACACAAACATTGAAAATTTATTCAGAAATGCAAACTGTGATAATCTGTTTATCTGTTTACCTGGTTTTGTGCAAACAAACTTTCTCTCAATGCCGAGAAAACCAAATACAACGTACATCATCATTAGACCACCTAACATTAACAATAATTTTGACAGACATCAAATGTCTATAAATAACATTACACTTGAACGAATTGGCAATGATAACAATGAGCAAAGTACAAAGTTTCTTGGGATACACATTGATGAACATTTATCGTGGAAGTATCATATAAATTGCATAAATAATAAGATAGCCCGAGCACTGTACCAGATAAAGCAAGTGAAACATATTCTGTCTAGCACTAGCTTGAAAACATTATACTATAGCATGATACATCCCCATTTGACTTATGGTATTTTGGCCTGGGGTAACGCAAAACCATATATATTGAATTCAACGATAAAACTACAGAAACGAGCCATTAGAATAATACATAAAGCATCATACAACAGTCATACGGAACCACTTTTCAAGCAGTCAGGCATGACCAGTTTACGCATGAAACAAGGTTATTTATGTACCAATTCATGAGAAAACAGCTGCCAATTTCATTTGATCATACTTTCAATTATAATAAGGATGTTCAGACACAACATTCGACCAGACAATCAGACAAATTTCACGTCAGGCGATTCGACTCTATGTTTGTGGAGAGACTGCCGTTGATATATCATGTATATATTCATATTTAGTTTCTTCTTTTAAATGCTGAATTATCTATTTTTCAATTGACAACTTCTTCATAATATACAGCGGGGTCATATGGAAGACAGCCGAGTAGCTAATTGTGACCCCTTCAGCCTTAAACAAACATGTCCATAACAATGCAGTGTTTTCAATTTATTATTGTGGATAACAATTAAGAAAAATAATTAACACCACTGTTGTATACAAAACGTTTTATGCATTGTTCATATTTACAGTAAGTGCTGATAAAAAAATGAATTTATCTATAAGTTGATACATCTATAAATGTAGTCAGCTAGTAAATAATCTGAAGGAATGTGTTCAGTATTAATTGTAAGAGAACTTCGTGTCAGTGATATTGGGCTGAGGTGGAGAATGACGGGCCAGCAATTTGGTAAGGTAATAACACTTACCAACTTATATTGTGTCTTATCATCATTATATCGCTTTGATATGAAGACCCACTCTTTGAAGTGAGAGGGCGTGTGTCGTCTTGTGAACCTGACTCTCCCGATCTCCTTCCAACTATTTCGATAATATCATTTTCAATGTATGTATCATTGAATTACTATCAGATCACCAAGGCTTTGTCGAGAAATGGAACAATGGAAAAACATAGGTAACAAATAAACAATTTGTGAAACGCCAAACAAGGTAAGGTTCTTTTGTATGAAGTTATGACAAGTGGTTTCCGCCGTTCATCATTCAGCAATAACCTCCCGCGTACAACAGGAGGCTTCTGAAATTAGTTCGTACACATTCCTGGGTTGAATAAACAACCCATGTGAAATAGATAACTTTTTGCTTGTAGATAGATACTTACCCAGAACATGAAGTTGTTTCAATCCGCAGTATACTAATTCCATAAAGTATTCAGCAGAAACAGTGATATTTTACTGTGTCTGCTCGTGATAACGCTAGTGTGGCTTTTGATGGGGACGCTCTCTTATGACTTTCCTATCTCACAAATAATGTAGTGTATATTTATGATTGGGTCATCAGAATATGTCTGTGTTGTTGACAATAAATTGACACATACATGGTTTCAACATTTGTCCGTTTTCTCATACGTACATGTAGTTTATCGTATGTAGTTTATTAGCTGGTGAGATATCAATATCCATCTAATCATCAATATTGACACAAGAGTCATGTTTCCTTTTCAACAAAGCAAGGTGAATCAACAAATATGAGCACTCAGATACTGTACTGTGGTATCCATATACTGTTTGTCTGTCCTGATGAACTGCGAGGGTGGGTATTATTCCCTGACAAAACAATGTGGCCATCCATCAATTCATGAATATGGAGAGTGGGTAGCATTCGTTGTGGGTGTTAATATAACTGGGAAGTGTCAGTTCACTAATAACTACAGTGTATGCCTGTCTTGTGGTATCTTTAGTTGAATTATACTATGTATGTTGTGTCTAAAAGTAAGTATCAATCTATTACCACCAATACAATCAGATTTTGATGATGCCAATAACAAACGTAAAAGCAGGGGCAGACAGTGTGTTAAATGTAGTTGTTTCCACTGTACACCTGATGGAATTAGTATACAACTGCCCAACAACCTATGAAAATAATTTAGAAATCCGAAAGTAACCCCATGGAATAGATACATGACAAGTACAAAAGTACCCAATCACAAGCCAGAAGGCTACTGAGTTGATGGTATGCTCGGGGACAGATTTAGCGTCCACCAGCAGTGACACCGGCTCAGTGGTATGAATGTAAGTATCGATCTATTACCACCAATAAAAATTGTGGATGGACGACAACGCCGACGGACGCAACGCCATGCCAATAGGTTTTGAACCATAGGTCCGGTAACCTAAAAATGTATAAATTGTTGCGAAATAATGTCTCTTAAAATATATGCCACAGGTTCAGTTCATAAAATATAGATAGCCAGTGGCCGTGCGTCCATCAAAACGTCAAGCTTGTTCTTTGCCCTCATCAGAAGAATTCATTTACTGGCACGCTGAGTAGACAGCCTCACTGTATTTATTGCCGCACTCAAGATGTTTTAAGAACATCCATTATGTTTTAATGGTGTATGAGGGCGTGAGTTACAATGGGCAATTTTGTTCAGACTTAAAGTAGTCCGCTCCAAACAGTGAGGTAACGAAAGGTCGAAATTTAACATTTATGTCTTGAATATGATCTCTTCAGAATGACATATTTTATGGAGTAACTGCTCTGCATCCTAATACTGAAGAGCAAAAGGGGATCACCGTACTGGTGCAATAAAATTTTTCACACGAAATCATTTGATTGCTTTCTATTATTGGTGCATCAGGTATGTTGACGGTATGCATATTTATTTATCTTACGAAATACCCAATCATACGGAACACTACATCAGCTACGTGTATAAAATTGCATTGTTGTAATTCACGTATATATTTATTCAATGTCTTTTCTCCCAAGACTCGCTTTATGATACATGTCGCTATTGGTACTTCATAGGTGATTCCCAAGTGTGAGAACTTTTCACTAATGTGATGTTTTTCCAGCATTGTCTTGTAACATCCCGATGTTAGATGTTTACTGCATGACTATAGGTTTATATTCACAACCGTAACAGTTGTGTGTATATTCACAACTGTAACTGTTGTGTGTCATGTAAGATGATAGCAGTGATCCATGTAGTCAATACACAGTACAATACGGCTCTGAGGAGACTGGAGAAGACCAATGTTTGTGGCAGATTTGAGGGCATTGGTGAGATTCAGAAACTCATCACTGTTCGTATCTTCTATATCTTCATAATTGGCAGCGTACCTTGTTGACGATCTGATGGGCTTCGAGTACCATGGTACTAATGTAATATACAATCTGTCTGATGAAAAGTGTTGCCTGTGTCAGACGTTCAAGTGTATTATTTGTGTGGACCATTCTCCGGCCGGTGTGAGCACATTTAATCTTCTAAAAGATTACAAAATCAATCGACTTATAAATATCAATTCATTATTATCCTGTTCAAGGACGAAGCCTTGGAAATAGGTATAGTATCGTCATCTTCGGGCCATCCTGTATCAAAGTTAATAACCCAATGGGTTACTTTCAAATCCACAACAAATGTTTGAAATAAACAGTACCCAATCAAATAATAAGGAAGCTATCTAGTTGATTTAATGTATCTTTCTTTTAACAAATAATACTTGGATTGCATACTGGATCAGTCATGGTCGATGTCGAAACCGGAATTTGATCTTTGTGCGTCAGGAAATTTTCGCATCAAATCTCAAGTTCAAGAGGGATATCTTTGACGAATAAGTCACTGTTTTCGGATGTGTTCATTAGGCGAGTAGTGAGTGTAACGGAATGTACATATATGAGAAGTAATATCAGAGCAGACATACACTTCGCTAATGAATCTGATAAATAAATATAGGAGTGAATATATTAAAATGGCACAAACGACAAATATCTTTTTTTGTAATACCAATAGAGGGCAATAAATATTTAGTGTCAATTTGGAATACTCCGCATGTCATATCTGTCGATTCCACAGATGGTATATTCCAAATAGGGGAGTCAACGTTGTCTGCTAACAGCATCAAATCTAACTATGATCTGTAAACATTTATGTTAGCATAATGTCATGGACAGATATATTCATTGACATTTTTCATGGTCCTTCGTGATTGTCGCCAGCGATTTTTGATGCTTACTGTTGACC
The DNA here is from genome assembly GCA_949152475.1 of Terebella lapidaria. Taxonomy (NCBI): domain Eukaryota; kingdom Metazoa; phylum Annelida; class Polychaeta; order Terebellida; family Terebellidae; genus Terebella; species Terebella lapidaria. The sequence continues at coordinate 23,273,242 of OX424565.1, forward strand.
TGGTCGAATGTTCACAAAAAAACTTGACGGGTGTCACTGAGTAATCATTTATTTATCGATGTAAATACATCATCAATCATATTCCTCTTTGTTTTCACTCATCGGATATTATGTTACGACCCTAATAAAATGAAAATATATCACAAATATATCACAGTTGCGATTTATAGGTGTGTTGCTTTTTGTCTTGAGATCGAATAACTGGTTTTGTTACAACTTGTCTACAGCTGAGGATAGATATAATCTTCACCGTGGGGATTCAGGAGTGTGCAAAGTAATTTCCTGCGAAGCTAATGATAAATCACTGTTCGCCATAAATCACAAATGTGTGGACGTCAGTCGCATTGTGTTCTAGAAATATCGCATGAAAACTGTAATAACAGCTATTTTGTTTTATCATTATGTAAACTATCTTTAATTTCTACCTTTTTGGGGCATGAACGGAAGGCATGACTTAAAATCTCATAGTTAGAAAAATTATTAACTCAACTTTCGTGGCAAGAACTGGGCGCCATTTGAATACAATGGCAAACAAAGGTCAAACCCACTTCGAGGTGAGTACAGGTGAGAGACCAGCGACCAAGAGGTACCATTGTCCGACCATAAATGACATATTGATGATTGTGGTAGATTTGATTATATTTACCGATGATGAGAACTTCTCGGGCAGCATCAGCAGCCAGAAGGCTGCTTTCCTTTATTACTTGTCCACCAGCGTGGTTGTGCACGTTCCTATTCACATATATACACCTTATTCCGTACTTCCCACAGAAAATGTAGGGAATCAATTCTGCTTGTGGCTATTGAGCTGTTTCTGTCAGGTCCACCATCCAAAGTATCTTTGCCGGCCATAAAACTGGTCATAAATTAATTATGCTTAAGTCTAGCATATGGCGACATCACCATGAGTGGAGTTGCTTCAATATTATGTATTTACTATGTTACACATAGTTTTCGTTGATAAATATAGGGGTTGTGCCATTGTAGGATTTTCCCGTATATATTATTACCATGTTATGAGATAAAGCTGGTTAAGAACTTGCAAACACACACGTTCACAAATGTCCAACACTGATAATCTTTTATGTGGGATTTCTCTCTTGTTTTACTGTATGTGAATAAAACAAAATTGATGCTGCTTCCAATGTATGGCAGTAAATGTTGAAAAATTTGGAGGTTTGGGAAAAACTATGAAGTGGACCCTCTGTTATATATGACATATTAAGAAATTTATACACAATGGGGAACAAAAAACAGACAATACTGGACCTGTCAACATATCAATTCCATATTAAATTCCACCTCAAATATACGTGTTTCGGGATACCCAAAAATGTACATAAACATGGAAATGTTTTGATGCGTTGCTTTGAAAGTTCAGCTGATATCATGTAAACAGTACCTTCCAGCACATGACTTACACATCAGGATGTTCATGCAGGCCAACTCTCAACAAGTGAGTAACAGGGTTGCAATTATGTTTTGCCTTATTGGTAGCATGTGTGATAGGGAAATATGCACATGAATGATTTGTGTCAAATACCGACATTTGATATATCACTATAATTCATAAATCAAGATTTGTATCCAGACCAAAGAAGAATGGTTCGAAGCAAATTTATTCACCATATCAACAAGTCTGCAATTGTAGATTCTGTGGAGTTCGTGGGTGCTGAAAATTCTCTTCATGTGATGTTTGACTGGTGACTGCAGCTGCAACTGGCAGGTACATAATTAGCATATATATATAGATATTCACCAGCGAGGGGATAATTGTTTCCAAATGACAAAAATTTTCCCGTTGTGAACTGATTTCCTACTGTCACAATTCAGATTGGATAATCTTAGAGTTCAGAAATACAAAGAATGGCGGGGTGATCCTTCAGCATTTCCGTGGACCGTATGAAAGCTTTCGCATCGTTAAGAGCAAAAGCTGGATTATTACCAAGAAGGCCAAAGACGTAGCTACTCAGCTTTCGTAGTGTCATTTGATATGGCTGTGAGTGAGAGTCCATATATGATTGAATTGTATAAGTTGTTGCATACTGTTTTGCTCATACTTGCAAACTTTTTTTCAATATTTGTTATAGCCTGGTAGAGCTTCTGTAGAAAATGTCTGATCTGAGTGTGTCAAGGAATAGTGTTTCACGTCACGTCCTGTGGCCTAATAATATTACTGAAACGTTTGTGAACAGGTTTAATAAACACGGGTAAGAGCCCATATGAATATAGTGTCATTTTATTATCTTAGACTCTTCACGCAATGATGTTTTACGATGTCCTATTTACTTCCTAATAGCTCAGTGCCCCTATCCATCATTTAGCCAGGAACTGTGGCCCACGCACAGTGGGCAGCGCAAAACTGTGTACATGAATTACCAATGTATCTGGAGAACACTACCTGCAGATGGACTGTTATTCTAGCGCATTTTGTCACATGTATACCTGATTTGTATTTTGTCCAAGGAAAATTTTAGCAGTTATAAGTGTTGTTACAGAGTGGGCGATAATAGGTTTTACCCCGGCGACGAGTGAATCACGAATATTTCATTGGAATTTATTACCGATCATACTTACGCTTTACACCCCTGTGGAGATAGAGATAAAAACGCATTTATTATTTTTTTCCTTCACACATTTTGGCCTCAAATATATTGTTATAGTGTTCTCCAGATACCAATTCAGTGAGAGTGAAAATACTAGTGAATAGAAATTATCTGATGAAAGTAAAAAAAAGGAAAATAACAGTCAATGCTCAGTAATATGTTGGCATGATTAATTTGATGATGATGACGAGAAACGTAAAACACCTGTAACAAATAAACAATTTTAGAATCGCAAAACAAGGTAAAGTTATTAATATTATTTCTGGGCTTCTAGAGTTTGAGCACCCTTGGGCAAACCCGGGAAAACACGATTGAACCGAGCACGGGTCTCTTCGCGACACCTGGTATGAAAACACAAAAACAGCAATAACTCGTGAACTATCCACAGTAGAAGCATGATTTTGGTGTCTATACATATGTTTTCAACCCCATTTTTTTGGATGAGCACACTTGCAAGTACATTAGACCAATCTTTTGAGAAGAAAATCCGATATGGCCTCCAAAAACGCACATTTTTGTGTACACACTAATGTACAGTAATAGGAACAACATTGGGGGTTATACATCCTCTGAGGTTAGATGACCGTTCCCGCTCAGAAAAAGGAATGTATTATGGTATCCTCTAAGGTTAGAAAACTGAAAAATTATGATGGATACATCCTCCAAGGTTAGATGAGCGATTCTTCTCAGAAAAGAAATATATTATGTTGGATATATCCTCTAAAGCTAGAAGACTTGTCACTTGACCGAAAAAAAAAAATCCATTATGATGGATACATCCTCTAAGGTTAGATTACCGTTCCCTCAGAAAAGAAAAAATCTTATGCTGGATATATCCTCTAAGGTTAGAAGGCTGATCCTTTTAAAAAATATGATGGATACATCCTCTAAGCTTAGATGACCGTCTCAGGTTAGATTACTGTTCCCTCAGAGAAGAAATATGTTATGGTGCATATATCCTCTAAGGTTAGAAGGCTGATCCGTTTTTTAAAAAAAACTCGAAGAGAGACCACCCAATTATGCATGTGTAAACGTCATCCCCGAACCGTTCATGTTTTTCATATGGATGCCAAAACTCAAATGAAAAAATAAGGTGTTAAATACACAATCTAGACTCTATTGGGGTTCGTGACCACCTCCCTTTTTCTATACGAAGGTGGTGTGAGCCAAACCGAAGCCTGGTAGTAGATATGGTATACTCTGGAATAATCATATCTTTGGGAAGTTGCAGAAACCTGCTGGGGGTCAATGTCTGGTTCAATGCGAAATAAGACCTCCGCCTGGAAGAGTTTGAAGTGGTCACTGCCTGCTTGACGTTATCCAGGAAGAGTAATGTCTGTGGCCCTTGTAGATACTCGAGCTGTTGGATCCTGGATCCCATTGGTGATTTTACTTGAATGGCAAGGTCAATAGCTTTGGTGATGTAATCATCAGTGTGTATCAGTCGAAGCTTATGCAAAAATTTAAGTTGCTTATCAATGATAAATGTTTTTGCATTAGGAACCCCTAGTTCGATAAAAAAAAATGTCATTACAAGTGGTCTGTCGTACTCCCAGCAAATGTTTGAGGGTGTCCATATAGGGTTTTTCGGCAGCCCTTAGATTAGTAATAATCCAAGAGGTGCATGAATAAAAAATAGTAGTGTTCACGGCACACTCCCAAACCTTTTTCTTGACTGTGAAAGGGGCATCACTATTTTTAGACAGGAAAGAATAAAATTTCCGCACATGGTGTCTCTTATTCCTAAGCTGGTTGCTGCATTGCGTAGCAACTGGATCAATGGTGATGTAGGCATGTATATATACATGTAGACTATTTTGAAATCATCAATTTAATTGCATTTGCTGAAATTATGAGATGAGTTATACATATTTGAACAATCTCCGATTGTATCATAAAACAGTGTAACAATAGGACCAGTTATGTTTGACATTAAACCATACATACATTGTTGATGTCAAGTGTGGAATCAACATATAATCACGGATTCATCATTGTTATTTTCGCAATGAACTATATGAGTTGATATGCTTAGTGTATTTGAACTACAATTCTAATGTTTGCAGTTCCAAAATATTTGATCAAACACCAAGCATGAACAATTTTGTTTGTACCTGAAAACTGACTAAGTAATGGTTATCAACACAAACACAAAATATACTCATTCGATGTGGTGAAGGAAGTGGTTTCATTTGCATAGTGTTAAGTATGTATGATTATATATGAATTTGGAAACACATCATAATAAGTAGCTAAATACCTGGACTGACATAATTTCCTTGGAATTATGGAGATATATTATATGTCAGAATACAGGTTTCTCGAGAGAAATATTGAATTTGCCGTAGAATATTGGTAGTGATTTGTTGTTTAATTGACGTACATGATACAGTATGACAAGAGTTCGATCTTACACCAACAATGGAGCCGATACAGAGCAATCAGATTTCCAAGCCATAAAAATCTGGGTCATTAACCAATTTCGAGATTTATGGTTATATTATGAAACATATGTTTTCACTCTGCCCTGCAACCAGTCGAAACTACGAGAGCAAAATATGAAAATTGTGCTATTTGTGCTACTTTTCAAATCAAATCTAATTTTGTTGGTTCAATAATAAATATCCCCCCCCCCGAGACAACTACACATGACAACATTTTACAATCACTTAGTTGAATTGTATGGCTGAAAAGATTGTATAACTTAAAATGGAGCAATTTTTTATTTTGGTTTGGTAAATTGTGGGTAATCTGGTGCAATTTGAGTTCAATGAAATGAAACACAATGTGCCAGAAAGGCGATTTGGACCGCTGGTGTGAGCCGGCCAAGCGAACTAATTATTCATTCTCCATGTAATTTGTTCCTGTAAGTAAAGGCCCGGTCAGACAGCCGAAAACGCATGAATCATGTACAAAATGTGGTTGAAATTTGGTTGTGCGTGATTGTTAGTGGAGAATTTGACAGTTTTTGCTGATTTACGTGATGAAAAATCACCGATGAATTGCGCAAGAACTACGGAATTGTCATGGTATCCTCGGGGACATATTTAACGTGAACCAGCAGTGACACTAGCTCAGTGTTAGGAATGTAAGTATCAACCTATTACCACCGATACACCGATAGTTTATCATAGCACACTGGCTTCTTCAGGGGCAGAGAGTGAGTTAAATGTAGTTGTTTCTACTGTACACCTGATGGAATAAGTATACAACTGCCCAACAACTTATTTCCGAAAATAACAACAAAATAATTTAGAAATCCGAAACACACCCCGTGGAATAGATGTATGACACATACATAAGTACCTAATCACAAGGCTACTAATAATACATGTATTAGGCCATTATTTTTTAATCAATTGTTTTACAAACCCGCCGACTCTAGTCAAAATTGGCCGCTAATAAATAAATTTAGCAGTTCATGTTTTTATTTTTATTATCCCGCCGACTTGCAACGAAATGCGCCGAAAAAAAGTGTGTTGCATCAAGATTGTATGTGGCTGAGAACTGTTGTATGGAGCGCATTGTATGTCTTCAACAATCGTACGTTGATGCAGCATGAAAAGATGAAAGTATACATCAGCAGAGCTCTCTTAATCACACTGTCAAACTTTGTCACAAAATTTATGTAGTCTAGTAATTAACAAAACAATGACAATAATCCTTTCGTTCATATACATATTTCATGTGATTTGTTATTTCTGGTCAGGCTTTCTGTTCTACTTTTATTTTGTTTTGGGGTTTTATAGATAAAATTGAGATTTTACCACTTTTATGTGTTTTATATGCCTCAGAATATCATGAGATGTGCATTTCATGCCATTGTTGTTTTCAGAAGTCATGTACATCAAACATAATGTTGAGTCATATTTTAGAAGCGATATATAATCATTGCCACCATTTTATGTGTTTCCTGATACGTCTTGGTGGTATCCCACTACAAAATGACAGGAAGGTTTAGTAATATTGTACAAGGAGCGGAAGTACGAGCACTTCAGCATGTATAGTATTGAATTTATTGTCCAAAATTGGTTTGTATTTTTTTTTACCCGACCGACCACATATTTTCAGCCACATTTATTTTTATTCGCTCCTACCGACCGACTGTAAAGTTTTAGCGAAGATTTTTTCGTAAAACAATTAAATAAAAAACGATGGCCTTATTCGCAAACAAAAATTCGCAAGACACATATAGAGCGGACAAAAGATCACTAGAACGAGACTAATCATTAAAGCGACCCTCTTGTAACCTTGGGCAATTCTAAATACATATCATATGTCAATAAAATGTCTTATCCTTGGACACAAGGTGAATGAACTCTACATGTCTTAGCATATGGAGGATAATGTTAATCCATTTTCAATATTGCTATTATGTACCAATCAAGCTATTGGTCTTTTAATCTGAGAGGAGACTGCCAGGTATTGATGTTAATACACACCTACATGGACTATCCATTTCACCGTGCCTATTGAAAATGTCTAAATAACACTTCATCAATTTCAGCTAGGAATGTTACCACTAAGATCTGGAACATTCAAGAGTACTACTGCACACCAGCTCTAATCCCCGGCTGTCGGGGTGAAAAACATCATAAGATCCACCTGCCATCGGGAAAGCAACACACAAAATAACTGAAGCTTATGTCAATCCGATCAAATCATAAAGAATGAATTTAGGACTGAAAAGTCGAAGGGAAATACGTATTCCATTATTTATTGCAGTACTTTTTCTTTTTGAAAAGCATGAATACTTTCATGAATACATGCACATACCTGCATTATCCTTGGTGCTAGTTTCTGACATACATGTAGTGTCATGCTCGAATCTATTTTGTTTAAATCAGTAAGCAACAAGAACAGTTGGTATAACCGCTATGCGCATACCACTGCACATACCACTTTGATGTCTCGTTCATTTCGCGCTGGGAATGTACGAATGTACGCGCTGGGAATGATTTAGCCGGGTTATTTTTTTCCAAAACACAAGGAGTCAGAGACGCTGGGGTGAGCCAGTCAAGCGAAATGTCATCTCCATGTTAGTTGTTACTGTAGACACAATTATTCACAGACAAAAATTCGCAAGACTTATATACTGACCAAAAAAAGAAACGCAATATTTCAATATTATTGTATAATTTCATTAAAATAAATAGTAAGGTCAGGCATTTTGTAATATATGAGCAGAAGCATCTAAACAATGACAATCATTCGCAATATTGAGGAATCGTCACACCCGTTAAGCTTTACGGAGCACACAAAGCCACATCTGGCAAAAGTGAGAATGACATGGTCAGTCATTGCTATTATCTGGTGCGGCTATGGATCCCGGGACGACAAATTTCGTTCAGTTGTGGCTGTCCTCGGCGACCTGAGGTCATGTCCTACAATAAACACTTATTTCGACCCCCATACAATATCGTCGGGCCACCATATCTTGCAGTACGCATGCGTGAGCATACCGGTCACCTGTACGACGTCATATTCGTGATCTGCCATCGGCGATATACATGGCAAGTCTGGGTCTGTTCGTAAATGTGCATGTTTGACCAGTTTGATATTTTCCACCATATCAGGTTCCCATTCAATGCCGAAAAGCCTTTTTGCTTGGCTCTGTTGGCATCACAATTCGGTGGGGGTTACGTGTGTGAAGGTCACCCTCTTGCAGATTGCTACAATCTGTCTTTTCGCTAATCCTGGATTAATTCCAGTCCTAATTCCCGGCTGGCGTCCTTGTGGCTGATCGGAAGTGATCACGAAGGTGTAATCGGCTTCATACGAAGTTCAACTCCCGGAGTCGTCCCATACGGTGTTGCAGGTTTTAGACATTTTGTTGCATTTACATTGGCTACAGTATTGCTTCTTACATACCATACAATGGCTCTATGGACGATAAAATCGGAGGTCCGGTCTGTGATGACACATTTTTGCTCAGATCATCCTATACGCACATTAATGCACCAAACTTGTAAGGTTTGGTAGCGTTTGCGTCGACAATTTGCCTAAAGTTTTGCCGGTTTGTTATATACCCCAGTGAGTACTAAAAGATCACCATATCTGGGAGTGGCTGAGTAGTGCAAATGCTCAAAGACGACCATCTACGTAACTTAACGTCGTGTCGTAATTTGTCGCCAACGGAGCGAGTAAATGTGTCGCGACTTTTCCTTTGCACTATATGGGCAGTCACAAGGCCCGGATATTTTGAAATACCATTTACAATGATGCAAAAAAAAAGTTATAGCCCAGTTTCTAAATTGCGTTTCTTTTTTTTTGGTCAGTACATATATCAAACAGAAAAAAAATATCACTAGAACGAGGCTAATTATTTAAGCTATCATCCGATCACCTTGGACCGATTCTAAATATGGATAGTATGTCAATAAAATGCTGTCTTAACCTTGGACACAAGGTGAATGAACTCAACAACAGTAGCCTAATCTCAACATATAGAGGATAATGTCAATCCATTTCCAATGTGTCGAATTTCGATTCAAACTGTGTATTAGGGTGTTCATCAAGTCATTAATGTTATATTCTGAGAAGACATTATTAGGTATTGAGGTTAAACACCTGTCTCAAGAGATTCCTTTCATCGTGTCTCAAGGGAATTTCAAATAGCAATCTAAATAACAAGTCATCGACTCTTGACGATATTACATCTGAAATGCTGGTTGGAAGACTATTATAAGATTATATTCCACATCAGTTCACGACCCCGGTCATCGGTAAAAAACATTCATAAACCACCTGCAATTAGACGAGCAACCTACACAATGGTTGAAGCTTATGTCAATCGGATCAACCCACAAAGCGAATGAATTAAGCACTAAATATGTGAAGGGAAATACATAGTCCATAACTTATTGCAATACCGTTTTTTATTTGAAACGTATGAATATTTTCAAGATTACTTTCCCATGCAATTACACTCATTGGTGAAAAATAATGATGTTAGTGACATGATATCACACTCGTATTATTAATATATTTGGATTTATTTTTCAAAATTCAGATGACTACCAGAACAGTTATCAGCAGTAATATGTACGGTATAACCTGAAATTGCAATAGCGGTAGACATTCAAGTATGATAGCATCTCTCACATATAACGTCTGCTTGGTGGTACCCTCCTTACTTTATCTATGAATTTGACTGTAGCGCATTAGTGGACCTGTGCCTAACTATGAATGTAGACTAACAATCAGCACTCCAACGTCACGACCTGACTATCAACAGGCTCTCCGTTCAGTGGATATTCTGTTAATTTTGCAACTCGTGGAACAGGACAGAAGTGCATTGTTAATTGGTTCATTGTAATACAGTGTTTTTTCGAACTCATTTTTTTGCCTGGTACCTGATATTTTACAGTGGTTGTCTGCAAGGCTATACTTCCATTGTGTTACTTAACCTAATACAGCATTACACAAAACGTTACTTGCTTTGCCAACAAATTCTCCGGTTTCAGTGTTTGTCCTGTAACTCTATCAACATTTAGCTGTTTAGTTTACACTTGTAATTGTATTGTTCCATATCGAATTGTTGCAGTTAATCAGTGCAGTCAGTATACTGTTTATTTCGGCTTTGTCGAGAAGATTCGTGGCAGAGTTTGAGACAATGCTAAGTTTTTTTCTTGCCACTCATTGGGCAGGAAAGGCATCACTCTTCTGTTTCCATACCCATGGGCAGTAGCTATAATTGGAGCGATTCATGACCTCGATGTGATGTGCGTTAATGTTAATAATGACCCTAGGGTAATTATGGCCCTAGGGTAATAGATTAATGTAGCATAACATTAATTGTCTGGCGAAACTGCATCTTAAGCTGTTATATGAAAGAAATTGTTGCCTGTCTCAAGGGTGTATTGCTAGCCATATGTGTGGCCTATGTGAGCACTTTCAATCTTCTAAAGCATTACGAATTCGATCGCCTGATAATTATCCTTATCATCCTGTTTGAGGGCGAAGCCTTGGAACCAGATTATTTATCCTCATCATTGTGTTATTTCATCTCTAAAGTTATCAACGGATGCTTGAAATAGATTGTACTCGATCAAATGAACAAGAGATTATCTATTTGATGTTACGTATATCTCATTCGTCAATAATGGGGTACATTATCGAAAGGTACAAATTGTTTGTGTGTTCCTGTAAATAGACCCACGTTGCCATATAAAGGCATTCCAATTTTCACAGTTTAATCATGCATGACTAAAATTAATCGATATTCATAGGACATGGTCGGTGCTGACCAGTAAGGCAACTAAACTTTGTCAACAATACTGACTTTGTTATGCATGGAAGGTTTTCCCAGAAGAGGGCATTAAATGCAACGTGGGTCTTTACTGCAAGACTTCAATAAATTTGCAATTGGCGTAGGTACCCCATTATTCAATACTCTCCAGGTTGATCACGATTGATATCAATCAGATATTGCTTCATGATTAGTATGGAAAAAGGTCGAAGTAGTTCATTATTTGTCGTTTGTTCTCAGCGTCATGAATGATTACATGTATCTTGATATCCGTGATATGTACATTAATGACATGTACATTAAGTGCGAGAATCAAGCTATTGCCAGTAACCCGATGATATCAATACCAAACCTAAGTATATGCTAAAATGAAAATTAAGCCAAACCAAATGATTACAGTTACAGTATAAAGCCACACTGGCGTCACTATGGGCGGTGAAATGTATAGTAGATCACATTAAAGTCGTGTATGTATACTCGTGTATGTATAAGTGCTGATACTGCCAATGCAAGAAAAAAGAAATAATGGTATTCAAGTGCTACGTGAAAACATGCACATTGCATTTGTGGTTCCTTTCACATTCATTCATACACAAACATTAATAATTGGGTATAGCGGTTTTTATAGTAAAACACCACTTTCCAGTAGGTGTGACTCATACTCAAATCTCAAATCGTATCTTGACTATAAGTGAGAGTTGTTGGCCAGTTGTGCACTAATTTTAATCTGGTGTACAGTAGAAAATCTAAACGTACACACTGTCTGCTACCAGACTGATGACACCAGCGAGGCATTAGAATAAGTATTTGGTCGGGCTTCGTTTCTATTCAAGAATTGTTTGGTGTTAGGATTTTTATTGTCATCCTCAGAATCTGGTGATAATCGGTACTAAATTCATACATACATTATATCCCGTACCTATACGGTTAAAAGACAAGCTTCTGTTAGACTAATTGATCCAACAATGTCACATTCGATTTCACACCTTTCTAAATCACAGGCATCAGGTGAATATAATCTTGCGGTCACTATCATCGACATTATTATGAACAGCTGATGAAGCAGAAAACATTGTTTGTATCTTGATGTGATCTTCGAATATAATAAAACAAATGAAATAGACTGAGGAAGTTAACCAAGACGATGGTTCTATGATGTTATAACTTTCTTTTCAGGGCAGGGGACGTGTCCATCATCTAGTTTGATTTGGGTGATAAGATAAGAGCAAACATACACTTCGTTCTGAAAATTCATAATTGAATGTACGAGTACATCACCATATCTTTATGACACATAATTATGGCAATTATTATTCGTGTGATACAAACATGTGTCAATAAAGACTGCGTGATAATATATCAGATTGGATTATTCGGCCAATGGTGTCCGTCGATTCCACAGATTATATCTAACTCATTTGTGTCTGCCCAGTACGGGAGATAGGGCCACGCGACTAAATTGTTTTTTCTATTTGTCCGCTTACGTATGTCGATATATGGACTTATTATCTCGATAAATTGACTTACATATCTCGATAAATCGAAAAAAAAACTTTAGTTAGGTGACCTCAATCCACTTCCGTATCCCAGACACCTTCTGCATTAATCAACATCACATATATAACTTTCATTTATTAGCATCGAGCCCATTTACATACTGATATCCATGGGTAGTTTGTGATTGTCACAGGCGATTTGTCGTGCTTGGTCAATTAACCTGGTCGATTATTTCCAGAAACTCTGGTGTTAATGAGGAAATAATGACAAAACGATGCAAAGCCTCAACAGCCATTATACATCATTGCTGCCATGACTTAACCTCAGGCGTGATCCTAATGGAATGAAAAGCACAGAAATACGTCGCAGTTGACAGTTTTTTTATATATTGATGTGTTGCTGTTAGTCTGGGGGGAAATGATTAATGACCAGCACTTGTTGACAACAGAGGATAAAAATAATTTTTACGGCAGGGACTCAGCGGTGTGAAAGGTAATTTCCTGAGAAAATAATAGGGCCTGACGAACCATTCTCTGATCATTAATCACAAACATTTATTTAGCGTTTTGTAACAATATCAGACCTTCACACAAAAAACTGATTTCAATTAAATGTTTTAACACTTTCAATTTGACGAAAGACAAGTTTGTTTCATTTCGTCTAAATTGTTATTGCGAGAGCTCAATTCCATGTTCAATGTAACAACATGATCACATGTCATCTAAATTAATGTCTAGACTCTTCATGTAATGTTTTAAATTTGATGATATTAATATTGCAGGGCGGAAAACTGTCTGCAATAGCATGACAAAGGCAATAAGCTAGTTCAGCATTACAAGAGCGCATGCGTAAAAACGTAAATTTGGTGGATAAACAAATGCATGTGACATTGTTGTCTAAAGAAAAAAACGTGAAACTTTGCAGAGATAACCCCATTGTCTCAGATTTGAATGTGAGTAAAATCAGCCATGTGTTTTTGTTTATCCACCAATTTCTGGAATGCTGATCTCGCTTATTACATGTCATAGACCTTTTCGGTGATCATACGATATATTTTTTCTCTTGATACAGACCCATTTATTGCTTACCGGACCTTTGGTCCGATAAAATATTGGTATGGCATTGTGTCCGTCGTCGTCCTTCTTCTTTGGAGAATTTACGAGCCAATCTTTTTATTTTCGCAAAATGGGGCACATTTTCGATAAAGAATGCTCAAGGTCCCATTTTCTCAAAAACTATCTGATCAGTTTTGAGATTTTCCTTTTCAAAATATTCCCATTCGCCTGTCTTTGTGTGACGGCAATTTTGATTTTATTGGCGGGTCGGAGAAAAAAAAAATTGTCCCGAATCGAGTAATTATTCGTTTTGAGCCATTTGCAGCAAAACGAGTTCGCCACTGAAACATTTTCAGGACAGAAAATTTCATTACCTTTTGCTTCATAATGGAAGCTCACCTCCTAGAACATTTCAAGATAGAGCCTAATAGACGTGGAATCAATACCCAGTATCAAGTATTCCGAGCAAACAAAACAGGGTCCGTTATCCAATCTCATAGTCCGGGGACAGAGTCATATCAGGCATACGAAGTGAGAGAAAACAAAAATGACAGGGAAACTCATGAACCCCCGTAAATGGCCATCAGGAGGTGAAATCAGGTGTTCCGGAAAGAGTGAGCATTTCCTGCCTAAATATTGGCACATTCAAATGGAAAATCATATATTACGGTTTCAGAGCTGACCTTGAATTTGACCTTAAATGACCTTGAAAAGTTCAAAACGTTGAAACAACGTCCAATCGTTTACTTTGGCAGCCATTTTCCTTAAAATCTGTTCAGACAATGTTTTCCAAAATCATGCATAAGATTTATCGTAATCACCTTCGTGACGTGTGTAAGTTGTACTGCCCTTGTATCGCGTCGTTCTGCACATGGCGGCCACTAAAACTTTTTGGCAGGTTGGCAAACAATTTTCTCGTCCGAAATCAACTCACTATCTGTTTCCAGCCATTTCCATGCAAAAGAATTTTTGTGGTCGCCATTTAAAAAGTTTTTTTGACTCTCCGGAAATCTTTCGGGGACCTTGTGTTTATTTTCATTCCTTTTGTGATGGGATCTATAATGATCATATGGCAGCGTGTACATAGTTGTTAAACTTGTTTATAACAGCAACTTGTGAGAAACTATATTCAAATGACAAACAAATGTCGTAATCGTTATGAAAGAAGTATAGTTGCGGATCGAGCGAAGTAGAGCTACCAGTTGTAGGTGCAAAAATGTCACACAAAAGCCTCAAATGCTAGTGAATTTGTACTTAAGAGCAGTCATATATACATATGACTTTAGAAACAAAACAGCATACAAGAGTTTACAAAATATATACATTATATACAGTGAATTACAATTTTGATTTAAGACTTCACAGCATTTCCTGGTCGATGCACAATTTTCACACAATTTTATGTTGATGTGTGTAATGGATGTGTCAGGTCATTACATGTATATATACATGTAGTGTGACAGATTCAATGCAGATGAGAACAACCTCAATTAATCACTCACAAAATGGACCGTAATGTATATATGGATATATGGAGCTAGTATTTGAGAATTGTATGCGATGTATCCAACGATTGCATCGATGCATATGGTAATAATTACCGTTGACAAATCGCAGATTTATCGACTTTTGACGCTAAATTTGACTATAAACATCGACACTGTGGCAGATATTGTGCAATAACAGCACCTGGAGAGTCCCGGAGTAATGGTTCTTCATTACGGTCTGACCTCCTAGTCAGCAGTATCATACAGGTGTCTATTCACCTACATGTGCCTAATGGGGAATCAATTCTGTTTTGGGGTATTGAGCTTCTTGTGTCAGTTCATTCCAGTTCATCCCCCCTTGGGGTGTAACAATAATATGGCCTGTTGGCGATCCCATCTGTGTTTGCCAGCAAAAAAAGAACAGGTGATAAATTAATTATAATGATGTCCTAGCTCATTGACTGCATCAGCACTACTGGGGTTGTGACGACATCCACAACGTTTCTGTTGATACACGTAGGGGGTGTGATAAATGCAGGGATCATTTTTGCGGCCATATTATGATATAAATATATGATATAAATTCTGAAGTGCCATATGACCATACAGGTGATCCGGATTTGCGCATCTGGATCTAGGACTTCTATTCCTGATCTGTGGGCGAGCACGGACCTCAAATTCTTTTCATGAACGTTTTTTTTATTCAATATCCACATCCACCTTGAAAGATTCTGAGCAGTAAATGTTTTGAAAATGTATATATTCCCAAAGAAAGGGATTTAACGAACGTATGTTCCCACGAGATTATGTGATATATGATCCAGAACAAGTTGAAGATCCAGTCAAATCGTTACGGCTATCACTCTTATTGTAACCCAAATGTAGCCTGTAAGTTTTGTCACTGGGTTTATTGAGAATATACACTCATAATCATGTGATTGCATTACCAAATTGTGGTTATCAAGACCTGACTAAAGTGGCTCCAAATTAATGGATGGCACTGTATATAAAACGGAGTGAGTAGCTGATATTTGTCTACCTTCACAAGCTAAGAAATTTACATCCACGTTTGCAGGATATTCTAAAAAAATTCTAAGACTCCCTGGTAGCATGAATGATGGTGAGCTATGTACATAAAAGATTCCTGGTAAATCTCGATACTCGATGTTTCACTAACATCTGTAATTCGACACTGTTCAGTTTGATCCACACAAGAAAAGAAATTCCTCAGCAGAAATTCGATATCCACCGTTTTTTTTGTAAACTTCATGATCAACACGTCTGTCATTATAGGTTCTGTAAGTTCTCGTCACCGGTTTCTGCAGCTGCAACTGACAGGTATACAATTAAGATCTATAAGTAGACATCCACCAGCGAGTAGATAATCGTTTCCAAGTGACAACCTTGTTCAGTGTGATCTGATTTCCAACCACCACATTTCGCGGGGTAGTCTCTGGATTAAATTATACAAACAAAACCCGGACTACATCAAAAAGACCAAGGACATCACCGATGAAATTTCGTTTTTCTATACGTTTCCTATCAAGTAGTTGCCTTTTCACTATGCATGATATTTTTAATAGAAATGTGTAATAGATTTGTGTACAACTTGATTAGGCACGTTTGACAAACGTGAATGTGTGATTATGGTGTCCTTTTATCATGGAACCTTAAAGCATGGGTGGTTTACAATGTCCCATTCAGTTCCTAATATCTCGATGCCTGTATCCATCATTTACGGTAATATTCACCCCACGCAAAACGGACTGCGGAAAACTCTCCTGCAAATGAATTCACAGTATAATGGCGGTAATAACTTCGCTCTTGCTTGTCATTCAATGTTCCATGGAAAATGAAATATGATCTGGACTGCTTCGACAATAATGTGTTTTACCAATACTTACGGCTGCATTTAAGAAAATATATGGAAATCATCCGTGACAAGGATACATCGTATTCGTTTGCATATTATTATTTTTTACTACGGGCAAATGCCCACTCTTTTGCGGATGCGATATCAATTCCTCATTGTCACATGTGTGTTCGTGAAATTCCGTAAAACTTTCTCGATTTTGCCTGACACTGCACTTTGAGATTGGATAACAGACTCGGTTTTGTTCGGGCTTTGTTTTTCATTCTGGAAATGTTGTATTTTAGATTTACATTTGTCATCATATGAATCTGGTTCTTTTCTTATAAAAAGTCGATAAATCTATGAATGTAGTAAGCTAGTAAACAATCTGAAGGAATGTGTGTTCAGTTTTAATTGTAAGAGACCTTCATGTCAATGATATTGGGCTCAGGTGAAGAATGACGGGCCTGCAATTTGGTAAGGTAATAACACTAACCAACTGATATTGTGTCTGATCATCATTATATCGCTTTGATATGAAGACTCACTCTTTGAAGTGAGAGGGCGTCTGTCGTCTTGTGAACCTGACTATCCCGATCTCCCTCCAACTATTTCGATAATATCACTTTCAATGTATGTATCGTTAAATTACTATCAGATCACCAAGGTTTTGTCGAGCAATGGAACAATGGAAAAAACATAAGTAACAAATAAAAAATTTGTGAAATGCGAAACAAGGTAAAGTATGGTGGCTGATAGCGTCCATCTGACAATCTTGCTCCCTCGCAGCGAGAGAGCGAAGCGAGGTAGTGGAAGAGCGATGCGAGTGCTCGAGAGAGTGATTTAAGGGAATGAGAGAGCGATTTGAGGGGGCGAGAGAGCGATGCGAGATAGTGAAATAGCAATGCGATGGAGCGATATAGCGAGGCTGATCTATGTGAATATCGTATCGCTCATTCGTTCCCTCGCTTCGCTCTCTCGTTATCTCGCATCGCTCTCTCGTGCACTCGCTTCGCTCTCTCACTGCGAGGGAGCGAGATTGACAAATGGACGCTATCAGCTACCATAGTAAAGTTCCTTTGCATGAAGTTATGACAGGTGGTTTCCGCCGTACAATATACAACAGTAACCTCCCGCGTACAACAGGAAGCTCCTGAAACTGGTTCATGAACACTCCTGGGTTGGATAAACAACCTCTAAGAAATACAAAATGTTCTGCTTCTAGTCAGAAACTTCCGAACTCATATCATGAAGTTCTTTCAATTGGTAGAATCAGCAGAAACAGCAATATTCCACAGTGACTGCCCATAATAACGCTAGTGTTGCTTTTGATGCGGATGCTCGCTCAAATGTATGTATTTTTTCCTATCTTAAAAATAGTGTAGTGTATATTTGTGATTGGGTCATCAATAACCATGAATATGTGTATGTTGCAGTTGAGGAACATGCCAGAAAGTGGACTAAGCGAGAAAAGGCAGAAACTGATTCTCTGTCAGAATGGGTTAAACAAATTAGGTCGTTGCTGTCTAAACGCATTCGTGTTTTGTCAGTCAGTCAGTACTAAATACAGCTCTGTCTTTGATGATCCAGTAGTTGCTGATAGTTTGTTGAAACTCCGAGAAAAATTTGTCATTGTTCCTGCTGATAAAGCATCCAATAATGTTGTTTTTGTATGTAAAGCATACTATATTCAGTGCCTATTCAATGAACTTGGTATCTCTAACAACAACACTTCTAACCGTACATACCAGGATGTTACAATATCTAAACAGGATATATTATCTAATCACACGTCTGTATTGCATTCTTTTGGTATCACTGCTTCATGTAAAGATTATAAACTACCCAGTTTATACTGGATCCCAAAATTACACAAAAATCCATACAAACAAAGGTATATTTCAGCCTCGGCATCATGTTCCACCAAAGCTCTCTCTAAGCTATTAACTGTTATATTGTCAAAGATTAAACATGGTCTCCAAAAATACTGTGAGACTATTTACTCTAGAAGTGGTATCAACCAAATGTGGTTAGTGAAAAAATTCCAAATCTTTGTTGGAGTATCTACATGCTCACACACTTTCAAAAGTTACGTCTATCAAAACATTTGACTTTTCCACTCTCTACACCACTATACCTCATTCAGACCTAAAGTCCCAGCTTCAAAAGGTCATACATAATTCCTTTTTCTCCAAAAAAGGACAACGTCGTTATAAGTATATTGTATTCAAATATAATACAGCCTACTTTGTTAAAGATGATCCAGATGCTCCACATAAATATACAGAAACCGATGTTGTGAATATGGTTAATTTCCTTATTGATAATATCTTTGTGGAGTTTGGTGGCCGGATATTTCAGCAGAATATTGGTATTCCAATGGGTACAAACTGTGCACCATTATTGGCAGACCTGTTTTTATACTCATATGAATCAGATTTCATCCAACATCTACAAAGAGGAGTATCCAAGTTTCAAACTAGTAGCTTTAATTTCACCTTCCGATACATAGATGATGTATTGTCAATAAATAATCCCAAGTTTGGTGATTATTTGGATGATATATATCCTAAGGAACTTGAAATTAAAGATACTACATACTCCTCTAATTTTTCCAACTATTTAGACCTAAGGTTGGAGATTGATTAAGATACCTGTCGACTAGGTTGTATGACAAACGTGATGATTTCAATTTTTCCATAGTCAATTTCCCTTTTGTAAGCAGCAACATTCCTATGTCGCCAGCATATGGCGTGTTTGTCTCACAACTCATGCGCTATTCCAGAGTTAGTTGCAAGTATGAGGACTTTGTTCACAGAAGTTCCCAGCTAGCCTCTAAACTGCTGCGACAGGGATATGTTTTACCAAGACTAATAGCTGCTTTCAAGAAATTCTATGGACGTCATCACAATCTGGTTGATAAGTACACAAAATATATTACAAGTATGCAACAAGACCTTTTCCCATGTTAATGTTTTGGAATTCATGACGGGTGCCACATGTGGGGCAGGAAATGCTCACTCTTTCCGGAACACCTGATTTCACCCCTTTATGGCCATATATGGGGTTCATGAAATTCCATTTTAAATTTTCTCGATTTTGCCTGACACTGGACTTTGAGATTGGATAATGGACTCGGTTTTGTTTGCTCGGATACTATATACTTGGGTATTGTTTCCATGTTTATTGGTGACAATATATTGACCCATAGTGTATTAGTTGGTGAGATATCAATATCCATTTAATCATCAATATTCACACAAGAGTCATGCTTTCATCAACGTTGAATCAACAAGAATGAGCACTCAGATAATGTACTGTGATATCCATATACTGTACTTCTGTTCTGATGAGCTGCGATGGTGGATATTATTCCCTAACAAAACAATGTTGCCATCCATCAATTCATACACATAGAGAGTGGGTAGTATTCGTTGTGGGTGTCAATATAAATGGGAAGTGTCAGTCTACTAATAACTACAGTGTATGCCTGTCTTGTGGTATCTTTGCTTGAATTATACTATAATGTGGTGTCTAAAAAGTACACTAATGTTCGATCGCAATGCATTTCCCTTCGATATTGATTAACATATGGTACGCGTGCTTTCGAACACGATTGTGAAGGCATAGCACATTTATACCTTGAAAATGCACCGTGCGAATACAGCAAGTGGACGTCACAAATTTTTGTTGTTGACGTGTTTCTCAATATAGACAGAAATAAATCGAATGCACGTGTAAATGGATGTGACGATCATCTGTGATAAATATATAAAACCATGCGAGTGTGTTTTCCGCAAAAAGATATCGGTCGTGTTTGGTCTGGCGGATGAATTCCGGATGCACGAGTCCGAAGGACTAGTGTATTCTGTGTTCATCCGCCAGACCAAACGAGACCGATATTTTTTGCGGAAAACACACGAGCGTGGTTTTTATTTTATCACACACAACTGTTCAGACATAACTTTAGATACTGTCGTTATCTTACGAAAACTGATAATGATCATTAATATAATACTATTGATTAATAATATTCATGAATATGCCCGTGTTCTACACTCTCTGTCTGAACTAGGAAAGTAATTCTCGGTTGCTAGGTTACTTTACGTACATAACATTGTTCTTTTACGTAATATTGGTCTTTACGTATTCTGCAGTAAAAAGTAGTTTCGGCCCGATGTGGCTCAGCGAGTGATACAGCTTATGTATATTTGAAGTAAGGTGATACAGAAAAGGTTATCACACCTTTTGGAGTCCTATAGCATTGTAGTTTATAGTGTGTGATAATACGCATCATCATGTGATGGCACTTTATCTGGTGAAGCTCGTGCATATGCAGTTCATAGGCTGAATGTATATACGTGTATACTTAGAGAAAACTGGAATATATATTTACTCAAAATCGTATGAAAATCGGACGTCTCGGCCCCAGGCAGATACTAGCATTAAATAAAAAAATGTATAAATTGTTCTGAAATGAGTGTCTCCAAAAATATATGCCACAAGTTCAGTTCATAAAATATAGATAGCCAGTGGCCGTGCGTCCATCAAAATGTCAAGCTTGTTCCTTGCCCTCATCAGAAGAATTCATTAAACTGGCACGCTGACTAGACAGGCTCACTGTATTTATTGCCGCACTCAAGATGTTTTAAGAACATCCATTATGTTTTAGTGGTGTATAAAAACGTGAATTACAATGGGCAAAGAAGGGTCGAAATTTAAAAGTTATGTCTTGAATATGATCTCTTCAGAATGAAATATTTTATGGAGTAACTGTTCTGCATCCTAATACTGAAAAGGAAAAATTAGGTCACCGTACGGGTGCAATAAAATTCTCCACACGAAATCATTTGATTGCTTTTTATTATTGGTGCATTAGGTATGTTGACGGTATGCATATTTATTTAGTTCTCTTAAGAAATACCCTACATCAGCTATGTGTGTAAAATTTGCATTGTTGTAATTCATGTATATATTTATTCGATGTCTTCTCCCACGACTCGCTTTATGATACATGTCGTTATTGGTACTCCATAGGTGTTTCCCAAGTGTGAAAACTGTTCAATGATGTGATGTTTTTCCACCATTGTCTTGTAGCATCCCGATGTTAAAATGTTTACTGCACGACTACAAGATTTATATTCACAACCGTAACAGTTGTGTGTCATGTAAGATGATAGCAGTGATCCATGTAGTCAATACACAGTACATTACGGTTCTGAGCAGACTGGAGAAGACCAATGTTTGTGGCAGATTTGAGGGCATTGGTGAGATTCAGAAGCTCATCACTGCTCGTAAGTATCAATATATTACCACCGATACAGCCAAAATTTGATGATTCCAATAACAAACGTAAAATACAACATTTTGCAATAGAAACAAAGCCCGACAAAATACTTTATCAAAAGACACACTGGCGTCATCAGCTACAGACAATGTGGTAAATGTAGTTATTTCTACTGTACACCTGATGGAATTAGTATACAACTGCCCAACAACTTATGAAAATAATTTACAAATCCGAAACAAACCCCCATGGAATAGATATGATATGCGTATCTTCTATATCTTCATAATTGGCAGCGCACCTTGTTGACGACGTGATGGGCTTCGAGTACCATGATAGTAATGTAATATACAATCTGTCTGATGAAAAGTGTTGCCTGTGTCAGACGTTCAAGTGTATTATTAGTCATTTGTGTGGACCATTCTCCGGCCGGTGTGAGCATATTTAATCTTCTAAAAGATTACAAAATCAATCGACTTATGAATATCAATTCATTATTATCCTATTCAAGGACGAAGCCTTGGGAATAGATATAGTATCGTCACCTCCGGGCCATCCTGTATCAAAGTTAATAACCCAATGGGTTACTTTCAAATCCACAACAAATGTTTGAAATAAACAGTACCCAATCAAATAACAAGGAAGCTATCTAGTTGATTTAGTGTATCTTCCTTGTAACAAGTATCACTTGAATAGCATACTGGATCAATCACGGTCGATGTCGAAACTGGAACTTGATCTTTATGCGCCAAGACATATTCGTATCAAATCTCAAATTCAAGAGGGATAACTTTGACGAATAAGTCACTGTTTTCGGATGTGTTCATTAGGCGAGTAGTGAGTGTAACGGAATGTACATATGAGAAATAAGATCAGAGCAGACATACACTAAATATAGGAATGAATATATCAAAATGGCACAAACGACAAATATCTTTTTTTGTAATACCAATAGAGGGCAATAAACATTTAGTGTCAATTTGGAATATTCCGCATGTGATATCTGTCGATTCCACAGACGGTATTTTCCAAATAGGGGAGCCAACGTTGTCTGCTAACAGCATCTAATCTAACCATATAACAATCTGTAAACATTTATGTTAGTATATTGTCATGGACAGATATATTCATTGACAATTTTCGTGGTCCTTCGTGATTGTCCCAAGCGTTGACCTGGTCGAATATTCACAAAAAACTTGACGGGTGTCACTGAGTAATCAATTATTTATCGATGTTAACACATCATCCATCATATTCCTCTTTGTTTTCACTCATCGGATATCGGGTTACGACCCTAATAAAATGAAAATATATTTATAAATATATCACACTTGACAATTTATAGGTGCTTTGCTGTTTGTCTTGAGATCAAATAACTATTTGCCACAACTTGTCTACAGCTGAGGATAAATATAATCACCGTGGGTCACCGTGGGGATCAGGAGTATTCAAAGTAATTTCCTGCGAAGCTAATGATAAATCATTGTTCGTCATAAATCACAGATGTGTGAACGTCAGTCGCATTGAGTTCTAGAAATCTCGCATGAAACTGTAATAAGAGCTAATTCGAATTATCATTATGTCAACTATCATTAATTTCTTGTTCTTTTTTTTTTGAGGTATGAATGAAACACATGACTTAATATCTCATAGTTAGAAAAATTATTCACTCAACCTTTTGTGGCATAAACCTGGCGCCATTTGAATACAATGCTTTAAACAATGGCAAACAAAGGTCAAACCCACTTCGAGGTGAGTACAGGTGAGAGACCAGCGATCGAGAGGTACCATTGTCCAAACATAAATGACATATTGATGATTGTGGTAGATTTGATTATATTTACCGATGATGAGAAGTTATCGGGCAGCATCAGCAGCCAAAAGGCTGTTTTCCTTTATTACTTGTTCACCAGCGTGGTTATGTACGTTTCTTTTCACATATATACACCTTATTCCGTACTTCCCACAGGAAATCATGGGAATCAATTCTGTTTGTGGCTATTGAGCTGTTTGTATCAGTTCATTCCAGTTCAGCACCCTTGGGATATAACAGCAAGATGGTCCGTCCACCATCCAAAGTATCTTTGCCGGCCATAACACTGGTCATAAATTAATTATGCTTAAGTCTAGCATATGGCGACATCACCACGAGTGGAGTTGTTTCGATATTATGTATTTACTATGTTACATATAGTTTTCGTTGATAAATGTAGGGGTTGTGCCATTGTAGGATTTTCCCGAATATGTTATTATCATGTTATGAGATAAAGCTGGTTAAGAACTTGCAAACACACACGTTCACAAATGTCCAACACTGATATTCTTTTATGTAGGATTTCTCTCTTGTTTTACTGTATGTGAATAAAACAAAATCTGTTCAGTGGATATTGAAATATGATGATTATTCTCCTTCAGAACAGGCGCTGGTCCACAGGCGGGGAAACAATGGAGGTTGGGAAATACTATGAAATGGACCTCTGCTTGTTACATATGACATAGTAAAACATGCATACACAATGGAGAACAAAAAACAGACAATACTGGACATGTCAACATATTAATTTTGTATCAAATTCCACCTCAAATATACGTGTTTCGGTATACCCCAAAATGTACATTACCATGGAAATGTTTTGATGTGTTGTTTTAAAAATTCAGCTGATTTCATGTAAACAATACCTTTCTGCACGTGACTTACACATCAGGATGTTTGTGCAGGCCAACTCTCAACTAGTGAGTAACAGGGTTGCGATTTTATATACAATGTGCCATATTTGTAGCATGTGTGCTAAGGAAATATGCACATGAATGATTTGTGTCAAATATCGACATTTGATATATCACTATAATTCATAAATCAAGATTTGTATCCAGACCAAAGAAGAATGGCTCGAAGCAAATTTATTCACCATATCAACAAGTCTGCAATCGTAGATTCTGTGGATTTTGTGGCTGCTGAAAATTATCTTCATGTGATGTTTGACTGGTGACTGCAGCTGCAACTGACAGTTACATAATTAGCATTTATATATAGATATTTTACCAGCGAGGGGATAATTGTTTCCAAGTGACAAAATTTTTCGTAGTGAACTGATTTCCTGCTGTCACAATTCAGATTGGATAATCTCTAAACTCACACACTTAGAGCTCAAAAATACAAAGAATGGCAGGGTGATCTTTCAGCATTTCCATGAACTTGATATGAAGGCTTTTTTATTGTTGAGATCAAAACCTGGAATACAGTTATAACGCTGTGAGTGATGAATAAGCTGGATAAGTATAACTGTATATTTTGCTCATAGTTGCTGTTTTTCCCATATCTGTGATAGTTTGAACTTGGGTAAAACTTCTGTAGAAAATGTCTGATCGGAGTATGCCAAGATACAGTGTTTTCACGTTACGTCCCTTTGCCTTGTAGTATTGCCTAACATTTGTGAACAGGTTTATTAAGCACGGGTAGGGACCTATATGAATGTAGTGTCATTTTATTATCATAGATCCTTTACGTAATGATGTTTCACCATGTCTTATTTACTTCCTAATATCTCGGTGCCCTATCCATCATTTAGCCAGGAAAAATGTCTCATGCACTGAGAGCAGCGGAAAGCTGTGCACATGAATTAACAATGCTGGCTGATGGAAAATTTGTTTTCCAGTAATTCCTCGTTACTACGGAATCCATACTATCAGAACCTACAGTGATTTTCCATATAGAACTACTGTATTGATATCATAAAACGTTGAGGCCATTTTGTTAATTCTCATGACAAGGATTCAGAAAGGAAGAACACTGTAACAACAGGGATTCGCTAACGGTATGTACAACCTCCAGCGAGCAAATACACAAAATCGTGCGCAGATCTAGAACTACATTGATGGGGCTAAATTTAACTTTAACGTAATTTCCGTGATAGTTTTTTTTGTTTCAAATTCCATGATGATCAGTGAAAAATATCAGCAAACACCGTGTAAACGTGTAAAAACCAAAGTATATACACTATATGATTTTAGTCTCCATGCTCCATGTAGTGAACCCGGAACTGGTGAGTACTGTAACGTTCCATGGCTGAAATGCAATTTCTGTATGAAGTGTCCAGTGATTTAAGCATCACAAAAGTGTATCAGACACCCTGACTCGTCGAAGCCCTGACTTAGCTAGATTCATAAAGTTACTTTAATATATTATCCTTCCATGGAAATAGTACATACATGTTTCATCTCACAGCTTAGAAAAAATTAGCCCAAGTGCTTGGGAAGGCTAACGGACAATATATATTTCAGATATTACCCATTTTGTACCGTGACTTTGAAAATAAGGTCACTGGTCAAATGCAAGGTTACTAGAATATTCAGCATATATCATTTCCTATATGCCCACAATTGATTGCTAAGCTGTAAATTCAATAATACAAGAGCAATTTTGTCCTATGACCTAGAAAATGAAGTCAAAACTAGACGCTTCCGGTCGCCTACGACCGCTTGGGTGTATCCCCCGTAGCCCTATCATCCCTGTTGCCACAAATATATCGCTGACGTACATTGTGAGTGTGAAACCTTTCAGACTTATTGAAGGTCGAATTCAAGATCACCACTAAAATCACTGCATTCGAATTTCCATTTCGACATGTTCGAAAAAAATAACGAAATTACAGCCAGATAAAAGTTTTCACCTAAAGCTATATTTCAACTCAGAATATTTGACAAACTTGGTTCGCAACTAAGTTGCGAGATGACTAAATTGGAGCCAGATCGAACTTTTCACTGTAAGTTATATTTCAACTCATACTATGTGCCAAACAACTCATACTATGTTCCAAGTTGAAATTCAAAGTAAAAGTTGACCAAAACTACATTTCAAGATGACGAAATTGGAGCCAGATCAACTTTTCACCATAATTTAAATTTTAATTCATAATATGTGCCAAACTTGGTTTCAAGCTGAAATTCAAGTAAAAGTTTACCAAAACTGCATTTCAAGATGACGAAATTGGAGCCAGATCGATCTTTTCACCATAAATTATATTTTAATTCACAATATGTGCCAAACTTGGTTCCAAGTTGAAATTCGAAGTAAAAATTGACTTTACTGGTAAAAATAATGTTAACTTATCCGGTTACACCCATGAAATCTCTACTGGACAAAACTTTTAAATTGTTGAGTTCAATAATAAATGTTTCTTGTCTTAACTATTTTTCTTGAGGTCAATAATAGACTTAACTAGTAAAAATGATGTTAACTTATTCGGTTACACCTGTGAAGTCTCTACTGGACAAAACCTTTACCTTGTTGAGCTCAATAATAAATGTTTCTCGTCTTAACTATTTTTATTGTGGTCAATAATAGACTTAACTAGTAAAACCAATGTTAACTTATTCAGTAATATTGTTCTTTTTTCACCAAAAACATCAGTTCTGTATTCTGAACAAGAATCCAGTGCAATTTGCTTTCATAGTACAGGTTATTGGAGTGATCACACATGTCAAAGTAGGTATTTTAATTGTCGTAAAAAGTTAACCTCTCAAACTTATTAATATTTATTCGATCATTCTGAAAAACAATAGGTTTCGTGTGATGGTCTTTCTCATTGAGCCTGTGCGATTTCATCATCATTCATTGAAAACTCCCACCCGTAGAGCGTTCACAACCCATGTGTGTTAAACAGGCTAATTTGAGCACAAAATGTTACGCCAATCGGCTATTTTGGTTGCTATGGCAACCAAAATCGATAGGTGTCCAGATCTCACCATAAGACATGTCCATATAAAATATTATCAAAATCGGTTCATATTTGCAACCTGCAGCGCGTTCACAAGAAAGTGTCTGCGGACGCGGACGCGGCGGCGGCGGCGGCGGCGCGACGATCGTAAATCCATAGTATCCGCCGAACTTTGTTCGGGGGATACAATTAAAGATCATCATAATATTCGGCATACATCATTCCCTGTATGTCCACAATTGATTTTAAAGTTGTAAAGTCGATAAGAAACGAGATCTTACCCGTGAAAAGCCATTTTGTCCTATGACTTTGAGCTGGAGATCAAAAGTCAAATTCAAGGTCATGACAATTTTCAGCATGCATCATGTTCACAATGCAATCCTAAGCCGTGAAGTCGATAATCAGCGAGATATTAGCCCTATTGGACGACGACAGACAACGAACTCAATGCCACGGCAATACCTTATTTAGGTCCGGTAACCTAAAAATAAACATTAGGTGGAACAAACCATTTGGCTAAAACATCAACTTGTGCTAATGCATATAACTTTTGTTTTCCTTGCAGATCAGAGTGTGTGGGATAATGTTTGTTATAATGTGAAACCTATGTTCGTGTCACTTGTAGTACACCTGTAGTGCACCTTGTGTCACCTGCAGTATAAGGGA
This sequence comes from Terebella lapidaria, assembly GCA_949152475.1. NCBI lineage: Eukaryota > Metazoa > Annelida > Polychaeta > Terebellida > Terebellidae > Terebella > Terebella lapidaria. The sequence goes on from OX424565.1 coordinate 23,301,660, forward strand.
GTCTCCAGATTGGAGTGCTGTAGGACACGAGTGTACTCCTTTTCTCAACAATGGAACTACCCCCAATGCACCCCGAATATTTTCGGCCAGATTTGGCGCCAGATAGACCATGAACACGATCATGTGCCTCTGTTTGTAGTTAGTGTATATCACATTTCTTCACGATTGCACGGTTGACGACTCCTGGATCTCCAGTTCGGTAAAAGCTACAACTATTTGCAACCCATAGAATTACTGGTACCAATATGCAACACTATTTCTATCACAATCGGTCATCTCAAACAATATCAGAGTTCAATGAATAGGAAATTCACCCAGGTCGTCACAATTTTGACCACGAGTGTTTCTCTCATGGCGAACATGTGGGATGCGAGATATATGGGTGTTGTAAAGACAGAACTAGAATGAGAAATCCTGATTTTATCTCGAGTCCTGGGTTTGTGTCAAAGTGATCATACCCCGAGGTGCTATTTCTACGGTAATGCCTGTGTATAATAGCAACATGAAGTTTTTTCTATTGACAGAATCTCCACTTAAGCTAACCCTCTATACCATGCAGGCTTCGTATCTGTTCGGTGCGTTCTCTCTCCGAAGTTGTAGTCTGTGCATTCGTCATGTTCTCTTTTCGTCATCGAACATACTCGTAGTCACTTGTATTTCAGACCGCTTGGTTGTGGATAGCTGAATATTCAGAAGGTTTGAAGACTGACATCTCCGGTTTCTCGGACATGTCAGTCTTCTAGCACGACGCAAAACCTACTACTGGTATTCTTGTTTCCGGTGACTCTCCTTCAACACTAAGAAATGTCATTTTTAGCTCGAGTGGCAGTCGTTTTCACCTTGGCCTCACGGGAGTGATGGGCAATACTCACAGAGTAATATTGTCATGCTTGGTGCCAAACCACATGTCTCATATTTCATCATAATAATGTTATTTCCACGTATAAATCTCTGCTTTCGATTGTCGTCTTTCGGGAGGCAATAGTTTGTCTGCGGGCTGTGTCGCTATGGTGCAACAAAGACGAGGCTTTGCTTCCAATTGATTCGTTTTTTCAACTGCAAGTGTGACCGGTGGTACTGCTGGAGTGTACTGGGTAGAGCCAAGAGATATCAGATGAAGATGAAGGAAACAACTTGTTTTGTGATTAGTGCATGTATGAATGTGGTATTTGAGTTGTGATGTTTACCATAATCGTCCAACTGTTTGTCATACAGTGAGCAGTGGAAAGTGTCCGCTATAGTGAAAATATTTGTCTTCATTTGATTCTTTTTTGACTGTCAGTGACCAAGCAAAACCCGGCTTGCTCACTGAACCTTGAACTGCACGTCTCGCAAGGCAATACGGGACGTTGTAAATGACATAATTGATGTACAATTTGTCATCTTGTCACAGACTCGTAATTCTTGTATTCACATTTTCGGTAACAGTCTTCTCGTCTCATGTTAATATGATAGATCAGTCAACACAAACTGTGACGTAACTCTCTCATGCTAATGTGATATGTATACCAGTAGATTTGTTGAGCCTTCAAATGACACTGCTATTTCGCACAATTGCACCAGTTCCCACATATAGTACAGGGTAACAAGCGATCTCACATAGATAGGTGCATGTAAATATAAAGCTTTTTGCACCGCTTTGTAATCGATGTCATGTTTTGCAGTTATCTTTCATGCTCTTGGAAGATTATATGTACATGATTTTGTTCTCTTTGGTCAACGGTATTGATGGTAAAATAAATATGATTGAATTACGCCATCAGCATTGTTACTGTGCACCGGATGTCACTACAGAAGCCACCATTTGAAATGTCGACATGAATGTGCTCTTAGTCCGACGGAGGTACACGATTTTCATTGTACATAACAAAGGTTAAGGTATTTAATGCATAATGATCGTTCACGGTCCACATTTATAGTCGATAGAATGTATGCATACTACCGGCATCGTCGTAACTTCATTGTCGTTAACATTAGGAAAAGGTACATGTGTCACTGCACTGTTGACACTACGTGTGCATAAATATCCCTACATTATATCAATTATTCTTACACTGAAAGAAATTGATATTCTCCGTGTTGTGAGATATGCCTAAACACCAGTATGTGAAAACACGTATACAAATTGCATGTCTAAACATCGCTCAATTCGTATTAAAGGGTATCTCACTTCTATATACATACAATAGGCCATTATGTTCATCTCATTCTCAAGAAAGATTGACGTGAAAGTCATCTTCTTCGCCGATCGAGCAAAAACAACAATAACATAATTGAATATTCACCATGTTCTTGTACAGATTCTCCTGTGCTGATTCTCGTCGTCATCTACCATGTAACGAATGGGGAGCAGGATCATGCTGGTGGATCATATTTTGAGACATATACGACATTCTACAGTGCACAATATTCTATACCGTCAAGTAATACACAATTACACATATTACACTACCATAGACTGTTTTCAGGATGCTCGCCAGGAATATTCGATTGCTCAGAAATATTTTGTTTCAAAATGACAGAAATTTCACGTAAGGAGTATATATGTTCTTTGGCGCGCCAGACGTCGCTTATGGGGATACAAGGTGCCCAATTTCGAGCACCATGTGGCGTTCATGGTAGGTAAAGGGTTACTCCGACCAAAACATGTTTTTTTCGCAGCCAATCATCGAGTGAATGGTAGCCTAATATCAGGATACACACTGATGGTTTTCACCATATCTACAAAGTTAATGCTCGTATGAATGTAGACCAACAAACACCTGTTTCATCACAAACAGTATATACGAAATTTGACGAAATTTATCCGGAAAACAGTTCTCCGCTACCATACACCACATATATGTATTACTTGTGAGATACAATGAACAAAATTCTTTATGATTGGTATTCGTTGGTCGATCTCCATTTCCAGCAGCGCGCATTTCGTCTGAAATATCACGGCCAAAGTGGCTACACACCTTTTGACCGCACAGTAAAAATCTCCGAAACATATAATAAACATGACTTTACCTGTTGCATTGTTGGGTATGTTGTTTCACGCCTCGAGGACACTCAAGTGCTTCAGGTCTGTGGCCGTATCACGCCATGGGGTGCAGTTGAAAATGCAGTAATGGTGTGAGTGACCTAATTCCCATGACACACTTTGAGATGGAATTACATGGCCTGTAGAATTAATGTAACGAGGTGGTATCCAAAGTAAGCATCAAGGTTGGATGGTCGTGTACATTTATAAACATGCATAAATTTATACTATGTGCGAGAGTTTTGTTATATAAACTTTTGTATATTCTCCTAGGACTGGTGCAGTAAGGGTGTGTAAGAGTCACTCTAGCTGTTGTCAAACTCGCTCACGAGATGGTCATCTCGTCGATGTTGTACTGTAGTGTCCTGTCGGAAAACACGATGTTGTTCATATTGGTAATATAACGATAGATCCGCCATTCTGCTGAGAACTTCATTATCTGTGACCCATAGTCGACGACCAACACGAATGAATTCGATATATAACTATCATATATATAGATATAATATCAATCTGAGGTATATCACATTTCAGGAAACCATGAAATGTGCCCTCATGAATTTATGAAATCAATGCCGTCATGAAATGAATTTGAATGGTGAGCCTTCGAAAACAAAAAAGGAAATACAGCCTGGTGCGTGTATCCCATTATGTATCGGAGTTTTTTTTGGTACTGAGTATATTTTTATCGGAATTATGGATACAAGATACTAAAGATATATGTGCATTAGAAACACAAAGTCATTTTTAAAGTTATTCACAGCGTTTCGACATAGTTTCCCTTCTCACTATAGTTTTGATTCATGCAAAACTATGTTATCAATTTACTACTGTGCGTCACCCATTTGAAATGTTTCTGTGATCTTTGTTTTTTCCAGGAAAGGACGACTACTGCCAGTTGTGATCTAACTGGCTAGAGTCCAATTCACGAGAATCGAGTCGTTCAACATTGTGCCGAAGTAGTTCCTTAATGCAGGTAATTATCTAAGCAGACTGGTGTCTGTTCGTGTGATGACCTTGATAATTCGAACCGATTAGACACTAGCTTAGTAATTCATCAACAGTGAAAAACAGAGTCAGAAATACGCGGAATCGCGCAAGTTCAACGTACTCTTCAGCAAACCGGTATTTGCTGTGTCATCTTTTTTCATCTATACATGCATTAATTTCACTACCCTATCATTCTGGCAGTACTGGTGAGGTATGACGAGTTCATGAGACTGGTTATCTACCCAATGTCACTGTAATGTCAAGCAGATTATGCATCATATTTAAGTGGGAATACAAATGAAATCACCATGCCTCACGAACACAATGACCGTAGCAATGATTATGCCGTAGTGTTTTTGTGCGAACAATAATTTACTCGGAATTGAAACGTTTGTGTTGTGATGTGGCTGACATATCTATTGGTAGCCACAATGACTCGTAAATAACAATAATCTCAACTTGTGTCAATAATTTCAATACATTGTGACAAAACAACTATACTATATAAAAATTCAGCTGATTTGTTTGATTTGATTTGTTTCTTACCGACCAAATAAAAGCTGTACGTGTATAAAAATTCATCCAGCTCTACTTCCCTGTAACTCTAAACACTTTAATCAAAATCAGTCTGCACACATAATTATTCGTAATTACTTTACGCCATTAAACAACTCTTTCAGGAAACACGTTCGCAGAAAAAGGCATAGTATAATTTAATGGGACAACAGGTAACCTTAAGTCAATGAGAACCTACGTGGTTTTAACATCAGATTATAGTTTGTTCTAGTAAAGTCACATTTGTGAGTATACTGAAAACATATAAAAAGAACATTCCCAGCTTCAAATGCTCTGTCAACATTTGTATCCATAAAAATTTTCAGGTGGCAGAGAAGCTTCGCGGTTGTTGTCGTTAATCAAGTGATGACGAACAAGTTCGTCTATGTCGCCAAGAACAAGTGTCCTCTAGACTTCTATTTCTGTACAAGTTGTTCATGGCGAAAGAAAATGCAAAGCAGTGTGGGACTGTTAAGACTGTTGGGTGTGAGACTACGGTAGGTGCAAGTATAAAGTACCTTTATATATGTACGCCTGCACACCCTTCTCCTGAGACACCAACATGTGTTTGAATGTCTCGTTGAATGTATCATAATTGATAAGAAATAACGTAAATTATGGTACAGCCTTCGCAGAACATGTGGAATGGATAATCTGTGATTTTATACCAGCTCAGTTGTTTTCCATTTTGTGTTATGTGTTTCAAAGAAAAATACACATGGTTCAAGCTTTTTGGATGGGTAAAATTCGAATACATTTTTTTTTCAGGTTACCGCACCTTTGGTCTGATAACCTATTGGCATGGCGTTGTGTCCGTCGTCCGTCCGTCTCTCCGTAAACAATTTTGTGAGGTGACCTTGAGTTTGACCTTCGATGACCTTGAAAGGTCAAAACGGCCTTTTTTTTGTCAAAAAAAAAACCGCTCGATTTTGGTCTTTGACGGCCATTTGCTCAAAATTTGTTCATGTGTATTTCTGGTTTTTGTTTCAAATGATCTCTCTTATGTACCTTTGCGACATGTATAAGTTTCTTTGCTTTTGAATCGCTCGGAAGTGGGCCATTTAGGCCCAAACTTGGCCCAAATGGGACTCTCCCGTGTTAAATTCTCCTATGCTTTATAATGGGACACACTACTGCTAATATCTCACAATAATCAATTCTGAACATATAGGAAATAAAATATACATAATATTCTGATGACCTTAATTTTGACTTTTGACCTAATTTTCAAGGTCATGGCACAAAACGGGTAATATCTTGTTTGTTAGCAATATTATAGCTTAGGAATCAATTAACCTATCGCCGAACCAATTTGTCCGATTCTTTTCACGTCATTTCCGACACATTCTGCAAAACGTTATTATAGGTCAAACAGAAGTTTGCCAACGTAATGTGTGCAACTTGGACAACTTTCAGGCGCTCTAGCGATAGGTCAATTGTGTACATATGAAATGATATATGGTGAAAATTGTTATGACCTTGAATTTGACCTTTAATATTCTCCCTTCATAATGGGAGCTATATCGAGTAAACCCCTAGAACACTTCAGGGTAGAGCTTATATATTGGTAGTATCAAATGGGAATTCATATATTGCAGTTTCAATGGTGCAGTTTCAAACATTCTTCCGGTAACCTTTCCTAACACCCTGCAACATATCTTAGGGCGGTGACTGGCCGAGGCTAGTTCTTTTGTCTAGGGGTCAGGTCATGTTTCAAGCGTGTGTAGTAATTTAGGAAACTGAAAAATTACAAGATATTAGTGCATATGCGCAGGATGTATGAAACATGAGATGATTATCTTAACTCCCGTGTATAGATTATCTAAATACAATGTGAAGAATTTATTGAAAATGACCATGAACGTGATCACCGTGTCAAAATTGGGGTAAACATTGATGGAAGAAACCTTATTTCTGGGGAATTTCAGCCCCTACAAATATTTGTGAAGTAAATAAATTTGTAGTAGTATCTCGGACATCGTATCATCTACCTCAGTTATTATATATATGCGTTATGTTGTAGAAATTGCATTTTTCTCACCTTGTGTTTATCTTCCTTCCAGAAATTCTGAGCACAAGTCGGTGACAATAACATGACCTGACCCCTAGACAAAAGAACTAGGTCAGTCACCGCCTTAAGATATGTTGCAGGGTGCTAACCCGTGGGCTAATTTTTAGGTTACCGGACCTATGGTCCGATGACCTATTGCCGTGGCGTTGCGTCCGTCGTCCGTCCGTCCGTCTGTCCGGGCGGACGAGAGTATGGTTGTGTGACTAGAAAAGGCACACAACCAGAAGTTGTGAGGAAATTTCTTCTTGTGTGCCTATTTTGGGGAGTTGTGTGCCTATTTTAGATAGGAAATTTAACATGTAAAAGGCACACAAGAAGGTCTCGTCCGCACGTCCGTCGTCGTCCGTCCACATTTTTATCTTTAAAGTGTACGGTCCAATCTTTCTAAAAATTTGGGAAAAGATACCTTAAAATAATTCGAGAAGGAGGTATTTTTTAGTTTTTTGATTTTCGAATTTTTTCAAAATGGCCGCCGTTTTCGTCGAAAAACGGTCAATTTTGGACTTTGGCGGCCATTTTCTCAAAAACTGTCCGATCAGATTTGAGATTTTTATTTCAAAGGATTCCCCTTATGTACCTCTGTGATGTGTATAAGTTTGGTTGCCCTTGAATCGCCGGTCTCCATGTGGCGGCCATTTTGAATTTTTGACGAGTCGGCGAAAAAAAAAATTTTCGCCCCAGATCGCATTACTATCCATTTTGGGCCATTTCTAGACAAAAAAAATTTTGGAAGATAGAGCATAGAAATTAGCACTTTCAAATGGGAAGTCATATATGGCGATTTGTGTGGTGAGCTTGAATTTGACCTTTGATGACCTTGAAAGGTCAAAACAGCCATTTTGGGGTGGGGAAGTCAAATGGGAAGTCATATATGGCGATTTGTGTGGTGAGCTTGAATTTGACCTTTGATGACCTTGAAAGGTCAAAACAGCCATTTTGGGGTAAAAAAAAATGCCCAGATTTGCCTCTACAGATGAAACGCTTGTAGATAGAGCTTACGTTTGCATTATGAGCATATAGGAAGTCATACATGGAACAACTGATGATGACCTTGACTTCAGATGATTTTGAGTGCTAAATGTCTGATGTGAAATATGTAAATTAGCCACCAAGGCTTAAACACTTGCACATACAGGTTAGGATTGTGTATAAGCTAACAAGGAGTCATGTATTTATAGCACATCTCTTGGAGACCTTGAATATGACCTTATATATGACCTTGAAACTCCAAATCTCACAACCTCGCCTGACCTGACATGTGTAAATTGGCCTCTACAGACAAAATACTTGTTGATAGAGCTTATATGTGTGTTTTACGAACATATATGAAGTCATATGCAGCATACCTAATGGTGATATTGCAGTTCACAAAGATGACCTTGATTAGTAAATCTCTTGCAATGCTTAAAGCCAAAATTGTCCGGTAACCTATCTTAGCCCTTGGGCTAATTTTTTTCAATAACCTCATTTCATAATCCCATCAAGGATCTTCCATTATTATAATGGCAATACTATATACCTTACACGTAGTCGTATTTGTGCACGTTTGTTCATGAATAGGTGTTTTTATCTTCCGAGTCCCAAGATTTTCATACGGACACACTGCTAACTGCTTGTTTTCACATATATTGGTACAGAACATGCCCAACTATGTTGAATATGCAGTAGAGTTTTCGATACCATCTTGTACACGAGCAAAACTTAGAAAAAAACACCATTTGTCGAGAGCAACGGACGTTTTGAGAGATGAAAGAACATACACAAACGAGAGGCCATAGGCCACACACTTGCCGGACTAAGTACGCAATTATGACGTCATTTGTCGTCAATTCTATACTGCTAACTTACTGTGAATGGAGTTTTTATATATATTATATTATAACCAGACAAGATCATAATATCTTCAAATGATGAGTTTCCTTTGAAATTATACCGATTTGTTGCCACAAAAACGTCAATTACGTCAAAACGGATATGTCAAATGTGCTAAAAATTGACAGAGACCATCACAGGACGACTCCACATCGTTTGCATATGCTAAATATGCAGTTAATGTTATAACTTTGCACATCTGACACTCAAAAGGCCAAAATGTCAGTCTGAAATCACGTTTGACGTCATTATGACGTCAATTGACGTCCGATTCTGAAAATGACAACATATTTGGGAAGTACTCTCCAAGACCTTTCAAACGAGCTACTACTCGATATTTTTGCAAAAGGTCAAGGTCAAGGTCATTTTTGAGGTCAACTTCGACCTCAGGCGCTTGCAAAGGCTATCGGTCATACGCCTTAGGTGTAAATGCAAAAGTTGTTAGGCTAAGTGAGTGCAATACTCTGGATTTACTTTCGTGTCTCTATCTTGCTTACTTCCTGAGATATAGTGACCCACATGGTTTTCACTTGCAGGTCAATATTGACCTTGACTTTCGACATTTGACCTTGAAATTTTCTGGAACAAAAGAACTTATCCGCTTTTATCAGCATCGACAGCTTGAAACATGCAATTTCTCTTATAATGGGGCCGATTTCGTTGCCATAGAAACGTCAATTACGTCATAACGAATTGGCCGATCGGGCTAGAAATTGACATTGAGCATGAGGGATCGGTCCCACATCGTTTCCAAGCATCAGATCGAAAATCGGAGGAGGTGACCTCCAAGGTCAAATATTCGACCTGAGGCGAACTTCTCAAGGTCAAGGTCAAAGGTCAAGGTCTCAGAAGATAGAACTCGAGTTTATCTACAATATGAACTTGATTTGAAGTCTCTAGGACCATTAGAACCGAAGTTATGGCCACTTATGTGTTTTCAACGTTTTGCTTGACCTTGACCTTGACCTTTGACCTAGACACTCCAAAATAGGACGTTTTCTGGCCGGTATACTACAGATTCTGCACACGAATTTTGGAAGCTTTTAATCAAGAACTGTGGACGCTAGAGTGCGAACAAACAAACACACAAACACATCCACAAACCGATCAACATACTTGCCGAAATTTTCAATTCCGGCAAGTAATGAGATGCACTGTTCCCACTAGAGATTTTCATTCTAACCAGTCAGTGTGTTTGAGCAGATGGAAAAATGTATATGTTGAAATCTTTCAATATTCGTTGACAAAACCAACACGTCATTTTTGCCAACACAAGACTGAGCTCTGTTTTGATCATAATCCCACATTACACTTTCGCAAGTGTATTTTGATTCCATATGAAATAGCAGAAACAATGAATTGGCTGGTGATGTGGCTCTATCTGTAAATCCTGTATAGTGATCACTCCTATAACGAGGCCAAATATGTCCCTAAGCTGATCGTATTACTGGGGCATTACTAAAATTATGTACGATACACTTCACCTTGATAATGACTTAATTTGCCGAGCAACATACTACACGATTTGGTCTGTTGCTTCAGGCCCAGAAGAAACTGAGAATTTATGTCTGCACTGGCGACGTTATCGTGCCACGTGGTGCAATTTGGACAACTATGACAGCGTGATTGACCTACATCTAGTGTAATTCATATAGCACACGTGGGATTGGAGCTACATGACCTGTAGAATTATTGAGGCGATGTGGTATTTATAGCAAGCACTCTGGTTAGTAATAGTTTGACGATGACTATAGTTATTGTGACTGATTGTGATTATCGATTATCATACATTGTATTCTGGCCATTAATCCGTAGATTTCTGTGAGATTTCTATTCCGACAAAAATACTGATATTTTTATAACCTCAATGTGGATGACGTTCTTCACTTATTAAAGAAATCTCCGAGAATTTGCAGCTTTCTCTTCACCGAGTTATGTTTCACTATCCGATCTGCTCCCTGAGAATCCAGTGTCATGGTACCGTGACATCCTGTTGAGGGGTTTCTGTGACCTTTGTTTTCAAAAAACGTCTACGCCTAGTTGTGATATGATTGGATAGACAACGAGTCGAGTCGTCCAACACGTTCTAAATCAATTATAATACAGGTCTAAACAGGCTGGGTTTAGCACTGGCTGGTCTGTGTGTGACATTCTTGATAATTTTACACTGGATAGACAGGAGCCAAAAAACGTTCAGGAAATGCGAAAATGCAGACAGTCACAATGACAGAAGATCACATATTTATCACCGAACCTATTTCACACAATTCGAACTGGAAATTGAATTGAACAACTGAAGAATGGTGGAAAAGTGCAGATGGAATAGACATTCCATGTCAATCTCCGAGCTGTCTTTATTACCTGTTCAAGCCACTACAGAATTCACTTTTCGATATCATATTGAAAACGGGATATGAAAAAATCACAGCATCGAATACTCTCTTAACTTTCGTATCCATCAATGTTTGCCAGTTGATAAAAAATACTTGACAAATGTTGTCTTTTAATCAAACGGATAAAGGACAGGATAATGCAGATACATATCTCGCAGTTCATATCACCAAGAACACAATGCCGCTGGACCCGTAGTCGAGGTCAAAATGTATTCAGTATTCTTTGTTGGGTCTGAGACTACACCAGGTGCACGTACAAAGTAGCTTGTATAAAATGGACGCCCACACATCCTTCCCTTGTGAGAACACACAACGTTTGGATGTGTGGTTGAAAGTATCATAATTGATTGCAATTAACGTTAATGGTAAACCCTTGTCGAACATGCAAAATAGTAGATTTTGATCTCACCATAGGGCCACACCAAATTGTAAGGTTGGTCTATGGAATCGCTGCCTATAAAAAACAAGTTTCACTTTTTTGTAAACAAAAAATCGCCGATACAAATTTTCACGATATCAAAAAAATGTTTTTCATTAGTTCACCGCCACCACTCGTATTTCACCTTGGATAGTTAACGAGCAAAGCAGTTCGATATAAAATTCAGAAAAATATGGCACTAAGCAGGTTTATTTTCTAGGGAATGGACCTTTTCACAGAGCTCTTCCTGGGACTATGAATAATCGGTAATCTCCGTCTTTCAAATGCACCAATCACTGGCTGGTCGCAGTTATCACGAGATCAACTAAGACCATTGCGTGAGTTTCCTGTCCAGTGGTTACAGAAATGGCGGGAGTAACTTTCAAATGGGCGGAAAGGCGCTGTAGTATACAGAGTTGTGCATCTAAATGTGCATTGCACCGATTTCCCAAAGATGAATCGATGAGAAATGAATGACTTTTTTTTCGAGCACTGTTGCATGCATATGACTTCAGAAGCTAAACTTCTCGCAAACCGAAACTCTGGGTTTTCCGAGAAAATAAGATTGTCCCCAAACCGAAAGTCTGGGTTTTCCCCCAGATAACAAACGGCCCATCCGACAAAATAGTCAGAGGGCGTACGACACAAGAATACTAAACAAACATTCCCTTTCTGAAGCGTTTCTCTGCAAAAATGGAGGAAACTGCCTGTTTGGAATGTTTTTGGTGATTCTAATCGCGTATTTAGAAAATTTGCGTCCGTTAGGAAAGCCGTTGAGATACAAATCTGCAGCCAGCACCTGATTGGCTGGATTATTGGTCGTTAAGCTATCATCGGAAACCTGTGCTGTGAAAGGTCCATTGTTGTAATATTCATGGTCTCAATATGTGTCATCATACTTTCTAATCCCAAAACATTTCCACAGATTTAATAATACCAATACCGGTAATTACATCTTTCTCCATACAGTTAAGTACAATACAATGTACTGTGATTGATCATGATGTGTACAGTTGATGATAATGACCAATTCAGCAATATTCATCATTGCATTGTCATCATGTATGTCAACAATCTGTTCCCTATCTGATTATATTAATTACATTCATTTTGATATCTACAGATTAGAGGCCATAATAAAGTTTGTACATGTATATCTTGCACAAATTTGTTTCATTCTTTGTTTATATGAGTTGGGCAACTTGTTCGCTAAGGTGTATATGTAAAGTTCATTGTGAAAACTCTTAAATGCACATGTGTCACCTGTAATTATAATCTGAGTTTGAACATTTGACCAGAATACCCTCCGTATAAAAAATATTAGTCGAAATTCCATTAACCAAAACTTCATTTGTGAAAAAAAGTTTCCCGCGTACAGGAAATTATTGTCGAAAATCCATAGAAGAAATATTTATTTGTAAAAAAAAAAAATTTCTCCGTATAGAAAATTTTGGTCAAAATTCCATAAATCGCTGTTGTCTGTGTATTCCCTTGGATGATACCAAGTTGCAACCGTCATTGCAAAACTCAAAGTTTATTTTGTTTGAAGATGTACAAAACCATCCAAACATGGTGTCAAAAAATGAAAACACAATGATTTGGACCAAACTCAAAAAGTCAAAAACTGGCGTGACCACCACATGCTCGGATGCAGTTGGACAACTTCTGCACACGCTCATAATGAGATGGTTGATGACCTGCTGCTTGAACCCACGCCACTCGTTGGGACTCCATAAGCTCTATCCAAACAGCTCTGCCAAGTTGACCCCACAAATATTCTATTGGATTCAGGTCCAGGGAACATGCACACCAGGTCATTTTCTTTATTGTTTTCTGTTCGAGGCAATCACTCACAATACGATCCCACTGTATTGGGGGAATCATCATCCATGAAACGAGATTTGACTCCGATTGTTCCAGTATATGGGCGAACTACAGGCAGAATAACGCATCTCCGTAAGTTATGACTGTCATTGCACCTCTGTCAAACACCACATCCTTGCCCAGACAATTATGGACTCTCCACCAAACTAGTCAGGTTACACAATTGCGACAGTCTTGAACAGTCACCACGTGATCTCCTCAACCAACAAAATCTTTCAGTGGTGGAGACACAAATACAGAACCCATTTTGGCCAGAAAGAAACATTGGCCCAGTTGGCGATGTTCCAAAAGACTCAATCCTGGGCGAAACTGAATCCAGACCATTCGGTGCCTATGAGTAAGCCTGGGTATCAAAGCTGGTCATTGGGCATCGGAACCATGGCTACGCAAGATGGCTACGCAAAGGTGAGTTACTTTCACAAACACAGATGGCAGTGTGAAGATGGTTTGGAAGAGATCTGACAGTTCCAAGACGAAGACCCCCAGTCATTGTCACCAATTGGTCAACTTAAAATTATGTACACATACAAAATTGGATAAGGTACAGCCAGGTGGAGATACCGCACCAACATGGAATATATTTGATGCAAAATGTCGTATTTATGTACATCTTTATCACGTTGGCCAATTATATCGAAATATCCCTCACTTTTTGTTAGTAATGTATATGCAATGATAACACCTTTAAATAGGGCTTATCACGTTTCAGAACATGATATGCCAATAAGAATCATGACGAATCTTTCCTCATCCAAACACTCCGTCCTTGAAACTGAACTTGCATTCATTAGTGTGCTAATTATAACTTGCTCAATGCTGAATGGTAGAAGAATCCCGTTCCAAGCAACATTGCGCTGACTATTACTAAATGACATATTGTAACGCTCCATTATTACGTATGTCATTTTCGATAAACTGGACAATATCTCACAAAAATAAGAGCTTACAATGCTCACATGCGTCTTTGTTCCAACATTTTTCCCAGCTGATCGAAATATCATAGTTATATCCCATTCAACAATAAAACGTACTTTACTGTTAGTTGTGACTCAACTTGCTACATAATAGCCAACAAGAAGCAAACTGTTCAACATGACATTTTTTTCTGGGTGGCCTCGAATTTGAAAGATATGAACGAGATTTCAATGATCTCATTCAATAATACCATAGTTCACAGGGAAGGGAGAGGGTGCAGACATCGCTACCGCCACAAATGTAACAAACTGCACTGTAAATGTGCAGCACCCACATGTCATGTTGCGTTGTCACGTTTATCAGATTAATTATGAATGGAATCTCATGGCTTAATTTGCCTTCCGGCAACAGAATCAATATCTTGTGCACAACACTCCGAGTGATCGAACCCCAGTCCATTATCCAATGCCATTGTCCAGATAGAGAAAATCGGGAAATTTTGTAAATCATAGAAAGTTTGGAAATGAATATTTGTTATTGTTGAAACAAACAGTTGTCTTGGCACATAATAGTAATAATAAAAAAAAAACTGCAATGCAATAGAAAGCAGATTAAAACAATTTGTGATATAATGCTGCATGATTGGTAATGCAAATGGAAATCCCATGTCATAGAAAAAAGTCGAGTAAACGAGTTTCCTGGAAGAAATAAAACTTTTAAATCATTCGGCACGATCATTGCAGAATCTGGAACTCTACAGAAACACGCTACTGTAGACGTTCTGCATACAAATTGGTTGAATCCGGTGTGAAAAGTAAGCCATCTTAAATCATACCGTAAATTTTCAGTGACAGCTGCATATGATACTCGGTTTATGAAAGTGTGATGTATTGCTCTTGAGTTAATTGCATTTAGCACTGGCACAGGAAGCTTACCTCAGTCACAGATGTGGTTCGCATATAGTTTTGTGATCTTGGTTGCAGTATCATTGTAGTCGTTTTCGATACATTTACATGAACATATTTATTTTGTCCTAGATTGAGTTATTTTGTCCTAGATGGAAGCTTGTTCAAGCCTAGTAGTATATCACTGATAACCAGACACAAAATCATGCTCAAAACATGACCAAAAACAAGAAGTCAAGCCGTCGATATTCAATAATAGAAAACAACTCATTGGTAAGGCCATGCTTTTTAATAGTCCATTTTTTCGTAAAGCAGCCAGCCAGGGAAAAAACGAACACAGAAAGAACAAAAATAAACATTCCTTATCACGACAAGCAATAATGTTTTTAATTAAGTAGAATGTGGCAAAAGGAAAGACGCACAATAGACAACAGTCCTTGGATGACAGATAGCAAGTTACGATGAGATTGTCATGATTTTTACTTGAATTTCGTACCAGGTGGTCCATAAGTTCTCCCATGGTCTACACACGTCTATGGTTCTCCCATGTTTACACTTAGTAATTAGCATAGACATAGATAATAGTATATACGTCTATGCTAGTCAGCTAGTTAGCGTCCACACACATGAGCATGTTTATGATCTACTTATGAATGTATACATATACTAATTATACTATATATATTACTAGTAGGTCCATATTCGAATAAATCATAACACGCTTGTTAATTTTCCTCTTACGTGGGACCACGGTTACGATCACTGTAAAATTGTGTGCATTCCGATTGCATTCGGTGCCCAGAGTCCTAATTTGCGTCGCAAAGTCAGTTCTACAATTTCGTTTTGCGATAGAATAGAACGGCCGCAGGCTGCACAATAACTTCTCTATTCTTTCTCCAAGTTATACCGATTCCAAAAATGTGAACTGCATGATATTTGACCATTTGCCTACGTATCAAATATTTTATTGATACATGAAAAAGGAGAAATCATCAAAATGGAAATTTTTTACTATACTCATTGGTCTTTGGTGTTTTCGTAAATAAAATATCATAAATGTTGTATTGTTTTCTGAAAACACATTGCTGTTTTCACCCGGCGGCTGACGGGGAAACAAAAAAAAGTACAATAACATGGCCTAACATCTTCAACACGATTCAGTTATAGATTGGGAAGGACTGAATAACTTATTTGTAAACTATTATCGAGAGCAATGAACTTCCCCATATAACTATCAATGCCATCGCTTCAAGTTCAATGACCACGATATTAATGGTAATATCAATGACCGTGGTTTGTCGTGTTCACTCTTACTCAGGTATTGGTTCTAGTCGCATTCAAATCCCCTGGGCCGCACACGTGACCTTTAGACGGTGCAATATTGGTGTATGCTGTTTGAAGAAATCATGATATATATCATTCTCCTTCTTATCTTTCTAAACTGCGTACCCTTCACCTGGTATGGAATTACATTGGGAACACAGCTAGCTAATTGTAATCGGTTCACAATATATATGGAATTTGTATTTGTTAATCGTGCATTTTCTCCAAATAAAGTTATTGAGTGAAACCAATATGCATGAATTAGACTTATCTAGTGTCTGTTGTGGTAGTTATCACTTTACGAACTGTTGTTCTCTTTTCACTTATATTTTTCATACAACAATATTTGATTTTTGACAGGTTTTTTGTTTTGTGACCTATTTGGTTGCTTCCGCATGAAATTGTTTCGTAAGGAAACTAATATATCTTCATAGATAGTTTATGTTTTATTTTCAAGAAAAGACGATAATCTACATGCACTTCTAGTTGTGATGAAACTGGCCAGACACCAATTACGAGGAGTGAATCGTAGAGCCTACTCTTGGTGCAGGTAACTATCTGATGAGGCTGTTCGGATATTATCACTTGGTTGCTTATGCGATGACCTTGATAATTTAGACTAGATGGACAAGAGCATAATAAACGGGCTTAATAATTCATGAAAGGGGAAGATATAGAGAGCCAGAAACATAATTAGTCACACCATTTCATCGCAATCCCCCTTATGTGTCATGTCATCTCTTTTTTTCATATGTCCTGACTACCGTATCTTGCTTTATACACCCTGGACAAGACACGGAAGGCCATGGCTTAAATCGGACATCGGATGGGAAAACTGAAACGTTGCATAATATGAATGAGTTTGATGTTAATCTCCCATATGTTAGCAAAGTATAGAACAGATTATGTAATATTCCAAGACGGTAATGCAAATGGAACAACCGTGTCTCACGCACTGGATGACCATAACAAAGTGGTGTTTCGATTTGAAAACATGGTAAAGATGATCCTAGAACAAAATTTGTTCTGAACAATGGCACGTCAGAATTTTCAGCAAACTAGAATTTATACACCACAAAAGGGATTCTGGAATGTCAGCTAACAAACCTCATCAATCACGGACATCAAACCAGTTGAACATATGTAGAACTGTTATGGTATCGAGAACTGATATTAAATAATTGATATATAACTGTTATATATAACTGTATATAATCTGTTCATAATACAAACTCAAATATTCAGTGTCGATACCCCAATTCACACTTTTCTATCTACTCATCTGATCTCACATTGTAGGCATCACGATATCTCATATACCACCACCCCGCCCCCCCCCCCTTACCCCCCCCCCCCCCAGGATCTCGCGAGGCGTGTCATTTTGTTCAGGGGACCCTTGGAATACACTAGTTAACACACGACACCTCGGATGAACTTTCCAATATGGCGGCTTTTCAAGATGGCCGCCATCCAACTCGATAGATTTCTTGAAACTAAATTTGTATGCATCTTCGCCCCTAACTGTGCTACAGACACACATTTGGTAAATAAACATATGATTTATAGATAAAAGAATGCAATATATCGTGTTCAACAGGTTCCATCTACATAGGCCTGATAAGCGTGATAACTGGCGAAAAATTCTCGACGATTCGCCAAGGCGTTCGTGAATAATCATTTCGTAAATAATGAAACAATACATCAAATTTGAATTATATTCAGGGTGCATACCTGTAAAATTTTGTTTCATTCACCATCCTGCAACATAACCGGAAGGAAATACATCTTAGAAATTTTCTAAATATCAAACAAAATATTTACCACGCCTGTGCATTGCAAACACCAGGCCCCTGCATTTAATTTACCACTCAAATAATCGGGTTTTCCGTTGAGGTGACTTTCCAATTGGTGAACAAGTTAGATATGCTCTAGAATAACGGCTGCAACCACATTGCAACTCACAAATAAGCGAATTTGATGATGAAAGTCATTAAAGTTTTATTCATTTGGTTCTCCTGGCCCCGAAAAGTTATATGGGTGGGGAACGGTTGTCACATTTTCTCAATTATTCGAACTTTTCGAGTCATACAGGGTACATATTCGACAATAGGGCACATTCAACTACCAGGATAGCGATAAAAGACATCAATCCACAGAAAATACAATTCATAATAGAGACATTTCTCCCCAGCTGTCACACGTCACCGCCATGATTCGTCAAAAACCAGGCCCATGCTGGCCAACCAAGCCCATGCATTGCGAAACCAGGCTTATGCATTTTCGGGAATTCCATACACCAAGCCGCGACTCGAAAGGACCGTGGCTTTGGTTCGACTCACCTAAACCTGAGTGAAACTATTGAACATGGAATATATTTGATGCCAAATGTCATATTTATGTACATCTTTATCACGTTGGCCAATTATATCGAAATATCCCTCACTTTTTTTAGTAATGTATATGCAATCATAACTCCATTAAATAGGGCTTGTCACGTTTCTGAACATGATATGCCAATTACAATCATGACGAATCTTTCCTCATCCAAAATACTCCGTCCTTGAAACTGAACTTGCATTCATTAGTGTGCTAATTATAACTTGCTCAATGGTAGATGAATCCCGTTCCAAACAACATTGCGCTTACTATTACTAAATGACATATTGTAACGATCCATTATTAAGTATGTCATTTTCAATAAACTGGACAATATCTCACAAAAATAAGAGCTCACATGCGTCTTTGTTCCAACATTTTCCCAGCTCATCGAAATATCATAGTTATATCCAATTCAACAACAAAACATACTTCACTGCTGGTTGTGACTCAACTTGCTACATAACAACCAACAAGAAGCAAACTGTTCAACATGACATTTTTTTCTGGGTGGCCTCGAATTTGTAAGATATGGACGAGATTTCAATGGTCTCATTTAATAATACCATAGTTCACAGGGAAGGGAAATGGTGCAGACATCGCTACCGCCACAAATGTAACAAACTGCACTGTAAATGTGCAGCGCCCACGTGTCATGTTGCGTTGTCACGTTTATCAGATTAATTATGAATGAAATCTCATGGCCTAATTTGCCTTTCAGCAATAGAATCAATATCTTGTGCACAACATTCCGAATGATCGAACCCCAGTCCATTTTCCAATGTCATTGTTCAGAAAGAGAAAATTGGGAAATTTTGTAAATCATAAAAAGTTCGGAATTGAATATTGGAATTGTTGAAACAAACAGTTGTCTTGGCACATAATATTAATAAAAAACACACAATGCAGTAGAAAGCAGATTAAAACAATATGTGATATAATGCTGCATGATTGGTAATGCAAATGGAAATCCCATGTCATAGAAAAAAGTCGAGTAAACGAGTTTCCTGGAAGAAATAAAACTTTTAAATCATTCGGCAGGATCAATGCAGAATCTGGACTTCTACAGAAACACGCTACTGTAGACGTTCTGCATACAAATTGGTTGAATCCGGTGTGAAAAGTAAGCCATCTTAAATCATACCGTAACTTTCAGTGACAGCTGCATATGATACTCGGTTTACGAAAGTGTGATGTATTGCTCTTGAGTTAATTGCATTTAACACTGGCACAGGAAGCTTACCTCAGTCACAGATGTGGTTCGCATTAAGTTTTGTGATCTTGGTTGCAGTACCATTATAGTCGTTTTCGATACATTTACATGAACATATTTATTTTGTCCTAGATTGAGTTATTTTGTCCTAGATGGAAGTTGTTCAAGCCTAGTAGTATATCACTGATAACCAGACACAAATCATTTGTGATTCTCAAAACATGACCAAAAACAAGAAGTCAAGCCGTCGATATTCAATAATAGAAAACAACTCATTGGTAAGGCCATGCTTTTTTCTAGTCCATTTTTTCGTAAAGTAGCAGCCAGCCAGGGAAAAAACGAACACAGAAAGAACAACAGTCATTGGATGACAGATAGCAAGTTACGATGAGATTGTCATGATTTTTACTTGAATTTCGTACCAGGTGGTCCATAAGTTCTCCCATGGTCTAGACACGTCTATGGTTCTCCCATGTTTACACTTAGTAATTAGCATAGACGTAGATAATAGTCTATACGTCTATGCTAATCAGCTAGTTAGCGTCCACACACATGAACATGTTTATGATCTACTTATGAATGTATACATATACTAATTATACTATATATATTACTAGTAGGTCCATATTCGAATAAATCATAACACGCAATATATTCACCAAGTTATACCGATTCCAAAAATGTGAACTGCATGGTATTTGACCATTTGCCTACGTATCAGATATTTTATTGATACATGAAAAAGGAGAAATCAGCAAAATGGAAACCTTTTACTATACTCATTGGCCTTTGGTGTTTTCGTCAATAAAATATCATAAATGTTGTGTTGTTTTCTGAAAACACATTGTTGTTTTCACCCGGCGGCTGACAGGGAAAAAAAAGTATAATAACATGGCCTAACATCTTCCATACTATTCGGTTATAGATTGGGAAGGACTGAATAATTTATTTGTAAACTATTATCGAGAGCAATGAACTTTCCCCATATAACTATCAATGCCATCGCTTCAAGTTCAATGACCACGATATTAATGGTAATATCAATGACCGTGGTTTGTCGTGTTCACTCTTACTCAGGTATTGGTTGTAATCACATTCATATCCCCGTGGCCGCACACGTGACCTTTAGACGGTGCATTATTGGTGTATGCTGTTTGAAGAAATCATGATATATATAATTCTCCTTCTTATCTTTGCAAACTGCGTACCCTTCACCTGGTATGGAATTACATTGGGAACACAGCTAGCTAATTGTAATCGGTTCACAATATATATGGAATTTGTATTTGTTAATCGTGAATTGTCTCCAAATATAGTTATTGAGTCAAACCAATATGCATGAATTAGACTTATCTAGTGTCTGTTGTGGTAGTAATCACTTTATGAACTGTTGTTCCTTTTTCACTTATATTTTTCATACAACAATATTTGATTTTTGACAGGTTTTTTGTTTTGTGACCTATTTGGTTGCTTCCGCATGAAATTGTTTCGTAAGGAAAACCAATAAATCTTCATAGATAGTTTATGTTTTATTTTCAAGAAAAGACGATAATCTACATGCACTTCTAGTTGTGATGAAACTGGCCAGACACCAATTACGAGGAGTGAATCGTAGAGCCTACTCTTGGTGCAGGTAACTATCTGATGAGGCTGTTCGGATATTATCACTTGGTTGCTTATGTGATGACCTTGATAATTTAGACTAGATGGACAAGAGCATAATAAACGGGCTTAATAATTCATGAAAGGGGAAGATATAGAGAGCCAGAAACATAATGAATCACACCATTTCATCGCAATCCCCAGCAGACCCTTATGTGTCATGTCATCTCTTTTTTTCATATGTCCTGACTACCGTTTCTTGCTTTATACACCCTGTACGAGACATTGAAGGCCCATTGAAGGCTTAAATCGCACATCGGATGAGGAAAACTGAAACGTTGTATAATATGAATGAGTTTGACGATAATCTCCCATATGTTAGCAAAGTATAAAACAGATTATGTAATATTCCAAGACGGTAATGCAAATGGAACAACCGTGTCTCACGCACTGGATGACCATAACAAAGTGGTGTTTCGATTCGAAAACATGGTAAAGATGGTTCTGGAACAAAATTTGTTCTGAACATTGGCATGTCAGAATATTCAGCAAACTAGAATTTATACACCACAAAAGGGATTCTGGAATGTCAGCTAACAAACCTCATCAATCACGGACATCGAACCAGTTGAACAAATGTAGAACTGTTATGTTATCGAGAACTGATATTAAATAATTGATATATAACTGTTATATAAAACTGATATATAATCTGTTCATAATACAAATTCAAATATTCAGTGTCGATACCCCAATTCACACTTTTCTATGTACTCATCTGATCTCACGTTGTAGACATCACGATATCTCATGTACCACCACCCCGCCCCCCCCCCCCCCCGGACCTCGCGAGGCGTGTCATTTTGTTCAGGGGACCCTTGGAATACACTATTTAACACAAGACACCTCGGATGAACTTTGCAATATGGCGGCTTCTCAAGATGGCCGCCATCCAACTCGATAGATTTCTTGAAACTAAATTTGTATGCATCTTCACCCCTAAATGTGCTACAGACACACAATTGGTAAATAAACATAAGTTTTATAGATCAAAGAATGCAATATATTGTGCTCAACTACTTCAGCATATCCCTTCAGCATGAAATCCAAGATGGCGGTCATCGGAATCGCATATTTCGTCATACTTTTGTCTCAACACAATTTATGTGTCGTAACACATGCTGTTGTTATTTAATAACAACAGTGATGGGGATAACAAGGCCCCAATACCTAAGTGCTAAAAAATATGGTGAATTCAAAAATAAACACAATCGTTGAAACACTGAATTGGATCACGATAAACAATTAACGTCATGTAATGTATATGAACATGACGTTAAATGTGATTAAGTTAGTTAATTTATCTAAAATATACACATGACGATGAGTATTGAAGCCAGTTCTAACATGCAAATCGTTCATCATGGGAGCAATCCAAGATTGCAAGCCACCACTGTGCATAGCTGAACCGAGATAAAGGAAATAAATATCTTATTATATTTGATATTAGGTATTGGGTCTAGAATTTGGTACATTCCTATGTTTCCAAGTATGTAGATTTGAATTGTGTACTTAATTTTGCATAAAATTAATTATTTTTCCTGCAAAAGGACATAATATGTAGTGGTCCAAATGGTTTTATTGGATGCCAAATACTATATCCCAGCAAATGTTTGTGTTGCAATGATAACCAACATGTCTAAACCTAAGTTGTGACACATGCTGGATTTAACGACACAGAAAAACCCAAAACAAACTATTTTGGAACTCAGGTTTACAACACTAAGTCATCAACAATTACTCACCCAGTTTACAACACTAAGTCATCAGCAGTCACTCAGTCGATAGATGAACCATCAGTTATCGTCACTCAGGGAAGAACATTATGTAACCAAGATTCACGCAGTTGCCAAAATCTCCATTAGTAATATTTTTAACCACCTGCCCCTCAATTTAACAACATTAAGCCACAAAAAATCGTTCATTCCCAAATTTCACTCAGTTAACAATTTTTAATCAGTACTCTGATGACAACATTGCATCAAAAACAGTACCTTTGTCAACAAAATCTCACAAGCGGCATTCTGTCAGTAAGAAATATTCATGAGCATCATCTGGGAGAGCAGCATTAATATAGTGTCATCTCATCATTCAGTCATCATCAAACTCATAAGGAATAGATCTCAAATTCAGTTGCACTATCAAAACGTAAGGCATGTATGTTGGCATTACATATGGATACTGATATCTATACATGTCTTCAAAGTCTTTGTTTGGTCCACTCATTGAATAGACCATATAACACCATTATGTTTTATAATAGATCGATTAGTGATGGTTGAGTGTATATATAAAATACAATAAAAACAATTAATCGGTGGAATATCACGTTTCAGAAAATCATATACTAAAACGACTCGAGTCATATCTTCTCTCATCTCATCTCTCATCTAACTGGACTGGACACTCATTAGTGGGCTAATTATAATTTGATCATATTGCGTGAAGAACTGGTAATTGGAGCCTGTGTGGTCTCTGAAACAGAATGATGAATGGTCATATCAAATGCGATGTTATAATTGCCTTCAAGTAGATTATTTCCTTGTAAAGTGACATGGTAGTTTCACAAATGAATACCAATATCTTCAAAATATATAAGCTCACATGTCCGTTCTCTGTGGTTGAGTAATGGGTGATGCAGACAGAAAACACTTGGAACGAACTTTAGTTTTGAATTTACTCATACACCGAGGGAATTACCAACTTTTACATTGTTTTTTTTTTCATTCTGTATTGAAACCAGTGACGATAGATATTGAAGCTGGTTGGAAAATGTAATTTCAGAATTGTTGATACAAATAGAAGATATTTTCTGTGTACTTTCTCCCAACTATTATTGCCGTTTAGAGTTGATTGAGCAACATCACAAGCTGAGTGATAGAACCATATCTCCTTCATAACGAATGTTGAGAGAGGTGTTTTTGGTGTGAAGAATATTCACTTGTACCTAACAGGTGCGTGACACTTAGCCCCAAATATTTGCCAATTTACAAATTAGTCATTTTTGCTTGTGGTTATGCGGCAAACAAGAGGGTGGACTCATCAATCGAATCTGTATTTCACATATTTAATTGCAAATAATTGTGGATTATATATCCTCATACACGATGCATATTACTCACACCGTCGTACAATATAAATCGAACTCTACAGACTTAATTTCAGTATGACTGGACTTGACCAGTACACTTCAATGCAGGGAAAAGTGGAATATTCACCCGAGAAACAGTCGTGTTCACGAACACGTTTACGTTGATTCCATCAACTTTGAAGGTCAAACGTCCATATTTGCAAATGAGTCTAGTTTCAATGCTCACGTGGCTGTTTCAAGACCCAAGGATATATATCACAATCAAAAGTCAGTCATTATTTGCTCATCCATTCTGTTTGTCGGTATGCATTTGTGTTTTGCTGCTGTGAGATGACATTTGTTGCAACTAAACCACACAAACGGACAGTTGTGTCGAATACGGACATTAGGAATCCCAAAGGGTTTTATTGCCTGGAACAGTGGTTCTTGGACAGAACGTCACGATTGTAACATAGTAACACGTGATGAATGTAAATTTGAATGAATGTTAAAATAATGTAACAAAAGAAACATATGCTAATATAGTTTTATAAATGAAATACTCCAACTGTACTGCGGCTTCGGTCGGTTGACATGAGTCGGTTGACAAGTTCATGTACATAAATATTCTAGTATTTTGGCTCAAACACAGCTGAATCAGAGAACACTGGAAAAAAGAAAAAAACGCTACTTTTCAAGCTGAAAATGACAGGTATGTTCTTCATGATATTTGCAAATAATTTCTTACAAAATAGAAGCAGCCATGTTCCATCGCATTCATTGACAGCTGCATCTCTGATAGTTGTTTGTGTGGATTTGACGTCTTTCTTCGGGCTGATTATCTGGAATCAAATTTTCACGGACTGAAAGCTTCAGCGCAAGTTGCAAACGGAAGTGACTGTCAAAATACTAGTATTTTTTTTATTCGTGTTACTGTATTTTCTATATTTATACTCAAGGAAAGCGGTTGATATTAACTTCATCAAAACACACAAACACATCAAAACTTGTACATACTATGTTTTAAGACACCACTCCTATGAACCGTTAAGATATTGTACGACATTTCGTCTCCAAATTAGTAACCCCAAGTGAAAAATACCACGAAAAGAAAAAGAAATGTCTGGAATCAAATAGGTCATCAAGTTTTTTTGAGCTCTCATATATTATATGATTCAAGTTATGAATTTGTATTCGACCGCTGATAATATTTCGGTGCCAGAAAGGCCACCCTAGTCGAGAGAAAATACCTGCCCATTTTTGGAATCAACAATATAATTTTCCACTTCTAGCCCAGGAGCAGAATATCATGTCGGCACATATACATGGCATGCCCCAAAGTATGTTCACAGATGTGTCCGATTGCACTGCATCAACCACATGCCTTCGATATGCAACGATCGATTCATGGATAAATAATATCATTTGTGGACTAATGTCAAGAGGAGTGAACATTTTCACATCTAACCATCAACGGGGCCACGTCCACTTCAAGGACATTAACGACGAAGTGAATACGATGATCAAAGCTACATTGCGAAGAATAATAAATCAATTGCATTCTTAGTCATTTGCAATGATGTGGACATATACTGGAAAATGTGAATTATGGAAAGGAAGCACATTTGGAAGTAACTCAGAATACAAGTACTTGTTACGAAGAACACGTTCTGGTGACAATATGTGCAAATTGTTCAAGTTTCTCGAGAAAGGGGCACCAGTAACTTGAAACAGAATGCGCGTTGATGAAAAAATGTATTAATTTGAGTGGAAGTAAAATTATATGCAAGTAGTCATGAAAAAAAGGAATCTAATTAGACATTTCGGCATCAAATGATTTCATTGGATCAATACGAAGAGGTTCTGAAGCAGACACAAAAATAATTTAATCCTTGGGTGTATCGCCTCTTGCATTTTCTTTTCTCATCACATGTAATACAGATTTTCCATTGGTTTTTTAGTGTACATTGAACCCAACGACTAGATTCGGTAACGCATGTTCTTCACAAGAGTTGATTCGGACATATCTATGTCTTGTCCCTCAACTGCTATGGTAGAATAAAGGTGATTGCGCAATCTTACAAGTTGGGAGATACAAATTAGAAAACAGTGTCTCAGGCAATAAATAATCACCAGAAGATGGGATATCTCCATACTAAGATGGCTGTGGAATAATAGGAAATTGTGTACAATTGCCACCCTCCTGTTCAACTTCAACTTCCTTCATAGTTGTACATGAATTATTTAGAAGTGATGACTTGCCAATCGAATGTATATTACATATATTACATATATTCGCAAATAAATGCGTACAATATTTTCCCATGCACAATGGATAATGTTGTTTTTGTGTGACTGAAATCACAAAGACCAATTCACTTCACAGATGTATTATTCTACTGGGACATAGTCGAGTTAACGGGTGCCTCCATATCGTCCTCATTTCATATGGTCACATCACTGTTTGAACATCTGGGGAGATACAACACAAGTCAAGTGCAACTGTGAGTCGACTTTTGTTGGCAACTAAATTACACAAATGCAGTTACTGTAATGTGAAATACATCACAGAATGTATTCCATAGATATTTTTTTCTTAATAGTGGTTCTTGAACAAAATATCAAAGTTTGATACATTTAAAACATATGACAGTTAATTTGGATGCATGTAGGTTTCGACATAAATGTATAATAAACATGAATTTATAATGAAATATATCGTACAATAATATTTGACTTTTAGTAGACTATTTCAACTTTACCACGGCCACTGTTCGTTCACATGATTGTCGCCACGAACACGCTTTTTCAGTTTACCCGTATCCAACAACGATCTCGGTATTACTCGGAGCAACGTGGCCATATATGGGGGCTCATAAAGTTTCACAATCGATTTTGGATGACACCGGACTTTGGAAAACCGATTTGGTGTTGTTCGCTCGGATTCTTCATACTTGGGTATTGGTTCCATGTTTACTGTACATTTCCCAGCTTTTAGGCAGAAACACTCGCGCACAAACATTATTCATGACATGCCCGAACACATACTCAATCGCACTGCATCAACCATACATTGTAGTCTCTGCAACGATATAAACGAATTAGTGGTACCTCGTTCTGCACAAGTCAGTTAGAAGGAAAACTAATGCAGATTGTTGTCAAGAGAAATGAACTTTTCCCCCATTTAACTACTAACGGTGTCATTTCAATTTCAAGGACTATCCACAACAGAAGGGCAGACGATGATCGGAGATGCCACACCCCCAACGAAGTACACTACTTCCATCTGCATTACTGGGAAATAACACTATAAAATCAGTAAACATGCAAGTTGTGGATAGAATGCATAATCGAGACTGGCATGCCGTGATATTTTTCGAATCTAACCCAGAGAAACAAGAATGCTTGTCACCTCTACAAACGCATTCTAACGTAGCCACCATCATCGGACAGATAATGTCAATGATAATACATGCAAATTGTGTGAGAGTTTCCTGAAAAGGATACTGGATCAAAACAACACGCAAGTAATTAGCTGAAGCTATTCTACGTACTATTCTACGCAGCATACACGGGTAATCATGTCTTCTATGATTTAAATGCGTTCATGTGTAAATGACTACTAATTGGTTGAGAGTGATAATCACATTCTATTTGACTGCTGTGTGGATAACCACACTTCTCATACAACACTCTCCAAGGCATTTCCATAAACAGTTTGCATTTTTGTATACATCTATCCATGTACCATGTGCGGGGAAACTCGTGAAATGATCACGTCCTAACAGAGGCTCAAAACTGGACATTTTATTCCAATTTGTGAGTCCATGTACTTTGTAAATCTATACACTTTTATCCCTCTCGTACGAAAGTGTTCTCTTTGATTTGTGACCTGTAAAATAGACTGTCCCGAGTAAGTACAAACCTCTTTACACCATCAATTAGACTCATAGATGAATAGTTCTAACGGAACATTGTTGATGGAATATAGTCCATGGTACATTGACGACAACAGTTACTGTGGGCATCATAGCTTTATTTCAAGAGAAATACCACACAGTCCTCAAGGTTACATACCAATATAGTAAATATGTCTCATTCTCGCAATGAGAATTGAAGAGCCGGGACGTTTTCCGGTGATAACACGTATTAGATGCTCCAGCCAGGTTACTATTTGATGAACTCAAGCATCGTGCCATGCACATCACTAATTAATAATGAACATGGATTATACTTCATATGCATGGTTCAATAATCCGTCATGGGGAGGGATTAATAATTCATACCGTATTGAATATGTTTTCTATAGGTCATATATCTGGGGCGATGTGAAAGACAACTATCAACAGGCAGAAAACTACTAATGTTCTGCACGCTGTCAACCTAGCAAAATATCCAGAAATAGCAAATATGGCACCGCTACCCAGGGTGGGATATTAATAGAGCATCAGTTACTGATGTCACCATCTGTACGAGTTAGTCTCGTGAACGACATGATTAAATCATGCTTATGCCATGTTTGACAATAACAAAACCCTTTTAATTTTCTGCATGGGGTTGAGTGGTTCGCGTCAGTTGAACGGCCAACTGTTGTAGTTATAGATGCAGTCATTTTCACCGAATTATTCGACGACATCCGGTGTTCTCTATTCTAAGACTGTTATATGTCCGGCCGCATCAGTGGTCGTGTAATTAAACGCTGCACCAAAGTGACCGCCAGCAATTTTTTTCTCCATAGATTCCATTTTCTTTCGGTTAGAACAGAATACCTCTGGTCCTTTATCGAGGCAACAATCAAAGCTGTTCGACAAAATAAGTTGTAATAATAGGAAGTTTCTTGATAATTTCAAGCCCGCCGCGAAGCGGAGGGTTTGGCACGAGGGCATGAAACCCAACATGCTATATTCACTAAACTTAGGTAATAATCTCTATATCTTTTCTCTAGATTTTCATCAATAACAAATTATTTAGGCATATTGTGTTTCGTCTATTCAAAAAATACTAGTTTTTGGTGAATAATTCATGACACTTTTATTTCAAAGATTCCAAATCGTTCGAGCTGAAATGGCATCCCTCGGAAAATAGCACTCTTTTTAGAAGTGTTGATTCATTCGTGTTGATACTAACGTGATCTTATTCAAATCAATGTATGAAATATTGTTTTTTGCCCACGCATATGTATTTCCTGCGCTTAATAAGATTTTCACATAATGTTCACGCTTGTCTGAAGAGATTCTTCTGAACACAATGACCATTATCAAGACATAAACCAAATAGTCTTCAGCAACAGAACTGTCCACTCCTTTATATGTCACATGATGTATTGCTTTGGGAGCTGCACTCATACTATTTTATCTGCAAGGCAACGTACAAAACTTGACACCATAAAAGTCCACCGTCGTAAAACAGTGCCACCAGCTGACGATTTCATGAATATATAACATGTTTGATATGACACCATCACTTGCTTAGACTTGGAAATGGGTCAGAGATTCTCTGTGTGGGTCTCACCTGTCACACTCGAATGTAACAGTAAGTTCAACGTAGAACTAAAAATACCAGCCTAATTCTATTTGGAAATCCTTTATAATAACGGAATGTATCATGGTGATATAACCGACACCATGGGTGTTGGTTTGAACTAAGGATGTTCTAACTTGAGGTACAAATAATAATTTAGTCGTCTTCATGCACATTCGCAAATGTACATGGAAATGATATCCACCCAAGTGCATTTATAGCAAACTCAGTGGAACAAAAAAGAAACTTTCACTCCAGTTTAGCAAAGAGGATGAGATAGATATATAATAGGCTTCACTTCATTGACCATTGTGGCATGAATGGTTTTTGCTAGCGCTGTTTAGACAATCGTGTAAGAATCAGTGATAAATGTCTTTTTCAGGTTACTGTATTTTTGGTTCGATACCTATTGGCATGACGTTGCATCTGTCGTCCGTCCGTCTGTCCGCCTGTCTACATTTTATCTCTACAAGTTTACATTCATTTCTTCCTATAGGTTTGCACAAAATTACCCTAAAATCATTATTGGAGAAATAGGTATTTCTCTTTTTTCATTTCCGCATTTTTATTCAATACAGCGGCAATTTTTGACGAAAAACAGAAATTTTGTACTCTGATGGGCATTTTCTCAAAATACGTTCAGACAATTCTTTTAAAATCTTGCATAATTTTCTTCTTCTGTACCTTTGTGATGTGTATAAATCTTGGACAGTCCGCAATTTTTGTTTGTCTCAAATCAAGTCACTGTTCGTTTTGAGCCATTCCAGCAAATAATAAAGTCGCCACTGAAAAATATTCATGCACAGGATTCTTCGTATGCACTTTTGTGAAGTGTATATAATCTATCGCCCGTGGCATTTTTGATTTTTTTTTTGGCAACTGCAAGAAGAAAAAAACAATTTGAGCAATTTGATTTGAAAAATTTTCAGCAAAAATAAAAATACATTTTTTCGCAATTTAATTATTTTTTCCTCGAAAATTTTGTACCTGTAAACGTTCTTATTCTATGGGCTAATTTATCCAGGGCCGTTTGATGTGAAAATGGGGAAGGATGTGTTTGCAGACATTCCATTTGAAATAAAATGAGTTTTAAGAGTGGATTTATGTGTGTCATCAACGATGCATATTTAGTCCTCGATGTATTCGTATTTGGAATAGAACGTTATTCCATGCAAATATCTCATCTCTCTACAAAACATTCTGCATTGTGTTGGGAACTTGCTACATGTTAACATTAGCAAGACCAAATAACCGTGTAGTCAAATATCTTCAATCTAATAGAAAAAACGAGAAATGTACGGATACGGAACAAAAGACACTACTCTAAATGGAAGGAAATTGAATGCTTAAAATTGAATGCTTATTTTCAAAGACGTTCACAAATGTAAGATGTTAACATTGAAATAAACAGATGGATGTAATGGTTGTTCATGTGAACATGTTGATGCATGGGTTCTGAACTAATTTTCTGGCGAGGATTTTGTGTCGTTTATGATAGTTTGTGAGGAAACATTGTGACATCCATTAGTAAGAGCGTCAGATTACTCCATAGTTACGGTACTCGTAATACAAACGAAATTGCTCCATGCGGGATCATTATCCCGTATAAATAAGCCTATCGCCAGATTCAGACATTAACATGCTCAATTGCAATGCATCCGGGAGCACTGCACCTGGTTATTGATACTGCCCTGTATATTAAAATTAGTCGTGGGCGGAACACCAATGAATCACTTGAAAGAAAATGTCACATTTGATCAATAATAATGTACTTTTGATTACAAGTACTTGTATGTGGTTGAGTAGTTTCTCTTGTTCGTGTGGTTGACCGAGAGGAATGAAACACTCTCAACTTTTCATTTATAGATGCACGCACATTCATGCGCATGAATACATACAATATATTTGTATGGCCTATTATACAATTCCCAATAAATATCGTCAATATGTTTTCCAAGTTGTTCGTGGTCCTGATAGCTATCCATTGCCCAATAGATTCAATAGCCAATTACCCTGGTAGGTGTGGTATAACCTACCTTTTGGGGGCACTGTCCTCCGTTGGGATCATATAAACACGGTGGCTAGGCGTTACGCGTTATTCCGGGAGTGCCGCTTAAAATCATGAGTATTTCGCGTTATTCGTGAGGAAATGGCAGCCGCTGGTTGACCACTAGCAGGAAATACATACAATTTCGCTAATTTTACCGTTTTGAAATGTCGGATTTGGGTTTGCACGGAATATTACACATATTCATGGTTGTTGTTGAGAGTTTGAATTAAATCAATAAGCCAGCGTAGCGATACCTTCGGCTGCACAATATCTGTAAATTTTGCTTCGACAGCCGCTCTCCTCGGTTTTGGGGTTGAAAAATTTTATATATCGGCATTATTGTGAATAGAATGAGAGGTCTATGATATTGATAGTATGGGCTTCACATGTGCCTGCCTTCAATATGTTTCACAATGGTCGCAAGCGCCACGAATCTAGGTTGAATGTGTCATTTGTTTATTTGCAATACTTTACGCGATTTGCGTGAGGGCATTACGCGAATGTGCATGAGTGAATATTTTGTTGAGGTTGGTATTTTTCTTTTCTTAATGCGAATTTTTCTCCAGTTTTACTGCTCAGCTGATGGGATATATTCAAGTTCAAGGGATAATGTTTTCACTTGGTGAGCTTTTGTGTAAAAGACACGAAAAGCTCTTAGTATTGTCAATTTCAGATTTATGAAGATTGGGAGGAACATATGGAGAATAATGATAAATGAGAAGTATCGTCGGTACTTGGAACATGTGCAGCCTCAAATCATACTTCGAAAATATATATGTATGCATTGCCACCTCTACCATCCCCGACAACGCTCACATGCCTCCTCATGCTGTAACGCGTGTGTAGAATTTCTCCCTCAACTGGTTGCATGGTGTAACAATGAAGAAAGGTTTCTGCGAGCATTCCATGATTACCAACATGCACTTTGTTGGTTTCAATTGATAGTCGATGATATTTCACAAACGAGTCGCGAGCGTGCGGGTGTTGTTACGAACTGTGTGTCCATTTTCGTAAATATAACGATGTATGCAAGTAATTCATAGTATCATACGTGATGTTTGCTCATTGGGATGTTCCGTGGATTATTTTAGGAAGAAAATGAACTTTTCCACAAACTCGCCTCATTTGAAGTGGGGACCTATGTCGATTCCTGTGCAATTTCCTCACGAATAACGCGTAATACTCACGATTTTACGTGGCACTCCCTGAATAACGCGTAACGCCTAGCCACCGTGATAAAGATACAAACAATGATGCTATGTAATAACTTGGGAGCAATATTAACCTGATACCTCAAGTACGACTCAAAACTATTATGTCCCGATATGAAGTGGTGTACATACACTGGACATAAGAAGTGTCACCCCCGAGTCATTTTCACTTACCTATTAAACAATGAAGAACGATGAAATGTTAAATGATGCTTAAATTTTCTCTGCAACCATATCAGATATTGTTTTTTCAACACCAACAAAGGAATATTTATTTTACATGTTTTTTTTAACCCAAATCAGACGAGTCTAAAAAGCGCTGCACACTATAAAAGTGTGTTTATATTTGTCAACATGAGTATCGTCACATCTTTGACAAGAATCAATCTTATACCACGTACTGAACAAGTTACTGTTCACATGAAATTTATATTGGTTAGACATAACTGTTATAACGCATCCCGATTGGTGGTAAAAGGTAAATAATATGATGTTTCAAAACATGCCTGTGTATTCTAAATGAAGTATTTTTTCATCATGTGTGCTGAGTTGTATTCACTCGAACCAGGTATTATTCTGTTACACTTCCAAGTATACTTAAAATTATCTACACCTTTGGCAGAACTGCCCTGTTTCGTACAACCAACGTGTTCATTAATTGTTGAACATAAGGACTAAAAGTAAGCATAACCAGATTTGCTTCCCTGTAAAAATATATTGTTACATTGTATGTATAACGACACGCCATGATCAGCACAAAACTTGAATGAAACTCAACGGAACCTAAACGTTCAATAACGATATGTAACATTTTGAAAATTCAGAACTTGAAGAGCATGACCTTACTATACAATCACAGATTGGTAATTCCCAACTATGAAACAGCAAATACTGCTCACAGGTGCTCATGTCATCCACTAGAAGATAACGACCTTATTGGTAAGAGATGCACCAACTCAAACGAAATATATAATGTTTCCTACGGAGTTCCCTACTTGAGGAAAGATATTTGGCTAGTATGATGAAATGTCTGTTTCATCGATATCCGAAACGTTACGTTACTTTGATCATCATGTATCATTGCTCTAAATTATCGAAAAATCACATTTGTATCTTTATTCTCGCAACAATGCAAAGAGCTTCCGGTGATTTCGATAAACGTCTTGAAATTTCGTTAGTTTAGCAGTTTTGCCATCTGTTGATTACTATTGACACTAATAACTACTTTCTATTACTCTTGGGTTAATTGAATTTTCGCTGACGACAGTTCACTTCTTCTGAATGTCTTGTACAAAAGTGTATGCATTATTATTGCTCACGGGTAGTTTGGAAACCATATTTCATTATCAGTACATTAAGTGCTTCATCGAATCAAAGAAGACACTCAGTCTTTCAATTTCTGATATTTTCACAGTATAATATTATTAGTATGAAGAGCATATAAGAACCAAGGGCTTCACACGACATTATCTCCCAAACAAGGGACAACGGAACACCCGACCAGACTCAACAGACGCGTATAACCACACCAACTCAATCGACCCTACCACCTTACAATCCGTTCATGATATCCGTTTATGTATCAAATTTTATCAGAAAACCATACTCAAACATGGTCGGATCAAGCAGATCAAGCAGAAATATATGTATACTGTTATGAATTATGTTTTCAAATCAGACCCTGCAACATATTTTGAGTCGGTGACCGACCTAGTCCTTTTGTCCAGGGGACAAGTCATATTATTGTAACCGACTTGAGCTCAAATATTTTGGACAGAAAAAAATCGACACACAGTGAAAAAAAGAAGAAGAAATCTCGGCAATATAGTGCATATATATAGTAACCGAGCCCATTTATGAACCTCAGGAATGTTAGCAGCGGTTGATATTCCCCGCCCTGTTTTGCGCTAAACTATAGACCATAACAATGGGGAGTATCCTTTGCCGAGTGGCTAGCAGATCGTCTTTTCAGATCGAACGCTGATCTCTCAATGCATCGATGAGCACATATTCTGTTTGCAAGAATAGACCTTCACTTCAAATAAATTATTCAAGATCATATAAAAAGAAATATCACTTTCATCAATTAGTCTCAGCCCAACAACCATATATCTCATACGTCGTCTACGTCAGTTGAAGTTACTTATCGCAATGGTCGGTCGTAATGAACGATTTTTATTTTCATAAATAGACAATAATTTGTCTCAAAATTGCAGAAAAGTCTTTGCAAGTTATTCAGATCAAAACATGGATCAGAAAAGGTAAACATTTAATACATAATTTCAGGATGATCATTGGTTTATGTTCAATGTTGATATACATGTGAATGAACACATTTTGCTGAGATCAAAATTTACACAAATACGTTTAAACCTTATACTTATTGTACATATCTTCATCACTTGCGCATAATATTTGCACATGCATGTTGACTGAGAACAGTGCCTTGTGCTGTGTGCATTATTAATGCTTCCGGCTATTTTTATATAACTCCATTTTAATGTCAGTATATTACTGGGAAAACGCCAATCTAGTACATTGTAGGATGGGCTGAAGCACTGCCGCAAAACATATTCAATAGCTGACTATTCGACATTGTATTATAAATGAAGATTACATCAATTCACCGGCACCTCGAAGTTCGTCGAACTGTATACGCGTGCAATACACCGCCTGCTCCACGCTACATTAACCTCATGGACAACATCACATTAAACATGTATACCGCATGATCTGCTACTAAATACGCAGCTATCAACATGATACTACAAATAGAAGTTCACAGTAGACCCGTGAGTACTCACATGCAGAAAACATGGTTGTTGACGAGTAGAGTATATGCAAACCGTCCTTGGGAGGACGATCAATTATTAATTTCAAAATTCTGCGTCATTCCTGGCCAAGAACAGTAAAATTTCAATCACGAGCTCCACTTTCAGTGTTTCGTGTCACTTGAGTGGGCGTCTTGGAAAAAAATATCATTGCAGTGCGATTGTGTACACAGTCACACGCTATATGTTTGACATTACATGGCATTTTATGATAAATCCCCCACCAAAGTTCAGCTGTAAGTTTGTTGCCTATCGGCAGACTCGATGAGCACCAGAACAAGCCGATCTGGTTGCATTAGTGGTAATAGGTTAAACTTACTCACACACATACATTATGATGTAGTTTTTTTTGTACTGCCGTTTAATGCTCTAAATTTTGAGTTCTCACAAATTTACATTGTCGAAAAAATATCTAAGATTAACAAAATTTTGATGGAATTGCCTCATACTCTCAGGTGGTCCCAATGTATATATATATTGTATCTCATGCACCACAGTAAATCAATCTATTCATGTACTGTGCATGAATAATTAATGCTTCATTTGGTCATCTTGTATCCCAAATTAATTCACAATCCATCTGAGTGTATACAAAATGACGCATTACTACACCTCGCATTTTTCACCATCCATCACTGTGGTTTATGCCGCCGTGACACGTCTGTGATAGTTTTTGCAAGAGAAAATGATAGGGGTTCTCCTGCGTCAGTGGGTGCTGGTGTAATACGAACTCGCATCAGTCCGCATTGAGTATTAAGGACTGTAATACTCAGTGATCAAGTTTTGAATACCATGGGCAAATTGGAAACAAATACTCATCAGTCCGAATTGAGTATGAAGAACTGTAATATTCGGTGATACAATTTGTAAATACCATGGGCAAAACCCGAAAGGGACAGAATGAATATTCATATTTTCATTAGGTTATTCCTAATCAAGTTCAAGTACGTCCATCACAAAGTATATCATGTGAATAGAAAATGCATAAAAAGTGAATGACATCTTGTCAATTGAATTTAATTACATTACAAAAAAAACGGTCATTGTGCAAGTCACTATACAAAAGGTGTATGTTGTACTCTAATTCCGAAGCTATAGAATATATTGTATATATATATTAAATATATGATTTATTCAGATCACATAAAACCACGCGTTTGTCGAGATGTGGTTCACATACATGTCTTGTCATATTGAAGACTGGCCTGTATCAATCATAAAAACGTTTTCTTAATTGTTTTCTACATGACAGATAATACGGATGAGACACGCTAAATTTAGAACACTTCCCGCGATACATCTCACTACTTATCTGTAACACTCTCCATTAATTGTCTCCAATTATGAAACATTGGACCAGACAACTACATCACCCACAAAAACGATCCATACACAACGAGACAATCAGAGATTGCAGACCCTCGCCCTTCAGATTTAGTCACTAAAATTAGGCGATAATTGAGAGTTTTGGTCTTAAGACCAATAGACCATCGGTTGTACGCCATACGATTGGGAATTGGCCAAAGAAAAATTCAAAAATAGGTTGAGGATTTAATATTGATTAGAACCGGAGTTATAGCCAATTATGTGATTTTCTTTTTTCCGTTGCCATGGCAACCGTTTTCTGAGCCACTACCATAGCACTCCAGCCCTATAAATTCCAAATCGATCTGACCGTTTGCCCTTGAGTTATGAGCGCGGACATTTGCACTGAAACGTCGCTGGCCAAAAATAACCGAAATCGTGACCCCCAATTTTTCGACATCGGGCGATAATAGAGAGTTTTCGTCGTGCGACCATCGGTTGTACACCAAACGATCGGG
Organism: Terebella lapidaria; assembly: GCA_949152475.1. NCBI lineage: Eukaryota > Metazoa > Annelida > Polychaeta > Terebellida > Terebellidae > Terebella > Terebella lapidaria. Next base: position 23,339,767 of record OX424565.1, read on the forward strand.
AATTGGCCAAAGAAAAATACAAAAATAGTTGGAAAAATTAATATCATGTAGAACTGGAGTTAGAGCCAATGATGTGATTTTCTTTTTTCCGTTGCCATGGCAACCGTTTCCATCCGATTTTGGTAAAATTCTGAAGGGACTGAGCCACCACCATAGCACTCTTGCCCTATAAGTTTTAAATCGATCGGACCGTTTGCCTTTGAGTTATGAGCGCGGACATTTGCACTGAAACGTCGCTGGCCAAAAATATTCGAAACCGTGACCCCCAATTTTTCTACATCGGGCGATAATGGAGAGTTTTGGTCATGCGACCACGGGCCATATATCAGATGATCAGGAATTGGCAATAGAAAAATTAGTTAGAAAAAATTATCTTGATTAGAACTGAAGTTATGGTCAATTATTGATTTTTACATTTTCCGTTGCCATGGCAACAGTTTTTGTCCGATTTTCAGCAGATTCGAGGAGGACCGAGCCACTGAGATACCGCTTCATCCCTATTAGTTTCATGTTGATCAGACCATTCTCCTTTGAGATATGCGCGCGGACAGACAGACAGACAAACAAACAAACAGACATACAAACGGACAGACCCAATTGCAATACCCTCGCCCCCCTACGGGGCGAGGGTAAAAAGTAGATTGCATGCTATGTAATGTGTGGGTGTATATTTGTATAGCCCACAATCTATAGCCATTCACATCTGATGTTGTCGCACACAGTCAACCGGCTTTGCAATAGAATGATCCATTGTCTGTTCTGTCTCATGTGTGGGACCGTAATTGAGAGGCAGATGCAAGATATATCATATTAAGTTCATTATCATACCAGTATCTTATTACCAGTTATGTTTTAGGGATGCGTATCACTTGCGATTCTAGTTCGTGGACAAAACACAACATTCTTGTAGGTTTCCGTGAAGTGCTAATTCTGCTCGGATCCATTAGAAAAATTATATGCGATTGTGATGAATACTTCTAATACATCCTATAACATAGCGCGACTGTTACAGTACATATCATATCAGCGATACATATTGTACACCGTGTCGTTAACATGATCTGCAGGATGGAAGTTCAAGGCAAGACCATCAACATTCCCTATGCCTTATTTTTCTCACGTTTACCGAGGAGAGAAGTTCAAAATAAGATATATGTTCACATTCCCTCATTGATGTCTGTGTGAGGATTCACAACCATGTACGGTTCACAGTGGCTGATAAGTGACACTGTAAACAAAAACTTATTTATTTTTTGGAGTAATCTTGACTTGTTCATAATTGACATAATTTGTGCAGAAATAACGTTATTTCTAAATAAATAATGTTATTTCTGCGTAAATTGTTATTTACGCATCAATAATGTTATTTCTGCGTAAGAAACGTTTTTCTGCATAACGTTTTTACGCAGCTATAACGTTATTTACCCTCAACGACCAAGGCAAAGATAAATGCACCTGCAGGCAGTATTTGGTTAATACACACGGCAGAAGTAAATAATGTTATTTCTATGCAAATAACGTTATTTCCGTGTAGAAAACTTTATTCATGAAGAAAAACGTTACTTACACAGAAAAAACTTCATTTATGCATAAATAACATTATTCACGCGGAAATAACGTCATTTACGTGGAAATAACATTATTTACCCCTACGACCAATATAGAAAATAGAAGCACGTGTAGGCAGTATTTGGTTGGTATCTCACACACAGCAGAAAGGTAATATAATGTTATTTCTACGTAAATTGCACAAAATTGTATAACCCGACAGAATGACGCTCACTCATGCACACAGATTTATTGAAGAAACCCGATAAATCTACAAATGACAAAAACACACTAAGAAACAACACAGAGACACAAATTTGACACAATTCCAAAGGCTAGGTAACATATTTCTCTGTTGTCATGGTTGTTGCAATGACCTATGAGATTAGAATATTTACAAAGTATATTGGGAAATGACTCACAAAATCGTTTGGCATCAGACAAAAGAGTCGGGTGCAATACAGCGGTCTAAAAGCACAGTACAAGTGCCAGAGCAATTGCATGTCTACTCAATAATGTGATAATTCATAGCACATATTCGAACTATTGCCCACAAAGATAATCACCCACAGGAAATAGTACGAGTTGAACATTTGGACGACATACAAATCTACATGCCTTTTAAAGAAAGAAACTAGAGACAGTATTCAATTATAGATCAAAATAGTAGAGTTTTGTCATTATATGTCTGACATATAATGACAAAACTAGTTAAGTGTGTTTTCCAGCACGCGGGAAAGATCGAGTTTGAACTGGCGGAAGAATACAAGAGAGCACGAGACCGAAGGTCGAGTGCTTTCTGATGTTCTTCCGCCAGTTCGAACGAGATCTTTCCAGCGTGCTGGAAAACACACGAAACAGGTTTCGTTTTATCACCTGCTATGAATTTATGATTCTGAAATATTTGAAAACCCAACACATGTGAAGTAATGTGAAATTGTACCAAAGATTGCAAGAACTTCTTACTATCTTTAATTGTACCCAATGACCCCTGCTACTGAGTAGAAAACTCGCGTGAACATGTGCGTTACTAGGAAACAGTAAAAACAATGCAGGATCATCGGTCGTCAAGTACTTTGTATTATGACGTCACAGTGGTTGTACGTATTTTGCATGGTTATAAGTTACCAGGGCTGAATCGCGCGATGTTTCATTGTGACGTCATAGAACACTCGTGCTGTCATTGGTATTTCACATCAAGACAAGTGCATGTGAATATGTGACATGTGAAGCAAAAATGTGAAGAGAAAAATAGTGCAGAAATGATGTTTCCCGCAAAGGTTATCACACTGTCGGAAATCACTGTGTGTTCCTACTGTTTGTTGTTTAAGACAAATTCATAGCATGTGATAAAACAATGTTCTTACCTGTGTAAACAGTTTAGCCTCGGAGAAACCTTGAAAATTTCACAAAAAGACAACATGGCCGCGTTGACTGTTACACCTTGACAAAGAGAACCTAATTCTGACTACTCGGCTTTATATATATACGCGCTTGAGCCTCACGTGACTTCCAGGAAGTGGTAATTTCATGGATACAATACAAGAATTACCAAACAAGAGCACATGTATGTAAACAGAAATATAAACACACACACGTGTGAACACTTGCTCTCACTGAACAGGGCAACAAACGCGGAAATAATGTTAATTACGCATGAAAAAGGTTACTTCCGCATAAGAAAATAATTTCCATGTGAGAATTGTTATTTCCGTGTAAATTATGTCTGGATTACTTCGAGAAATAAATAAGTTTTTTTATAATGCCACTTACAATGTCAGCCACTGTACATATTGGTACTATGATTGTGAGTATATTGGGTTTTTTTCCTAACCCTCTGTCATAGAATGGTCATCATTTTGTCCTTTATCGTGAATGCTTCCCTCGAAATATATCCAGGGCATATGTATTCAATAAGATGAGTAATACCAGGTATCACCCTAGGCATGTAATTCACTAGCCACCTGTGTCCGTACACATCGCACCAGTTATCCTTAAGCGAACAATGCCCATACACTGTGGATATCAATCATCCAATAATGCCTAAGTGATACCGTTGTATACCTCAGTTGAAAGAGAAGCAATGTTGACGACCTTGTATCATACTGGTCTGAGTCCTGCATCTGTATGCTATGGGCCATGAGATCTCTCATCGGTTCATATGATGATGTATTTTCACGGGCACCTGTTTATAAAATATGGGACTAATTAGGGTATCGTGTTTGATTATAAAACCGAGGATATTAATTGCATGAATAATACGAGTGAAAAAAATTGTAATAGTTCTCACGGTAGATATTATAATTTGTGACAAATAGGAAAGAAACAGCAACGAAGGTTTATGGAATGGATGAAGTCTCAAAAGTTAGAAGGTGGAACTGTCAAAGCTGTGAACGAAAGCAAAAACAAAATTGCATATTTTGTAATCTCAGTATGTTGTAGTTGATGAGCATTGAAGGTGTATCTTCGAAATGGCCAATGAAACCGATACTATTTAGACTCATTCAACAGGCCTACATACTGTTGAATGTGGGCTTCGTTGTGGGCGATATTCCTCATATTTGTGTATGGAACATGCAGTATTTTCATATTTATTTGACGAACTATACAAAAAAGAGAAGCATCTAGAGAAATATTGTGTTTTGAGATTAGATGCTGAAGAAAAAACTTTAAAATTCGAGGGACGCTGATTTCAGAACACTAATTATGGTGAACTGAAAACTACTGAATATTTGTCGTATACAGACAAGGTTCCGGGATATCCATGAGCAGTTTCGTTCTCTCATTGAATCTTAGTAATTTAAAGGCATGTTGTATTCCACTTCCACTTCTAACCACATTGCCAAGCTAATATCTGTCAGTTTCCCACGCGCGTCATCATAATCAAGTCAACCACATCAGAGTTCGTGTGTAAAAGCTGTTCCAATGAAGATGAGCATTGTCCAGTGAACATAATCACTTTAAATTTCAAGGTTTAATGAAGAACAAAATGGTTTTGGCACCGAGTGGGGGTTTGCTCTACAAGGAATATTAGTCACGGAGTCTCTTTTGGTGACAATAATAACCGAAGTGTCTTTGTGCTAAGATCAATACCATCTTAAGGGTACTCTTTTCATATGAGACATTAATAGTCATTGAATGTTCCTGCATACATTACACAAAAGGATTATTTTTAATCCATTACGAACCACACCAAAACCTTAGTAGTGCATACCCAAATCATATGTTTATTACATATTTATTTAATTGTAGATCTATTCATTAACAGATTGTGTATGTTGAAAACACAGCTGCTCTCAACATATCACTCCTTTGATTGGCTTCAATAGCTCTATATTAGTAGCATTTTCACAATAGGGTATTCTATTGCTGACGAAGAAAATAAAATGAATCCAAACTAGAAGTTTTGGTTCAGCGAATGCCATGCTCATTACATGACAAATCAAGACTATTTTCGTTAAGCATCTTTATTTATCAGTAAACACCACAGAATTTGACATTTGTGGTAATGTCAACTCCACTCTATTCCATAAGGCAAAATTTAAATAGGAACGTACATTTGAACCACGCTGTACTCGTACGTGGGCACTGGAAAGATAGATTGGGACTGGTGTAAGTAACAAATAAATGTATCCCTACATTTGTTTGATCCTACTTACGGGTCAAACTTGGCGCACACAGTTTAAATATGACCTTCATATTATGTATTACTCAGTATTTCTGGCGGGAGGGCTAACAAAAGAAAATATGAAACACACTTCTACAGGGACCTGCAATGTATAAAATATGGCTCTGCTACATGAATTATTTGCAAATTGTCAGTTGATATATATTTTCATATATCGTTTTTTGTTGTTGTCACAGTCCTGTTTCGTTATTTATTCATGAACATTTGGTCAAATTGGACCATGATATATCTTCGTAATAAGACTATGCCACTGTCAGATGTAATGACAAGTAACAGCAAAACTAAAATGAGTAATGTTTGGAATATTAGAAGTCCAACCATTGATGTCAGCACGGAAGGGAGTATAGTCACATGAATGTATAAAATGAGTGTAACCCCAATAGCCAATTTTGTCTACATACATTGGATCCTGGTTCCCCAAACACAGGAGGTGTGTCTGATACATTCCTTCGTAAATGACTGCAATGCTTTGCTACTATACATCTATACTTTCTACACTTAAGCGTATACTAACTTTACATTTTTCATACTATCTTTACATTTCTCAAGAGGTGCATTTTTGGAAACGGCCAGAATCCTAGTATCTAACCTTAGTTCTACGCATCTGATCCCGTAGAAATGAGCAATAGTGAGCGCTTATCACCGATCATCAGCTCTTTGTCGCATCAATGAGTTTCATAAGTGTTGGCGCTACCGATGTAGGGCAAGTTCGGGTGTAATAAAACAATACATACAACCAACGCATTCCCAGCAACCGTTTGCCTTTGAATGGAAAGGGTAATTAGGATCAGCAAGTACAATCTGCAATGTCACTATTTTTAGACTAAACAAAAGTGGCCATTCATTCTATATTAAACGAGAGGTTAAGTCTACATAGCTCAGTCGTGGCCATACGTTACAAGATCAGTAGAATCATGTATTATCTACCAGTATCAGGTTCGCCGTGTAATGGCCGATGGAACTTCACGTGAAGTTGGCCACACCAAGACCACTACAAGACAATTGAGCGAAATCATCAGAATATCGTCAACATTTTAATGATTTCAATGACAAAAACATTAAGTGGTATATTTTCAATATTGATTGTACAGTGTCATGTACAATCTCAATAATCCCATTTTCATGGTTAAAAACCCGGCATATGACTCTGTATGTTCCCCATAGAAAATATCCTCAACCTGTAAACTGTTGATGTATTTTCCAGTCAGAAATTCCATCCAAGCTTATTTCTGGTCCAAATTGCCAAGTTCAAGCACTACATTAAAACCCACCAGCATAAATTGATATGTTGTTTTGATAAGAAATTTATCATTCATTATCTTCCACAAAATCGACTTCAACCCCATATGACCTTCATTTTGACATGTCAATATCATTCAAGGCCGAATTGTTATCAGTTCCTCATCAGTTGACATTGCACATTTTCTGTGGAAGGTTCTGCAATTCTGCATCCCACCAGTGTCCCATTATGTGAAATTAATTTCTGCACTGAAATAATTTTGTGTGAATTAAATATGGTTTTATCCAAAAAAAAAAAAAAAAAGAAAGTGTGGGCGTCTATTTGATAGACATCCACCTAGAATCAAGAGCACTTCACCCATTTATCTATTTCTATCTAGGAAAATTAAACCCAGATAAAGGCCGTTACCATGGATGGCGCTGCAATGCGTTGTGTTCAGCTCTTTTGTTGTACTAAATAAATGTCAAAAACTGCAGAAATTTCAAGGCAAGATCATTTACCCATCACTTTTTTATCGATGAGCTCAATGTTCCATTTGGCATGCAGTCTGTTTGATATCAATACGTAAATGTGCCAGAACATTCTATCATCATCATTGTTTATTTTCTACATTTACTAATATGCATGAGCATGGTTCAGCTGTTGTATGCTTTATGTATATCACAAACAAGCGCACGTGTTTGAGGATGGATTGAAAAGTCTTTGGCATCAGTACTCAACATCCTTGGTGTTTGATATAGGATAGTTTGTTGGATACATACCAGGCTAGTGGGATTGGACATGGAGCGCATACAGCTCCACATCAATACGTCAGTAATTAATGCATCAGCATTATCTGTGCCCGTTTTTTCATCTTTGTCAATTTTTCATAGATGTGCGTGTGATAATCTATAATCATATTTGCTATACAGGATCACCATGATGATAAGAATACTGAAGTTTTTAACGCCCCTATTCAAATAATGAAGGCGATTCTGGTGTTTTAATTCACCATCTAGAAAAGACATACATGCATCATATTTTTCATTCTGCAAGTGTTACATAAACTAACATATCTGATGAAGGGAGACATTTGAACCTGCGGTCGAAGTATTAAACTCTTGTAGGAAATAATAACTGTTGTTTTCGTTATATACTACTGTTGTCATTTCGAACACAACAGTTTTGCCTTCACGAAAATACGTACGGTCAATTCAATTGTTAGACCAGGACTTGACAGATGATTCCGGGATATGACTCTAAATATACAAAAAAGTGACGAGCAGGAATTAATCTCTCTGAATAAGAATGATTGATCATTCTATCTGATATCGCATTCGCCACCATTCTGCATTCTGCTGACAAAACTGTCCATTTTACTACATTAATATTGTAACGTATTGTTGTACACAGAGTCGCAGACTCGATGTAATAATGACATCGTCTGATCTGATATCAAGATCATGTAAAATATAATATGATTGTAGTGTTTACAAAATAAATATTCATCTTAAACCATATAATTTTTTCAATACGTTTTTTTATAAAAAAAAAATAACCAGTATTCCCTGTTTCAGGTCTAGTTCAACTTGATTTGCTTACATTGTATTACTTAAAATGCCGTAGGTCTACAACCCATTCTTCATTAACTCTCTAGGCCCGAACTGATAATGTATGTTCAGTTGTACTACAACATCTACACATTTCACAATATCTAAAACATTACACAGGTCAACCTTCAAGCAATGACGATATAAGCCTGAATACCTTATAGAAATATAGGTAATATATATGAAGTTATGTATAGGTGAAGTATGTATAACCATTTCACTGAAGTATGATCCATGATACATTTGACAATGACATACTATTAGCTGAGTCACGATGAAACCCATAGCTATGATGATTGTGTTCATGAAATCCAACACTTTCTCTGGATCTGCCTCCAATATGGCATCCACATTTTAGAAGAATATGCGATTTATTTTTACATTCTTTGAACTGTCAGGGAAGTCTGCAGATATTTCAAGTGAGAAATCGCTGAATCCAATTTACCTAGCTATGCCTACACGCCCCATTATACGCAATCGTTCACTCATTACAAATTATTCACTCGCTTTCAAATTCGACACATTAAGAAACCCGCAGTTATTTTGTCTTCTTGTATTATATGAATATTGAGCCTTATTGGAACGAATGGCAAACGAGACAATCAGAAATTGCAGACCCTCGCCCTGTCAGATTTACGTACTAAAATTAGAGCTGCTGACCTCATACTTTCGACCTCATTAATGAAATCGAGGATTTTGGTCGTCTGAAAATTCAAGAAACATGGGAGAAATAATCATCAATAAAATTAGAGTTTTTGCGAGTTTTCTATTTTGACCATATTGACAATCTGGATTCTTGAAAATCACATCCCAAACGCAAGCACTCTGCATACATTATACTGCATACATTGTGTTGAATATCGTCAGTGGTTTTGGAATTACCACTACTTAAAATATCACGCATGGCGATCCTTACATTTTCGACCTTGGCCGATAATTGGGATTTTTGATCGTACAACCATCCATCATATACCAAATAATGGGGAATTGACCATAGAAAAATACAAAAATTACAGGTAAATTCAATCATGAATAAAAGCAGAGTCTTTCCGATTTCGACATTTTCTGTGACCTTGGCCTTATCGTTCAATATTGAGCTGCAATATTCTGTTTCTATTTTCAAGGGACATCTTCTGAATGAAAACGGTTTGAAAAATTCGACTATCTGGTCTTGAATATCAGAACACTGAATTCGTGCCTCACAAATTTCTGACCTCCGGCGATAATCAAAATTTTTTGTCGAATGATACACCGTACGATCGACAATTTGTTGTCGAGTAATGCGCGCAGACAAACTGACAAGCAGACAGATCCAAATGGCATACCCTCTCCCCCTATCTGGGCGAGGGTAATAACGCACGTGGCTATTCTTGACGATCAATTTAAATTCGATCGCATATAATCTGCAGTCATGAAGGTGTATCCACATGTGTCCATATACATCATAATACCACTGTGTCCATACACTCTTGAAATTAATCATTGAATACTGCCAAGTGATATCTTTGTATAATACAATTGGAAGGAGAATATCAGACTGGAACAATAGCTCAAGTGATCCTTCATCGTTTCCTAATATAAATTGTAGGAATAATCCAGTATTATCGTTGTTTAAAAAAGAACTTGATATTCCGGAATATCCAGATGTTATCTTGTTCTTTTATCAGACTGGAGTTCTTAAAGTGATATTGGCAGTAAGTTATGGATTTTTCCATATCTTTCTGATCGAACGGAGAAAACACAACAGTTATATATCTGCACTTGTATTCCCAAACAGACGCCCCTTACTAATAGATTTCGTTGCGAGTTTCTAGTGGAGATATTTTGAGTTTGTTTACATTACCGCCATTCTCGGTGCTCTGTATACCGTGACACAGTGCGATTCCACCTTACTCGTATATGTTCGAGCCAATCGAGCGTGAACTAGGTTAAGTCAGAGGTAACTCTGAGTGGCGCACAAAATAAAAAAAAGCGGCTGCTAGTACTGTCATATGCTTGATTTATCCATTTGATCAAACAAAGTTTGTTTTGTAACCTATTTTTCTGAGACCACAGGCATATATGTAATTGATTTGGAAAAAAATAGTTTTCCTGCCAACATCACTTTAACAAGCATGCAGTAAATTCATTTCTATTAACACTATGTCAAGCTAATATATGTCTGAAAGTTTCCCACACACGCTATCATAATCAGGTCATCAACGAGTTCTTTTTCTGATGAGCATTGTCCAGTGGACATAAAGCACTTTACCTCTTCAAGGTTTAGATTTTTCAAAAGAGGGTCGGTTCTACACGGAGTATTTGTCATGGAATCGTTTTGGGTGATAAGAGATTATCAAAGCTTCTTCGTGTTAAGATCAATGTCGTCTTTAGGGTCCTCCTTTCAGGAGACAATCCTGGTCCTTGAACGTTTCTGCGTACCACACACAAAGGCATTGTTTTACTGTATAATAAAACTCATCCAAACCCTTGGCAGTGCGTAGCCAAATTCATTGAATTTCATATGATTCATATAATTCATTTCACAATGCATAGCTCTTTTGAATGGCTTTGTCTAATATATGTAAATTTATATTATATTATGTGAATGGCATCTCCAATCCTTTACATGAGGCAACAATAATGTATCCATGAGAGATTGTTTTATTCCTGGTGACTGAACACTGGAATGATACATCGAGGGCAGGTGCAACATATACATATATACCTGACATGAGCTTGACCCTTCTTGGCGCATATAGTTTATGGCAACAAGCATAGCGTCATAATATGTTTTACTCAGTATCTTGGTGGGAGATCAAACAGAAGGAATATACAACATAGTACCTACTTTTTTAGGATCATGCCAGTTATGAAATATGACTCTTCCACATCAATTATTTTCAAATTATCAGTTGATATATCTTTCATTAATGGAGTGAAACAGTTTGTTGTTTTTACCTGTTTTTTGTTTGGTTTTTTTGACAATCTGGTCATATTGGACGATGATTTATCATCCTAATAAGACTGTGTCAACGTCAAATGTGATCACAGACATGGAATGACATATTACCAACGAAATAAACTTATGCGGAAGTTATGAGAAGAACCAATATGAATAAACTTTGAAATGGAAGAAGTCTGACCATTGATGTTAGCCCAGAAGTACTGTTTACTCATATACATGCATAAAGTGACTGTAACCGCAACATATGATTTCGTTTGAATACATAGCGAACACACAATGGTTCGCTTCCAATTATACAGTTGGTGTGGTTTGGACATTCATTTGATAATGACTGTGCAAAAAAATAACAATGTACTTCTGAAGAATGTATGAATTTTACAATTTTCATTTTCGCAAGAGGTTGCGATTCTGGACCTGGACAGAGTCCCAGTATCTAACCTTAGGCAGTCTTGGTCATATCATCTATATTCTGCATCCCACCAGTATCTAGCATAGACCCGAGATAAATACAGTAAACAAAACATCCATTTTGAGTCAAAAGCACTTCACCCTTCTCTCTAAGTCCACCATGGAAAGTTCTATCGTGGACAAAGGCCGTCACAATGGATGAAGTGGGTGCTGCAAGTATGTTGTGTTAACCTTTTTGTTGTACTAATTAGCTTTGTGTTAAGATGGCATCATAAATCATTGCGGAATGAATTGGGAGACGTGGGCGTCCATTTGATGGCCATAGAACGACACTCGATTGAATACATAACTGTTGTGTGATCCATCATATCCATGTACACCAATCAAGGAGTGACCTAGTGCAACTGATCCCATGATAACCCACTTGCCTTCATTGTCTAATGACGTGTCTGATATCAAATACGTTTTCGTGTATGTGCTGTGCTAGTGAAAAAAAACATCGATAATGATATACATAGAATCATATTCTATTGTTTGTTTTGTTTAATGTCTTTATCTGACGACATAACCTGATATCGATGTGCTGGTCATATGGTATATCTCCTACCGTTTGCATATATATTATGTTCATTGTCGCCTCCATCAGGAGGCGACATACTCAAATACGATTAAAACGGCCCATGGATAGATGCGTTGGTCCGGTCCTGCAATAGTGCCGCAGCATTTGTTTTAAAAATTTTAGTGTCAACAAGCAGATCGATATGGAGGCAATCACTAAAAAAAATATAGTCCAGTTTTGTGAGTTGTTCTCAAATTTTCTTCATGCCTGACAAGCGCAAAAGATTGCGAGTACTTCGAAAGATTTGACCGATCAGACAGCGGCTCCCCTGGAATTCCCCGACTCCGTGGGGATGCCTTATTGATATCGTCATGGCTTGAGCACTGTTCCGAAAGATGTCATTTTGAATGAGGACGTATTGCCAATCATCCAAATTGTGATAATGGTCGGGGGATAAATGTTTGTCAAAAAATATTTGTGCACATAACGGATCCCTTCTTATCAACCGATGTACTGTACCCAGTATATTTGCGATCATGAAGTTTTGAACATGATGGAATGGGCATAGAGGCATTTACATAAAGACATATAGATCTCTTCAAATCAACATAATCTTTATGGAATACAGGCAAAAGGGGACGAGTGGTCAGAACACCGCTGTTCTCTGTATGGATTTTCTCCTCGGTACTGGTGACAGGGTGCACAATGCTTTGCGGAAATATATTTTATAGCGATTTTTCCCGTTCGATGCAGTTTGACGAAATGTTTCACCCAAAAAAATGTTGTTGTACAAGTCAAATAATATATGTACATGTATAGATGTGAATAATGAAGCCTAAGCGTGCAAGCTAAGTTTATGTAGCATGACTATCAACGAGCTATCGTGCATAGGGGTTTCGAATTTATCTGGGTCTGGAAAGAGTCTGGAAATTGTTCCATTTTGAGTCTGGGATGTCCCTGATCTTGTTATCCACAGCATAGTGAAAACACTGTCACTATAATCGCAGTATGTATGTCTACAGGAATGCAGGCTGAAATAAACTTCCCATTCCTCACATTGGAATCGACCTGTGCACTGCTAAGAGGCGACACATGTTTTTTACTACATTTCCTGACGCTCACTTGTATTCTGATATGAATGATTCTCGACCAATGTAAGAAACATACAATATATCCTAAATTGAAACTATTTATGGAACACCCTTTCATTTGAAGGGGTTCATTCGAGATTATTCATGCTGCAAATTCTAGCCAGCTTAAAAAGAACGAATGAAGTGAATTAATTTTCTGGGAAGCAAATCCTGGATTTTGGCCGAGTAATATCCTGGCAGCTATTATTGTCTTCAACATAGTATATATTATTTTTGATATGGCAACAATCCACTTGATGAAATAAAATAAAAATGTGTTTAAATATTGTTTAGAATTAATAATGCAAAAACTTAAAATAATCATGTATCAACAACAAAAATCATATCTATATTATATATACACTGATTTCCCTAACTCGTTATCGTTGACAAGATACTATCTGTGCCGGAACTTTATTGACAGCCTTGATAAAATTAAAATGTCCACTCTAAAGGCTATTTCACAAGTTCTATATACATATTGTCTGCATTCCTCAGAAAAATCACCTTCAATTTCATATTTATTCCACGTGGATACATTGATATAATTTGTAGTATTAGCTGAATGTTAATTTATAGAGTACGTTTATTAATTTATAGTGTACCATCAATCAAGTTCCCAAAAGAGGGAACAAAAATATGGATGGTGACAGAAGTATTTCAATATACATTAATTTTGATGAATGAATTTTATTTCATCAAAACTTTTGACTATATTCATGTTATAAATTATAATAAACACAAGTAAACAAAAATGGAATATAAAAGAAACAACTAACTTCCAAAAATTTGGATTTCAGTATCATTTATATGTAGGAGAAAGGATGAAAAAATGTGGATTTTTATTTGTGTGCTCTAGGCCGCGAATTCAATGGTTTAAATCATTGCATGTGATAAATAAGATTGCATGTAGCCCCGATGATCATTCGATTACAGGCTGGCAAAAAGCAGGCACAACTAAGAGATGGTGACGATATCGTTCACACACAAAACAAAATGAGTATTGATTTGAATGCATCTTGAGATAGTGTTTGAAAAATATTCGATGCGGCACAAATACTCAAAAATATTGGTGACAAAACACTTCTCCGAATTAGAAATTGGACTATAAGTGGCGGAACTGTACGTTACGTGCTGTATATTTGATTATTTCTATGATGAAAATTTGTGGTAATTGATTTATAAAACTGACATACAGTAGCTACAACCACATTCGTCCGTATGTTCCCATATCTCAGACGACGACCTTGTGCCAATATCCAGTAACAAAAACATGCCTCATTGGTTAGCGTTTTTCGCCGACATGTTATAATAAACGAAACAGGTAAAATTACTTTGCAGCAGGGACCCGCATAAACGACATGTGGGTTACCAAATTCATGTTGCATAGATTTTTAAAATATATAATATCTGGTAAACTAATGAAGATATCCTCTTTGTTGTGCAGCTGCCAAGAAGAAATTAGCTGCCTGGAACCGAAATCCTGCAACAATAATGATTTCACGTCAGGACAGCCGGGTAGCAACAAAAAGTCGTAGAAGGTATAGCTAATGCTATGTCCAGTTATCTGATACATCCACTATATTTAGTTATGTATATGAATATCTCATGGTCACGAGGTATATATGTTGCTCGAAAGATAAGTAGTAATTTCTGGACAGAGTAAGTAAATATATGTATTGTGCATGAATAAATAATGCTTCATTTCGTCTCGCTCTAGGATGTGGACATAGAAGAAATTAATTTACAACCCACCTGAGTTTCCCCATGACGCATTGCTACTACCCACATTTTTCACCATCCATCACTGAAGTGAATGTCATAGTGACATATCTATAATCATGTCTGCAGCAGTCCCTCTCCACCAGTGGGTGCTTGTCTAATACCGCATCACATCCACTTTATCAACACATGCTGGTGCGACTTTAATGCGTAATCTTTGGTGGCCATATTGTCACTACAAAATTTCAATAGGTTGCAAAGCAGAAACATTACAAATTACATATCAACAAACCAATCTTACCGGAATGATTTTATAAGTGAACATATATTTTTGCATGCAAATAAATTAAAACCTCTCAATTAAGATTTCGAGTATAATTTATAAACGATATTTATGCAGGGACAGTTACCTTTTCCATAAAATACGCTCGGAATAGAGATGACTTCATATTTGTGTAATGTATTTTGTTTTGATCTCCGAAATCAAATTTATACTGATGGCAGGAATCAATCTATAACCACCAATTCAACCAGATATTGATTATGACAATAACTACCATAAAATACATTTTCAATGAAAAAATTTATTACAAGTGTGATTTAATCAGACCACAGCAAACGTTATGTCTTCCCGAGATATGGTTCGCATACTGTCACGTTGGTGACTTGCCTGCATCATTCACAAATTTTTCTTTATTCGACTTGACAGATGATGCGGATGGGACACCTAATTAAGAACACATCTCACATTACATGTAGCTATGGGTATGCTATCCTGTTCTTTAGTTGTCTCAAAATATTATAAATTGACAAGCTACCGGATAGTAGGAATGGAAGCGTAAGAACATGTCCGGGAGAAATATTTTTTACATGTCGTACATGGCACATCATGTGAATTATGCTGTTTAAAGCCACATCAAAGTCATTAAACTCATTTCTCAAGTATCGTTGTGTAATATTTGTAATCGTGTACTGAGTCAGATGATGTTACAAATTGCACCTGATGCGCACCTGGTCAGCACCTGGTGGTTTCACAAACCCTTCGATCCTGTGTAATGTCTGGTGATATAGACAGTTATAATAACAAATATATCATATTGATTACATTATATATTGAATAGATTATCCTACAAGTGTTTTAATACTCGTTAAGTCTTAAAAGTGTACATTAGTTACGATTCTGTTTTATTTATCAGACAAACAAATATCTTGGTTTCAAGATACAACATTGCATGTGGTCACCAAACGTCAGAGTATGTGCCTAATTGTTCCGATGGATATGAACATTGTCGAGTGGAAAGAGAGTGCTTAACGTCTTAAAGGTTTACTAAAGAACAAAGCAGGCTTGGTACCGAGTGGATTCCAAACAAGGTTCTCTTCTGTAATATGATCAATGTCGTCTTTAAGGACCTCTTTTGTTTGAGACATGGTTGGTCCTTGATATTTTTGCATACCACACTCATAAGCATTGATTTCACTGCGTGGTAACATATTGCTCGCACACTCTCGATATTGCATATCCGCTTTCATGTAATTTCTTATGATTCTTACAATATTATATAAATCTGTGTGTACGACGTTTTTATGCTGACAGCCCATTACTCATCGTATAACTCAACGAGTGCCCGTCGTAATATGCATTCTATAATGGGTGTATGATTCTTATATGAAAATTAGTTTGAAAATTAAAATTAATCCATGCCAGTATGTATGAAACAATTTATGTGTTTCTCATATTATATAGAGTAGATCATTGTTCGCATTTGGCATCGTTGTTTTTCTGGATATAACCTTGTGATATTCTAATCCACTCTTCGCCATGTGACAACAAAGTAACGGTCTTGGTGTCAATTATTTTCAAAATGTCTGTTGAGATATATATCCATATGTCATTGTGTAGAACTTTTTGTTATTAGATTCCTTCCTCGTTATTCATTCATGAACATTCGTCCATATTGAATGGTAAATTATCACCTTGATAAAACTGCGCCATTGTCAACTTGTCACATTAAATGACATGCATGTAATGGCATATTACCGATAGAATGAAATGATGCCAAGCCAATAGGAAATTACTTTTAAGATAATAATTTTACTATTAAGAATCCAACTAATAAGGTCATCACAGAAGTATATCCATATGATTGTTTTGATGACTGTAACCACAAGAGCAACTATCAATGGATAATGATAATGAGAATAATAAATAAGATTCAGTCAACGACGGTCCATGGTGATAGTCATCCCCATCTCCTGTCGAGTGACAAGAACATCAAATATGCATAGCACCTGCCTATACCACAAATAGAAAGAAGCCCATGGTGTAACCCGCAAGCACTCCGCTTAAAATCATATGCAGAGAGTCTGGTCGTTGACTAGGTTGGTGTATGAGTCCAAGGGAACAGGAGCAATTAATAATTTCACAATACTGCATCATTTCTGGCCAATAATAATAAAAGTTCGATTACAAGCTCCACAGTCAGTCTTTCGTCACGTGGGTGGGCGTCTTGAAAAACGGCCATTGCGTTTGTTCACATAAGCATAATATTCTTTATTACATTTTGCGCTACATAATAGATACAATTTTCAACCAGAGATTCATGGTAATTGTTTGGTTTATTGGTACACTCGCCTACTGCATGCGCCTTCTTATCATTGCGTCACTCCGAATTGAGATTTTGCGTGCGTAATGGAACTAAGCAATCATCTGTATGCATTACTTCATGCTTCTGGTCTTTTCAAACAGCTTGAATTCTGTAGCATATAGTAATTCATATATTAGTCACCACAAGTACACACACTGGACCCACTATCGCCTGCATGATGATTCAAGACAAATTGCTTTTTACGCTCGGCTGATTTGGGTCCAATACAGGGCCCGGACGAGTCGACGGGTACCCGAATTCAGGGCGGGTCAAACAATTACCAGGATGGAAATTTCAATACCAATACCCAAGAACAAATAATAATATAATTTTCATCTTGCAAAATTGCTATAAACACTAGTAAAATCACAAGAATGACAAGCAGTTCATCGAGAAAAAAATCGGAAGTAGTTTTAGTTCAAAATCGAAAATAAACACCGATGAAACAAATAACGTGTGTCAGAGATCGATGACTGGCGTTTACGTGTTACAAATTGCTCGTATTTCTTTCAGTGATTCCCGTTCAAAATTTCATCTATATTTGGCCGGATACCCGGGGCGGGTCGGGTCAGACCACACGTGTACCCGGGTCGGAAATTTTCGACTCGTCCGGGCCCCAGTCCAAAAAATATCCAACAGCAGTATTCCTGTGTTGGTGTTACTAAAACAATATCTGATATTGTTACTGAGAAAATCATTGAAACACGTTCTTTATTGTTTAGCAAAGTTATGTTTCGTTGTCTGTCTACTTTGCGAAAATGACCAGCAGGTGACACTTCTTATGTCCAGTGAGTGTATGTAGAATTGTGGTCTCAATGGGTCAGCATCATAATCTCACCTTGTCTCGAAGTATATATGTTGCATGTAAGAAATGTAATCATCTCCTTCGCCAAAGCTACTGAATCAATGTATTGTGCATGAATAATTAAGGCTTCATTTCTGCTTGCTCTATAATGTGGACACAGAAGAAATTAATTTACAGCCCAGTGGAGTATCCACAATGGTACATTGCTACTACCCAAATTTGTCACCATCCATCACTGTGGTTAATGTCAGAGTGACATATCTATACTTATGTCTTTGCAAGGAAAACGCTAGCAGTCCTACTCCGCCAGTGGGTGCTTAGTAGGAATGGAAACCATCGCATCCGCATTATCATGATTATTATTAACGCATGCTGTGGGACTTTAATGTGCAATCCTTGGTGGTCATATTTATAATGAGGCCAATATGTTTTCGGATAAGCTAATTGGTCAGACTTCGTTTTTATTGCCCGCAAAGTTGGATCGTAAACGCCCGCAACTGCAGAAGTGTGACCAAAAACAGTCTGCCGAGCACCATTTGCAGCTGAACTTCCTAATCAAGGATCAACCAGGAGCTCCCAATCAACTGTGAATCTACTATTATAAAACTCCACAATATAACTCCCCCCCCCCCCCCAGAATGTCTTAGTGCAATGGATAGTGTTTTGGTAACAATAATGGTTATGATACATAATCTATTTGCCATCGAAGCTCACGGCGGTGGCGTCCCTCAATAGTAGCAATATTCAACAGTATTCATGATCAGAGCATATGGGGTTTGATAATCATTGCTGTTTTGATTACTGATTTGTGGCTATGTTGGCATATCCACGAATATTTATACTGTAAATATATGATGAAATGTTTATATTGTAAATTCAAGACTTGATTCTTTTCACACTGCCAAAGGTTATGGTTTGTTTATTGTGTGACAAATGTAACTAGTATGTAACAACTGAAAAAGGTGTTTTAGTTGTTGATTATTTTGACAAAATCATGTGTTTGTATTTGTTTATTTTAGGCATTTCAGACACAATGTATAGTCACTATTGGTTTGGATTTGCAAATATTTTTTCACTTATCAACCTAATATGATGGTGCTCCAGTTTGCTTCTAATGATATTATACACATGCAATTCCAGTCCATCATGTTGCCCAATTATATCATTGGAAATATGTTTGGTCCTGTCGAAGGACGTCGACACGATTCTTTCATGTTACGGGAATCTAGCATATTGCCACAACTTGCCTCTTCGTAACAATGAACCTTATGCTTTGTACGGGGACCCAGCCTACCCTCTTGAGACGTCAATTACTGTGCCATTTTAGAGGTGCAAGACTCACTGAGATTCACAAGCTTTTAACGCAATTATGTCTCCTTTAGAACAGTGCGTCGAATGGGGATTTGGGAAAATTATTACCCAATGGGGTTTCCTTGATTTCCACAGAAATTTGAACAGCCAGTGGCGAAGTGCTATCTGGTAGGATACATTCTAACTGTCACGCGTGTTTGTACGGTTCACAGACGAGAACATACTTTGGATTCCAACATTTCAGCAGATTTTGTCTGCCTGAAACATTGTAGCCTAACGGGATGTTTGTTAACTAAAATTAGTTAATTAATATTGAATAACATGTTTGAATGTGTTATTTGTGTAATGTTGAAAAATGTCCTATGTTGTTGAAATAAACACCATAAATGTATTTTATATTGCAAAAAAATTATAACATGTAGTTGTTTCGAGCATTGTACTGGAATGCATTTGTGCATGTGCTGTTATGTCCTACTATTTGATTCCGTGTA
Organism: Terebella lapidaria; assembly: GCA_949152475.1. Classification (NCBI taxonomy): domain Eukaryota; kingdom Metazoa; phylum Annelida; class Polychaeta; order Terebellida; family Terebellidae; genus Terebella; species Terebella lapidaria. The sequence goes on from OX424565.1 coordinate 23,359,850, forward strand.
CATCTGACTGATTTGTTCCAAAGCTGTTCCATTGGTGTTGAGAAAACTATAACAGGTCAATATTGGTGTTGAATAAATTATAAAAAATATCCTCCGTCTCACTTTCTTATCGTAAATGTATGTAACATGCATATTTTTTTCTTTAATTATGGCATCCTTGGTTAAATAATTCTGGTGAAACGAGCGATTTACAAAAATTGGTTGGGCGTCTAGGTTTAACTTTGCCGTCTTTTTACAAGTTTAAGTTACAAGTACAACCTCTAAATAAGGGTCTCTATTATCTGTCTCCCACTCACGTCATCGTAATCATGTCAGCTACATCACAGTTCGTGTGTGAAAATTATTCAAAGGAAGATGAGTATTGTCCACCGGACATAAAGCACTTTGCAAGCTCCAAGGTTCAGTAAAGAACAAAGTAGGTTTGGTACCGATTGAAACTCCAGACAATGGTCTGTTCTACATTCAGCATTAGTCACGGTGTCTTTGCTCATGATAAGATTATTGAAGTTTCTTTGGATAAGATCAATGGCGTCTTTAGATTCCTCCTATTTTACGAGACATGGATTGTCCTTGAATATACCACAAAACCACACACAACACCGTTGGTTTCACTGTATGGTAAGCATTACTCCTCAAAATCTTGGAAATGTGAAGCCAAATACAAATAACATTTATACATGTCCAGACATATTTATGTATACCGCTTATGTGCTGACAGTACAGTTGCCAGGAAAAAATTAATATTTTAATGTTTGAATTTTGCACTTTGTGGGGTATTTGATTCATATCGAAGTTAAAATAAATTTGGACCAACATTTTTGTCTCGGTAATGTTTTACTCAAAAGATAAATCAATCTTTAATAAACCAATACCGATTCAATATGTATATGTATTACAAAATAGCATACATTTGAATCGGTGCTGGTGTCATTGATTTTAATTTGTCAATTTGTATATTTATTAATATATCAAGGGGAGGCGCGTCTTCCAGTTGTAGATGCGTTTCTGTGTTGTTATTATTCACCAGAATCGGGTCATAACGGACAAGTTACAACGATTCATCCTCCTAATAAGACCGCGTCATTGTCAAATTTAGCTTGTTATGGCGTGCTACTATCAATGGCACAAAAATCGTTCCAAAGCCAACAAAAAATCTAAATCAGTAATTTTGGAATGGGAGAAGATGAACCAATGACGTCAGTCATTGGAGTAACACCATATGAATATATAATTGTGATCATATATGATTATATAATTAAAAAAAATAGTGTTGGTTACAATCTCGTTTATATATAGACACATAGTATCGTGTGTAGTTTGTACATACATTGGTGAATATTTGTGCAATATTTTTAGCGTGTATAAATGGTTCTGTTTTCATTTTCTCAAGGAGTAGCGATTCTGCCCACGATCAGAGTTCCAGCATCTAACCCTAGTTTCCCCCATCTGATCTCAAGACGAGTGTGCTCTTATCACTAAACTTAAGTTCGTCGCGTCGTCCACTTAGTTTGATAAGTGGCGAGCTATCTCTCTGGGGCAAACACTCGAATCGTCAGATATGATTAAAATGGAACGACCAACTATTCAACTGTAAAATTGATAGCATCAAGGAAAATACTTACTACATTATTATGTGTTTAAAATTGGAATGGAAATCGATAAAGTGTACTAATTGTGGTAGAAGAACAACACCATAAATATCATTATTAAAAAAATAAATTAAACAACAAGAAAATGCAGCTAACTGCGGAAGACGACTTTAGAGCTCGAGCACATCATCAGCATCTCAACAAATGTATCTTACACAACGCCCCCCCCCCCCCCCTCCCAATAAAATATTCTACCATATCCTAAGCCACATGATTCCAATTCATTCCCGTATATTATGATTCATTCATATTCCTAATAAGTAAACATTAAAACCAGCTTAAAATAAAAAGGCTTCGCAACCCAGCATGAAACACTTTGTCATGTGACAAAATACATCAAATCACGGTAAATGTAGCCGTGGCATCGCAGACGAATCTGAAAAAGTAGCCAAAGAAGGCTGTTTACATATAGGCCCTATGCATGTACGAATTGCTGAACAGAAAATTATGTGTTCCAAAATACGCATAATTGCGGTAAAATTTGATTTGCATTCTGGCAACGTCAATTTCCATCGGCTCCGCCATTTTAGACGTGTTTCAGACGACCTGCGCATTTCACGTAATTTTCTCAGACCTTACACGACGATTCATGCTTTATATATCTGTGGAATATTCAGAGTTTGCTATCAATTTGTGTGATTTATGTCAAGGACCAAGAAAATCCTCATTTGTAGTAGGTGTCTAAACGTTCACATGCCAGAACGGGCGTCGATATGTTGGCATGAAATCTCCATGGAAAAAGTCAGCTTATAGACATGTAGAGAGTTGTGGGCTTTGCCCCCTACGCTCAAAAATTGTGTTCACTCCAAAATGCACAAGAAGGCACGTCCACATGTAACAAATGTGTTCACCAGTCACATTAAGATCCGAACCTTAATATAGACAATATCTCTGGTTGAAAAGTTGTCATTCAAGATAGAAAGGAAGTCTAAAAATTCAGCATGCTACTGTTATCGATCTTATAGGATTGAATAGTTTTGAATATTTCAATCGAGTGTTGGCGTCTAGTGGATTTCATCGGCATAAAGTGAGGAAAATCCGTACAGCCAAAGTCAACAGATCTTCACTCTCCTCTCTGACTTCAAGAACCAAAGTTCAACCAGGGATGAATGGATGAAGTGAATATTGTATTGTGTTATTATAGTATAGGACAGCTTTCTTGTTGTACTAATAATTGCCGTGTTACAATAATATTATTAAATATTTGTATTAAATTGAAACAAGTGGGCGTCAACTTGACGTCCACTCAACGAATCGAGCACATATGTTTCTGCTTGCCATCTATGTATTATTCCATCATATTCATGTACATGTACACACTACAGAGGTAGTGTTCAATTGATCTCATGGAAGCGTAGGATATACTTGCAGAGTAGGAAGCCCACTGGCATCAGTTGGTACATGCCGTGCCTAATATAAGAGATCTCGAACAAATTCAAACATGAACTCGGTATATGGTGTACGAGTAAAAAAGCATCTATAACAATATACATAAAGACATAGAAATTTTATGATGAGTTTATCCGGCCATATAATATCATTTCGATATACCTCTACAAACCGTATCTGTTAATAGATATTATAACATGGCATTGCTGTGACAGAAACGTCTTCCCGTAATCTGAAACGGCCATTTCTAATCGAGCACAGAGATCGAGGTGGAAAACGTAAATTAAATCTAACCAATCACATGCACGTATTTGATCGATCCATATGCAAATGAACCCTGACGCTACTCAGCCAAGCAGACTGCAACTCCAACGGAAAGTTGTTGACATGGAAAATAAACCGGGTTTGTTGATCATTTTCATTGAAGATTGAGAGAAACCAACACGCTAGGATGCCATGTTAAAATCGGGATAAAACTGTGTTTGGTTCGATGTCTGTGACTAGATAACAAAAATCCCTCGGGATATCCGTTGTGATCTGAGACATTCGAGGCGATCCCTATGGATTTTTGTCACGTCACATACATTGAGCCAAACATAGTTTAACCCCTTAGAGTCTTAGTAGCAAGGTACCATTATATGGTTTTATTCCTGTCCAGATAACGCTATTTTGGACATTTGGTGATAAAATAGATGTTCGCGTTAATTGGTAATTAACTAGACGTAAAGGCCTAGAGGCCTTGGGGCATTTCGATACACAACACAATCAAAGGTGAACTGTTAATTACTGACAACTCTGCAACCAAAATGATTATGTATATACATCTATTTCAATCCAAGACGACGGTTTCTGAGATATGAGCGAAAATAAACGAGATATGGCCGAAAATGAAAAATGCCGATGAAGCAGAAAAAAAAGTTGGCCCAGGCACAATTTCACCCAACATACCCCTAAGACATGTTTGTCTAGTACCACGAGTCCAGAAATAACATCCATTTCATTCAACGATGCATCGTTTCCGAGATATGGCCAAAAATGAAAAATGTCAAGAAATGAAAAAAAATTTGGCCCAGGATCAAGTTGACCCAACATACCCCTCACACATGTTTGTCTAGTACCACGAGTCCGAAAATGACGTCCGTTTCGCGCTACGATGCACCGTTTCCGAGATATCGACGAAAACGAAAAATGCCGACTCAGAAGAATTTCGGGTCAAGGTCGAAGTTCATCCATAAAACCCTCAAGACATGTTTGTCTAGGTTGACGTCTGTTTCGCTCTTTGACGCACCGTTTCCGAGATATCGATGAAAAATGTCGACTCGGCAAAAAAATTTCGGGTCAAGGTCAAAGTTCATCCATAATACCCCTAAGACATGTTTGTCTAGGTCGAAGAGTCCGAAAATAACGTCCGTTTCACTCTACGACACACCGTTTCCAAGATATGGCCGAAAATGAAAAACGTCGACTCAGCAGAGAAATTTTGGGTCAAGGTCAAAGTTCATCTATAATACCCCTCAGACATGGTATCAATCAAGATACCCCTAAGACATGTTTGCCTAGTGTCACGAGTCCGAAAATAACGTCCGTTTCGCTCTACGACACACCATAACCGAGATATCGAAGAAAACGAAAAATGCCGACTCGGCAAAAAAATTTCGGGTCAAGGTCAAAGTTCACTCATAATACCCTTTGGACATGTTTGTCTAGGGTGGCGAGTCCGAAAATAACGTCCGTTTCGCTCTACGATGCACCGTTTCCGAGATATGGCCGAAAATAAAAAAAACGTCGACTCAGCAAAAAAAAAATTTGGCCCAGGGCCAAGTTCAATCAAGATGCCCCTAAGACATGTTTGCCTGGTGTCACGAGTCCGAAAATAACGTCCGTTTCGCTCTACGACGCACCATAACCGAGATATCGAAGAAAACGAAAAATGTCGACTCGGCAAAAAAATTTCGAGTCAAGGTCAAAGTTCATCCATAATACCCCTCAGGCATGTTTGTCTAGGGTGACGAGTCCGAAAATCAGCCTGGGTCAAAGGTCGTTTGAGGGATTGACTCCATAATCGATAGGGTTCTTCTGAGGCACTATATCAACGTATACGTCAAGTTTCAGAATGGTAGCACAAGTACTTTTCGAGTTATCATCCGGAAACCATTTAACACAAAATTCCTCCTCACGGACTAACCGGACCTCGGAGCCAGCTCCAAAACAATGGGGTTCATCTATGTAATATATGTGATAACTGGTGAAAATCCTCGAAGATTCGTCAAGGCGTTCTTGAGTTATCGTCCGGAAACCGAAAAGTGAAAAAAAAAAAAAAAAAAAAATATGCAAACAAAAAACATTCTGACAAAACCATAAGGACATTTCGTGCCGAAATGCCCTGATAACAGCGACATATAATCGAGTATATTGAGCCAGTATTTCAATCGCCTTATCATGCCCATGAAAAAAATACTTTCGGCAGTTTCCGTAATCGTGACTTCAGTTGAGGCAGAATGTGCTTTGATGGCCGGCTAGAGACGTAAACTACGTAATTCGGGCGTTCAGCTCAAAGATGGAAAGCCACTCAAAAATGCATGAGATTAAAAAGAAAACATGCCAAAACCAGCAAATACTGGATATCCAGCAGTTCAACAAACCTCCGTTCCGGGTGAATAAATGGTATTGATTCTAAATATCAAGACAAGAAATGCCATCATGCTGCCATCTCTCCCGTTCATTTGAATTGTCAAATATGTACCAAAAAAATCAATATGCGACATGCAGTTTTACCTTGCTGGCTACATGTACTTTCAGTTCTGCCTCAACTGACGTCACTCACCACGTGACCCATACTAAAATCGTGATCAAAATCTTCGGCAATTCACGGAAGGAGTGCCTATTTGATTCAATATCTCGAAACCCATTAATTGTATTTGTGAAAATCGTTCGAATTCATTGAAAAATATTCATAATAGACTAAATGAAAAGCACTTTCAACAGCATGCTACTAAGTCTTTAAACAGAAAACATTGTGCTAACCTTTTACCACCTCCCGCTTTAGTCTCCCAAAAACCTAGGGGGCTCATTCTTTTCGTCCGTTTCAATTTTTTTTTCTAGTTTACGATCGAGTTTTCCTGAAATAATTTGAATTTTAATGCAAAATCTGTTTAGTATTTTTTTTGTAATTTATGCATAGACAGTGTTGGTGTCTAGTGGTTCCTATAGGCATAGCAATCAAGGAAATGCAGAAGACGAAAACATACACCAAGTGTCAAACTTCAACAATAATAGTTCAAAAACGAAAAAGAAGGAGGTGATTATATACTAAGTGAACACTGTACTGTGTTAAGATATGATAGGACAGTTTCCATAGTGTTAATTGTCGTGTTAAGATAATATTAAAATAAAATCATTACTGAATGAATTGAAGGAGATGTTTAACTTCATTTCATGGCCACAATACAATAAGCTGATGAATGCCTAAGTAGATACGGATGTTCACCATACAAAAGGGGTGACATAGCTCACTGATCGCATGACATCGTCTGACATAATTGCCATTCCCATTAAATATGCAAACAAGAAGAATTGATCATCCAGTATCGCTATACAAATAGTAAAGCGTAAAAACTATATATAAATATGAAACATACAAACTGGATCGTTTTTTTGTCATGTCTTATCCTACGTCATATTGTGACATTGATGTATCAGTACATAATATCCGTCTGCTAACGGTTGCCTATAAATTATCCCTTACAAAAGACTAGAATAGTGTTTTGGCAGTAGTCATATTTCCAGAACTATCAACTATGAATATTTTTGACTGTCATTCCCTTTGAGGAGTTCATTCAACAGCCAACGCTCTGCAAATTTAATCCAGGAACATGAACGGAAAAAGAAAATTAGTTTTCTAACCCGAAAACCTTTTCTAGGAAAAACGGATATTGGCTAGGTAATATCCTGACCGCGTGTTTGACATTTCTAGCTATTCATTTCTTTGTTTTCAGTTATGTTGAGTATACTCATTTCCAAACTCATTATCATTCAAAAGATATATGCTGTTACGGGTACGAGAATGTGTAAGAAATGTCGACGACTTCAGAGAGTTCCAGATGCACTGACGTAACGATTCTTCGCACGTCGGGTAATACCTGGGATTAGTATTTCTCACGTTTTCAAAGTTATAGTCTAGCCCTGTCATTTACTTCGAAATCCTGCAGCGGGCAAACAGGAACCATAGAAATGTTAAGTTTCAAACCACAACTTTCATCACGTTTTGCCGTTTTGACTTTCCAAGGTTAATCAAATTCAAGTTCACCTATTAATTCGCCACATATCATTTCCATTTCAATGTGCCGATATTTATCTATTTTGAACTGTTCTGGTGTTTACTCTGAACAGCGTCCGTTATGAAGGAAAAATTGGATATAAAAATGTTCCGATAATTCGAAACAAATTTCAGTCGCAAATTTGAAAACAAAAATTATTTGCTGGAAATGGCCAAAACGAATATTGACTTGATTCGGGACGACTATTTTTTATCAAAGGTTCGGTAACTTAGAACGGATGGAGCATATCATGCTCTCAAAAACAATTAAATGAGAATGACCACGCTGTTTTGAAAAATCTAATAAGGATGACAAATGAATCCTTCGACGTAATAATCGAAAAGCTGACACAGATAATATCAACATTGTATACACTGATATATACATAATGTATATATTCGAAAATAAGACAGCATGTAAAAATGTAAAATTTCATGTCAAATAACATGAGACATAGATACATGTTCAAATTGGGGGAAATGAAAAATATACCAATAAGCCATTTAGATTGATAAAAAGCCCATATGCACGGATAATGTGTGGTGTGTTTAACATTTTTAAATATGTATTTATAATACCACAATGTTGTATCATATATTTCAATGTCACGCGTGCGAAGTAAAAATAGTGTTTTCCCTACTTGGATATGAATACAAGTTGATCAAACATTGTGGTGGAATTTGAATTATTTTTTCGTAATTTGAGGTCTCGGTTTACATGATCAATCTTGGGGTCAAATTCCCAAGTTTGATGAGTTTGATCGTGTAATCCGGGAAATGGCCAAAACGAATATTGACGTGTAAAGGATTTTAGGTACATGTTCCCGTACATGTTTTCCCTATTACCTTGTCCCTATTGCCTAGGTAGAAAACGTCCCATTTAATCACCTTGAAATTAATGAAACTGTCAACCTGTTATAAAGCAATCCACAGACAATAATGTCTTAAATTAGTCTACGAAGATTCATTCCAATACTTGCAAACTTGCAAAGGTCTTCCCACAGGAAAGTATGGCTGGTGACGGGAATTTATCAAGATACATTCATTTCAAGTTTTATCGAGACATCCCAATACTATACACACGAGCAGAAAAAAAAAGATTATGGAACAGAAACTATTCACTTCCAAGAACTCTTAGGAACTTAAGAAATAATAATATCGTTCAATTCACATGTAATATGATGACAATTATGTAAAATGTCATAAAGCTGTAGCATAATAACGCGGAGAGAAAGAAAACAAGAAAATGCAGCTAACTGCGGGAGACGACATTAGAGCTGGAGCACACCATCAGCACCACGAGACCTGGATATATCTTACACAACCCCCCCCCCCCCTTACAAAAAAAAGAAAATTGAAACATATCATGTCCCACATGATTCCAATTCATTTCCGTATATTATGATGAAACACAAAGGCCTACTTCAATCATATTCCTAATGAGTAAACATTTATTCTGAACTCAATGAAACAGATACGCCTGATAAAATGATATTGGACATCAATAACATATCCTTAAAATAATGGAAACTATGAGGAATATCTGCGTCTGATATCATGATATAGATAACACATGCATACTGAGCAAATTAAAAGACCAGTTTAAAATAAAGAGGTTTCGCAATCCAGCATGGAACACCTTGTCATGTGATAAAATATGTCCAATCACGGTAAATGTAGTCGTGGTACCGCAGACGAATCGTTGCGTTTACTTCATGACGCCAAAGAAGGCCACACGCAAGGTTACATGTACATGCATGCACAAAATGCTGCACAGAAAATTGTGCGTTCCAAAGTACGCGTCATTGCGGTAAAATTTGCTTTGCATTCTGGGAACGTGAATTTCCATCGGCTCCGCCATTTTGACGTTTTCCAGACGAGCTGACCATTTTGCGTAATTTTCTCAAACCTAACACATCGATTTATGCATTATATATCTTTGGAATATTCAAAGCTTGCCATCAAATCGAGAGATTTTATGTCAAGGACGAAGAAAATCCTCATTTGAAGTAGGTGTACAAAGGTTTACATGCGAAAACGGGCGTCGATAGGTTGGCATGAAACCTCCATGAAAAAGTCAGCACATAGACATGTAGAGGGTTGGGGGCTTCGCCCCCAACGCTCTAATGTCAAAAATGGCCACACCGTCAATAAATGACCTGAACAGCAATAAACATAGCAAACACGTCAAGGAAGTATTTGGATGTTATGTTTCATCACATGATAAAGACGAATGCGGATGAAAACACAGTACTTCCAAGTAGTTCAATGAAACATGATTGGATCAAATGGAATACGCGAATCTGGTAGGCTGAAATTGACTGTTCGTAATTCACTTGATGGTTTGAAACTCCCATGTGAAATGTAACGGACAGGATTCAAAACAAATCGCAAGCTGTCTTGTCTATTCAAGTGTTTTATCGCCTGCCATATATGACACTAGCTTCAGTGACACTACAGCACAATTCCCTTCATTGGAGTATTATGAGTGATTAGTTTCGATTCAACGTTAATCTGGTCGCAAGGATATCGTAAAGTCAGCTTCCTTACCACAAACTAGCTTCAGTGACACCGCACCACAATCCTCCTTATTCGGGTATTATGACGAGTGATCAGTTTGGAATGATGGACGTTAATCTGTCCCCAAGAATATCATAAGTTGATACATACATAAACTCAGCTTTCTTACCAGAAACTAGCTTCAGTGACACTACAGCACAATTCATTCGTATCATGGCGAGTGATCAGTTCAGAATGGTAGACGTTAATCTCTCTCCGAGGATACCAAAATCAATAGCCTTTCAATTGGATACTTTTCATTTGCTATATACCTGCCATATGCCATAAAACGACACCTTTGCTTTAATGTAAAATTATTTACATTATCTGTAACGAACGTGGGGAAAAACAGACACATGCATTCAAATTTCGACGAAAATGTAAAGAATGTAATATGTAAGGATCTTACTCTGATTCCTGACGATATATAACATCTGCACAATCCCAAGACTGATATTGTTTTTAAAAATGTGCCATTAGTACACCGGTACCATCAGTACCCAGTAGATACATCAGGCTGACATGAATGTTTGATTGTGCTTTGTTTTCATACGAAAAGTACTTTAAAAGTAATTTATGTTTTCTTATATACCATCAGAGTGCTTTTGTACAAGTGGTAATGAGTCGATACGTGGATTAAGGGTATTATAATACATGACATAATATGCAATATTATTACATATTTTATTAAAGCGTATCTCAGTGATTAGACAATATCCATACATGAATTCAAGCTAATTAACTAGAATGTAATGCTTGTGCAAGGCAAAAAAAAAACCTCACAGTCCGTGACGACAAACAGTTTTTTCGTCATTGAAAACCTCGAAAATAAACATGCAAAAAAAGTAACTGTTCACCGCAATTTTTGTCACATAAAATATGACACCAATTTTCATATTCATATAACATTATCACAAGGTGATGAATATAGCAACCGTGGCACCAAAAATATCTAGCGGAGATATCAGCATGAAAAATTCAGTAGCCATCTGACACCACATACCAAATGTCACTTGGAAATGTTGAATCTGGCATTTTACATTTAGCACAGAGTCAGCATTATGAAAGAAATATTGGAGGGAAAAAATACCAAACAATTCGTAAAATCAAAAGAAAAATATGTGCTGGAAATGGCTCAAAACGAATATTAACTTGATTTGGAACGAATTGTTTTCAGTAAAGCTCCAGTAACCTAAAAACAGATTTAGCATATCATGCTCTCAGAAAAGAATTAAGGGAAAATGACGAAAAATCTTATCAGGACAAGATTGTATAATTGAAAAGCTGACACCGATAATTTTAAATAGAGATTTTAAATAGAGATTTATCCATAATTGGAAAGAAGACAGTCAATTCTCATGTAAAAATAAAATGAAACATGCATACAGATTCAAATTGGGAGAAACGAAAACCAAGCACGATAAGCCCTTTAGATTGATGAAAAAAACCCACATGCACGGATATTACCTGCTATGCATATTGAGTATCTGATATAATATCACACTGGTGTATTATATAATTGAATGTCACCAGTATCAAAGTAAAAATAGTTTTCCCTAATTGGATATGGACATGAGTCTGAAGTAGTTTGACTGGGTTTGATCACACGTTGTGGTGGTGTTTGAAGTATTTTGTCCTAGTTTGAGGTTTCGGTTTACACGATCAAACTTGGCGTCAAATTCCAAAGTTTGAAGAGTTTGATCGTGTAAACCGGTAATGTAGGTATTACCTATTGTAAATAGGTAATGTTCCCATACATGTTTTCTAATGGTCCCTATTACCTGGGCCGAAAACGTCCTTTAAATCACCCTGAATATACATGTATTTGAACTGTGAACCTGTTATAAGGCAATCCACAGACAATAATGTCTTAATTTATTCTACGGGGATTCATTCCAATACTTGCAAACAGGTCTTCCCACGGGAAAATATGGCTGGTGACAGGACTTCATCAAGATACATTCATTTCAAGTTTCATCAAGACATTCCAATTTGGAATACTATACACACAAGCAGGAAAAAAATATTATGGAACAGATACTATTCACTTCCAAGAACTCTTAAGAACTAAGAAAAAATAATATCCTTTCACATGTAATATGATGATGAGAATTATGTAAAATGTCATAAACCTGAAACACTTAACGCATAGAGAACGAACAAACGCGAAGAAATAACCTAAACAGGAGTAATCATAGCAAATACGTCAAGGGAGTGCATTTGAATGCTAGTTCTCATCACATAATAAAGATAGATGCAGATGAAAACACATTATTCATGGTAGTTCAATAAAACATGATTGTATTGAATGGATTACGGGAATCTGGTAGGCTGATATTGACTGTTCGTATTTCGCTACATGGTGACATCGCTTGTTGCACTTCATGGCTCGATACTCCCATGTGAAATGTAACGGACAGGATTCAAAACAAAACGCAAGCTGTCTTATGTATTCAAGTGTTTTATCGCCTGCAATATATGACACTAACTACAGTGACAATACAGCACAATTCCCTTTATGCGGGTATTATGACGAGTGATTAGTTTAGAATGATGATCGTTAATCTGTTCACAAGGATATCATAAAAACTCAGCTTTCTTACCGTAAACTATCTTCAGTGACACTACAACACAGTTCATTCTATTCGAGTATCATGGCGAGTGATTAATTCAAAATGGTAGAAGTTAATCTGTCCCTGAGGATACCGAAAAATCAATAGCCTTTTAATTGGATACTGTTTAGTTGCTATATACCTATTGCCTCAGATTTGTTGTGGATTTTTAAATTGTTTCAGCAGGTTGTTGGGCAGTAATAGTAGTATTTACATCGAGTGTGAAGTAGAAACACCTATATTTCACACACTGTTTGCCCCTGTGACATTTGTGTGATTTTGGCTGTGAATATGTTGATTTCGTATTCGTTTCCGAAATTTTGTATTTCAAGTTCGTTACTAAGATCATCAAAATTTGGTGTTATTCGTGATAACAGGTTGATATATGCAAAGCAGCTCATAGTCATTTCACAATTTGTCCGGTCAGTTTTCCTTGACACGAGTCTCACTTTGACTGGACAAGAATAGGGGTATACGCTATATTGGATGGAACAGAAACAGGTATCTGACACATTCGAGCCAGTAGCGATAAAGTTCTGACCGGCAACTGACTGAATTGGATTCTGGTAATAAAATTTGATGTTCGCATTAACTTTCAGCGTTGAGTGGTTGAAAACAGTGGAAAACAATTTAAAACGTTCTTCATTTCAAAATTAATATGTACCACATTCACCCCGGGGAATAACCTTAGGTTTATTTCCTATGACGTAGACGCAAACAAAAAACCTCACCAAAATGAAAAATAAGGTGCTTCGTGTATATTGAAACGGAAATTAGATATTTCGCATGATTAGACCACCAAAGGAGTTTTTCTTTGCATGTATGTATTAGATGTCCTCCAACATCTTTTCATTTCCTGAATTCATTTTGTTTTACCCTATTTCACTTTTTAAACTATGCGGTGATAAATACTGATTGTATTGAATGTACGTCAGTCGCCATAAAACGACACCTTTCCTGGAAAGGAAAATTATTTACACCATATGTAACGAACGTCGGGAAAAACAGGCACTTGCTATCAGATTTCGACGAAAATGTAAAGAATGTAATATGTAAGGATCTTACTGTGATTCCTGACGATATATAACATCTGCATAATCCCAAGCCTGATATTGTTTTTGACATTAGAGCCGCCCCCAACTCTCTACATGTCTATGTGCTGACTTTTGTATGGAGGTTTCATGCCAACCTATCGACACCCGTTTTGGCATGTAAACGTTTAGACACCTACTTCAAATGAGAATTTTCTTCATCCTTGACATAAAATCTCTCGAATTGATGGCGAACTTTGAATGTTCCACAGATGTATAATACATGTCGACTCTCGCAGTTAGCTGCATTTTCTTGTTTCTTAAAAGCGACGGACGGTGAAAAAATTATATTCAGGATTTTTTCCTCATATGATAGAGTCGTATGGGTTATGAATGATAGCAACAATATTTTCAATGAATATGCATCCTGTTGCCCTGTGGGCGCTCTGTAGTAGAGACTCTCTTCAAGAAGCTTCCAGCGAATGATGTGACGTCACGATAGGTCAACCTCTGACGTTTTGGTGTCAAACGGGCGCACGATCCTAGTCCGACATACAGCATTCAAATGCAGATTGCGAAAATTCTGCCGCAGTGACCCCCAATTTTTTTTTCATGTTTTACATGTGTACAATCCACTAGACATCTATTCTAATTTTTAGAAGTTTCTACCGTATGGATTTTTTTCTGGGGCTGTTAATTCATTTTGAAATCAATAATATGGCGGATTTCGAAGGATAGATAAATTCTTTCGAAAGTATTTTGCAACAAATCCAACGCGGTGACCCCCAATTTTTATTCAACGATTTCAATCTACACATATCACATGATAATCAGACAAATTTTGAGAAAATTCTGATGAGCACATATTTACCTGTGGGTTATAAATCATCACCCCTCTTGAAATATTTTCCGATTAGAGACCATGTTAGGGCACGGACAGTGCGTATTTTTCAGGTTAACCACATATGTCACCATAACAGTGTCATCTATATACTATCCTGAACATGGTGGCAACTTTTCATAACCTTCTGCCCAAAAATGGGTGTGTCGCAAATATTTAATGAACGCCATCTCATCGCATGAAAATTTTTCGACCTCACTGAGGTGGTCACAGCATCCGCGGAAAACGTTCAGGTATCTATACAGCGGTATGGAAATCGTAATGACCTATCGTGACGTCACGATTCTTTTACCTGAAACACACGGCATGGCTGGGGCACTGTGAACAGCATTTTGATCGTGCCAGACGCGCATTATATGGATGGAATTCGTACATTTATTTATTTCGTAGCATATCATATGAACATAAGCAGCATATTTGTGCAAGAACATTTTTTTACTGTCCGTCGTCTTTAAAGCGCCATTAGTACGTCGGTACCATCAGTACCCAGTAGATACATCAGCCTGACATGAATGATTGATTGTGCTTTCAAACGAAAGGTACTTTAAACGTAATTTATATTTTCTTATATACCATCAGATTGCTTTTTGTATACAAGTGTTAAAGAGTCGATACGTGGATTACAGGGTATTATAACACATGATATATTACATATTATATTACAGTGTATCTTAGTGATTATACGTGTACATGTTTATATAACATCCATAAATGAATTCAAGCTAATTCACTAGCATGTAATGCTTGTGCAAGGCAAAAAATAACTCACAGTCCGTGACGATATACAGTTTTTCCGTCATGGAAAACCTCAAAAATCTAAACATGCAAATATATTTCACGGCAATTTTTGTCACATGAAATATGAAACCAATTTCCACACTCATATAAGAGCATCATGAGGTGATGAATATAGCAACCGTGGCACCAAAATATCTAGTGGAGATATCAGCAAGAAAAATTCAGTAGCCATCTGACACTACAGCCCTGAGTTACATACCAAATGTCACTTGGAAATGTTGAATCTGGCTTTTTACATTAGGACAGAGTCAGCATTGTGTCCTCAAATGATTCGTTTGGATTAGGTTCCATGTGAGAGAAAATGACCCATACATTCTGAAACCAATATTTGTAATATCTAACGAATCAGACTTTTTTGATTCCGGAGCCAACAGTTTGGGTTCTGTCGTCCTTTTGATATTTTGTGTTCGATATCGATGTATCGATGGCAATTTTGAAATTGCCTGTTTGTTGACTCCTTGAAAATTTTCTGCTTTTCAAATTGATCGTTTGATATCTCATTAATGGATATCATCAAAGCACAAAGACACTACGATATAAGGTCAAGCGCACGTTCGAAGTTCCAGTTGGATAACATATGGAGAGTATCAGCCATATGTACATGCGATTCATAACAAATTAATATGAGTTGTTAGTAACACACCCAGCTTGCATTCTTGTTGCGTCCTAAACTGCCAAATTTTGGAGCATGCCTATGGTCGCTGCGAAAACCCCAATGATTTTCCTTTAAAAACTTCAGGTTTCGGTCCGTCGTCACATCAGGGTCATGTGCTTTGCGATATCCACACGGCGTCTTTACTACGACCTTACCGCGTCCTGTTCGTTTCTATTGACTTCGCACTGTATCTCCGCGACGTACATACAACGATCGCTGACGACCCCACGGCATTCTAGGCATCCCCAACACGACCTTAGCATGACCGTGGCAACTGCACAGTGACCCGCAGCGACACAACGGCGACCCCACAGCGTCTTGGCTGCCGTTATAAAGCCCAATTGCTTTTCATGAAAACGTAATTCGTTATTCTACTGTGACAGTTTAAATTTTGGCCGTTGACGTAATGCTGGTTTTTTTTTTGTGTGTGTTCCAACAAATAACGCTAGGAACGCACTACGAACACTGGGCAAACGTGGTCGAAACGCCATGGTTGTGCTAGGAACCCCGTAGAAACGCCATGGATACCGTGGGTTCGCCTCGAGGACGTCGTAGGGTTATCGACAAAATGCTGGTAAAATATAGTGTGGAGAAATTAAAAACTAATAAAGTTACCAACGCATGATGATGTTTGATAATTATCATGCATATTGTCGTTCGCTGCTGTCGACCAAGGTGTTACTTCTTCATGGTAACTTCCGCGAACATAAAAATATACAAAATCAAAATATATATGCTTCTGACCGTGCACTCACCAACAAAGGTAACAGTGACGCCGGTTTTACATCACCGAGTGGTTATGAGATTTGTTGCGATTTATGTCACTGAATTTCGTGGAACTAATGTCGCGGACGTACCAAGGTCATGGACCAGCAATCATCTGGTGACGGCAACCTTGATCAAGATGTCCCACTAGCGATCTTACGTTAATACGGTTACGGATGCGTGATTTCACGACTGAATATATAATCAACCAATGGGACAGCGAGAAAATGACGGTCATGGTCTAATGGAGTTCGTCGTGACCGTTCTGTCTCTATTTTCAATGAGGAGAATCTACTAATGTGACGAATATATGCATGAGGCAATTTCGATGAGCGCAACTCGTGCAAAGCGCCGGGAATGATCACCCGATATAAACAACTGCACTGTTGAAGAACACTAATGTTCGTTCTGGGCATGCATGCCGTAGAACAAAGAGCAAAATTCACTGAATAAACTCCTTTTTGGCCGCGATTCAGTAACGGATAAAATTATCATCGTGCACATTGGCATAATGCACCAGAGAGTCAAACGGCAATGTTCTATAAATTTTGAAACATCCATTGAAAATGTTCGTAATCTAAAGCGTGGAAGGGGACGCGTACATGAACATGAGTGTATGCACCGGGATAGGTTTTGGGGCTGGGTCCTAACGGAAAGTATGCTACAGTTATAAACCTAATATATGTATATTGATAAAAACATGTCAATTTCGACCATGATCATAGAAAAACGACACTTCTGCAAGTCCAATACTCTCGCCACTCCAAGATCATCAGAAATGTTACACTTTACATGCGTCCATTTCCACGAGTAAAATTACGAATATCTTTTCGTCATTGACACGTACATTCAAAGTCTGAGGGAACCCATGTGGCCACAATCAGTTAGTACTGTAATAACGTGCTAACATCCCTCACCTCCCTGACTTGAGTCTGATATCGATCACATCACAATGAATCAGCAATGCTTCGTATAACACTTTGTTTCAATGATTTGACAGAAAAGTATGTTTTCCTTCACAAACATTCAACTTTAGTTTAACTTTTGAATGATCTGTGGGAAATATATCTTATAAGCATGTACTCATGTGTTGTTTTCATATGTAAGTTCAGTCCCAAATTAAACAGTTTACCACGCGTGATAACAAAGTCTTACGGCATTTACATATTCAGTCCTCATTAGTCATTGAAAATAGAGACATGACGGTCACGACGAACGCCATCAGACCGTGACCGTCCTCTTCTCGCTAGCCCATTGGTGGATTTTATATTCAGTTGTGAATTCACGCATCCGTAACCGTATTAACGTAAGATCGCTATTGTAACCTATTCAAGACAATTGGATGTACGAAGAACTGGAGAGATATTGGCCCTACAAAATCCCAAAAGGCCTTTATTCAAAGCTACTCTGTTGACGTCAGACTAAATCATTTCATCACACCGGATATTGGTACCGTCTAATTTCCACGGTACATAAAGCCTATGGTGGTAGTTATGAAAACAATCATCCATCTTTCTCATCAGTAGATAATCTATTCTCGGCGGATTGTCAGACAATGGAAGTGTGGATAATTGCTGGGATTTAGGAGCAGGTGATTAATTAATGTCTGCAGTTTCACTACGACTTAACGAATGACATAGAAACAAAGCTTATTCATGGCAGTTACTTTGTTTAAAGAGCGCTAGTATAGTAGATAATTAGGACAAAACATGGAGAACTTGTTCTGTGGTTTCAGATCGTTTTAATAGTTTAAGCCTCGTGTTCTGCTCACTTTCAAGAAAAAAAATATGTTATGTTCATCAGACGAAACTACTTTCTCAACGGAACTAAATTAAATTGCAGTACGTTATTAATATACCTACTTGTATAGAAATAGAGCATACTCCTTGCGCCACGTATATGCCGAATATTTGAAATCTCTTCAAATATTGTAGAATCCCTACACCTTCAATAGCTAGGGATTGCGACAAAGTCATTTATCACTGCCGACGTATACGGAACAGTGTTTCCCAAAGACAAGTTTCTACCTTTATTTTTCCCACTAGATCGATCTACCATAAAGTATAAGAAAACGCTGTATCCTATAAGCTATACGTTACAAGTGAGACTTCTAACGATTTACCGCAATTCACTACAAAATATATCCATAACTCATCAATCATTCGCACTGCTTTAGGCGGCTGGCATAATAGTTCAAATGTATGATATAAACCCCACCCGTATCCGAACAACACGCAAGGCACGGTATTTGTTGCATTGTGTTGATACGCGGTGATGTCTACAGGCGGGTTTCGAAGGGTCATATTGTTCGTTAATGACTCTTCGTGTTATATCGAATGTCCTAGATAGTCAAACAAAAATGTAACATATGTCAAAGTTTCCGTAGATTTATACAAGAATGGCGAGACATTTTTATGCTACTGTCTGTGTAGACAGTAACATAAACGATCAATTTAAACAATGTACTGTAGTATAAGGGTTGCCCCAACTGAATATAACACCCAAGAGAAGGCCTAACACACAGTTCCATCCAAAGCGCATACACGGATCCATCGTTGCGTCGATGAAAAACAAATGTCGTTTCAGTTATACTTACAGTGATGAAGAACCGGTTCCATATATTTGTATTTAAACAGATTAAAAGTAGTTGGGCACGTAGCAAAACTTCTGTCACACGGCTGTAGCGATGACCAGTGAGAGCACATGATTCTAGCGGCCCATTTTGCAGCTGACGTGACTGCATTTGCCGGAAGCTAGGCGGATGGCGGTACCGGAATACGGCAGGAAACGGCATAACGGTGGCGCTCGGATAATACACGTGCGCGGTCCGCAACGGGTGCTGATGAAAGATATCATATTTTATTGCAGCGTGGTGACTGGGCGCGGATTTCTGAGCGATTGAACAACTGAGACAGGAGGAAATAAAAAGCCGGGCAAAGTTATGGGAACCAATTTTCCCTACACAGGAAAATGATGGTAAGAATGATGGGCGACCGTCAACGGAGCATAAGAGTTTAGTGGCGTGGTAACGGGATTCCAGCTATTAAAATGGTCGGTATTTTGTGATATTGCACTTTTATCACTCTCTCTCGCTAGGCTTTGAACCTGATATCTCTGTTGACGCACACACATACGTGATAACGCTGGATTGATGGGGGAAAGTGGAAATCTGAGTTGGTTTGTCGTATACGTGGCTAGGGCTAAAATTTTCAATCGCGGGGGACGGGTAGAACATTTCTTAAAGTGTATATGTGTGGTTTCCGTGCTGGACAGGCGTCGCGGGTGATAATATTCCATCTCCATGCCACCCCACCCCACCCCTCCACTCCCAATCTCCCGTCGTATATGCTTATCGATCTTTCAGCGGGCGACATGAAGAGTGGAAGAAAGTTGTCCTGATCTCACGGGCCGAAAGCTGCTCCGTCCGTGTGAGGGGGAGGGTTGTTCCTCAGTCTCCACCGACCAACCACCGACTGGCGAAGACGGATGGACGGGCGACAGGTCCACCAGCATCCATCTATTGATGTGTTCCCCAATCCCACTGGACAAACTTCCCTGCGTCACTGGCGATCGTCGTTGTCTTTCGAACGCGCGTGGAGGTTGATAAAAGATCACGGATGGTTCCAGTCGGGTCACGGTAGTGGTTCCTAGAGCAGCAAACTGACTCCAGCCCACGGCCTCTGCGACAGCGAACCCTTGTCCATTCACCCGCCCGCCCATTGGCTCAGCAAAGATCGAGAATTTAATTTAAAAGGCCCGGAGGCGGTACCGATTGGGAGCGAAAACTTGGACGTTACTTGGGTGACGGATTACACGTTTTCTCTGCCTGTTACGTGCTGGAGAGGAGCTAACAAGCTGAGACTGGCCTAAAACGGAGATAACAAAACCGCAATAGAAACTGGAGTTGTCACATTAGGAACAGCAGCGAATGCAAAAACAGGAGACCCATCAAAACTGGAGTTCTCAGACTAACACACCAAAATTGTAATATAGAAATCTAAAAGTACAAATTTCAGTAAAAAGAACAGGAAAAGATGCAATTTATAACTTACCGCGAAATAACCTCGGCAAGTCTCGCCACGGCGGCTGTCCTGTTCGGACTCGCTGTGTTCGGGCTGCTCCCGTCGACCGTCGAGGCCAAGTACGACGTCTCGATGTTCCGGACTTACTTCGGATGTCCACCGTGCGATCAATCCCAGTGCAAGACGCCGGTCGGGTGCGAGCTCGTGGACGAGCCGGGCGTCTGCTCCTGTTGCATGACCTGCGCCCGACAAGAGGGCGAGCCCTGCGGCATCTCGACGGAGAAGTGTGGTGAGGGACTTCGGTGTAATCCGCCTGAGAACTCGGTCAATGGCTTCGAGGCTCTGTTCGAGGGCAAAGGCACATGTGAACCAGCCGAAGGTGAGACTGTGACAAACAAATATCTTGGGGGGAAACAATATTTCAAAATTCTTCTGTTGTTGCAGTTCATCTCGATACTCGCATTGCAGTCGCATTGTAACAGTAAACATATCTACCTGAATGGTTTGACGATAACCACTATATTAGCATAAATTTATGGTGGGAAGTTACAGGCAATAGTCCATACACAAACACACGAATTTAAAAATTATTCTGAAACACATGACCTTGGAACGTTGTTGGGAAGGCAGTATTATACATGTACCATATACACCATGCGCCGGCTCATTCTAAGAACCCTTGACGACGCTCACGTACTTGTGCCAACAGTTCTCGGCTCTGCCGGAAGCCAGCACCTGAAAGTGTCACTGCAAACCTAGCAAATTAATCAGCGGGTAATTCCTACGATTAGCTCGAGTCCTATCCGGCGTTGCCCCGATGGAGCAAGAGTCCTTTAGCTAGATGCCAAGCTGCAATTAAGTGTGCCCTTGGGTCGCTCGGATACAAAGCGAGCGACGAAGGATTTAGCTGCCTTTTTGTAAAACAGGCGCTGTGAATGTCTTTTTTCCGGGGATTCGCGACACATTCCACATGTACAAACGCTAGATTGATTGGGAGGTATATAACATGCCGGGTACGAAAATTCATTCCGGAGATTGCGGGTCGCGAATAAAGCTCGCAGCCAAAAGAGCGATGGCATACCGAGGTGCCAATGAGCAACTGTCTTGAAGTCAGATTGCAAAAGCCTCCTACGCACGTCATTTCCACGGTCAGAGCCGCCCAATTGGCGCCTGATACTGTTGCGGATTTTGATTAACATACGGCAGGTGGTCAAGGTCCCTCGACCGGTCATCAAAAGACGTGCGCAATCTGATGGGATAATGTGGCGTTTTATCAAAGGCCTTTACCAGAAATTCGGTCATCTAGTCCAATTACATGCACAATAGCATTTGACAGCCTTGTGCTTCCTGTACGATGCAAAAATTTCACGCCATTTTGCTGCTTCACATATATTCCATATGTTCTGGAAATGACTGGTGATTAGAGTTGAACGGATAAGGAAATATTTTAGGTTTTGTTTCTGCGAAATGACAAACGCCGCGTCCAACTGTTAGGTCTGACAGGAAAACATTCTGAAAAATATTAATGAATTCCTTTCTTGTAATAATAGTTATTGCTTGGGAATTATGTCAATGGATATGTATAAAGAAACTGGCACCCACCAATCCTATTCGAAGTCGTTCTGAACAAAAGTCGTTTTGGAAACTCCGCATTCATTTCTTATGTACTTGCACGGAATAGAACTTGGCAAGGTGGGCGTTTCAGAAAGCAGTTCGATAATCGGCATTGTTTCCAGCCAGGCGTGTAATACAACTTTCGCACTAACGTAACCAGACATGTAAGTGGAATCATATGATATTGCATGATATAATAAATCGTGACTTTACGCAATTAAAACGAGTGTCAACAATCGCGTGATGTTAACGGAGTGCAGTGCTATTAACTCTGGCTCTTCACCAATTACTCCATTTGCACGTCGCTGATTTCTTTTCGAATGACGTCGCGATCGTAATGCGCGTAATTACGGAGCGGATTATATCAGAGAGAAAGCACGCATCCGATCGTAACTGCATTTAATAGTATCTGCATTGGAATCGATAAGCTACTAAAAAGTTTTTATTACCAGCGTATAAAATGCTTCGCGTGGTTTGCCCATCACAAATGCCCCTATCAACAATTTATTAGCGGCACGACCACTCTCGAGAAGGCGTGTGACAGCCATCGCGTTGGCATGTCATGCATAGTATTAATAAGTGCGAAGTGCGGGAAAAACGAATGGATATGAATTATGACCGTTGCATTTGACGCTTCATCCTTAATGCATTATAGTCAATTACCGTACTTTCCTTCCAATTCAACACCTTGATGGATTTGGCCGTAACTGTGTGACATTTGAGGGTAAAGCTTTAGGTCTGGCGCCACAGGTGCACTAGGGACAACGAAAAGAAAGGGGAATTTATCATGTCCACGTGAAGGTCCCCATAGCTTTGAGCTCAGTTTTGTGTCAACACACTAATACTGGTATATTGACAGGTTTTTTTGACCGTAGAATACCTGAAATTTATCACTTTTGCAATATTAACCCTAAGTTCACATAACTGAAAAGAGTGCAGTATGGCAGAATATTACTTAATATATCTTACTATATCTTAATCCGAAACTCGGTAAACCCCAACGTCACTTAATATATCTTAATCCGAAACTCGGTAAACCCCAACGTCACTTAATATATCTTAATCCGAAACTCGGTAAATCCCAACGTAAATGGTGAAAAAAGTGTATCATCGGAAAAATCTTTTTTTATATATATACTTATATACATTTCGTTTCACGGGCCGCAGAGTGGGTGGAATTTTCATCTGATTTGGCACATGTAGTGCTGTGTAGTGTTTTCAGGCATTACCAGAGCTTCTGAATGATACCGCTGCCCACTAATGAACTAAGATGGGTTTATGTACGTGCCTGCAATAAAGCGAAGCCAAACGATAGCGGTTTCATTGAATAGGAATTCTTACGACATTGCCTTGACAATAGAGCTTTTCAAACCGGTAATTAAACACACGGATATGCCTCCCATGTAACTGAAATCTCGTCTATGCTTGACAATTATGTGGTATGGTGATTTTAGCAATGTGGTAGTGCCCATAGCGTCTGATCAGCATACGACATTGGGGAAAAACATCAATAGAATGTTGTAATGAAACGCCGAGGAATTCCCATGTTTCAAAACAATATGGAATGAACCCATTATATGTACATACAATATACATGGTTATTCAGTGAATAGTATACCGAAACTTACAGTATGTATGTGGGGTAGTTTTCATGAACTAGTGATCAGCATATGTTGAAATGAACACTAATGCGATCGTTTTTGATACAGAAATGACACATGTTATCCTCATAGTACGATTGAATAAATATAATGTTTTCCACGTTGGACTGCTGAAATTATTAAAATCATATTCGACAATAGTTTCGGTATACTTTTTTTCTGAATACTGTTCCTGATCATCATCACATTGGATATATGTTCCTCAAATTGTTTCCAACGTAAAACAATGACCCTAAAAGTACATAATCTCAATATTATATAAAAAAAATTTGTACTATGTTGTTGGCATTGGCGTGCGAAAATAAAGTCCTGGCTATAGTATTAAAAATAGTTTTTAATAACGACAGTTAATAATGATTTAGGCCATTGTGTAGTAACTCCATCTGTATATACCACGAGCTGTACCATGTTACGCAGGACACGCACTGCTTTCTTCGGCCCAATGTGATCAACCGACGATATCACTAGCATAGATGTCATATTGATCCCCTGCAGTTATGAACCTGAAAAACCTGCACGGACTGACGTGTTTGCCGTGTATCATATGACACAGAGTTTCACATGCTTCCCTTTCATTACATTGCATATATGATACCTTCACACGACTTAATTATCCTAGTGATAATAGCCTTGACCGACGGTAAATTCTAGGCTTTGTATGGCCAAGCTCATTGGCTTCGTAAGGTCAGTTACGATCGCTTTTACCTTGGGTACTTCAAAAGAACGCCGTTTGACTCCAGTGCGAAGAGAGGGCAAAAATAAAGTGCAAACACTGGTTCATTCCACAACAACACCACTGTAATTTACCGCCTTCTTGGGTGTTCTGAGGTGACACACTCGTGGAGAATTAACGACTCAAACGAGAAGTTATTTAACCTGTGGAATATCGAATATGCACAGCAGATTGCATAGGTTTTATTCATACCGAGGTTCATTTCCTCCTGGTGTTATTTGAAAATGCTCTATAACTAAATCGTGTAGTGGTGAGAAATTACAATCGAACCTGTGGTTCACCTTTTTGCAGGACCGCTCCTAAGTACTAATGAAAGCACTGTCCGTGTCATCAGATATGTTGATTACATTTTGAATCGAATCAAATGGCAATACTGAAGTAATGGCGTTTCCTCTTATTTATTACAGCGAGAGTCAGATATAAGAACCTGTTGCAGTTGGACATCCACTAAGCCTACGTGTGGGCTGATTCCACGCGAAATTGACTCTTTCACGTAGACAATTACCTCATTCAGAGTTAACCTGACAAGAACCGCTATGCTTGCTGTAACGTTGTGACTGGACACAAATCTGCATTTCCTCTCGTTTGCATCCATTCACAAGGGACTCGTATAAGTGTGATATCTTTGGTAGAACACTTGACTAAATGATGTTTTAGTGCTGACAAACGCTATTAACAAGGTTATAAACATTCATGGACCTGACTTTTACGTCAACGATCGGGAGATAGCAACCAGCAAATTGACACTAGATAATTTATATCATGGAATATGTTATCCTTAGATCCGTGGACATGTTGATCAGACCAATGTAATATACAAAAGAGCAAAGTCTATATGACTGCAGAACAGGTGTTATTAGTCACATTTCTATCAAATTGTGATACACATTTTGCTATCACATCGTCGGTCACATCACATCGTGTAATCTGCTACATATCAATTCTATCTTGTTGATAAATAGGGCTATCAAATTCGTTTTTATTTTCCAGGTTTTTTCCCTGGTTTCCCGATCTCACGTCGATCTATGTGGCAACGATCACGTCGCTCTGGATACTGGCCCCAGTTCTAGTTCGGATGGCTACAAGCGGAAGTGACGTCATCCCGTCATGGCGTCATATCCGGGGAGATTCCAGTGTACACCGAGCTCGTCATTCCAGGACTTCAAATTATGGATCCCGAGTTGAAACTGCTGAGGGGAGTTGCTATTCCACGGCATGGTGCACAAATGAACTATTGAAATTCGAGCATAGGCTTTCACGTACAAACCATCACAAATTATACCAGTTCGAGGAGACAGACCTCACAGTTGTAATATTAGCTCTTGATGCGTACAAGAGGCACTTAATGTCGTAAGTGATGCGCAAGCGTAGATCGATGTACACTGAAATATCTCGCCTTGCCTGTTGTTTTGTATTGCAATAAATAATAATGCATGATGTTATATTTTATAATGGCATACTTTATTCTAGCGCCTTACAGAGTTATTCGAAATAAATAATTTTTATTATTTTAATTTGAATTTAAGCTACCATTGTTCTTTGAGAGATCAACAAGTACTGCTGATGGATTTGTTTGGCTTCTCTCACAAATGATTGTGTCTAAACTTCGAGAGGAAAAATGATAAGGGTTGGATTCCATATGGGAACTTATGGAGTAGCAAAAATTAACTTCCGTAATAATTATTTGACATGATGTGGGTCACGTGTGGGTCACCCTGATGTTTCAAAACACACTATTACTGTAATTATATGTGAATACGGAGAAAGAAGTGCGGATGTAATCTACGAAATGGCTGATTTGATGCCCAATGCACCATTGTAACAGATACGCTATCAGAGCGGACATCTTGCTCTGGTCGATAGATACCTGTGCATGAGCAAATGCCATTATTGGGAACATCTAGGCATATCACCAGCGTGATTCCTTTCAGGGTTCCAGAGCAGACAGTGTTATTTCATATATTAATTAGTTCACATATTTTTTTCACATGTACAAGTATAACAATGTTATCATAGGATCTTGTCATTGTTGCGTTTGTGCATTATTAAAGTCCTTGCCAAGTGGTGTTTTGGAACAGGAAATATTCATTGATTGAGATACACTCTTCAATGAAAGCCTCTCAAATTTCCTAAGGTGGCATAACCACTTTCCTTGCTTTTGTGTAAAGAACACTCAAGCTTTCGCTGAAATCAAGACTGTATTGACTCTTTCACATTATGATCACATTTGTGAGCAAATTTCTTAATACAATTGTGTCTATGTGATGCAAAGGGAAGTTTATTTTTTATCAAGTATGAATTAAGCTTTGAATCAATCAGCCACACATGTTTACATACAACAGGTACAAAGTGATCTATGCAAGAACCTTCGAAACAATGGGAAACAATGATTTTTTTTGCACTTGTGTCTATTTTGGTAACCGATTCTCCCATTCGTGAGGAGGCGCTCACTGCACAGGATATTAGAAAATAGACAGTCAAAGATTATGCTCCTTCTCCTGTGAAAATGGCGAACTCTACTGATTATCCCGATGTCATGGACAAAGACATTAATGTTACATAGGTTGATCACAGGGTATACCCCTTGTGCGCTCGCCTGTGACAGGATAAGCCAGGATCCTCGATATTCCAACAAATACCAGCACGAACACACTTACAATATTGATGTTTGTGATTCCATTGAACAAGAGCCCTGGAACTCAAAGAATTTCATATGGAATGAGTAATAAAGTGTTTCTGAAAATATTACATGTTTCCATAACATAAAATGTAAGTTATTATCCTTTGAAATAACTTGTATTATATAACAATTTATTTAGCATTAAGGCATGAAAATGAAACATCAATAAGCGACAAACTTCAATGTAATGGGCATGAAATACATACTGGACTGCACCATCAACATATATAATTATAACATTTTGATATGAATACACTTTATTGCATTTTAAACTTTATAGATAGAAAAACAAAACAACCAATCACGAAATAAAGAATACCATGGATATAACCACGACCTATCATATTATTGTATTCTAATTGTATTTAGTAGTTATGGAGATATGACGCAATAACTGAATAATGAGTGCATACACATACACAATGGTCAAAATGGCTTTAGGTACCGATCAATAATGTCAATCAATGCAGTCAAGTAATGACCTCCAAAACCAGGCCATCCAATCTGGAAGACTGTTGTACTTCCTGAGCGGTCCACTTCCGATTCTACCAGATTTTTACTATGGACGAGATAGGCCAACTTTTTGCATCGCATCCAATCTTCACGACACAGACCTGTCAAATTCCATCGGATTTTCTCAAATAACGAGAGAGTAATTGCAATAAAAAACACTGCTCACTGACCAAACTCACTGAGTATAGAAAATTGGGGTAATGTCACTCCTTTAATTACAACAAAAATTGTGCAACAAAACATGATCACACAACTTAGCAAAGAGCATCATGATAAAGAAGTGTTGTAACCTTCTTCAAGTGAAAAACACGCACGACTTTCATCACATGTCGAAACATTAATTTTCTGGCTCATACACAACAGTATATTCCTTTAGTTTTCTCCATGGACTGTATTCAACGTCCCATATGATTTTTATGTTCAATCTATGGAGGACGGTCACCTTGGTACTATGGGGATGAATGGCACTTACGAGCCACATCAGTGGTTATCATCCCCTGCATCCCCTTGATAGATGGACCTATGCATTGTCAGTTTCCCTATCAACATGGATACCCAAAATGATCATACCTCTCCCGGCAAACGGTGGTTTGCAGGTAGTTACCGTTTTGCACCGACCAGGGCTTGTTGAGATATTTCATTCAGATCTGTGAATCTTTTCATTTACATAACCACTTGTAAATGTTGAAGAAACCCCCCTATGTGTCATTAGAAACGTTGATTAAGCTTTGAATCAAATCAAATGACAATACTGATTTAATGGTGTTTTCCCAATTGCATTACAAATAGAGCATGACAGCATCGATGAAACAAGAACTCGTTGGACATCCAGTGAATCTATGATTTGGGCTAATTCCGTGACGTGAAATTGACTCTTTCACGTGATTATCACATTCAGAGCAAACCATTGGAGTACTTCTATGTTCCCTGTAACGTTGTGACAGGAGACAAATCTGCATTTTCCTCTCGTTTGCGTCCATTCACAAGGCCCTTGTCTAAGCCTGATATCGTTGGTAGAACACTTGACTGAATGGTGTTTTACTGCTGACAAACGCTATTAACAGGGTTATAAACATTCATGAACCTGACTTTTATATATTGGAGATCGAGAGATAGCACCGCAAAGTTGACACATTCAAATCATAGAATATAGAGACGGACCTGAAGACTTAGACCGACCTGAGATCGGGAAGCCAGGACAGTATTTGATAAGCCCAGTTATCAACAACAAATATTGACAGATTTTTTTCACAATTAAGATGTGGTAGAATATGTACACTTCCGCAATAATTATTTGACCTGTGGGTCACCCTGATATTTCAGGATGCACTATTACTGTAATTATATGTGAATGCGGAAGAAGTGCGGATGTAATCCACGAGATGGTTGATTTGTTGGTCAATGCACCATTGTAACAGATACGCGATCAGAGGGCATCATGTTCTGGTTGATAGATACCTGTGCATGAGCAAATGTCATTATGGGAACACCAGCATTATTCCTTTCTGGGCTTTCAAAGCAGGCAGAACTTGGATCTTTCACAGATATATGAACAACTATAATAATGTTACCGTAGGGTCTTGTCATTGTTGCTTTGTGCACTTTTATAGTTCTTGCCAAGTGGTGCTTCGGGACAGGAAATATTCAATAATTGAAATACTCCAATGAAAGCCCCTCAATTGCCTAAGATAATCACTTTTTTTTGCTTTTGTGTATAAAACTCTAGTTATCACCGGAGACAATACTGTAGGGACTCTCTCACTGTATTGTCACATTTGTGAGCAAAAGTCCTGATCAAATTTTGTCTATGTGATGAAAAGGGAAACGATCAAGGAGATATTAAGATTTAAATCAATCAGCCACATAGCTTACATACACGAGGTACAAAGTGATATATACAAGAACTTACATACAAGAGGTACAAAGTGATCTATACTATATACAAAACTATGAGAAACTATCCTTTTGTAAATTAGGACGTATTTCGAAGGAAACAACTACTTTTCCCACTAAATCTGCCCCTGTTGACACCACTGTGTCCTTGGATAAATTATCCGTTCGGGCTTTGTTTCTATTCCGAAATGTTCTGCTTTATACACTTGTTATTGGCATCAACAAAAAG
This sequence comes from Terebella lapidaria, assembly GCA_949152475.1. Classification (NCBI taxonomy): domain Eukaryota; kingdom Metazoa; phylum Annelida; class Polychaeta; order Terebellida; family Terebellidae; genus Terebella; species Terebella lapidaria. The sequence continues at coordinate 23,389,869 of OX424565.1, forward strand.
TGGTTGTATTGGTGGTAATAGATTGATACTTACATGCACCCGTTCTACAAAATCGATAGGCGTTGTGTATTTGGAAACAGAAGCTTGGGATTGAATATTTTATTTTATGTGTAATTGTGGATATTTTACCCCAAAATACTTGAAAAAAATAAACATTTTGGGATCCATCAATAATGTATGATCTAAATCTACAAGTAAATTAGTAATGTATTTTTTCCTTATTTTTTTCTGGCTGGTATCACGCCTAACTATGTGGAAGTGACGCTTTTAAATATCAAACCTTGACTGATTTGTGGTTGCAGTGAAACATTTGTAAAGCTCATCTGTCTTTTAGGTAGCACCGTTTCGCACAGGAAACCAAAAATAGGTTATGCCACTTTAGAATGTAACCAACTCTGTCTGATATTGAGATTATGGGCGTGGTTGCATTCATAAAGTGTGGCATTCATGGAGAAAGACCATATATTCATTTCTAAAAAGTATTATTGAATAAATTCACCTCTAAACATATGCATTAGTAGCTAATTAGCATCAGTTAACATAAACCCAGAAAACAAAGTGTGACGAACATTGAGAACCAAATTGGATCTCGTGATTTATGTTCTTGTCTATTTTGGTAACCAATTCTTCCATTCATCAAAAGGTCCTCAATGCACAGGATAAGAAAATAGACATTCCATGATTAAGTTTCTTCTCGTGTGATCGATGGCAAGACGTATTGATTAGCCCGATGTTGTGGACAAAGACATTCATGTTACACAGATTAATCTCGGGAAATACACCTTGTGCACTCGATCGTGATTGGATAAACCAGTATCCTCGATATTCCAACGAATATCAGAACGAACATAGCTACTTACGATATTGATTTTGTGATTCGATTGAACATTAGTTCTAGAACTCAAAGGATTTCAATGGAATGAGCAATAATATTGCACGTTTCCATTCTTTGCAGTTTTTATCCTTTGAAATAATTTTTATAACATAAAATTTATTTAGCACGAGCACACACAATTCGGTGAAGAGCATTCATAACAAAGGAATGTTGTAACCTTTTTCAAGTGTTGGACATTCGCACGCCTTTCATCCCCAGTCGAACTAGTAACTTTCTGGCTCATACAACGATTGTACAATCTTGGAGGTTTCTGCAGGAACTGTACTCAATGTCCCATATGAGTTCCATGTCCAATTTAATCAATATTGTCGAACATATTGAATGAAGGTCACCTTGGTACAATCGGGATGACATTTAAACATCCTCTGAATATTGACCTCAAAAGATGGACCAATACATTGTCAGTTTCACTATTAACATAGACACCCAAAAAATGTCTTATTATCACAGACTAGCTCATGCTGCAAACAGTTTCTTGTAGTTAGTTATCGTTTTGCACCGACCAGGATGTCTAATATGCCTAGTTTGAATGCACAGTTGGCATATGCATATTTATAGACAATAAAATCATTATTATCAACGGATATGTATACAATATTCCATCTATCAAATCGGGCCAGGTTTTTCAAGGAAAATGTCCAGCAAAATCTGGATATCTTCATGAAATTCATAAAAGATTTCCAACTCTAAGGAGTTAAATTCAAATGTCAGAGAGTGTGTACAGTAGACCACTTATACCACCCACATGATTGTGTTCAAGGAATGTTCGCGTCAACCCATTACCGTCCTACATGGCAGTCAGCGGTTATTAAGCTTAACTGCATCCGTGATGTGCATTTGAAGACAACACAATGGTACATTGAATAACAGTAGCTGGTCAAATGGAAGTCGTGTTGTCAATTCAATTATACAATTTAACCAATACAATATGTCCAACCAAAAGACATTTAATACAGAATACCACTGAACTTTCACTCCCCAAAAACCACGCTTCCTCCATATAACCACCGTAACACATACAACACCGACTCACACGAACATGCCCAGACTTGTCCAACATGACGTAAACCCTGATATAACATGCACACATTCATGGCTGTATATGGCCCAATATGGTACATCACATGACAATTCATAGTCAATCAACACACAACATCTAGACTTGCCACATGACTTGCCTCTGCTCGAAAGACTTGGCGGAAAGGCGTTGGAAAAGCAAGATGCCATATTGAAAAGCTGTGGGTCGATACAACCTGACCAATTTTGGCTGGACAAAGTGCTTTCAGAGTGATTAAGAAGTTTATATGAAAATTGTAATCTGAGAGTTCGGCCGGGATAGTGTGTGACAGTGTGCGTGAGAGGAACTTTCCAGTTCGCCTTGAAAGTCTGATAAACGATGTGAAAACCACGTGGCGAGTCGGACTTTGCATGACGCTACTAGAAATAAATACGTTGTGATGCGTGTTGTATTCACCTGAAGAAAAATACGTTACATAAGACATTTTCCCATAATTTCATTGAATTGTCTCCATGAAAAAGGCAATCAAGATGCAAAAACAATATTCTGGTTTTAGGGATGAGAGTAAAATAGAAATTAGGTCATTTTTATTGAATCGAATGAGAAAAGCCATGAGTCGTGCTGTGTAAAGGAAGGCGAAGACCACTGCTCTTTGTCGAATGTGACCAGGCGACGATATTGTCATCGGATATGTCGTATCGAAAGATACTGCCCCTCAAGCTATGTGCATGGAAAACCTGCACGGACTGACGTGTTTATCTTGTATCATTTAACACAAATATGCACATGCTCCCCTTTAGTTAAATTGCATATGGGATACCCCACACCGCCTAATTATCCTAGTCATAATTCCCTTGAGCGAGAGTAAATCCTGGAGTTTGAATGGCCAAGTTCATTGGTTTCGTAAGTTTACGAGCGATTGGTTTTCATCTTGCGTACTTGAACAGAATGTCATTCAATTCTGAGACAGAGGGCAAAACAAAGTGGAAACAATGTTTCATTTCACATCGTTATTACTGTAATGCAAAGCTTATTTGGTAATATGTGGGGACAATCCTAAGGAAAAATCAACTTGAATGAAGTTTTTTAATCTACGGAATAACTATTATGTTCAGCAGATTCCATTACGTTTTATTCATATCAAGGTTCTCTTTCCAATATTACTCTCAACTATTACGAAAACTTCTCCGTTACGTGTTGAGATATATATTCATTCCAATTTGTTATAAATGTTAATGAAAGCCCGTACGTGTTATTACAGACGTTGATTATATGTTGAATCAAATCAAACGACAATACCGATTTTTTAGTGTTTACCCATCTTCTGTTAGATCGACTTGCATCAATAGAAATAAGAACTGGTTGGACATCCACTGAGTCTATGGTGTGGGCATATTCCACGTGATCTTAACATGAGACAGATCTTATTTTCCTCTGGCATGCTCCCATTCACAAGAGACTCTTCTAAGCGTGATATCTTTGGTAGAACACTTGACTAAATGATGTTTCAGTGCTGACAAACGCTATTAACAAGTTTCATGGACCTGGGTTTTATATGGAAGACCGAGAGATAGCAGAGTTGACACATCGATATCATGTAATATCTATATCCTAAATTCGAGGACATGTTGACCTGACCAACTTAGCATACAAGAAAGTTAAGTTTTTTATTATGTTGCAAAAAGGTGTTATTGGCAATATTTTACCAAACAAAAAAATGACACACATTTTACCATCACATCATGGTTCACAAGACATCACATATTCCGCCATATCTTAATTGTGAAACAAAATTCTAGCAATTGTAAAGTTATTGACTACCGTCCGCTCTTCGGGATCCTCGAGGATAGTCCTCTCTCATCCGAGTCCTTGCGGACGCGCATCCGCTATTCCGGATCCTCGCGGCAGGGCCGCTCACCGGAGGTCGCGGCGGACACGGTAACTACTTCATCATTAACGGTAACCAGGTAACAGCCCACCCGACACTCCCAGGCCTACGGACACCGTTCAGAAACTGGTTCATCACCACGGTGTTAACTGGCGGGGCCTGGCGAGCCGCGGTCTGCCTCGGGGACGGAACCCCGTACAGTCCGACATGCTGGCCAGAGCCTCTGTCACATGTCCCGGGAAGGGAGAGAGCTGGCGATCCACAGGGCCGAAGGCCCCCGAGTCAGCAACTCGTCTCTCCCAGCCCGGGCCTCCCCACGGAAATCGTCCCCAGGGCTCTAGGAGCCCACTACTCAGACCCAGGGAACACAAAGCTCATGGCGAGCCTCGTGTGCGTCCTAGTCTCGATCTTGGACAATCTCCTCGAACGAGTCGCTTCCAGTGTATATATAATACACCAGAAACTGCAGGGCGCACGCGAGGTTAAATCGATCCATTGTTATAGTTTACTGGAGCGTAAATTACAATACGTCGCCGTGGCAACGCACGCTCGAACGGAGCATGTCAAAACAAGGCCAAGTACAGAAAGGCCACATAAATGGCTTTTATGTTTACAATCACCTGCCGCGTGCTTAGGGCAAAATCGCCACATTACCCCCTTCTTACAATGTTGGTCCCCAACATGTTCCGCCCGCGCCCAAAATGCTCGAAACCCGACGAAGGCTTCGCATGGCGGGGGCCGGAAGAAGGCACGATGGCAACGCCCGGAAGTCACGGCGCAAACACTAGGACTTTAAGAGTCCCTTTTGGAAGAATGGGGAACTACCCCCGGACTTATGGAGTAAACTATAACGCGCTTTGCAATTTTGAATAAATCCTAATAAACAAGCTAAAATTTTGACCGAGGTGGTCCAAAACCGTGTGATGACCTTGAAAGGTCATCCATTATAAAAGGACGGTGTGTCGAGTCTTTGGAATATCTTTAAGGTTAGACTTTAAATTTAGAAATTTTGTAAAACGACACACCGAGTGATCAAAAGTGATAGTACCTCTAAAAATGTTGCCGACCGCCCTGCCGGCCGGCTCCTCAGATCCGCAGAACGGGTCTGAGGCAGGGCGGAGCCGCGGGAGCGACTCCGGCACGCCCGCATGACATATGTACATCTAGCAGACACACATACACCTGCGGACAGCTGTCGCAGACAGCTATCAGAGCCAACGCGGCAAGCCGCATCGACTGCCAGTACCTGTATACTGCAACCCGCACAGGCCTGTGTAAAGACACGCAGATGGACGGACGTCTGCACTAACATGCAGCCGCCCGCCCGCCCGCACATCTCCAGCACGGCCCGCCTGGGGAATTTACAACTGGCATAATCACCCGCATCTCGAACACCGGACACGCGGATCCCGCGGAATCCAGCGCCGCATCGGCGGACGAAATGCGGATGGCACAAAACACATGTGCTACACATCTGGAGATTAATGAAAATCCGAGAACGACATTTTTACATATATATACATGTAACAAATGACAGCTATACTACACGTGCAGCAATGCACGCGGTGTCGCTGCAAAACTCTGTCCCCGGTCATACTGACACACTGCCGTACCAACATACAAACACCACAAAACTCATGCGGAGGCAGTCATTTCCCTCCGGTGACTCCAAATCAAACCATGTATACGGGTAGAAAATAAATTTCTATCCCGGGGGACCTCGCAAATAACTACAGTAATTAAAATCAGTCATTAGCTAAAGCTTCCGCACTGGCGGTAAATGACGTGAAACTAATCACCAAAGCAAGGTAGAAATTGGGCATAAAATTGACAGTAACCACTAACTTGTGGCTTGTACGAATATGTCAGACGAAAACAACAATAAATTGTCATTCTCCAGTCTTTTCAAATATCACAGCAATCCGTCACTGTCAAAATTAGCGCAATCTCTTACACCCCTCTAGCGAAAGCAGAAATCTCCCGATTTCTTACTCTCTTTTGCACCGGAAAGGAAATTTCACATACTTGTCTCACTTTGTATCAGTAAATGAGCAAGAACAGAATTCTCCAGAGACATGCCGCACACTTGTGGCTTATAATCCTCCCATAAATAATAAATGAGATGGAAAATAAACAAAATCACTCCCCATAGCCGCTGGCACGCTTACAGGGCGATCGGACATACCCATGACGTCCGGACAGACAATCGGGCGCCCTATGGGCGTTTGCAAAGCGCCCACTAGCAACCCCGACGTACTGCCCAGCCGCGGAGCGGTGCCCGGTCCAGCCCAGAGCCTCCTCAAACGACTACCGGAGCGCGGAGCCAATAGATTAGACGCGGAGCCGGCATGGTCCATAACCTCAATGGTTAGGGGGCGAACCCTTCATACCGGCGCCCAATCTAGAGGCGCCCAAAGATGGTGAAAGCAATAGCCGGCGGACGTCCGGAGCTGCCCGCGGACGGAGTCCAGGCCGGACGTCTACCATTGTACGGCGTATTGCCCTTATCCAATGAAGATGAAATTGGAATTAGAAGCCACCACAAGTGTTGCGCATGTAATATACGACCCCCTTCTTAGAAGGAGGCCGGGGTTCCGGTCATTCCGGCCGGACCGCGTATTATAAGGTACGATCCGGACGAGAACGAGCGTCACCCGCTGCCGCGGCTGGTCCGCACACGCGGACTTAACAACCGCTCCATTATCATAATGGATAGTCGGTTTCCTGCCGTAAGAAACCTTAATCTACTATAACCGCAATTACAGTAGTGGCTCACGGGGGATAACTACACCGAAGTGCGTCATCTTAAAGCGCCGCGGACGCCGGACGAGTCACGCGGACGAACCGCGGACATCAGTCCTCATCGGCGGACACTATCCCCGCGTCCAGAGCCAGTTCCCCAAATCCGTGGGAAGACGCTTCTCCCGTAGCGGACGTAAATCCCAACCTCAGTCTGGCCATATAAGAGGTTGTCCCGGGACCAGGGGCGTCCGGCCGAATCAGTAAATTCGTCCGGCCAGCGTAACCGTTGTACGGATTACGCCGGACAGCCGTCCACAAGGTGCGGACCGGCCATCCGCACGTCCCTGGCGCTAGAAACTACAGGAGGGCGGATGCGGAGCGGCGGCGTTACGACATGAAAGTCTCCGCGGACCTCAACTCCGAAGATGGCCACAAAGTAGCCACCCGCGGAGGTAAGTCGTGCGGACTCTCACGGAACGACCTAAAACCCGTCCGTAGTATGATAGACGGGTACCGCAGACGCATCCGCATGGGCGGAAGGTTATTCCCACCCATACCGGGCTGGCGCACGTGGTTTCCGGCGTGGCCGCCCGTCATCCGCAGGTACTGGAGGGAGTGGGGGTACCTGCGGATCGCCGTCATCTGGCTGATAGCCACCCAGCCCATCATCTGACGGGTCAGAGAGGTCCGGGAGGCCCACCATACGGCGCACACGCTCGTCCGGAGTCCGCGGATGCTGACCGGACGGATCCCATACGGGAGCATCATCCGGTTCCGCATCTTGAATTAGCGGATCCATGACAAGCGGGCCCTCGTACTTCTTCAGATTATCGATATGGACAACCAGAACCCTGTCCGGATCGGAATCCCTCCGGATCCGGTAGTCCACATCTGTCACCTGTTTCAGTACGGTAAACGGGCCTATCCACGGCTTAGCAAATTTATTGCCTTGCTTAAGCGGCGGATAATAGTAGCGCACCTTGTCGCCTTCCGCAAAAGCTGGCCTACCCTTAGCATGGGCGTCATAGCCTCGCTTCTGCCGGAGGGCAGACTTGTCCAGGCGCGCGCGCGCGAAATCATGGGCGTTCGCCAGGGCGCGGCGAATCCACTCCACGTACTCCGGACCGCACTGGGGTACTGCGCCGGTCTCTGCCGCAGTTGGATACATAATATCCACGGGCAAATTTAACTCCCGGCCGTACAACATCGCGTGCGGAGTAACTCCGGTCGAAGAGTGGACCGACGACCTGTACGCCATTAAGACATACGGGAGGTGGTCATCCCAATCATTCGCACGATCATTCACAAAGGCCGCCAGCATGTTGAGGACCGATCGATTAAAGCGTTCGACCTGGCCATCAGACTGGGGCCTGTAGGGGGTGGTACGCACCTTGGTACTCCCTAGCATCTGTGCTAGGTTCCGGAACAGGTTGCTCTCAAATTGCGTGCCCTGATCCGAATGTACCTGTTTAGGTACCCCATGGTACACCACCCATCTATTCACCAATAACCGAGCTACCTCGTCCGCAGTCTGGCGGCGCAGTGGGTAGGCGTCGGTATACTTGGTAAAATAGTCGGATATCACCAGGATGTACCGGAAACCGCGCGGGGTGACCCGGTGGGTATCCAGTATATCCAAAGCTATCCGATCAAACGGCGCGCCCGCCTTAACCGTGGTTAAGGGGTGGCGGCCAGGAGTCGGGACTCCTTTGCGAGCTTGACACCGAGGGCAGGCTGCGCACCACCGTTGCACGTCCAAGCCGCTACCAGGCCAATGAAAGCGCTGTTGTAGCCTATGGACGGTCCTCCGGATTCCCAAGTGACCGGTCACCCGGAGGTCATGCAACTGGTGGAGTACTTCTTTCCGCAGCTCCGCCGGAAGCACCAACTGCCATATTGGAGGCAGTGGGGTCGGTGGCTCATAGCGCCGGTATAAGAGGCCATCCCTCAAGGAGAGTCGTTCCCACTGAGATACTAGAGACAAGGTCTCCTCCCTGTAGGTCTTTCGCTCATCCTTCGAGGGCTTCTGGCCGGCCTCAAGGGCTGTGATTACCGGTGCCAGAGCTCTGTCAGCTCTCTGCGCCGCAGCTATCTGCGCCGGAGAGTAGCCACCCAAGTAATTAGGCTCCTCATCCGTCGCGTCCGGCTGCGCCGCAGCGGCCATCACCACAGGGGGCAAGGACCGCTCATACTCAGACTCTCCAGAGGACGAGGGTACCCACGAGGAGTACACCGCCGGACTCGAGGAAGACTCGCTGGAGCTGAGCCGCACCTCCGCTTCATATGCGGGACGCCCTCGCCGATATCGGCGGGTCCGCGCGCGGAGATGAGCCCTAGACGCTCCGGCCGCCGTGTTGTTAGAGGGGGCGGCGGCCTGCGGTCTCCCCGGAACGTCCAATTCCGAGTCTGAGGACGAATCCGCGGCTTGCTGGAATGGTGCCATCCCTGCACAACCCGGATTCTTGCACTTATGACAACGGGACAGGCCGTCCGCGTTGCCGTGCAACTTACCAGCGCGATGCTCTATCTGCATGTCATACTCTTGGAGTTTGACGAGCCACCGCGCCACCAAGCCGTCGGCCTCACTATAGTTGAGGAGCCATCTCAGCGAACTATGATCAGTCCGCAAGCGGAAATGGCGTCCCAACAAATAGTGCCGGAAACGCTTGGTCATCGTAACCACCGCGAGCAACTCGCGATGAGTGGTGCAGTAGTTCATTTGAGAGCGGCTCAAGGCCACACTCGCATAAGCTACTACCCGCTCTTGCCCATCCACGATCTGCGAGAGGACACCGCCAAGCGCGAAGTTACTCGCGTCGGTGTCCAGGATGAACTCGCAGTCCGGACGAGGGTGCCGCAGCACCGGGGCCACTACCAAGGCCTGCCGGAGTCCCGAGAAGGCGTTAGCCTGCTCGGCGGACCAAACAAAATCGGCGCCCTTTTCCGTGAGGATAGTAAGGGGACGCGCGATCTCCGCAAAGCCGCGAATAAACCTGCGGTGGTAGCTCGCGAAGCCCAAGAAGGACCTCACGTCCGCCACGTTACATGGCGGAGGCCATTTCTGCACGGCCGCCACCTTTGCGGGGTCTGGTCTCACTCCGGTGCCCGTTACCATGAAGCCCAAGTACAGGATTTCCTGCGCGAATAGCTCGCACTTACTTGGCTTCAATTTAAGCCCTGCTCCGCGGATGCGATGGAGCACCATCTGGAGGTTGGTGAGGGTTTCCTCGAACGACCGGCCATACACGACGACATCGTCGATGTAGACCATACATCGCTTCCAGAGGAACCCTTTGAGTACCATCTCCATGAGGCGCTCGAACGTCGCTGGTGCGTTACAGAGCCCGAACGGCATTACCTTGAATTGGTAGAGCCCGTTCTTGGTAACGAAGGCAGTCTTCGCCCGATCACTCTCCTCCATCTCCACCTGCCAATACCCGGAGGCCAGATCCAGAGCACAGAAATAGTGCGACCCGGCCAGGGCATCGAAGGTATCCTCAATGTGCGGGAGAGGATATGAGTCCTTCCGCGTGGCATCGTTGAGTTTCCGATAGTCCACGCAGAACCTCCACGAGCCGTCCTTCTTCTTCACCATAACCACCGGACTGGCCCAAGGGCTGTCACTGGGTTCGATGATGTCCAAGTCGAGCATCTTTTGCACCTCCTGGTCTATGACCTCTTGGTGCACTATTGCTGCCCGACGAAGACGCTGCTTGAGAGGACGCTCGTCCACGAGGTCGATGCGGTGCTTGGCGACGTCAGTCTTGCCAACCGCACCATCAGGACCCATGAACACATCCGCATACTGCCGCAGCAGTCTGCGGAGCGCTTGGCGCTGCTCTTCATCCAGCCGGTCCTTCGGAACCCTAGATTCCAAATGGTCCGGCAGGGTGAACGGATCATCTCCGGCGGCCGCCGCCGCGCACGCAGCGCGGCAGACCGGATCGTCGGGGATGACACGACTCGAAGCCGCGGGAATAGCAGTAGCTGCTATGCATCCGCGCTTCAGTACAATCGGAGCATCCGTAGGATTCACCACAAGGATGGGCATCGCGCGGGGGTTGGACATGACCAGGGCCCCACCCAGCACGAGCCCAGTTCCTGCGGCGAAACTGCTCACGGGTTGCACTATACACGGACGACCATCGAGGGGCATGCGGGGACGCCGCGGCCTCGTCTCGATGATCATCTCACTCATCGGCGGCACTACTACAGTGCGCGATGTCCGCATCTGGAATGAATGCATCGGGCCCGAGCGGAAGAGGAAGTGTGTGTCCTCTCCCATCCGGAACTCGCCAGCGCTAAAGTTGGCAATCACCCGGTGGACCCGTAGGAAATTCATCCCAATTATCCCGGCCGCTCCGATATCCGCCACGATCGCCTCTGTCAGATACACCTTGTCCCCAAGGGTAATAGGCAGATCGATGATGCCATGGATACGGATGCGGTTGTCTCCCGCTCCGTAGAGCTTGTATGGTCCGGGATCTCGCAACTCAAGGTTGCGGAGTGCGGGCTCCTTCCTAAACGTTCCGGCGGCCACGAGGGTCACCTCCGAGCCTGAGTCTATGAGGAACCGGACCGGCTCCCGTCCGAAGGACAGGGGCAGGTACCAGCAGGGGTCCCTCACCAGCGCGCAGGTCGGGCGATACCTTTCGCACGCGCTGGGCTCATCTACGGAGTCCTCGCCATCCGCCTCAGCCGCGGAGGAGCTAGACTGGTCTCCAAGGACTACTTCCGGAGAAGTCATATCCACTTGGGGTCCGTCCTGCTCATCAGCGGGTGGGGCGGCATCGTTTGCCACCGAACAACTATCCCCGGACGCAGTGTTGGTCGCCACCACGTCCGGATCTAGTTTCCCTGCCGCGGGTTCCGATTCTGCTGTCCCGGAGGACCAGACCGGAAGGAATTCCTCCGTTGCGGGCCAGGGAGAGCTCCCTGGTATCCGCGCGACCGCAGGCGTTCCAACAACTCCGGACACTTCAGCCAAAAGTGTCCCCGCTTTCCGCAGAAGTAGCAGGGACGGTTCTGAGCTGGTCCGGAGGTGAACGCGCAACATTCTGCGGCTCCCGGAGCTTCGAGCCCGGCGCAGTGCGCAATCATCTGCGCGGCGCCGAGGTCGTATTCCTCTATGTCGCACTCGTCCGAAGGCGAGTGCGGCGCGGCGACCGGTGCCGCAGGTGCGGGCGCCCCTGTAGAGGGTGCCGGCGCACTAACCCACTGCTGGGTAGGTTCCCTGGCGGGTTCCCGGACGACCGGGTCCTGCCACGGGGTTACCTGCGATGCCTTGACCGGAGGAGGAGTCGCCACCTGCGCGGGTACAGCCGGGGCCGGAGCCGAGGCTGGAGGCAACTGTCTAGGACGGACAGCCATCTCAAGCGCAAGCGCGGAGTCTATCGCCTCCTCCATCGATCGCTTTTCATGGGTGGCCAGCCCGTACGCTAGGTGGTAAGGCTGGCCATCGATGAACTGATCGATCAGCATCGTCTCGAACCGTCTGGAGTCCATGTCCGGAAAGGCTTTCCGGCCGAGTATGCGTAAGCTGTACGCATAGTCTGTCACGGACTCAGTCGGCTGGCGGATACGCGCCTTGAACTCTCGTTCAGACTGCCGCCGATTGGTCGTCGGCGGGAACAGCAGGCGAAGTTGACGAGCAACCTCGCCGAACGTCACTGTTCCTACCGGCAGACACGGCATCACGCGGAGAGCTTTCCCTTCCAGGCTCCCCGCGAGGACGTGTCCAGCCTCAGGCTGGGACCATCCTTCGTACACGGCGGTACGCCATACCTGGAGCAAGTAGTCCTCCAAGTCGGCGTTATCCCCGTTGAACCGTTTTCGCCACGAGGAGTGGTCGGGCCCGTCATCGCGTTTGTTACGCGCCCGACGTGCGGTCCCGGCTCCGGGGTCGTCCGTGTACTGCGGCAAGTTCCGCGCGCTTCCCGCGCCTGCGGCGGAGTCTGCCGGAGCAAACATCGACGCCGCGGACATAGGAGCAGGGAAGCTCACGTTTGCCGCCGGGATCATTCCCGCTGAAAACCCACTCTGGCTAGGTGCGGGCGGGACTCCCATCGAACCTACTGGGTAGGCTCCAGAAGGGGCGGCAAAGCTTGGGGCCGGAGCCGCCTGTTGCCACTGCCCGTCCGACACACTGTACGTGCCAGGGTAAGTCGACCACGCGGCTTGCGCTCCAACCGTCGGAACGGTCGACGCGGTCGCCAACGTGGTGCCTCCGAGCCGCGGGGCAGGCGCGGGTCCCATTGCGGGGGCCACTGGCGCCTGCGGACTCGGCAGGACTTGGGGAGGGGCTACTGGCCCAGACATCCCCGGACTTAGGGTGACCGACGGGTCAACGCTCGAATGCAGCTGATTCCGCTTGAACAGTACAAGCGCCTCGGAAATCAGCCACCTCTCCCTCTCCGTCAAAGGCCCCGAGTTGCCTTGTGACAGCGGAGAAGGGGAGCGGTTCCGCCGGTCTGATCGTCCCTGATGGGGCGACCGGGCGCGGTCATAGCGCCCGAGGGGAGCCAGCTCACCAAGTGCGTCGGTGAGCTGATCCACCACACTGCCCGGTGCGGACCGACCAGAACCCATGCCAGAGGCCCGCGAGGGAGCCCACCCGGCCGGGTGCGGCATCTGGTAAGACTGGTCCGCTCGTCCAGAAGGACCCGCATGCATCGGCGCTCGATTCCGGACGCTCGAAGGCGTCTTATGGAAGGGTACCGATTGCCACGGATCTGTTCTGGGCGCGGGCGGGCGCGGCGTAGAGCCGTTGCCAGCTCCACCCACCGCGCCTAACACGTCAAGGTCCGGCCTTGACGGCAACTCCTGCTGCGGCCCCGCGGGGCCCGACTCTACGTCCGAAGACGGAGCCAGGGACGCCGGAGTCGTCTCCGCGGACGGGGTCTTGTCCACGGAGGTTTCCGCGCGTTCCTTCCGGCCGCCGGAGTCGTCCGGAGACGTCTCACGGGGGCTGTCGCGTGACCGGGTGTGGTCCGCGACACTTCCACCCTTATCCCTCCCCTTGGATTCATCGGCCTTATCTTTGGCCTTCTCTTTCGCTCTCGTCATTTTTTCGAGACGTCCTTGAGGAGCGGGCGATCCCCAGGGACTAAGGAGGCGACAACACTGTGACGGTAGGCTGCGATGGAACACTGTCGGACTGATCCTGGTCACGGCACCAATGTAAAGTTATTGACTACCGTCCGCTCTTCGGGATCCTCGAGGATAGTCCTCTCTCATCCGAGTCCTTGCGGACGCGCATCCGCTATTCCGGATCCTCGCGGCAGGGCCGCTCACCGGAGGTCGCGGCGGACACGGTAACTACTTCATCATTAACGGTAACCAGGTAACAGCCCACCCGACACTCCCAGGCCTACGGACACCGTTCAGAAACTGGTTCATCACCACGGTGTTAACTGGCGGGGCCTGGCGAGCCGCGGTCTGCCTCGGGGACGGAACCCCGTACAGTCCGACATGCTGGCCAGAGCCTCTGTCACATGTCCCGGGAAGGGAGAGAGCTGGCGATCCACAGGGCCGAAGGCCCCCGAGTCAGCAACTCGTCTCTCCCAGCCCGGGCCTCCCCACGGAAATCGTCCCCAGGGCTCTAGGAGCCCACTACTCAGACCCAGGGAACACAAAGCTCATGGCGAGCCTCGTGTGCGTCCTAGTCTCGATCTTGGACAATCTCCTCGAACGAGTCGCTTCCAGTGTATATATAATACACCAGAAACTGCAGGGCGCACGCGAGGTTAAATCGATCCATTGTTATAGTTTACTGGAGCGTAAATTACAATACGTCGCCGTGGCAACGCACGCTCGAACGGAGCATGTCAAAACAAGGCCAAGTACAGAAAGGCCACATAAATGGCTTTTATGTTTACAATCACCTGCCGCGTGCTTAGGGCAAAATCGCCACACAATGTTTGTTGTTGATAACTAGGCCTGTCAAATGTGTTTACCTTCCAGGATTTTTCCTGGCTTCCCTATCTCACGTCGGTCTATGTGGCAATGATCAGTTCTAGTTACCGTGGCTACAAGTGGAAATGACGTAATCCCTCCGTGACGCTATATCCAGGAAGAATTCCGGTGTACAAGAAGCTCGTCATTGAAATACGAGCATAGCTTTTCACGTGGGTAGAAACAATACAGTTCGAGGAGAAAGTGCATGCGGTAGACATGCGCATGTAACCCACGAAATGGCTGATTTGATGCCCAATGCGCTGTTGAGACAGATACACTACCAGAATGCCATCTCACGTTGCGGTCATCATGTGGTTAAGAGTTACCTGGGCACCAGCATTATTCTTTTCAGGTCTTTAGAGTGGGCACTTGGTTCTTTCACAAATTCATGAACAAATATAGTACCAATATGTTGCGTTTGTGCACTTTCATAATTGAGTGGTGCTTTTGGAACAGGAAAGATTCTTTAATTAAGATACACTGAACTCTTCAATGAAGGTTTCTCAATTTCTTTAAGTGGAATCTTCACCTTTCGTGCCTTTGTGTAAGGGTCACTCAAACTATCACTGGAGTCAGGACTATGTGACTCATCATACTATCACAGTTTCGTCAAATGTCCTGATAAATTGTGCCCATGCAATGGGGAGGGTAATCGTTTTTTTGTCAACTTTGACCTTTGTACATCCACATAATCTGTTCTTCACCCACAGTCAATTACAGCATACTTGGCGTGATGTATCGGTTCTACATAATGGGATATATTGGTCGATTGATATAATATCAACCCCCCCCCTCCTCCCCCCCCCAGAAAAAAATATTAACTGTTCAGGACACATTCCACTCATGGTGGCATGATCCGTTTTCGGAATTTGTGACATATATAGACTTATTGATTAGCATATTTTCGATAACATAACACTAATGGACCCTCCAAAATACGCTCTGATGACTGCATTGAAGTTTGAACTTACGGAAAGATTATATGATGTGAACATGACGTTTACATTTGTGTTAACATAAATAGGACTTGTGTTTTATTTTATTTATTGTCCTCATCTGGAATTGAGAAGATTCAAATCAATATTCTGAGCTCCATCAATATTGTTTAATCAACAAAGAGAAGCTACGATCAACTATGTATTCTTCATATATCTGTTGTTTTGATATCACGACATGGTTGGATATACCAAAATGTAGCATACACAACGGGTGCTAATATTGTCTAATATAATCATGTTATCGACTGTGTGACACGTCATAGGAAAATTGTTTAATGACCATAACATTTATTTTCACTATTTGAATTGTTACCTCTAAATACTGACATTATTTTTTGAGCCCAATAGCTCCAAGTATAAAGCCAAAACACAAAGTCTGGAGTGTATCAAGATCCAAATTGATTATCCTGATTTACACTCGTGTCTATTTTGGTGACCAATTCTTCCATTCGTGAAGAGGCCTTCAATGGACAGGATATTAGAAAATAGACATTCAATGATCATATTTCTTTTCGTGTGATTGATGGAGATCTGTGCTGATTAGCCCGAGGTCCTGGACATAGACGTCGATCTTACACGGGGATACCCCTTATGCACTCAACCGTGACTAGATAAGTTGTGGATATTCGAAAGGATACCAGCACGAGGATTGCTACTTGCATTTTTGATCATTGCTTTTTGATAAAAATAGAACTGGCACTCAGAAAAGATTCTTAGATGGAATGACCAACAAGTTACCATCAC
The DNA here is from genome assembly GCA_949152475.1 of Terebella lapidaria. Classification (NCBI taxonomy): domain Eukaryota; kingdom Metazoa; phylum Annelida; class Polychaeta; order Terebellida; family Terebellidae; genus Terebella; species Terebella lapidaria. The sequence goes on from OX424565.1 coordinate 23,406,110, forward strand.
TTATAATGTAAGTTAAAACCCTTTGATATGATTTATACAATACGAAATTTAAATAGCACTATTACGTGATAATGAATGTAGCTACATTAAATCTTAAAATTCATGAAAAGAAAAACAAACAATCCCCCAGCAGAGGATATCATCATTACAACCACAACCTTCAGTGGTATCATAATATAATGTATTTAGTAATTATGGTGATATGCCACAATAACAGAATACTGTTCAAACACATACACAATGGTTATATTTTTGACATTTTATACCAATCAAAACTTTCTTCAATGCAGTCAAGTGATGGCATCCATACTCATGCTATCCAATGCCTACTGCTGAAGACTAGAAGACCACAGTATTCTTGCTCTCGTTTGAGTGTACCTCTTCCTGTCTTTGAAAATTTGAGACTGAACAGACTGTCAATACAAAGAAACTTATTCTTTTATGCACTATTCATTTCGATTTGTTTCTTGAGTTCTTGATTCTGCACTCGTCTCCAGTACATTCAATATCTTGCTATTTGAGCAATCAAAACAGAACCATTGACACGTGGACCTGCGTTTGATGTCAACAAAATCATGATCATATTTCATTGGTGAGAGAGATAATATTGTGTCTATAGCCTTAGTGTTATTTTTGGTTTAGCAAGAGATCAATGCTTTTTCACACCACAGTTCTTGATGATGATGAAGACTCTCCCAATCAACGAAAATGGTGCATCGAAATATGATTATAATATTTGGTAGAAAGTATTCATGATAAGAGTGTAACTTTTATCGACTGAGGAACATCCACGATTTTCACTTTATCATTTTGAATTATTCATTTTTCTGGCTCATAAAACAGTTGTACAATCATGGAGATTTCTGCAGGGACTCTACTCAGTGTCCTCTTCAACTTTCACTTTTATTCAATTCGAATTACTCAAAATGGTCCTGTGAGCAAAACACTTGTACAGCTCGGGTATGTGTAGCATCATGAAGCAAGAATAACGTAACACAAGTGAACAGAGTCGAATGCCATCCATTAGAAACACGGCGTGAACACTAGACAGGACACTGGACGAGTAATACTCGAGAAGTACATACAAGTGAGCTTAGAGCAGTTATTTCTAAGACCACAAGAGTGAATGGGGCAGACAAAATAAGATATTACTGTATGTACTATGAGTATATAGAAAATCATATATGGCACATATTTTGGTGACCTTCAACTTGACCTCACGTGACCTTAAGTGTTCTCATGCTAAATCCTACATTCAAACTAGAATTACCCATGTAAATTCACCCTGGTAAATTTATCATTGCACACGGACCGACTGCAGACATACCTCAGGTTTGTATGATGAATATATTGGAATTCACTTATAGGGCAAATTTCCTGGTGATTTTGATGTTGACATCAGGTGACAATGTTTCTCGTATAATCGTGATATCGTTGGTAAAACCCTGCAAATTGACATGGGCATACAAAACCAATCCAGATACAGCTAAGATTTGTTTTTTATGAGTATTTGGGGAGATATATAACACATGTTTTGGTAACCTTGAGCCTGACCCTCGATGAATTTGACTGGGAAATCTCAAGGTCACGTCAAAACCGAAATGTGTGATTTGAATTCGGATATATTAATCCACTTCAGAGAGATAAACACAATAATTTGTATTATGAGCATATCGAAATTCATATATGGCGGACATTTTGGTGGTTGACCTCAGATGATCTTGATTGGATCAAAGTCATGTCCAAACTGAAATATGTTAATTGACATATTCACAAGCAATAATAATAATAATAACAACAATAATAATAATAATTTATCTCGGTAGTCAGAAATTAGGGAGAAATACAAGTTTTGCTGTCAATCTAATTACCCTCGCCCCGATAGGGGCAGAGGGTATTGTAATTGGGTCTGTCCGTTTGTATGTCTGACTGTTTATTTGTCTGTCTGTCCGCGCGCATATCTCAAAGGAGAATGGTCCGATCAACATGAAACTTATAGAGATGAAGCGGTATCTCAGTGGCTCGGTCCTCCTCGAATCTGGTCAAAATCGGACAAAAACTGTTGCCATGGCAACGGAAAATGTAAAAATCAATAATTGACCATAACTTCGGTTCTAATCAAGATAATTTTTTCTAACTAATTTTGTATTTTACTATGGCCAATTCCTGATTATCTGATATATAGCCCGTGGTCGTACGACCAAAACTCTCTATTATCGCCCGATGTCGAAAAATTGGGGGTCACGATTTCGGTTATTTTTGGCCAGCGACGTTTCAGTGCAAATGTCTGCGCTCATAACTCAAAGGCAAACGGTCTGATCGATTTGAAATTTATAGGGCTGGAGTGCTATAGTAGTGGCTCAGTCCCTTTCAAATTTTGCCAAAATCGGGTGAAAACGGTTGCCATGGCAACGGAAAAAAGAAAATCACATAATTGGCTCTAACTCCGGTTCTACCTGATATTAATTTTTCCAACTATTTTTGTATTTTTCTTTGGCCAATTCCCGATCGTTTTGTGTACGACCGATGGTCGTACGACGAAAGTTCTCCATTATCGCCTGATGTCGAAAAATTGGGGGTCACGATTTCGGTTATTTTTGGCCAGCGACGTTTCAGTGCAAATATCTGCGCTCATAACTCAAAGGCAAACGGTCCGATCGATTTGAAATTTATAGGGCAAGAGTGCTATGGTAGTGGCTCAGTCCCTTTCAAGTTTTGCCAAAATCGGGTAAAAACGGTTCCCATGGCAACGGAAAAAAGAAAACCACATAATTGGCTATAACTCCAGTTCTAATCAATATTAAATTTTCAAGTTATTCTTGTATTTTTCTTTGGCCAATTCCCAACCGTATGGCGTACAACCGATGGTCTTGAGACCAAAACTCTCAATTATCGCCTAATTTTAGTTACTAAATCTGAAGGGCGAGGGTCTGCAATCTCTGATTGTCTCGTTATGTAACGAATACCGTATGTCCTACTGCAAGCACACCACATTGAATAACAACCTAATATGTTCAGACAATAAAACATAATAAATATCATGCAAAGCTTACACGGACTGACGTTATATCATATATCTAAGGTATGGAATATTGAGTCTGTTACCTTAGCTTCATCGTGACTTGTTGAGAATTGAGATATTTATAGCATTCGAATCTGTAAATCTTTGTTGTTTGACTGAACCACTTGTGAGTGTTGATGAAAGCCCGGTACGTGTCACCAGCGACACTGATTATGTTTGAATCAAATCAAATGATAATACTGGGTTAGTTGTGTTTGTGCTGTCACCCCTTGTGCTACACATATAGCCTTACATGCATCGATAAAAATAATCACTTGTTGGACATCCATTGAATCTATGATGAGGACTGCTTCTATGTGAAATTAACTCTCACGTGGACAGTTGCCACTGTGTGACATTCAGACCTAACCAGACAAGGACCTTTATGTTCCTTGTAACGTTGTGACAGGGGACAAATCTGCATTTTCCTCTCGTTTACGTCCATTCAGAAGGGACTGGTTTAATCCTGATATCGTTGGTAGAACACTTGACTAAATGGTGTTTTAGTGCCGACAAGCACTTTTAGCACGGATATAAACATTCATGGACCTGACGTTCACGTCAACGATCAAGACATAGCAACCGCCGAGTTAACACTAGATTTATATCATGGAATGTTATCTTTAGATTCGTCGACGTGTTATTCAGACCAATCTAACATACGAGAGAGTCCTTGATGATGCTGTAAAACTGGCGTTACTAGCAATATTTCTACCAAATAACGATACTGCTCTTGCACATTACATGATGCTTTCGCTATTGGATCACATTATCCACAGCTTGGATATGGAGAATAAAAAAACATGATTCGTGTGTGTGGGGTTTGGGGATGCTAATTCATCATGCAACGACAATATTTCGGGGGGAGAAGGGTAAACATGAGTGTATCAACCTATTACCGCTTATAACAAGGTTTTGATGACGACAATCAAAGACTAAACATCAAACACTTTTGGAATAGAAAAAAGCCCACCAAACGTTTATATCTGAAGCCACACTTGTGTCATCAGGGTCAGACAGTGTGTAAATATAGTTGTTTCTACTGTACACCAGATGGAATTAGTGCTCAATTGCCCAACAACTTTACTAAAAAAAAATTAGAAATACGAAAAAAAACCCCGTGAAATAGGTGTATGACAAGTACATAGGTACCCAATCACAAGCCAAAAGGCTACTGATTTGATGGATTAAAATATGATCATAAGGAAACAGATTTATCTTTATTTTATCAACATTTGGTCAAATCGTTGTTGACCAATTGCACTTCATACGATTTATCTTTCATAGAAGCCTGAACTGTCGCCTTGAAGAACTTCAGCTCAGGATCAAATAAAAACTTCAGAATAAAACTTCAGAACTTCAGGATCAAATAAGAACACTCCGTTTGACCAGCCTCGGTTTATCTTCACATTGGGAACGCCCTTGGCTGATAGAAACGGTCATCTCTGGGTTCCCGGAAGGTTTCTTTCGGTTTAACTCAAGTTATTTTCATACATCTGTCAAACTTCGAATTTGACAGCTGTTTGTTGGTACCCGGAAGTTACAATCACGTCAAATCTCGCCAATTCTCGTGACACACTTAAAAAACCTATGTGCCCAATCTGAAATCGTCAGTGCACAGTCTTCAAAATCTGCCGAGTGAAATCTGCCAGATTTCCAATCTGCATTCCCATCTTGGGTGGACCGCCATCATAGTTACATCATCGCTGATGGACCGTATTTCGGAAAAGAATGAACACTTGTTCCACGGTAGTCCACAGCTACAATGTATTACTGAAATTGTTGCATTATATTTCTTTGAAATAAATTTACATTTATTGCGGACAATATTTTGTGATATCGAGCAATTTTACAAGTGATCCACTCTACATGTGCGCGCCTTGCTATGGTTACATTCATTTGCATAAAGATATGCGCAAACTTGTAATAATTCTCGCACAAACTCAAAACTGTCTAGTAATAAAATAGGAAAATTTCATAGATGTAACTACATAGTCTACATTAATGACAATTTTATGACAAAAATACTGAACTTTTTTGAGCAGCCCTCGTACATCGATATAACACTCCAAAGTGCGCATAGATGACCCTATATTTTCTGTATTTCCGATGTTATGGTGTCACTGGCATAGGTTTCGCGACCAACTATGCGGAAGTGATGCTTTACAGTTTCGCACAGAAAACCAAAAACAGATTATGTCACATTAAAATATTACCAATATTGCCTGATATTAAACATGGAGTTTGTATATCGTTCACATTTGCCATACAGCCCCCCCCCCCCCCCCCAAAGTCTCATCCCATACATTTGTAAGTTTATTGCAAGCAAAATTATTTCCTTGTGTGCATCAGCCATTTACACAATTGCTTACACGCAGGGAAAAATTTGCTGCAAAGAAGTGATGTTCATTGTTTGTAATCAAAAATAAAAGGTCGTGGATTAACATTCTTTACCCAGGAAGAAATGTTGATTAGGTATTATAAACACTTGTTTACTTGCCATAAATACATTGCATTGCGTTGAATTGCCATCTGAAGAAAAACGTACATGGCCTGTATAAACCACCGTTAGTTTGGCATGTTTGGATATATAACAATTTGTTATACACAGCAGTGTTATTATTTGTCTAGTGTACGTGATTTCGACTCCCTTACATGACATGAGAATCAATATTTGAACTATTCTACCTATGACTACTGGCGTTGATAACTGGTAATTAGTAGTTTGGTTTGAACTCTTTCGCTCCTGTCCAAGAATAAACCCAGAAAAAGAGTCTGGAGTGTGTCGAGCACCAAATTGGATCTTGTGATTTACGTTCTTGTTTATTTTGGTACCCAATTCTTCCATTCAAGGAGAGGCCCTCAATGCACAGGATATTACCAAAAAAAGACATTCAAAGATTATGTTTCTTCCCGTCGATCGATGGAGAGCCGCACTGATTAGCCCGAGGTCCTGCACATAGACATTAATCTTACACAGGTTAAGCACGGGGGGTTCTCCTTGTGCACTCGACCGTGACTGGATAAGCCATGATCATCGATATTCCAACAGAAATCAGCACGAACATTGCTACTTACAATATTGATCATTGCGTTTTGAATATAAAAAAAAATAATAACCCTGGAACTCAAAGAATTTCACATGACATGAATACTGTCAAGTGAATATGTTTCTAGCACATACAATTCAAGTTAATACAATTTAACAGGGTTAGAGCATGAAATGTACTTAGCACCACGACTTGAATATGACACATTTATCAAAAAGTGACATAGATCAATGTCTTCTGTAGGGAGTCCTTACTAGACTGTACGATCGCCATAGATTTTGCATATTATTTCCTGAATATTTTGACACTTCACTATCAATCACGAAGCAGAGAATATCAATCATACATCCACAATTTATTATATTACCGTACTACAATGCATTCAGTAAAACACATACATAATGGTCTTATTGTTTATTACATTTTGTACCGATCAAGACTCTCTCCAATGAAGTCGGTGATGATCTCCAGAATCACGCCATTTAATCAAATATCTATTGCTGCTAAACTGAAAGAGTGTAGTACTTACTGCTCGCATTCGAATTTACTCCTATTTCACCTTGAAAGCTGAAGATGGAGCAAGATTCTCACTAAATAAAAACTGGTGCGTTTACTAACGAGGATATTTCAATAGCAGTACTCATGTTGCTTTTGGTTGGTTCAATTATAGAATCTTTGAAACAAAGTTTACTTGTATTTCGAGTATGTACATTCAATATCAATGGTGCTATTTGTACACTCGAACTAGACCCACTGACTAGTGATCATCTGATTGATGAACCTAGAAAACAAGCACAAGCTGACGTATCCACCCTGTATTATATAACACAAAACTGCACATGCTTCTCTTTAATTACATGATACACCACACAGGCTAATTATACTAGTGGTAACACCCTTGACCGATGTCCTAGACTTCGCATGACAAGGTCATTGGCTCTGTATGTTTACGTACGCGAAGTTTTCATTTTGGATAGTGAACGCCGTTTCACGCTAGTGTGGACGGAGGACAAAACAAAGAACAAACACTGGTTCATTACACGTTGACATCATTGTAATTTACCGCCCTCTTGGTGTTTGGAGGTGACAAACTCGGGGAAAAATCAACGACTCAAATAAGAAGTTACCTAATCGAATATGCACTGCAGATTCCATACATGCTATTCATACTGAGGTTTAATTCCTCCAAGTGGTATTTGAAAATGTTCTATAACTCAATCACGTTGTGTTAAGACATTAAAATTCAATCTGTGGATCTCCTGTTTGCAATATTGCAGGTCAATCATAATCAATGCACTGTCCATATCTTCAGATACGTTGATTAAGTTTTGAATCAAATCAAATGACAATACTGAGTTAATGGCTTTTCCCCTTATTTATTGCAGCGAGGACCCAGTATGCAAGGATAAAAATAAGAAATTGTTAGACATCCACTGAATCTACGAATTTCCATGTACTGAATTTCCACGCAAAATTGGCTCTCCCATGTAGACTATTACCATTGTGTGACATTCCTGAGGAGAACCGCTATGTTCCCTGTAACGTTTTGACGGGAGACAAACTTGCGCTTTCCTGTCGCTTGCGTCCATTACCAGGGGAGTCCTCTGGTCGTGATATCGTTGGTAGACCACTTGACTAAATGGTGTTTTAGTGCTGACGAGTACTTTTAGCATGTTCATAAACATTGGTGGACCTGACTTTTACGACAAAAATCGAGAGATCGCAACTGCCAAGTTGACACTTTTACGTACGAACAAACTCAAGTTGTACCAGTTCGAAGAGAAAAAAACCTCACATTTTTAATATTCCTTACTGCTTACAAAAAACACTTCTTTACTACGTCGATGTAAACTGAAATATTTTCCCCTGTTGTTTAATTCTAGTGCCTTATTTCGATATAAATTGTTTTTATTGATTTTAAAATTGAATTCAACCCCTTCACTGCGGGGCTCAGTGAAGTCGCCTGTGCGGAGGAAAAATAGCAACATATACGGTGAATGATATGTGACATCTAAATTTTTTTTTGCAGGTCACCGATTTAAATAAATAGCAAAATATTCTATTCGTGAATAAAACTATTCTATTCGCATATAAAACATTCTATTCACGAATAAAACGTTCTATTTGCGAATAAAATATTTTATTCACAAATAAAACATTATATTCGTGAATAAAACATTCCATTCGCAAATAAAACTATTCTAATCGTGAATAAAATATTTTATTCATGAATAAATTATTCTATTCGTGAATACAACATTCTTTTCATGCATAAAACATTCTATTCATGAATAAAACATTGTATTCGCGAATAAAACTATTCTATTCGCAAATAAAACATTCTATTCATGAATAAAACGTTCTATTCACGAATAAAACATTCTATTCATGAATAAAACATTCTATTCACGAATAAAACATTCTATTCACGAATAAAACGTTCCAGTCGCGAATAAAACATTCTATTTGCGAATAAAAAATTATATTTGCAAATAAAACATTTTATTCGTGAATAAAACATTTTATCTGCAAATAAAACTATTTTATTCACGAATAAAATGTTTTGCTGTATTTCTTTCCTGATATGCAAATGATCGCGAATAGCACTTTTTATTCACAACCTATGAATAGTTTTATGCAAAACACATGCCGGTTCTCTTCTCTTTTGCAGAAATCAATCTAAAGAGGTACATATAAGTGTGAGATGACTGGCCGAATAGTGCTCACTGCGTTATCTTAGAGTGCCCATGCATGTTCGCCAAACTTATCATAACGATCTTGACATTCCACACTGACTTATCACACATTATTCAGAGCCCGAGACCTTCTCGGGCTATACACACACTGGAATTGACGTTAGTGCCAGAGACCTTCTCGGGCCACACGCAGTGAAAGGCTTAAGCTAACATTGTTCTCTGGGGTAGTGATGGATTTTATTTTGCTTCTTTCACTTACAAATATGGTTAACAACAAAAGGGACAGAGTTGGGTTCTATGTGGAATAAGTAGCAAAAACAACACTTTTTCAATAATATTTTGACCTCTGTCATGAGGGACCTGGATCACCTTGTTGTTTCAGGACACACTATTCGTGTAATTATAATCACGTGAATGCGGAAAAAGTGCTAATGTAATCCACGAAATGGCTGATCTGATAACCAATAACCATTGTAACGTTTGTGGACATCATGTTGTGGTTGATAATTGCCTGTGTATGAGCAAGTGCTATAGTAGGAACATAGACATATCGCCAGCGTTATTCCTTTCAGAGCTCTCGAAGTGGGCAGTGTTTCTTTCAGAACGTAGTTTTCGCACAAATTGATGAACAGGTATAATCGTTACAGGATCCCGTCATTGGGCTAAATGTTTGGGTAAGGATGTTGCGTTTGTGCACTCTTATAATCTTGACAAGTGGTGCTTTTGGGAAATATGAATTAATTTAGATTCACTGAGATATTCAGTGAAGATTTTTCAATTTTCCCAAGTTGCCACCTTTCTTCCTTTTGTGTGCAGAACACTCAACATTCTTCATGAAGTTGAATCCATGCGATGGGAAAAAGGGAAATATTTCAATCAATCCGCCACATAAGCCTACTGACAAGAAGTTCAAATGAAGTATGCAAAAAAATTATGCGAAAGAGTGATTTTTTTTTTCAATTCAGACCTTTGCATCCGCTGCCACCACAGTTTTCGCATTGGAGCTCAAACACCATTGTAGGGTCAATGAGGGCGTATTATGGAGGAGGTTCTATATAATCGATGTTGCTGGATGGCTGATAATGAATTTCACCTAGATATTATTTGTTTTCAACTTATGTCACTTAATGTGGCATAATCCGCTATGCCAGTATTTCTTGTTATTATCATTTAGCTAGCATCTAGACCCTTCAAATCACGCTCTGATGACCCAGCATTGAAGTCCGAAAACACGGAGGATATTGTCATTTATTGTCATTATATGGAAAAGAGAAATTTGTAGTTGAACAGTCCGAGCCCCAATACGATTGTGTAATCTATACGGACACGCTACAAACAAATATTAGCTATATATATTTTCCATAATACCGAAGTTTTGGTATCACTGCACATGTTTCGTGACCAACCACGAAGGAATAATGCTTTATATTGTAAAATCATGATGCATTTGTGGTTGCAATTTGAATTTTGTAATGTTCATCTGTCTTCTAGGCAGCTATTGATCAATTTCATACAGAAAACCAAAAATAGATTGAATGCCACTTTGCCACAGATATGTCTGATATTGCCTAATATTAGACATGCAGTTTACACATCGTTTGTATCTGCCATGCATTCTTTTCCCGAAGGGCTCATTCCATACACTTACGTGTTTATTGCAGGCAAAAACATTTCTTTGCTTACATCAGCCATTTACACAATTGCATACATGTAGGAATATATTTTGTTACAAAGAAGTCCTGTTTCTCATGAGGAATATAATAACGTCACGAAATTACATTGTTTACCCACGAAGAAGTGTTGATTATGAATAATAAACATTTGTTTACTTGTCACAAATACATTTTATTGCGTGAATTGCCCTCTGAAGGAAATAATGCATGGCCCATATAAACCACCGTGAGTTTGGGATGGTTGGATATATCAAAATGTGGTATACACAGCTGCAGTCTTAATATTGTCTAGTATACGTGATTTTGAATGCATTAAATGCCAAGAGAAATTGCTCATTGATCATCTATTTCTCAGAATCAATATTTGAATTATTTTACCTCCGAGTACTGGCATTGATAGCTAATAATCAATAATTTGTTTTTGAGAAAATTCGCTCCAGAAATAAACCAAGAAAACGAAGTCTGGAGTGTGTCGAGAACCAAATTGGATATCGTGATTTTCGTTCGTGTCTATTTTTGTACCTCATTTTTTCCATTGGTGAAGAGACAACTCCCCCCCCCCCCCCCCCTCAAGGATAAAGACAATAGACATTCAAAGATTGCTTCTTCTTGTGTGATCGATGGAGAGCGGTACTGATTAGCTCCAGGTCCTGGACACAGGCATTAATCTTACACAGTTTAATCATGGCAGATCAACCTTGTGCACTCGACCGTGACTGGATAAGCCAGGTTTTTCAATGCTCCAACAGGTATCAGCACGAACATTTCCACTTACAATACTGTCAATTACGTTTTGAATAACCCTGAAAAATAGCCTTGGAACTCGGAAGATTTTCAGATGAGATAAATACTTGGGATACATTGGTGAATCAAAATACGGTCACACAATCTGGTGAAAATCTTAAAGACGTATAAAAAAAATCTTAAAGACGTATTGTCACTTTTGACATTTATAATGATATATATCATATAGAACAATCAAGCAACCCGGGGGTTTCTGCAGGGACTTAATATCGGACATAATCAATGACACGTCAGTTTCTGCATTTTGACCTCTGTATGATGGAAATATGCATTGTCGATAATAATTTGTCCTACCATCATAGACTGCCTCACCTTGATGACTGTGGCTTGCAGGTTGCCATCGTTATCGCATTTGGTTGGTCAGTCACCTTTTTGGACTGAATACCAATTTAATGTGTCTAACTGTCAGTGCACATTTGGCGTATGCATATGTATAGACAATGAAACAATTATTATCATCGAATACATAGAACACTCCACTATCACGAAGTGAACACTCAAGTAATCAAATAATTTTCCGGGGCTAATGTCCATCAAAATCGGGATGCCCTCATGGAATTCATGCATTCCTAAATAGAGGTAAATTCAAGCGTCAGTAAAAGTTTTCAGTGGAACATTTTCTATTTCACATGTGAACCTCCCTTGAATCGAAAAAAGAGAGAAGAAAGTTTGCTGGAATTATCATGTCTTAATAATAACCTTGTATATCACCTTGAAATACATGTATGTGTTCGATCAATCAGTCCATCAAAATCAGTCTGTCGTCATCAACTTTTTACTTTGGAAGCCACTTCCGTCAAGTCTGTCAATCACTGTCTTTAAAAGTTTGCACTAGCATAGCATTTTAAGCCATCTGTAAGGCACATAAGGATGGAAGGTCCTGAACTGCTTAAAATACTCCAAATGTAGCGCCAAAATTACACTTTTCTCCAAATATGTTTGACAATTATCTTTGTAATTTGGCCCAAATGGCTTCAAATGTCCTGAAGCGCACCAAATGGCATCTGAAGACAAAACACTTGGCTGTGTACCATGAGTAAGTAGGAAGTCATATATGGCACATAATTGGTGACCTTGAACTTGAACTCACGTGAACTTGACTGGTGAACCTCATGGTTATATTACAACTGAAATTGACCAATGTAAATTAAAATTATACCTTACGCCTATTATATAGACATATATGAATCTATATGTCAGATTTTATGGTGATCTCGAAGTTGAAACCAGATCACTTTAAGTGATATATCTGCAACTTGAGCTCGGCATACCCTTTTTTCTCAATATGAGCTTATGAGAGTATAATATGTCACATTTTTGGTGACCTTACTCCTGGGGAAAAGACGGACCGCCTAGCAAGTGAAGTAGTTACAACTAGTCGAAACACCTTGTAAACTCAACCAACACGTGCTTCGCGGTTTATACGTCGCCAACGAGTCAAACAGTGGAGATGTTTCGTCCTAAAGCTGAAGCATGAACAAGAAAAACGGTAAATTTGAAAAGAGAACAGTCACAGGCATAAGACAAAAAGCAGCATCCGAACGCTGGCAAAAAAGCTCACTATACCTGAACACACTTAGGGTCGTTGGGAAAAAACAGTCCTGATGACGACAACGGCAGTGCCAATTAGCGCAATGGGCCTGCTGACTCCTAACTGCTGATCTAATTTAGCTTCCATGCCGATGAGGTGTTGGTGTAGACCTGCTGTCGGGTCCGAGGCAGTGGTGGAAATATGAACAACGAATGTCAACAAGTCCAAGGAAGAATTGAACACCCTACCGACATTGATCGATGTGATATTGACACCTCAAACCCCATACATATTGATAAATACAGAGAGATTATCGAACTTTACATATTGGCACATGGCTTGAACGCGTATATTTCTTGCGAAGAACATGTAATCTTGGACGACAGTGTTAGAGTCAGGTCATACGGTTTGTCAGGCATGTTGTATGTATTATATCAAAATTGTGGCCAAGTCAATCTTATTCATCTTGGGGAAACAACACGTTACAGAGAATAAATGGCAACCATATGATGTCAGCACGAAATGTGCAAAAGGTAAATTATAGTTCACATGAAATCATCATGTGATTCAGATGCTTCAGAATTTTGTGTTGTGAGTGCGCGAATAAAAGATAAGTATGGAGACTACATGTATTGTAATTTAAGATTGGATGAAGAAGGGGTCACTTGATGATTAACAAAGGATATTTTCCAAGAAATATGTGTGAAATATTTTGTTATTTATTTTTCATTTACGTTTCTGCAGCAAAGTTGCCTTGCGGCCTGGGGGAAACACAAATGAACAATTTCCTCTGCCTTCGTGGCATCAGCCAGATGACTCCAAAAGGCAGAGAAAAGGAGGTGACAAAAGTTCTGGTAAATATGCATATATCTAATCAGTTTTACAGAAGAGTGAATTTAGCCGATACTATTTTCATGCAATTATTTTTTTCTCACTTTTGGCGATGTATTTCCATGGTAACACCATACCATAACATTTGGAGGGTTATTTGTATAATATTGTAATATCATTTTCCAATAAATATATGCTAAATTTGTGAAGATGTTATTATTTTTTCACACTCGAGTCAATATTACAAATTAAAATTCAGCATATATGCGATTCTGGAATATAATCGTGTGTTTGAAACGAGCACAGTGTTATATCATCTATCCAACAGGGTCATCGAGAGATCTATGTGAGAGAACGTGTAGTGCTTTCTTATATTGTTAGTCAGCATTTACTATCCCAGCATTACGCGCGAGACGTTTTCGTGTGCATTTGATGACAATTACCTCAATGTACATTGATTCATAGTAGCGGGGCAAAGCGAAGTTTTGTTGCCAACCTAATTGTGTATTTAACAGAATACAATATCTAATTGCAAGCACACCATATCAAGTATTATTAGGATATCTGATCAAATCCCATGAACGTACAGAAGTATTACATTTGCAAAAACAATATTCTGGTTTCAGTATGACAGCAAAGTAGAATTCAGACCATCGTTATTGAAACAATCAGGAGAAAACCAGGAGTCGTACTGTAGAGGAGGGCAAATACTGCATTACTACACGTCTCTTTGCCTAAATATGATCAAGGAAGATATTGACAGGTGTCCAATCGAAGGATACAGCCCCTCCAGCTATGAGCATGGACAACCTGCACGGACGGACGTGTTTACATTGTATCATATAACACAAAATTGCACATGCTTCCCTTTCATCACATTGCGTAAGGGATACCCAACACCGCAAAATTTTCCTAGTCAAAATACCCTTGAGCGAGAGTAATTCCTCGACTTTTATGGCCAAGTTCATTGGCTTCGTAACATTGGTGTTCTGGTGCTGCCGGTACTTGAAAAAAAAACAGGTCTAAAAGTGGTTCGTTTCAATCGAAATTACTGTAATTCAATACATACTCAATGTTCTGTGGCGACAACCTCGACGAAAATTCATTTCAAATCAAGTTATCGAGATTTACCCTGTGGGATATTGAATATGCACTGGATTGTATATGTTTTATTCATACCAAGGCTCTATTTTCCCAGTGTTTTTTCACAACTAATACATGAAGTATATTATTACTTGTTCAGATATTTTATTTGCATGTCACTTCTTCCACAGAACTTGTAAATGTTAATGGAATGTCCATAATCATCAAAGACGTTGGTTACGTGTGAAAGCAAATCAAATGACAATACCGAGGTAAGCAGACGCCGACATGCATGATAAGGATAAGAACTTGTGGGATCACAAGTTATAAAATGTGAATATAAAATGTCGGCTGATTCCATGTGAAATTGACTCTTCCACGCGGACAATTGAACTTAAGACATTCAGAACTACCTCTATGCTCCCTGCAACGTTGGGCAGAAGATAAATCAACATTTTCCTCTTGTTTGCGTCCATTCGCAAGCGACTTATCTAAGCCTGATATCGTTGGTAAGCCTGATAACACCTGACTAAATGGTGTTTTTGTATTCACATGGACCTGACTTTTACGTCAAATATCGAAAGATAGCAACCACAAAGTTAACCATAGATTTGCATCGTGGAATATGTTATCCTTACATTCTTGGATATATTGATCAGATCAGATGATAGAGAGTAAATCATTGATAATGCTGCAAAAAAGATGTTATGTGCGGGTCAGCTTAGTGCGTCATGGTACATTTCCTGTAATCATATGTGAATGCCCATATATTCCACGTAATGTCTGATTTGACGCCCAATTACCCTTGTACCAGATAATTTGATAGAATGCCCTCTCACGTTTCCGGACATCATGTACTTGTTGATAGATACCTGTACATGAATCAGTGACATAATGGGATCATATGACCATCGTTATTCCTTTTAGTGTGTTCCAGCATGGATGTTTTCTCGATTTCCGAAAGTCACATAAATCTCCTTTCATGCTTTTTTGCGAAGAACACTCATAACTATAGCCGGGGGCAGGAATATGGGTACTCTTCCGTATTATTACAGTTTTGGGCAAAATTCCTGATCGAAGGAATTATTATTATCATTATAGATTTCCATTCACGACGTGACAATTTGGCTTTATTGAATTATGAATTATTACATGTACGTGAACACTGGAATTGATGGTCTACTGTTATAATAGTTTTTTTTTGTTATATTAGTTTGTTTTTTCTCTCAGTCTTGAAATGAACCCCGAGTCTGAAATGTATCAACAACTGAAGTAAATCTCGTGATTCATGTTCGTGTCTAGTAGTATCCAATTCTTTCATTCATGAAGAGGTCCTCAACTCGACTAGAACATGAAAGATAAAAAGGCATTCGGAGATGAGGAACATTTTTCTTCTCGGCCAATCGATGTGGAATCGTCCTGATTACTTCGAGATCCTGGACAAAGACACGAATCTTACACAAGTTAATCACGACAGGCAAACCTTGTGCACTCGACCGTGCCTGGATTGGACAGGATTGTCGAGATTCAGACAGATATCAGGACGAACATTGCTGCTTACAAAATTGGTCATAGCACTATGACTGAATGATACAGCTTTCGAAATCAAAGATTTCTATGGGCCGAGTGCGGTCAAACATTAGGCTAAAATATCTCATGGCAATGAAGAATATACAGGTAAAGTGAAACTTTAGCCTGAAGTACCAACACATGGCCCTTAATGAGATCGGTATTATAGTGCACCTGATACATCTCATCACATAAAACCTGAGTAGACACCCTTAGTGAAAGTATTTGTATAATATAAAGTGTGTTCAGAACGATGAGAAAATATCGTACAGATTACACATCAAACAGCAGTTGACATAGCTCAAAGTATGGAATCCATACATGACTGTACAATCAACATATATTTCACATATTACAAAAGGAATTCTCACCATTTTAGGGTGTTTCAATATTCATAGAGAGAAAAACAAAGACCGATCATGAAGCATGAAGTTATTGTCGAAATAGATATACGAATACTGGCTGTATCTCATACACAATGATCACGTTATGGATCTGTAGTGCCGATCAAGACTCTCATTAATTCTCTCAGGTCAGAACATAAAAAAACCAAGCCATTCACAACAACGGCTACTGCAGCTAAGTTATACCTCAGTCACATTTGCACCGATGCTCCCACGGATGAGGATAAGATGCCTGAAAAGCCTGAAATTTGGCCCGTTTCAGCCGGTCACCCACCAAATGACGGAGGGTCATCCGTGACCATTGGACAACAATCGGACATCGTAGAGATATCGGTGGAAGCATCGGAAGAAAAAAACACATTTTCTTGCCGCGATCAGTGGAATAAATGACATCGGTAATGAATCGTTAGCATGCCTGCCTGCGACCAACCAGCGCCCCTCCAGATGCCCACCAGGCGCCAGGGGGATTGACCCTGACCCATGTGAGAACCCCACCTGGTGATCACCGCAGGGCATCCTGCCGGAAGCTGATGGATATCCGGAAGATGCCCTTCAGATAATCGGCCAATTTATACACATTAGATGGTCATGGAGCAGGTATCAGTAGGGTATCGAGCGGTCTCTGGTAGGGTATCGTTGGATGGCCAGTTTCTCTTGAAATTCTTGGAATTTGCATGGACACAGTCAATACACACGATCGTAGGTGAATTTGGTGTTCAACCACCCGGCATTGGCAGGTTAGCGGTGGGCAATGTCCGGTGGTTTCACGACCTCTCGAAAGACATGAAAGGATGTCTGAAAACCTAACCAGTGGCTGTATCATCAATAGAAACAACTGATGTCCTCACATCGGCCGGCGACCGGTGCAAATATGACTCAGGCATATTAGTGGGGAGACTGCTGTACTTCCTGCTTGCGTTTGGATTTACCTATTTCTGATCACTTTGAGATCTGAACACGTAACAGATTTTCATCAAAGTTAAAATTATTTGTGATTTCCTCACTATCCATGGTATTTTAATGGCAGTACTCCTGTTGCGTTACTTTCACGTTGATTCCTAATTACTTTTACATTAGTTCTTGAAAGTCTGAAATGAAGATTACTCATATTTCCAGCGCATACATCCAATATGGTGCCATTTGTGCACTCATCTAGACTTAGTGACATCTCATTCAAACACCACCATGAGCAAAACATATTAATACTGACAGAAATAATATTGTGTATAACGACGTGTTGTTCATTATTTAGCAATTAATTAAGCTAACATTACTCGCCTGAATTGCGCGCACCTATTCACTGTATTGATGCATTTCTAAACAAAAAGCCTCGATGATTTTACCGACTCTCTGTTAACGTCACTGCTAACCGACGACATCGGTTCATAAAAATATGACAAAAGGCATCAATGATAGAGAAGTTTTTCTCCCCCGAGTGGGGGAAAACATGCAGGAGCTCCATCATATTTGGAATCATTCATTTCCCAGGTCTTAAAAAGGAATCCATCCTGGAGGTTTATGTATATACCAATATCATGATGTGGCCAATATTGTGATGTATAATGAATAGCATGTCACCTGGATATATAATGTAAATTAATGACACCTGAATGCCATATAAGTGGCTATCATCCTCACGAAAATGACCTCTAATGATGAACATTATCAATTTCACTTTTAACTAGGATGTCCAAAAATGATGTACACTTATCTCGTAGACTATTTATCTTATTTGGAAAGACTGTTGCTTGCAGAGTGTCAACACAGTTGGATGGTGTTCCCATCACGGTCTTGCATGCCGAAAAGTTTGTGCATGTTTTGAAAGTCGGCGACTGATTTAGATTTAATGTTGAATAGTTCATGAGCAACATATCTGATATGTCTTTCTGATATCTCACATTCAATGCACCTGTGGCGTATTCATATCTACTGACTGTGATTATTATAGAATATAAAGGACACATATAAAGGAATATAAAGAATCACATTAAGTGAATTTTTCGCGGTTAATGTCCATAGAAATCGGGATACCCGGTGTCTTCACGAAAATCTTGAACTCTTGTATGGGCATTTTTCCAATCATGCCCCACATGTGGCACTTTCAATGTTTGAGAAATCATTTCCGAGGAATGTGCGCATCAACTCATTACCACCAAGTACCGAAGGTAGCTACTGGCAGCTATGGGATTAGTTGGGAACCTCAGTGAAAAAAAGTTTAGACACGAACATATCAGAAGTCGACATAATTGGCTGCTTAGTAATAAAAATCTGTTGCATTTCGTGGATAGGTTTTGGGGGATATGAAAATACAAAGAATGCTCCAGCGTCATTCTTCACGTATTCTGCAAAACATTGCCATTGGCCAAAGAGAAGTTTTCTGACGTAATTTGTGAAACTCACGACAACTTTTGGGGTCATTTGGGATAGGTCAATTGCTCGAAATATTGAAATTTTGCTTCTTCAAATAGCTGTATCGAGGGTACGTATGCATGCATATGTTTAATTACAAGGAGTTTTTTTATTCATAGTTATGGACCTTCAACACTTCTAATTGAATATCGAACGTTTTCCCTGTTTGGCAATCTATGAACAACACAGAAACACTAACGACAAAGATAACCACGACACCATGTGAGGCGTTCAAGGGGCCATGGTAAAAGGTCGCATCTCACAGCAATTGACATTTCAGTGTGTTATGTCCATAGCTACCACATTATGCCAAGTTGCTGTAATATAACCATATCCATCATTTGAGTCTTCACACCAAGTGTACAAACACACTGCATATAGTCTTCCAGTTCTATAGGTATTTTTCTAACTGTGGTGTCTATTAAAGACCACCTTGTGAAGAAACGTATTCTAGATGGAAACACACTCGACAGACATGGGTAACGTATTTTGATAACAATCCAGTCTATTTTACGAGTGTTTGACCGTTTCATGGTTCTTTCAAAATTGAACCATTCCCTCATTCAATGATCGTGACGAGCGTGACAAGATAAGTAGCAGACGAACTATGTGGATCTCTGGAAGTATCATATAAACATTGTGGATGATAAAGAAAGTCACTTTTCCAGATTCATTTGATCGATCCCAGTGGGTAATAACGTCTCACCCTGACATATGTGTTCATCCTCATGAGCGTAACTCATACCCGAGTACCCGAGGATACCATCAACTCAGTAGCCTTCTGGCTTGTGATTGGGTACTTTTGTACTTGTCATGTATCTATTCCATGGGGTTAGTTTCGGATTTTTAAATTGTTTTCATAGGTTGTTGGCCAGTTGTATACTAATTCCATCAGGTGTACAGTAGAAACAACTACATTTAACACACTGTCTGCCCCTGATGACGCCAGTGTGTCTTTGGATGAACTATTTGGTCGGGCTTTGTTTCTATTGCAAAATGTTATATTTTATGTTTCTTATTGGCATCATCAAAATCTGATTGTATTGGTGGTAATAGATTGATACTTACATTCACTATCACATGTCCACATTAATGGCTCTATCGGTACTGAATGTCTTTTTTATTATTCAATTTACCATGAAAACAATGCATTTAGTCAGCTGGTGTATTTAGTGGGCAAAATTATGGAGCCATTGGTGTGATCTTGTTGAATAGTTTTTGTACTAAGTGGTCTTGTTTACAGAGAATGCAACCTCAATAAAATGTTAAAAAAATGAGAATGTGATGATCCAATAAATTATTGATGAATGAAAGGGCCAACAGTGACGAAAGTGTCCACTTCATTGAGTCAAACCTTTGCGTGATATGTCAGTTGGGTCCAGGAGACCTTCAGTCATTAATTATTAATACAATTTTGAACAGGTCATGGCACTGCATTGATCACTGAGGTTTATCGTGGACATCCAGGATTTATTATTGTTTGCCTTGGAAAATCAGTGTCCTCTGATGACACCAGTGTGACTGAAGACGTATATAGACGCCCAATCAAGCTTTTTGTTTCTATTCCTTTGTTTTTATAACTTTATCGGACGAATGACATTTAGGACATATTGTCGTATGGAATTCCTACGAAAAGTAGGTAAATAGATATAATAAGTTAGCCATTCAAGCATGGATCATTACACGTTTCGTATTTCGGAAACATTTACGACCATGTCATTTGCTCAAGAATGTTACTACAGAACACTAACTTATCTCATCGTACTTATGGGCAAGATCAGTATTGACATGAGCTACTTTGTTTCTCGGGGGTTTTGACAGAAATGAAAATGGCCTCCTCTCCTAATGAATCTGGTTATCTATGACACGTTGGTCACCCGAAGGAAAAAGACCCACTCTTGGCTACATTCGTTATGCCATAAGTATCGCCATAACATTGGACGGAGTCTATCACTGATGTCAGATCCCACACTCTATTTTCGTACTCGTACTCAGTGAAACCGGATTCTCCACTTCCTTAGGGAATATGTTCAGCTAACGTTTGGTAAATCAATTCCATATATTAAAGTGATATTGGCATAAAAACTATTTTTTCCAAATCAATTACATATATGCCTGTGGTATCAGAAATATAGATTACAAAAAAAACTATGCTTCATCAGATGGATAAATCAAGCATATGAAAGTACTAGCAGCCGCTTCTCTTTTGTTTTTTGCGCCACTCAGAGTTACCTCTGACATAACCTAGTTCACCACTGGCTCGAACATATACGAGTAAGCTGGACTCGCATTGCGTTAGATACAAAGCACCGAGAATAGCGGTAATATAAACAAACTCAAACTGTGTCCACCAGAGCTCGCAACGAAATCAATTAGAAATTGAGGGGCGTCTGTTTGGGCATACAAGTGCAGATACATAACTTTTATGCCTTCTTCGTTCAATCAGAAAGTTATGGCAAAATCCATAAATTTCTGCCAACATCACTTTAAGTGGCACATAAGGTCATCTCCACAATAAACCTTTCTCAAATATCTTGCTGGTGACATAACTCGTTGGCTTAGTGGATTATACCTGCTGCAAAAGGATATTACTGCCAAGACTAACAGCTGTGATTGAGAAATACTATACTATGGTCATCACGATCTAGTTGACACGTATACCAACTCATTGACGGCAATCAGTTTGATTTGCGAACCTGACTTCCGAATTTCCACGGTGTTTATAGGTTACTGGACCTATGGTCCGATAACCTATTGGCATGGCGTTTTGTCCGGCGTCCGTCCGTCCGTCCGGCGTCCGTCCACATTTTTATCTTTAAAGTTTACGGTCGAATCTTTCTGAAATTTTGCACAAAAATAGCTAAAAATATTCCCAGGAAGGTTTTTTTTTGTTTTTTGATTTTCAAATTTTCCTCGAAATGGCGGCCATTTTCGTTGAAAAATGCCCAATTTTGGACTTTGACGGCCATTTTCTCAAAAACTGTTCAGACAGTTTTGAGATTTTTGTTTCAAAAGATTCCCCTTATGGACCTCTGTGATGTGTATAAGTTTGGTTGCCCTTGAATCGCCGGTCTGCGTGTGGCGACCATTTTGAATTTTTGACAAGTCAGCGAAAAAAAAAATTTTCACCCCAAATCGCATTACTATCCATTTTGGGCCATTTCAAGGGGAAACCCTTTGAAAAAATTTTTGGACTTTCCCTTGAATCGACGGTCTGCGTGTGCCGGCCATTTTGAATTTTTTGATGAGTCGGCGAAAAAAAATTTTTTCACCCCAAATGGCATTACTATCCATTTTGGGCCAGGGAAAAAAAATTTCACCCTTTGGAAAAAATTTTTGACCTAAAAAATTTTTGGCAATTTTTTCCTTCATAATGGGAGCTGCCAGAACTGTACTCATAGAACGCCTGAAGATAGAGCTTGTAAATTGGCACTTTCAAATGGGAAGTCATATATGGCGACTTATGTGGTGACCTTGAATTTGACCTTGGATAACCTTGAAAGGTCAAAACAGCCATTTTTGGGTCGAAAAATGCCCAAATTTGCACCTTGTCTGTCTTTTCTCAAAAACTGTTGAGACAGTTTTCAGATTTTTGTTTCAAAAGATTCCCCTTATGGACCTCTGCGAAGTGTATAAGTTTCATTTCCCTTGAATCGACGGTCTGCGTGTGGCGGCCATTTTGAATTTTTTGACGAGTCGGCGAAAAAAAATTTTTTTTTACCCCAAATGGCATTACTATCCATTTTGGGCCAGGGAAAAAAAAATTTCACCCTTTGAAAAAATTTTTTGACTTAAAAAATTTTTGGCAATTTTTTCCTTCATAATGAGAGCTGTCAGATTTGTATTCATAGAACGCCTGAAGATAGAGCTTAAAAATTGGCACTTTCAAATGGGAAGTCATATATGGCGACTTGTGTGGTGACGTTGAATTTGACCTTGGATGACCTTAAAAGGTCAAAACAAAAAAAGGTCAAATTCCTGTGTCAAAAAATGCCCAGATTTGCCTCTATAGATGAAATGCTTGCAGATAAAGCTTATGTTTGCATTATGAACATATAGGAAGACATATATGGCACAACTAATGATGACCTTGAACTTGACCTCAGATTATCTTGAGTACTCAAGCCAAATGTCTGATTCGGAATGTGTACATTGGCCTGAGCGGCCTATACACTTGCACCCAGACGTATCTTTGTATTATGAACATATAGAAAATCAAATACCGCACCCGTACATGTAATGGTGACATTGAAGTTCACATGGATGACCTTGATTGGTAAATCTCATGGTCATAATGTTCACACTGATAATCTTGATTGGTGAATCTCAAGGTCGGTTACATTCCATTATCCAAACCAAAATTGTCCGGTAACCTATCTCAGCCTTTGGGCTAATTTTTTGGCATAGTTATATCCAGGGATACAATATGCAAACAGAACACAAAATGATAAACTCCTTATGGGAATCAATGTACTAAAATAAAACAATATATTTGAAAAAACTCCTGGTGGACTAGAAGTCACAGCATTATCGATGCTGCAATATCTATACGTGCCAATGAAAGTAGTGTCTCTCTCGGGAACAAATTATATGTAAAACTTTTTTGTGGAGTCGACAATGTTCGCGTGTCCAAAGCATGACTGATGGGGGCTTTATGTGAACGCATCAATACTACCAACAAGTCTCTGTTGCAAATGATGTGCACATATTTCAGGCGAGTACTGTTGGGTTAATTAGTTGCTACACAATGAGCAATTCATCGATACGTATAATTGTCTTATAATTAACTACAATGGAACATTTTGTTCATAATTGGGCTTGAAAGAGATTGATCAGAGTTTAAAATAACATGTCGCTGCGGTCAGTACAAGTAAACAAGTGGCGTCAGATTAATTACGAGTAACAATTGGATATCAATTTTAAATTTATCAGTTGAATGTTTTTTTCTTAATTTGATTTTAGCTTTTTTTATGCTTCAGATGCGCATTGAAACTACTGGGACAACATGACGAATATGTGAATTTGATCAAACATGGCAAATTCCCTGATACTTTTTTTGTGATATGTTCAGTATTTCCCTGCCATTAGGGCTGCTTAACAGCTACCAATCATGCCTTGCCAGCCGACTATTGGTATATTTTAATTGGGGTATAGCTCTGCCATTCCGATATTGATCTGGTTGAAAATTTGTGAGTAGGTTCTATACATGACCACAAGGCTGCTCCATTTGCCAGGTTGAAGAAAAAATCGATAACTATACTGATCCAGACCATTAAATATCAGTAGTTAAGTAGGTACATTTAACCACAGACAGTCATATGGCAAGTTTGTCCACAGTGTAGGGTACGAGTGAATTATTGTTAATTATTATGACCATCACCTGAGAACTTTATGATAACACATAAAGCATTCATAAAAAATCCAGTGAAAGTATGTATTTAGCCATAAGAAGCAATCATAAGCATGCCCATTTATCGGGTGAACACAAATGGGCACACGTTACTAGGAATAGGTGACGATAAATATTGAACATCACTTATGGTATCAAATATACAGCACTGTGACACGCCTTGAATAGTCACTGGACATCATGCTCGCTCTCAGAAATGTGTATTAGTTCATATTTGTAAGTACCAATGAATTTCACCCTGACGCAGCTTTCCAGGAAAAGACCATATAACATGGGATAATTATCTGAGGTATTTGTTGAATCACGTTATTGTATAGTCACTCTGCAGGGTGACCTGTAAAATACTACAATATTGTAAGTATAGTGTACACAGCTTCAAACATTGATGGGCTGTGAAGATGGTTCGTCACTAAGGGGATGTGACTGAGGACAAATTTACTTCGATACGTTGATGCCATTTGCATCATATCATCAGTTCTATTTGCCCAATCGTCCTATGGATAGGATCATGGAAGCAGTTCTTTTTCATGTTGAACAAGAGGAATGTCCTGAGTGTGTGCATGCACCCCACAGAATGCGCTGAACAAAATGGCCCAAGTATCATATCCTGCGCCTTCCTCTATATTCAGTAAGGATTAAAAAGGTGCGAGACGGATTAAATGGTATGTTTTAAGTGGACGAGTAGTATTAAGGAGCAGTGTACGGTACTTGGGCCAACAAAATGATCGGTAAAATGAAAGAAAATATGAAATTTTGTGTTGTTTGAGGCGGTCAACACCTTGAACATGTGCTATGAAGATATTGTTAGGATTCCATTTATTGCGGCCGTAATTGATACAGCCATGAATCACTAAATTGTTTTCGACATTGGACTGATGAAATTATCAAAGTCATATTTCACACAAGTTTCTGTATATTTTAACCAACATCGCTAGCCGCTAAGCGGCTAGGCGCCATGTTTGATAGTGTAGCCTATTCACAAATCCATGGAGCCATGGAGGACACAAATATGGCGCAGCTAATACTGCATTTTGGCTGAAGCCGTGTGGATAGTTGTGTAGGTTAGGGGGGTTTACCCCCCAATCTACGACCCATATTCACCTAAATTTTTGTAGTGTGATTCATACACTTACTTTTGGTTGCGATAATATGGTCGCAACAGCTCATTCAGTTTATTTTTTAATATGTCTTTCATTGCAATGTCGCTTTTGCATTGCTATAACTGTATTGTGCACCATATTGAATGACGTCATTTTTATGCGTATATAGCTTTTGCATAGGAACCAATCATATCGCGTCATTGCACCACATCCCTAGCAACAACAAAGGTCAAGGTAGATCTAGTCGCGTGCGTCACTTGGCGCTAGTTTTGTTTTGATTTCAGAAGCGTGTGATTTTCCAGCTCCGTTTGCTACGATTATGGTAGAAAATTGAAGGTAAGTGAAAGATCTCGATAAAGTTTTCTAGTTTAGGGGGTTTGGGGGCTTTACCCCCAATGTATGAAACATGATGATGCTAGAATACATCACCCGTGCCGTGGTTACGTTGCCAGCCCAGCCTCACTCAGTCTCAGGTTCAATGAGTGCAAAACGTCGCACGTGCTCTCTGCCACATTTGAGGCGGATCTAGATGCAACGGCGGATCTCAGTTATGAAGAGATATTTATTTTATCGACTTTGCAACTGTATACAGTATATATCTATGCTAGCTGTTAACATCACAATCACACTTGGAATCATTTTGTCATTTCAACATTTGCCACGAACCAAACCACAAACCAAAGCATGACTGCAAGATCAACTTCAACTTGCATACCAGATATACTACAGACAGTAAGCTTACAGCTCTGGCAGAGCCTCTGCGTCGCTCAGGCTGCGGCTACACTACAGACAGGCTGAGACACTCAGACAGCCAGTCAGGCGAGTCAGCACACAGCAACAACCAAATATCTGAGCCTGAAAGAAACTGTACTAGTGCGTAGTGCAGAGCAGCCACCTGCAAGGATCAAGAATAACAGTACGTATATTATATGTGTCTATAATTTACTGTAACTGGAATAGTGTGCAAATACCGTGCTGTCATCATCTGTCAGATATTCTTCAGATCCCAAAAATACAGGTTCTGACTGTCAACGTAATATGGCACAAAACTGAATACTGTGAATAGTTTACTCTACAACTTAATCTCACATGTAATTTCAGGTTTCAGTTCTACATGTCAACATGAATGATATGTCATAGAAGGAAACACATCTACTGACAAACCCCACCGAAGGGAAGATGAGAGGCCAAGACCAACCAAATCAAACTTCATCAAGTGGCTAATAGATCTATAATGTTGTCATGTCCTGAGTAACAAATTACAGGCACTATTGACCATGATTTATTAAATGTCAAAGAAAATTGTTACGCACTCCGAAATGTCTCAATATGTACGTTAAAGTGCAAAACTACAAGATATGGCTTGAATCAAAGGCTCTTTGGCTTGAATAGTGTCAGTCATGAAGTAACATGGCAATGTTTACCTCAAGATATAAATAGCGCTAAAAAAATCTCCAGGCATTTAAACATAAGCTGTCTGGATGGTCAGGACCAATAAATAGTTGTAATGTTTGCGTATTGTCATGCAATATGTACAATATATGAAATAACTGACAATGGTATAATAATGATCATTTGTTTTTGTTGCCCAATGTTCATCAGCATTTGTATATGTCACCTCATCATCTATGATTCATTGTCGGTCAATAACCTTGTGGCTAGTGTTTATTGTTTCATGCTATACCGATGTAAAATAAAGTTCATCTATATGATTATTGATCATCATAGATTGATCATGACATTTTGTCAAAGTTCATGTATAGTGTGCGCAACATACTATCTAGTGGTAGAAGGAGTAGCGATTTTCGTAACCGGTTAACCGTTAGACCGTACCCGCTTCGTAAGCGGGTACTCGTAAAAAAATCACCATTGCATCGGCATATTGGTCATAGTGAAACGGTCGGTCCCAAACTTGAGGATTGTCTCGTGTACCGTATGTACTATCCATCATTATTTGCATTTGAGAAACTCATAGAGTATTAATATATATGTGATGAAAGTTTCGTACAGCCTGGATGGCAATGAATAACAAAATTGTACAGTAGTAAATGTTACTATATGGGATTTTAATCATGACCCATTGTTATTGGAAAATCCTGGTCACAGTCAGGCATTACAGTAAACATAGTACCGGTACTGCTATTAATATTCTGTTTCCCTGTTGTTGGTTACCAACATGGTATCACTTTGGCACCACAGATCAAATGTCAATGTATGCATGAAATGCTAGGAAGTGGCAAATAGATGTGTAATACCATGTCTAGATTGTTGCTGCATTTGAATATACACATATATGTTTTGAATGAATTTAGGACACCATAATAGGGTTACTAGTATCTGAATTTCTAGATATGTCATCGGTATAAATAAGCTGACTTTGTGGTGGATTTCCTGGTAATACTAGTATTGGAATGCAAACGTAAATTTAGTGTATAATATAGAGCAAAGAAAAAATTGGCCACAATTTTGAACAAATTCGTGAAGTTTCCGGCAACGTATATTCCGTGCAGAGAGGATAGTGATATATGCAGGTAAATAGGAAGTGCCTAAACCAACATAGAATCTTTTTTTTTCACCAGCCGATGTTGGTTTTTGGGCAGCTATGATGCATTTTCTTGTTATTAACCCTGTACATCATCGATTAACACAAGGTCTTCTTGAGTCAGAACTGAAAGGGGGGAACTCACTGGTTTAATACACTGAAGTTTGTATTAGAACATCAAACTGGATGACGATAGGTTTTTCGAATCCAACGAAACTGTTTCACAGAGACCAACATATTCGTTGCTAGTTTGGTTGCTAGTTCTTTACAAACACTACTGACAATAAATTGTGCACATCTTCATACATTGATAACAATATGGATATATACCTTCCCATTCATGAAGGTATATGATGTTGAAGTAGAATTCATGAGTATGTCGGTAATAGATTTCATGCCGATAACTGATTCAGACTCGCACGTGTTTTACAACATTCGTAAGTTTGCATATTTACTAATATGTGTCAAATCTAATGTAGACTGTTGCAAATCAAGAAAAAGAACAGTTTAAAAGCTATATCACCCGCCTGACAATTATTGTTTACATATGGGCACATCACGTACATCACACATCATAATAATATATTGGTAGATAACGATGTAGTGACCTGGATTTTACGGTCGCGTGTCTGGGTGGAGTTGGTGGAATGACAATAACATCCTGTGCGTGTCGCACAGGTAAATCGCCGATGTCAACATATTATACATCTACAATTACCAAGCTAATATTACTAATAATTGGGAGTACTATGAATTTGCCATCATCCCCAATTCGTCATAGCTAGAATATGTATTTAGAATGCATATGTGTGGATATTGCTCGATGATATTTCTCGGTAAAATACTGGGCTTTGCGACAAACCAGCTTCTAGACGAGGAATCAATACCCAGTATTAAGTATTCCGAGCAAACAAAACAGGGTCCGTTATCCAATCTCATAGTCCGGGGACAGAAAGTCATATCAGGCATACGAAGTGAGAGAAGACAAAAATGACAGGGAAACGCATGAACCCCCAAAAATGGCCATTAGGAGGTGAAATCAGGTGTTCCGAGAGAGTGAGCGAGCATTTCAGAGTGAGCGAGAAATCAGAGTGAGCATTTCCTTCCCCACTAGAGGCACCCGTCATGAATTCCCTAAATTAACATGAAAATAGATCTAGTTGCATGGCAGACATGGATATGCTGTATTTATCAACCAGATCATGATGACGTCCATAGAATTTCTTAAACGCAGCTATGAGTCTTGGTAAAACATATCTGTAGTATCCTTAATTTCAAGTTCCTTAGGATATATGACATCCAAATAATCACCAAACTTGGGATAATTCAGCAACAATACATCATCTATGTATCGGAAAGTGAAATTAAAATTATATTTTAGTTTCTTAGAACCTCCTCGTTGTAAATGTTGGATAAAATCTGATTCATATGAGTATAAAAACAGGTCTGCCAATAATGGTGCACAGTTTGTACCCATGAGAATACCAATAGTTTGTTAAAATATTCGACCACCAAATTCCACAAAAATATTATCAATCAGAAAATTAACCATACTTACCACATCTATTTCAGTATATTTGTATGGGGCATCAGAGTCGCCTTTAACAAAATAAGCGGTATTATATTTAACTACAATATAGTGGTACCGGCGTTGTCCCTTTTTAGAGAAAAATAAATTATTGATTAGTTTTTTAAGCTGAGACTTCAGTTCAGAATGAGGTATAGTTGTGTACAAAGTGGAGAAATCAGATGTTTTGATAGATGTTACTTTTGAAAGTGTGTGAGCATGTAGATATTCCAATAAAGATTTGGAATTTTTTAATATCCACATTTGGTTTATACCACTTCTATGTGTGCACGCCATTCACAATATTCGCAGGGATTCAACTTTTTTCCTGGCAAGACATTACCAAGAATAGAAATCAGAAAATATGATACATATGTACATGTCGGAAAGAAGCATCGGTATCGAAGGACCGTGATATTGACAACATATACGTACACTGGATGCCATTATTGATGTTTTTCGCTTGCTCCTGGTAACTTATACTTGTGCCGTGTTTGCTTGTCACAAATGTGCGAAGGTGATGCAAATCATAGTGGTGCAAATGAACATGCATTGGATGCTTGTTTTGTGGAATGCTTCTGGGAAACACCAGAAACATCATTATCTTTTCGCAGAATAATTATTGCATTACTGGAAGTTGACCACGTAACCAACGTTAAAAAAAACCTACAGTTTAAACAGACCTGAGTAATTGAATTAACCTGACTGTAAAAGGACGAATCTTGCATGTGCTTTCTTCTACAGAGTAATTAAGTATTTGTGTTGAAGATCATAGAAACAAGTCGAGTAAATAACTTGGGTCACACACAGCGCTCGATCAAATCAACGTATAAAAATCAAATATTGATGATGTCAATAAGAAACCTAAAGTACAACATTTTCGAAATAATATCGAAGTCTTAGCAAAGACCTAAAGCCAAAAACGAACATATACATCCAGAGTGACCCGATGTCATCGGGGGCTACTCGTTTTCGAGAGCAGCAAATAATGAACGATGTTTCTGTGTTGATTGGCCACAATGATTCTCATTCATCAATGCCGGTGTCAAGATCTGATCAACAATGTTTTGATAATTAGCACTAATGGGTACATTGACATGATTGCTAGTACCTGCGAAGTATAGACTCAGGAAAAGTATACATTCCTTTAAGAGTGATTGACGAACTTTCAATATTACAACACAACACTATGTATATTTTTTGGGAGGATCATGTAAAAGTGTTCAAGTAGCATAATATGTTTCTGAATTCCTTAATAAATCAATTATGTATCATATTTGCGATGATAAATCCAAAATACGTGCAGCTCCAAATACGTCCGCATGATCCCGCAGTGGACTGCATACCAATAAACCACACGATGTGAACGAATTGCTTACATCTGCGCTAACATGCACAAAGACATGAATTTCCATTTATTGTCGTTATTTGCAAAAAAAAAAAAAGAATCAAGTTGAATATTTCGGGTTTCATCACTAAAATATAATGTACATATATAAGTTTCAAGTGATTATACTGTGCATTTCCTCATTTTGGCATTTTCATGTTAACCAATTTTTTAAAAATCAGATTTCCAATGTCTAATTTAGATAAGTTAAGTTTAAACAAGTTCGTGTCCGCATTGACAATTTTGCTCTGGACAGCTGCGCTGGCCAAGCTATTGATCACTTTCACACGGGAGTTTAAAAAAACAATTATGTCACTTCAAGTACTGATTTCTGTTTGCCTTAGAAAATGAGTGTCTTCTGATGACACCAGTGTGACCTTGGATGTATATAGATGACCAATCAACCTTTTTGTTTCCATTCCTTTGTTTTTACAACTTTACTGATTCCATTTACTGGGTTTTTTTATATTGTCTTCACCACAAACGACAAACGTTATATCTATGAAATGTTGGTCACCCGAAGGAAACAGACCCCCACTTGTCTACATTTGTTATGGCCTAAGTATGCCCATAACAATGAACGAAGTCCCTCACTCATGTCAGATCCCACACTCTTTTTTTCGTACTCGTACATTCAGTGAAACCGGATTCTCCACTTCGTCAGGGAATTTGTTCAACTAACATTTGATAAATCAATTCCATATATCAAGGGGTCGAATATTTCAACAAACTATTAGTATTCCCATGGGTACAAACTGCGCACCATTATTGGCAGACCTGTTTTTATACTCATATGAATCAAATTTTATCCAACATTTAAAACGAGGAGGTTCTAAGAAACTAACATGTAATTTTTATTTCACTTTCCGATACATAGATGATGTATTGTCGCTAAATAATCCCAAATTTGGTGATTATTTGGATGTCACATATCCTAAGGAACTTGAAATTAAGGATACTACGGACTCCGCTAATTTTTCCAACTATCTAGACCTGAGGTTGGAGATTGATAATGATTCTAACCTGTCAAATAGATTATATGACAAACGTGATGATTTCCATTTTTCCATAGTCAATTTCCTTTTTCTAAGCAGCAACATTCCTATGTCACCGGCATATGGTGTGTTTGTTTCTCAACTTATACGCTATTCCAGAGCTAGTTGCAAATATGAGGACTTTGTCTATCGAAGTGCCCAGCTAGTCTCTAAACTGCTGCGACAAGGATGTTTTACCAGGACTTATAGCTGCGTTTAAGAAATTCTATGGACGTCATCATGATCTGGTTGATAAATACAGCAAATCCATGTCTGCCATGCAACTAGATCTATTTCATGTTAATTTTGGGGAATTCATGACGGGTGCCACTAGTGGGGCAGGAAATGCTCACTCTTTCCAGAACACCTGATTTCACCTCCTAATGGCCATTTTGGGGGGTTCATGAGTCATTTTTGTTTTCTCTCACTTCGTATGCCTGATATGACTTTCTGTCCCCGGACTATGAGATTGGATAACGGACCCTGTTTTGTTTGCTCGGAATACTTAATACTGGGTATTGATTCCACGTCTATATAAGGTCACCTCCACAATAAACCTTTCTCAAATATCTTGCTGGTGACATAACTCGTTGGTTTAGTGGATTATAACTGCTGCGAAAGGACATTACTACAAACACTAATAGCTGTGATTGAGAAATTCTATCGACGTAATCAGGATCTAGTTGACACGTATACCAACTCATAGACCATGTAGACGGCAATCAGTTTATTTGCGAACCTGACTTCCGAATTTGCACGGTTTTTTTTGCATAGTTATGTCCAGTCACAGGGATACAATATGCAAACAGAACACAAAATGATAAACACGTTTTGGGAATCAATGAACTAAAATAATAAAACAATACAATTGAAAATACTACTGGTGGACTAGAAGTGACAGCATTATCGATGCTGCCATATCTATACGTACTAATGAAAGTAGTGTCTCTCTCGGGAAAAAATTCTCTGTAAAACTTCTTTGTGGAGATAACAGTGTTCGCGTGTCCAAAGCATGACTGATGGGGGCTTTATGGGAACGCATCAATATTACAACAAGTCTCTGTTGCGAATGACGTGCACATATTTCAGTCGAGTACTGTTGGGTTAATTAGTTGCTACATAATGAGCAATGCATCGATACGTATAGTTGTCTTATAGTTAACTACAATGGAACATTTTGTTCATAATTGGGCTTGAAAGAGATTGTATAGAGGTTAAAACAACATGTCGCTGCGGTCAGTACAAGTAAACAAGTGGCATCAGATTAATTATGGGTATCAATTGAATATCAACTGTAAATAAATGAATGTTTTTTTTCTTAATTTGATTTTAGCTTTTATATACTTCAGATTCGCTTTGAAACTACCGGGACAACATGACGAACATGTGAATTTGATCAAACATAGCAAAATCCCTGATACTTCTTTTGTGATATGTTCAGTATTTCCCTGCCATTAAGGTTGCTTAACAGCTACCAATCATACCTTGTCAGCCGACTATTGGTATATTTTAACTGGGGTATAGCTCTGCCATTCCGAGATTGATTTGCTTGAAAATTTGTGAGTAGGTTCTATACATGACCACAAGGCTGCTCCATTTGCCAGGTTGAAGGAAAAATCGACAACTATACTGATCCAGACCGTTAAATATCAGTAGTAGGTAGGGTACATTTAACCACAGACAGTCATATGGCACGTTTGTCCCCCAGTGTAGTGTACGAGTGAATTATTGTTAATAATTATGACCACCACCTTATACCTGAGAACTTTATGATAACACATATAGCATTCATAAACAAATCCAGTGAAAGTATGTATTTTGCTATAAGAAGCAATCGTAAGCATGCCCATTTACCTGGTGAACACAAATGGGCACACGTTACTAGGAATAGGTGACGATAAATATTGAACATCACTTATGGTATCAAATATACAGCACAATGACACGCCTTGAATAGTCACCGGACACCTTCATCATCCTCGCTCTCAGAAATTTGTATTTGTTCATATTTGTAAGTACCAATGAATTTCACCCTGACGCAGCTTTCCAGGAAAAGACCATACAACATGGGATAATTATCTGAGGTATTTGTTGAATCACGTTATTGTATAGTCCATTGGAGGGTGACCTGTAAAATACTACAATATTGTAAGTATAGTGTACACAGCTTCAAACATTGATGGGCTGTGAAGATGGTTCGTCACAAAGGGGATGTGACTGAGGACAAATTTACTTCGATATGTAGATGATATTTGCATGATATATTTAGTTTCATTTGCCCAATCGTCCTATGGATAGGATCATGGAAGCAGTTCTTTTTCATGTTGAACAAGAGGAATGTCCTGAGTGTGTGCATGCACCCCGCAGAATGCGCTGAACAAAATGATCGGAAACATTAAAAAAATATATAATTTTGTGTTGTTTGAGGCGGTCAACACCTTGAACATGTGCTATGAAGATATTGTTAGGATTCCATTTATTGCGGCCGTTATTGATACAGCCATGATATACTAAATATATTGTTTTTGACATTGGACTGATGAAATTATCAAAGTCATATTTCACACAAGTTTCTGTATATTGTTTTTATTAACCCTGTACATCATCGTTTAACACTAGGTCTTCTTGATTCTGAGCTGAAAGGGGGGAATTCAGTGGTTTAATACACTGAAGTTTGTATTAGAACATCAAACCGTCGATGACGATAGGTTTTTCGAATCCAACGAAACTCTTTCACAGAGACCAACATATTCGCTGCTAGTTTGGTTCATCTTTAGAAACACTACTGGTAATAATTTGTGTACATCTTCATACATTGATACCACTATGGATATGATATATTGTTATATTTGCATACACATTTATCAATGGCATATGATATAGAATTTGTGAGTGTATCGGTAATAGATTATGTTGTAACTGATTCAGACTCGCACACGTTCGTTTAATAACATTCATTAGTATGCAGATTTATCGGTATGTTTCAAGTCTGCTGTAGAGTGTGGCATATCCACCAAAAAACAGTTTTCAAAGCTATATCACCCGTCTGACAATTATTGTTCACATATGGGCACATAGCACATCATAATAATATATTGGTAGATAACGATGTAGAGCAACCTGTATTTTACGGTCGCATGTCTGGGTAGAGTAGCTGGAATGACAATAACATCATGTGCGTGTTGCGCAGGTAATTCGCCGATGTCAACCTATTATACATCTACAATTACCAGGCCAATATTACTAATAATTGGGAGTACTATGAATTTGCCATTATCCCAAATTCGTCATAGCTGGTATACTGTATGTATTTAGAATGCACATGTGTGGATATTGCTTGGTAAAATACTGGGCTTTGCGACAAACCAGCTTCATATTATCCATAATACTTCCGACATGTGTGCACGCCATTCACAATATTGACAGGGATTTTGCCCTTGATGCATATCTTTTTCCTGGCAAAACATTACCAAGAATAGAAAGCAGAAAATATGATACATATATTCATGTCGGAAAGAAGCATCGGTAACGAAGGACCGTAATACTGACAGCATATATACGTACACTTGATGCCAAAATTGATGTTTTTCGCTTGCTCCTGGTAACTTTTACGTGTGCCGTGTTTGCTTCTCACAAATGTGCGAAGGTGATGCAAATCATAATGGTGCAAATGAACATGTATTGGATGCTTGTTTTGTGGAATGCTTCTGGGAAACACCAGAACATCATTATCTTTTCGCAGAATATTTATTGCATTACTGGAAGTTGACCACGTAACCATTCCAAAAACGTACAGTTTAAACATACCTGAGTAATTGAGTTATTCTGACTGTAAATGGGCTTGTCGACGAACACTGCATAAAGGACGAATCTTGCATGTGCTTTTTTTTACGGAGTAACTAAGTATTTGTGTTGAAGATTATAGAAACAAGTCAAATAAATAACTTGGGCCACACACAGCGCTCGATCAAATCAACCTATAAAAATCAGATTTTGATGATGTCAATAAGAAACCTAAAGTACAACATTTTCGAAATAATATCGAAGCCTTACCAAACAAAAGCCAAAAACAAACATATACATCCAGAGTGACCCTATGTCATCAAGGGCCACTCGTTTTCGGGAGCAGAAAATAATGAACGATGTTTCTGTGTTGATTGGCCAGAATGATTCTCATTCATCAATGCCGGTGTCAAGACCTGATCAATAATATTTTGAGAATTAGCACTAATGGGCACCTTGACATGATTGCTGTTACCTGCGAAGTATACACTCAGGAAAGGATACATTCCATTAAGAGTGATTGACGAACTTTCAACATGTTCAATATTACAACACAATACTATGTATATTTTTTGGGAGGATTATGTAAAAGTGTTCAAGTAGCATAATATGTTTCTGAATTCCGTAATAAATCAATTATGTAGCATATTTTCGATGATAAATCCAAAATACGTCCAGCTCCAAAATACGTCCGCACGATCCCGCAGTGGACTGCATACCAATAAACCACACGATGTGAACGAATTGCTTACATCTGCGCTAACACGCACAAAGACATGAATTTCCATTTATTGTCGTTATTTGCAAAAAAAAACCAAGTTGAATATTTCGGGTTTCATCAATATAATGTACATATATAAGTTTCAAGTGATTATACTGTGTATTTCCTCATTTTGGCATTTTCATGTTAACCAATTTTTTTTCAAAATCAGATTTCCAATGTCAAATTTAGATAAGTTACTTTAGACAAGTTCGTGTCCGCATTAAAAATTTTGCTCTGGACAGCTGCTCTGGCCAAGCTATTGATCACTTTCACACGGAAGTTATAAAAAAAACTATTATGTCACTTCAAATACTGATCACTTCATGTTCACCGCTAGTGTACACTTATGTTATATGCCTTATATCCATGCAGATCTATTTGCAATTCTATGCGGATTGACTTGTAGATCACCGAGCATAATATAATTACTGACAAATGTATTAACACTGTGCACATTGTCTCCTTATTAGGTTTGTATCTATAGAGTGTAACTGCAGATGGCCTATTTCCATTTGAAGAATGTTACAGAATAATTACTTCAATGAGTAAGTGTGTGTATTTCTTTTTTTTTTCATTACGCGATAACATGAACGGAAATATGTCATGTACAGTTTTTCTGTCAGATCGGTTTCTCATATGCTTGCATATGCCATAACATTGCGCAAAGGGTGATATTGTTGTGCCAGTAATCATATTATTCTTGATAACATGCAAGTCTATCTGCCTAGAAATGCAAATAATATGCATAGAAATGATTGATTTGAACTCTTAAGTGATCCATTTGAACTTTCATATCCAATAATATATTGAACATGAGCACAGGATTGTTTTGAATACATATATATATATTGGAGATTGGTGTATTAATCCGTGTTAACGGATGTCTACGGAGCCTCTGAGAGGACATGGAAGAAATCTTTTTAGCACGTAGTTATTGTGTTCCATCGCAATATTATTGTGTTCCCTCACAATAATTTTGCGTTCCCTCACAATATTATAGCGTTCCCTTGCATTCCGGATCGCATTCCCTCGCCATCTTATTGTGGTCCCTCGCATTCCAGATCGCGTTCCCTCGCGATCTTGTAGAATAACCTTCTCAGAAGTCATTGACGTCAGCACAATGCGAGGGAGCGCAATAAGATCGTGAGGGAATGCGATGATATCGCCAGGGAACGCGATTCGGATTGCGAGGGAACGCAATAAGATCGCGAGGGAACGCAATAACCATATGTCAAAAAATATTTCTTCCATGTCCTTTCAGCGGCTCCGTAGATGTCCCTATTCAACAATATATACATTACACCAAGACATTAAGAGTTCAAAGGATCACGGTATGAAAACAATGTTTTCAATCACGATGTAGCACAACAATACATTTTTTAGTAGCAGCTGAACATTGAGAGATCACTGTTTAGCATAGCACGGTTTAATTATTGGAGTTCACCCGTTACTCTGCGTGACTGGATGTATCAGGAGAGGTCCTTGATTGACAATATATAGCTACCGCAGAAACTCGTACGACAAAAATAACCGAGGTTATTCAGTTGATACAAAAATAACCGTCATACCATGCTAGGTGTTGAGTTAAGAAGACCATGGTGTTGGGTCACATCACACGTTAGTACACACACAAAGAAGTTGACATTTCGTGACATTTCCAAGTGTTATGACCAAAACACGTTACTGTCTATATCATTCGGGTCGTCACACAATGTGCATATACACACTGGATACAATCTTCCAGTTCTAAACGTTATGAGATACCTGTGCCAATTGCGAATTCATTGAAGTCGTTCGGTAAAGATCCACCTTGCATTTAATGCCCTTTTCTGGGAAATCATGCATAGCAAAGTCAAACAATTTATACCTTTCGATAATGTACCCATTGTGAAGGTAAGTATATTGACCTAGTGTGTGTGGTTTATTTGCCTGTGGTATATTTCAGTACGGAATCATATTTTGAAAATAAACACACGAACTCTTATGCGTTTCAGTGTTGAAATATTATGTGATTCAGCGCTGACGCACATTAGGGTATGAGATGAAATATTGCACAAACCTGATGAGTTTTTTTTGTATTAGATTGTCTGTCTATTTATAATTGCAGTCTACGTTGGAAAGAGTCGCGGTCTAAATCAAAAACATACTGGAGAGAATTGTTACTCATTTTGATAACAATCTGTTGTACAGGTGTTGGACATTTCATGTTTCTTTTTCAATTGAACCATTCCCTTGGTCGATGATCTGACGAGCGTGGCAGGATAAGTATGTTATAACCTCTGTGGATGATAAAGGATGTTAATTTCCCAGTTTCATATGATCGACCACAGTGAATAAGAACGCATCACTCTGACAAATGTTGAATCCCATGGACATGACTCACCATCACCTGGTCAGATAGTGGCACCATTAATGGCACCATTGGTACGTCGTGTTCCCTTTATTGATCACTTTGCCTTGGTAACTATACATTTAGTCGCCTGGTGTATCTAGTGGACAAAATGATTCCTCAGAGAAACTGCTGTTTCCGTTAAACAAGCCTTGTAGTTAGTTGTCTTGTGTACACAAATTCAGCTTCAATATACATGTCATAAATAACCCAATGAATTATCAGTAAATGATTGGCTCACCATTAACGGAAGTGTCTATTTCCCTGAGTTGGCGATTCCAATTAAGAAGAGCCAGGTCCGTAATCAATTATTAAAGTGGAATAATATTTTTCTGAGTATCGTAATAAATCAATTGGCTAGCATATAATAGATATTATCGTATGCCAGTGATGATCGTATATGCCCGGAGTCTTATTGCCATCACAAGTTCCGCCATCATTATATTACCATTCACCATTACTAACAAAAACCCTCTGATCTACCAAAAGTAGTTTGCCTATATTACCATACATTCCTAATGACTAAAAATGCCCGCCGGGGCGCAAATGTCATAATGCCCGCTGCCCTTCATGACGCCGGAACTACTTTTTGGACACGAGCTGACTGTTCAAATATTCGCAGATTTACTGCTAAAAGTGTTAATAAAATTCCCAAATTGGTATATGTAAACGGGTTATGCCACACTATGGGGTTTTGTGCCCTTGGTTCAAGTTCTTCAAACGACCCTCAGTTTCGCGTCGGGCCTTTGAAGAACTTGAACCGCGGGCACAAAACCATATTGTGTAATAACCCTATAATATAGTATCGTTACAACCGTCAAAATTTTTTGAACATACCGTAAAAACGCACGATGTGAACGAATTGTTTACAACTGCGTTAACATAAGCAAAGATATAAATATCCCTGTATTTTCGTTATCTACAATATAATAGAATAACACTGAATATTTGGGATTTCATCGTTAAAATATACAATACATATACAAGTTTCAAGTGATTGTGCTGTGTATTTTTCCATATTTTTTTTTTAGCAATTTCTGTCACTTTTGCAGCATTGCATTGGAACCGTTTTGTGTCAAAGTATTTTTGAAAATCCGATTTTGAATGACAATAGACGTGGAATCGATAGTATTAAGTATTCCGAGCAAACAAAACAGGGTCTGTTATCCAATCTCATAGTCCGGGGACAGAAAGTCATATCAGGCATACGAAATGAGAGAAAACAAAAATGACAGGGAAACTCATGAACCCCCCAAAATGGCCATCAGGATGTGAAATCAGGTGTTCCGGAAAGAGTGAGCAAAGTGTTGTGCGCATTGGAACTTTTGCACTGTACAGGTGCTCTGAGGACAGCTACTGATCACTTTCAACCATACAACCAAAAAATTAGCCCAAGGGCTAAGAAAGGTTACCGGACAATATACATTTTAGATATTAGCCTTTTGTCCAGTGACCTTGAAAATAAAGTCACTGATAAATTCAAGGCCATGAAATTTTCAACAAATATATCACTTCTAGTATGTCCACAATAAATTCATAAGCTGTAAAGTCGATAATAAGTGAGACATTAGCCATTCTGTGATGTGACCTTGAAAATGAGGTCAAAGTTCAAGTTCAAGGTTATGAAAATATTCAGTATATATCATTCCTCTATATTCGCAATTGATTCCTATGCTGTAAATGTAAGTACCGATCTATTACCACCAATACAATCAGATTTTGATGATGCCAATAAGAAACGTAAAATACTACACTTTGCCATAGAAACAAACAAAGCCCGACCAAATAGTTTATCCAAAGACACACTGGCGTCTTCAGGGGCAGACAATGTGTTAAATGTAGTTGTTTCTACTGTACACCAGATGGAATTAGTATACAACTGCCCAACAACCTATGAAAATAATTTAGAAATCCGAATCTAACCCCATGGAATAGATACATGACAAGTACAAAAGTACCCAATCACAAGCCCGAAGGCTACTGAGTTGATGGTATCCTCGGGGACAGATTTAACGTCCGCCAGCAGTGACACCGACTCAGTGGTATAAATGTAAGTATCAATCTATTACCACCAATACAATCAAATTTTGATGATGCCAATAAGGAAAGTAAAATACAACATTTTGCAATAGAAACAAAGCCCGACCAAATAGTTTATCCAAAGACACACTGGCGTCATCAGGGGCAGATGTAAAGATGATAATAAGCGACATATTAGCCGTTTTGTTCTCTGACCTTGAAAATGAGATCAAAGGTCAAATTCTAGATCACCAAAATATTCAGCATACATCATTTCCTATATGTTCACTATGGACCCCTAAGCTGTAAATTTGATAATAAGCGAGATATAAGCCATTTTGTATTCTGACCTTGAAAATAAAATGACTAACCTTGAAATTTAGGTCAAGGGTCAAATTCAAGGTCACTAGAATATTCAGCATATATCATTTCCTATATGTTCACAATTGATTCCTAAGCTGCAAAGTCGCTAATAAGCAAGATATTGGCCATTTTGTCCTGTGACCTTGAAAATGAGGTCAAAGGTCAAATTCAAGGTCACGAGAATATTCAGCATATATCATTTCCTATATGTTCACAATTGATTCCTAAGCCGTAAAGTCGATAATAAGCGAGATATTAGCAATTTTGTCCTGTGACCTTGGAAATGAGGTCAAAGGTCAAATTCAAGGTCACGAGAATATTCAGCATATATCATTTCCTATATGTTCACAATTGATTCCTAAGCTGTAAAGTCGATAATAAGCGAGATATTAGCCATTTTGTCTTGTGACCTTGAAAATGAGGCCAAAGGTCAAATTCAAGGTCACGAGAATATTCAGCATATATCATTTCCTATATGTTCACAATGGATTCCTAGTCTCTAATCTCAATATTAAGTGAGATATTAGGCTTGATGTGTCCCATTATAAAGCATGGGAAAATTTAACATGGGAAAGTCACATCTGGGCCGAGTTTGGGCCCAAAATGGCCCACTTCGAGTGATTCAAGCGCAACGAAATTTATACATGTCACAGAAGTACATATGAGGAGTGTTATGCATCAATAAGAAAAAAAGTTACTGAACAGATTTTGAGAAAACGACCATCAAAGTCCAAAATTAGCCATT
This sequence comes from Terebella lapidaria, assembly GCA_949152475.1. Classification (NCBI taxonomy): domain Eukaryota; kingdom Metazoa; phylum Annelida; class Polychaeta; order Terebellida; family Terebellidae; genus Terebella; species Terebella lapidaria. The sequence goes on from OX424565.1 coordinate 23,448,323, forward strand.
TTCGACGAGAACGGCCGCTATGACCTTGAAACCAAGGTCAGAGGTCAAATTCAAGGTCACGAGAATATTCAGCATATATCATTTCCTATATGTCCACAATTGATTCTTAGTCTCTAATTTCAATTTTAAGTGAGATATTAGGCTTAATGTGTCCCATTATAAAGCATAGGAGAATTTAACATGGGAAAGTCCCATTTGGGCCGAGTTTGGGCCCAAAATGGCCCACTTCGAGCGATTCAAGGGCAACGAAATTTATACATGTCAAAGGGGTACATAAGAGGAGTGTCATGCATCAATAAGAAAAAAAGTTACTGAACAGATTTTGAGAAAACGACCGTCAAAGTCCAAAATTGGCCATTTTTCGACGAAAAAGGCCGCCATTTTGAAAAAAATGCGAAAATCAAAAAACTAAAAAAAACCTTTCCTGGAAATATTTTTAGGTATTTTTGTGCAAAATTTCAGAAATATTCGACCATAAACTTTAAAGATAAAAATGTGAACGGACGACGGACGGACGGACGGACGACGGACGACGGACGCAACGCCACGGCAATAGGTTATCGGACCAAAGGTCCGGTAACCTAAAAACCGAATATGCCACTTCAATACAATTTTGATGAGGCCGTGAAATGGCATTGGTCACTAAAAAAATTTGTAACTATTAGACACAAAAACAGCTACTGATCACTTTCAACCGTAAAACCAAAAACCAATTATGCCACTTTAATAAAATTTTGATGAAAGGTCGTGAAATGGCATTGGTCACAAGAATAATTTGTAACTATTAGACACAGAAACCTCAATAATACGTTATTTGTCTGCCCTAGAATATAAATTGCCCCTGGCGACACAACTGATTTACTTTGAATGTACATGCACATTCAAACTTCGTTACTAGTTCTCTATTTCTATACTATTGTTTGCATTTAATTTGACTTTTTTACTCTCTTCACCACAAATATGTAGCTACTACATAGGACATCATAGATGAGATTTCTTATCATTCATAGTTAGTGTACAAGCTCAGTGATAGTCGGAACATCACAAACATTATCTCATCAAAATGTTGTACTTTACGTTTCTTATTTGCATCATCAAAATCTGATTGTATTGGTGGTAATAGATTGATACTTACATTCACTCGACTATTTGATCGAGCTGTACGTTTTTTTAGCTTCGGGCTTCCATTAACTTAAGGAATTAATTTTTCTTTGAAACTAGTGTATTTGTGATCAGTTCCACAACAACAAGCATCTAAATACATGTCTATTCGCACCAGTTTGATTTCACGTTATGATGACTAAGTATGAATTGTAGTATCAAATGTACCGTATTGGCGCGCATATAAGGACATATCCGGACATAAAAACATGTTCTTTTCTTTTTAGAAAATTCCACCAAAACATCTGACCCATATATAAGGACATTTTGCATGTCGATGATTACACGTTGTGAAAAATGACGCAACTGGAATGATTGATTATGACCCATATATTTAGTGAAACACGTGTAGCACGTACCTATACCACGTGCAGCATATTAATCTGGAACATATAGTCTTGTGGTCTTGAAATTTAATTGTATACATGTCAAATGTATGTGTTCTAGACCTACATGGAATTGTGTGTCACCCAAACGAACATAGTTATTTGCGCCAGCGCTTTAATTGGGCCCCCATTTTTCAGTTTATATAAGTGTAAATAGTGTCAATGTGTATAAATAAACGGGGTATTCTTATGTCCGGATATAGGAACGTGTCCTTATAAGTGAACACGTTTTGAATTTTTGATATATTGTGAAAACGCACAAATCCGCATATAAGGACATGTCGTTATATGCGCTTCAACGCGGTACTTATAGACCGTCAGAAGGACCGTCATGACACGTCTTTAGCAATCCATCATGCATGTATTTGTGTGTCAATTTCTCATCATATGTAATGAAAAGGCACTCTTACTGAGCACAATGTGGTTACATATATCATTATGTTTCAATGTATTATGGTTGAACCTGGGATAATCACTGCTTGATTACTAGGAATTGTTCATGTTTGGTAATATACAGTTAAAACAGAAACATGTACGACCAAAATTACGGAGGCTAACACTTACGACAGAAATAACCTTGACACCAAGTTAGGTGTTGAGTCCAAAGGTCCATGGTATAAGGTCATATCTCACGTTAGTATATGTATAAAAAGCAGTTGACATTTTATGACATTTCAGGGTGTTACCACCATTGCTGCCGGTACCATACCGCATCATGTTACTACTGATATAAACACATCCATAATATGGGTTATCATACCATATACATACATTCCTTCAGTTTCGTACTTAATCCGAATGTACTGTAATTGTTTGGTGATTGAAGTGCAGTGTACACGTATGTGGTTTATTCAACGAGGAAATCGGATTTCGAAAATAAACGTATTCAATTTTTACATTGTATGTTTCAGTGTCGACATGTATTTATATTTTTTAGCGTTGACGTATTCTAGCGTTTGGGAAATAGATATTACACAAAATGCATGTTTTTCTATAATCGAGCGTCTGTACTACTTTGAAAAGAAAGTCTAGATTGAAAACATACTAGAGACAAGTTGACAGGTTATTTTGGTGACTATCCAATGTATTGAACGTATGTTTGACCTTTCCGGTGTTCTTTGGAAATTTAGCTAATCATTCGTTCAATGATCCTGTGGTGTGGCAGGATAAGTATGTTATAAACAAATTCTCTGTGGATAATAAAAGACGTTACCTTTCCAGGCTTATCGAATCGAGCACAGTGGATAAGACCTCACTTGGATAACTGTGTTTATCTCCGTGGATGTAAATTGCCACAGCCTGCCCACAAAGCAAACATATAAATGGCTCCTTCGGTACCTATTTTGTCCTTGATCAAATATGCCATGAAATTGATACAGTTAGTTGTAGTTGGTGGAGATACAAAACAATTTCATGGCAGTGTTGAATATGCTTCTTGATAAATGCCCTAGATTGTCTTTTGTAGATGGTATGTAACCCCGGTATTAAGAACAGAGGGGAATTAACAATAAATTATGAGTAATTGATAGGGCCATATTTTGATAAGTATCCCCTTTTCCTCGGTCAAACCATCGCAGCTAATGGTAATGATATTGCCGAGGCGCTACTGAGTATGAAGTATCAAAATCATATTGACTAGGTCATCACACCGGTATTGATCACTGCTAATCATTATGACCAACACAGAAATCTACCGTATGCATTATTCTCTCGTTTGCTGTCGGAATGGCCCCCGATGACAATATTGCTTTGAACGTATATGCTTATGCTTGGCTGCTGGGCTGGGGATTCTCCGTTAGCTCATTTGGAAAACTATCGTTCTTTGGGTCCTGGGTCCCACATTTGATCAAATATTTCATTTTCATACATGGACTCGAATATTCAGTATGTAATGTGAATTTAAGTGATTCGATTGTGTTTGGTGATTAAAGTGCAGCAATCTAATGTATTGAACCTTTATTTGACCATATCAGTTATCTTTTGGAATTGAACCATTCTCTTGTTCCATGGGCGTGACAGGCATGGCAGGATAAGTATTACATAAACAAATTCTCTGTAGATAATAAAAGACGTTACTTTCTCAGGCGCATCAAATCGACCACAGTGGATGAGCTCTCCCTTGGATAGTTGTGTTCATCTCCGTGGACATATCTTACTATCGCCTCTCCACATAGCAAACATATAAATGGCTTTGTCGGTAGTTATTTCGTCTTCGATCAAATCTACAATGAAATTGATACGGTTAGTCGCGTGATGTATTTACTGGAATAGACGTGGAATCAATACCCAGTATTAAGTATTCCGAGCAAACAAAACAGGGTCCGTTATCCAATCTCATAGTCCGGGGACAGAAAGTCATATCAGGCATACGAAGTGAGAGAAAACAAAAACGAGATACCATTGGCCTAAAGGCCAAACTTGTCGAAATCTTTTTCTACATGCGTGGCCTACTTTAAGCATAATTGAATGAGGTTTCCGACGGTGTAATCCATTTCATTAAGGATTAATACTTACCCAGATACAATCCTATTTCGAAAATGGACGTATGACGTCATTGTTGTTGAATTTAACGTGTTTGAACTCGGTACATGGCTGGGTATTAATATTCGACATAGGTTCCCATAATTACAGTCTAATAACTTCAAATTTGAGTGCACTGTGGATGTTTCAATGTTTGCTGAAAAGTCGAAAAATTGGTACGGCAGGCATTACGTTTATTACGTCATAGCGAAATATCTATCATGGGAACGAATTGGACAGTACCCCCATAACCAGAATTCAACGAGCTTTCCAATGGTGCAATCCGCTTCTCTGTGCGACATATACTTTCCGATATATAGCCCCATTTTGAAAATTGACGTTTTGCGTCATGACGTCATTGACGTTGAACGTAGCGCGTTGAATCTTGGTATATCGCTGTATATTAATATTTCACATAGGTTCTCAAAATTACAGTTCAATACCTTTAAATTTGAGTGCACTGTGGATATTTGAAAGTTTGCTGAAAAGTCGAAAAATGTTTATGACAGGCCTTACGTTTATGACGTCATAGCGGAAAATCTATCATGGCGGAAAAGTATCGGACAGTACCCCCCTAAACCAGAATTCAACGAGCTTTCCAATGGTGCAATCCGCTTTTCTGTACGACAAATACCTCTTGATATATAGCTCTATTTTGAAAATTGACGTTTTACGTCATGACGTCATTGACGTTGCACGTAGCGTGATGAAACTCGGTATATGGCTGGGTAATGAAGTTCCACATACGTTCTCATTATTACAGTCTATTACCTTCAAAATTGAGTGCACTGTGGTTGTTTGAAAGTTTGCTGAAAAGTCGAAAAACTTGTATGACAGGCCTTACGTTTATGACGTCATAGCTGAAAATCTATCATGGCAAAAAAGTATCGGACAGTACCCTCCTAAACCATATTTCAACGAGCTTTCCAATGGTGCAATCCGCTTTTCTGTACGACAAATACCTCTCGATATATAGCTCCATTTTGAAAATTGACGTTTTACGTCATGACGTCATTGACGTTGCACGTAGCGTGATGAAACTCGGTATATGGCTGGGAAATAAAGTTCCACATACGTTCTCATGATTACAGTCCATTAACTTCAAAATTGAGTGCACTGTGGTTGTTTGAAAGTTTGCTGAAAAGCCCAAAAACTTGCATGACAGGCCTTACGTTTATGACGTCATAGCGGAAAATCTATCATGGGAGAAAAGTATCGGACAGTACCATCCTAAACCAGAATTCAACGAGCTTTCCAATGGTGCAATCCGCTTTTCTGTACGACAAATACCTCTCGATATATATCGCCATTTTGAAAATTGACGTTTTACGTCATGACGTCATTGATGTTGCACGTAGCGTGTTGAAACTCTGTATATGGTTGGGTAATAAAGTTCCACATACGTTCTCATTATTACAGTCTATTACCTTCAAAATTGAGTGCACTGTGGTTGTTTGAAAGTTTGCTGAAAAGCCGAAAAACTTGTATGACAGGCCTTACGTTTATGACGTCATAGCGGAAAATCTATCATGGCGTAAAAGTATCGGACAGTAACCTCCTAAACCAGAATTCAACGAGCTTTCCAACGGTGGAATCCGCTTTTCTGTACGACAAATACCTCTTGATATATAGCCCCATTTTGAAAATTGACGTTTTACGTCATGACGTCATTGACGTTGAACGTAGCGCGTTGAAACTCAGTGTATGGCTGGGTAATGAAGTTCCACATACGTTCTCATAATTACAGTCTATTACCTTCAAAATTGAGTGCACTGTGGTTGTTTGAAAGTTTGCTGAAAAGCCAAAAAACTTGTATGACAGGCCTTACGTTTATGACGTCATAGCGGAAAATCTATCATGGCGGAAAAGTATCGGACAGTACCATCCTAAACCAGAATTCAACGAGCTTTCCAATGGTGCAATCCGCTTTTCTGTACGACAAATACCTCTCGATATATATCGCCATTTTGAAAATTGACGTTTTACGTCATGACGTCATTGATGTTGCACGTAGCGTGTTGAAACTCTGTATATGGTTGGGTAATAAAGTTCCACATACGTTCTCATTATTACAGTCTATTACCTTCAAAATTGAGTGCACTGTGGTTGTTTGAAAGTTTGCTGAAAAGCCGAAAAACTTGTATGACAGGCCTTACGTTTATGACGTCATAGCGGAAAATCTATCATGGCGTAAAAGTATCGGACAGTAACCTCCTAAACCAGAATTCAACGAGCTTTCCAACGGTGGAATCCGCTTTTCTGTACGACAAATACCTTTCGATATATAGCTCCATTTTGAAAATTGACGTTTTACGTCATGACGTCATCGACGTTCAACCGATCAACGTATAACTTTGTAGTTTGATGGATAATATGAACATATATCAGTGTACCAAATTTCAGAACAATCGGTTCAAATTTGACTGCTGTGCGAATTTTTAAAAATTCGCCAATGATGAGAGATAGGGATTTTTCGAGTTTTTAAGAATTTTTGGTGACGTCATCAATGGACCGATTTTTTTTTCAAAAACGTGCGGTTCCGTCCTTGGGCAAAAAGCTATCCATCGAAAAAGTTTCGAGAAGTTAGCGTTAAAATTGTGGCCGCTAGAGAGGTAACAAACAGACAGACAGACAGACAGACAAACATCCGCGAGTGACCAACATACTTGGCGAAAATCGAAGATTTCGCCAAGTAATGACAGGGAAACTCATGAACCCCCGTAAATGGCCATTAGGAGGTGAAATCAGGTGTTCCGGAAAGAGTGAGCATCCAGTTGCCTCTGGAAGTCAGAGGCAACTGGTATATCATTGTTAAATATGCTTTTCAGATTACCTGACCTATGGTTCGATAACCTATTGTTGTGGCGTTGCATCCGTCGTCCATCTGTCAATCGTCCTCATTTTAAAGTTTACGGATGAATCTTTCTGAAAATTCAAAGAAAAATGTCTATCGACAGTGCTAGTCATTCTTCCAAAATCTGTTTGATAGCTTTTTCTAAATACAACATAAGACTCCCTTCATGTACCTTTGTCACGTGTGTAAGTTGTGTTGTCATTGAATCTTCAATCTGCGCTTGTATTATGAGCATGTAGGCAGTCACATCAGGTGGTTATTTCGGTGACCTTGAATGTGACATTCAGTGAATTTGATATGTGAAAGCAGCAATTCTCCTGGAAAACGTTTCATTTTAACGCATTTCATTGCATAACACTGTTCATTTCTTCGGTAGCCTTTCTTAGTCCTAAGGCTGATTTTATAAATAAATTTTATAAAAATATAACCCCGCTATGATGACTATATGAAAATCACCCAATAAATTATGAATACTAGATCGGACCATCTATGATAAAAGTTTCCCCTTTCATGAGTCAATCCTTGATATTAGTCCTGTCAAGGTGCCCTTCAGTCTCAATTATCAAAACAATATTGACCAGGTTATGACACCGGCTTTAATGTTTGAGAATCAATGTGGCCATTCAACACAGAAACATCTATAATGCATTATTAGTTTGTTCTCACTAAACGACGGGTCCTCGATTACAGCAGCGTGGCTTTGGGTGTATATACCTGATCAAGCTTTGCGTTTTTTCCACGAGTTGTTCCTATTGCGTTCATCATGAATATGTAATTGACCTGCCAGCCATCATATGTGAAATTATTCACAGTGCAGAGTTCGTCAATAAGACCATTAACAGTTGGGTAAACGAAATAATTCACATTCAGATAGCTGTTTGTTTGAGTTAAAGGTTCTTGTATTGCTGCGTCGTCATCTTCATGCTTCTCAAAAATACATCAGAAGTTATTCGAAATGATAAAAACGTGCATAGTATTTTTTTGTAACATTATGAAAAAACAGGCATCGAATGCATGTCCATTTGCACCACTATGATTTACCTGCGCACATGTGTGAGAAGCAAACATGAAATGAGCAACAGTTACTAGGAGCAAGTAAAAAGCATCAATTATGGAATCAAATGCACGTATTTGCTGTCAACAAAACGATCTTTCATTACTAAAACGTGATACCAAACACGTATATTTTTGTGTACAAATGATTCCAGGAAAGAAGTACGACATCTCCCAAGCATTGGTGATACATTGCAGGTGGCTTGTCACAAAACCCATTAGTATTTTATACTGCCGCGAAAAAATCACATGTACTCATTCCAACCACATACGAGTTTTGAGATAATCAGGAATTGTAGTGAATTTACTTACCTAATAAGTATATGGTATATAGTAAATTTATGTTACCTGGATTTATTCATCGTGCACCTCACAACTTTCGTACAGTATTTATAGCTATATAATTATGACGATATTGGTGTGTGACATGACATCGGTCATCCATTTGTCACATTTTTGTTTAATCAGGTTTGATCATTCAGTATATTGTCCATTATCGAACCGATTTTTAACAAATGACAGACTATTTAGTGTATATTGGCGAAGTATATCATATTGCATGCATAGGAAAAATATTGGAGCCGTAGGCAAGTTCACCAATACTATAAAGTATTGCCTCTATTATCGTGTATTCAAACCAGTTATTTAGTTCAATGAAGAGCAGTGCACTAACACCATGTGATGTTATATAACCAGATCATTTCCAGGTGCATTTAATACCCGTATGTTTTGCGCACTGTCACAGTGACAAGAACGTATCCATGAAATCAATTCCACACATACACACGAATGTGGTGTAGATGTAGTGAACTACGTCAGGTATTCTGGGTCATTGGACGACTGCTGTGGTTCCTGTTTTCGTGTTCTGTAATCCTGTAATCTGTAATCTGTGATCCCTTTGATACACATGACGCCGAGGCTGATGAAAGGCTGTCATCAGAGCGAAATGCACCTGTGATCTACTGAATATCTTCTCTGCTTGAACCGATGCATTCATTTCATATAATTTATGGTGGAATTTCGAATCTTGAAAATGGTGTTTAATCGTTTGTATAGCCCATATAATTATTTTGATGCCACTTGTGCACTTGACAAATACACATTGACATGATATTGTTTGAGAGGACAATTGTTCATTTTTAGCCATTATTTAACCCGGTCTACTTAGCTGACATACTGGACAACATTCACATTGAATTTTATATATATGTGTGAAGAATCAAATTTTCTCACATTGTTATGCTGTAGCATATTTGTGCTATTCTTATTTCCGGTTTAGAATGTATGTCAACCTATTACCAACGAGACAATCAGAGATTGCAGACCCTCGCCCTTCAGATTTAGTCACTAAAATTAGGCGATAATTGAGAGTTTTGGTCTTAAGACCATCGGTTGTACGCCATACGATTGGGAATTGGCCAAAGAAAAATACAAAAATAGGTTGAACATTTAATATTGATTAGAACCGGAGTTATAGTCAATTATGTGATTTTATTTTTTCAGTTGCCATGGCAACCGTTTTCACCCGATTTTGGCAAAATTTGAAAGGGACTGAGCCATTACCATAGCACTCCAGCCCTATAAATTTCAAATCTATCGGACCGTTTGCCTTTGAGTTATGAGCGCAGACATTTGCACTGAAACGTCGCTGGCCAAAAATAACTCCACTCCAGCCCTATAAATTTCAAATCTATCGGACCGTTTGCCTTTGAGTTATGAGCGCAGACATTTGCACTGAAACGTCGCTGGCCAAAAATAACTGAAATCGTGACCCCCAATTTTTCGACATCCGGCGATAATGGAGAGTTTTCGTCGTACGACCATCGGTCGTACACCTAACGATCGGGAATTGGCCAAAGAAAAATACAAAAATAGCTGGAAAAATTAATATCAAATAGAACCGGAGTTAGAGCCAATTATGTGATTTTCTTTTTTCCGTTGCCATGGCAACCGTTTTCATCCGATTTTGGCAAAATTTTAAAGGGTCTGAGCCACCATCATAGCACTCTAGTTCTATAAATTTCAAATCGATCGGACCGTTTGCCTTTGAGTTATGAGCACAGACATTTGCACTGAAACGTCGCTGGCCAAAAATAACTGAAATCGTGACCCCCAATTTTTCGACATCGGGCGATAATGGAGAGTTTTCGTCGTACGACCATCGATCGTACACCATACGATCGGGAAATGGCCAAAGAAAAATACAAAAATAGTTGGAAAAATTAATATCAAGTAGAACCGAAGTTAAAGCCAATTATGTGATTTTCTTTTTTCCGTTGCCATGGCAACCGTTTTCATCCGATTTTGGCAAAATTCTGAAGGGAATGAGCCAGCACCATAGCACTCTTACCCTATAAATTTCAAATCGATCGGGCCGTTTGGCTTTGAGTTATGAGCGCAGACATTTGCACTGAAACGTCGCTGGCCAAAAAAAATTGAAACCGTGACCCCCAATTTTTCGACATCGGGCGATTATGGAGAGTTTTGGTTGTACGACCACGGGCCATATATCAGATGATCAGGAATTGGCCATAGAAAAATACAAAATTAGTTAGAAAAATTTATCTTGAATAGAACCGGAGTTATGGTCAATTATTGATTTTTACATTTTCCGTTGCCATGGCAACAGTTTTTGTCCGATTTTGACCAGATTCGAGGAGGACCGAGCCACTGAGATACCGCTTCATCCCTATAAGTTTCATGTTGATCGCATGTTGATTTCCTTTGAGATATGCGCGCGGACAGACAGACGAACAAACAAACGAGAGCCCATAGGGCACACACTTGCCGGAACCAAAATATATGTCATATGCCAATGACATGACATATGGATTTGAACAAATTGACTAAAATTTCTTCCCTACTTACTACGTTTACTTACTTACTTTACTTCATTTTACTTTAGTTTACTTCACAAACTACTCTTACTATCAATGTTACCTCATTGAACGTCACAGCACCAAAAATAAGACATCAATGGACTCAGGAGACCAAGAACTTTCTAACGGTATACTACTCGATATGATGAGCTGAACTTCGTACTTGACCTCGATATTGAGCTCATCACAAAGTCTCAAAAACAATGTCAAATGTCATATTCAAAGTCAAATAAGAAAGGCTTCTCAATATGCTGCAATATGGTCATAGTTTGAACTCTCTACGGCGATTAGTTTCGAAGTTACTGCCATTTATGTGATTTTCACGTGATTATGACATCATTTGTGATCATTTCTATGCTGCAAACTTACTGTGAATGGATTTTTCTTTAATATGCATGTTAAAATCGTGTTTATATATGTTATAGTATCACCAGACAAGATCATAATAGCTTCAGATAATAAGTTTCCCTTGAAATTTTATCGATTTGTTGCCACAAAAACGTCAATTACGTCAAAATAGATATATCAATTGAGCTAAAAATTGACAGAGCATCACAGGCCGAATCCACATCATCTGCAGGTGTTAGATCTGCAGTAAATGTTATAAGTTTACACACCTGACACTTAAAAGACCTGAATGTCAGTCTGGAATCACGTTTGACGTCATTATGACGTCAATAGACGTCCGATTCCAAAAATGACAACAGATTTGAAAAGTAATTTCGAAGACCTTTCAAATGAGCTACTACTCGATATATTCACAAAAGGTCAAGGTCAAGGTCATTTTTGAGGTCAACTTTGACCTCAGGCGTCATAGTCAATGGTCACATTGAAGGTCACCTAAGAAAGGCCTTTTGATATGCTACAATATGATCCTAGTCTGAACTCTCTACGACGATTAGTTCCGAAGTTATGGTCAATTATGTGATTTTGACCTTTTCTTTGACCTTGACCTTTACCTTTGACCTTGGGTCATGAAGATTGTGCATTGCCTGAGCATGGAAATATATATTATACTTGGATATTTTAGTCACAATCGAACAAGAATTGTGGACACTATGGCCTTTTGAAATTTCAAAAAATTGACGTTGATGACGTCATTGTGACGTCAATAAACGTCAAATCTGAATATTAATGGGATAGTGTGTGTCAGGGTATAAAGACCTTCCATTTGATATACTAATTGATAGGTTTCAGTTAGTTTGGAAATTTGACCTTGAGGTTTTCCTCATGTGACCTCATTTTTCCGACCAAGTTCAAGGTCAATCATGAAATTGACATATACGTCTGATTGCCATACCTCTTCTGAATGATATGGTTCAAATTTCATGAACCTACGACGATTCCAACAGATGTTATTACCGGAAACGCGTTTTTCTGGGATTTCGATGACCTTGACCTTGACCTTCGACCTTTGTACTTCAAGTCGTAGAGGTCAATGATGTCAATATGCATATCAAGTTTCAATGGATTCCATACACTATTAACGATATTATGGCCTTTTGAAATTTCGGAAATTTGACGTTTATGACGTCATTGTGACGTCAGTTTACGTCGCAGCGCCAAAAATAAGATATCACTGGAATCAGGGGCCCAAGACCTTTCCAACGATATACTACTCGATATGGTGCGCTGAACTTCGTACTTGACCTTGACTTCGACCTTAGGCGAACTTCTCAAGGTCAAGGTTAAAGTTCAAGATCAAGGTCACGGAAGATAGAACTCGAGTATATCTACAATATGCACTTAATTTGAAGTCTCTACGACGATTAGAACCGGAGTTATGGCCACTTATGTGTTTTCGACGTTTTGCATGACCTTGACCTTGGCCTTTGACCTAGAATCACCAAAATCAAACCCGACCTGCCCGTTATCCTACAGAATATGCACACCAACTTTGGAAGGACTCCAGTGAGAAATGTGGACGCTAGAGTGCGAACAAACAAACAAACAAAAAATCGGCCATAGGCCAACACTTGACGAAAAATCTACACATTTGTTTACATTCAAAACATTTACTCATTATTTACACATTTATGGCATCCCCTGACAACATATAGCATTGGAAACTGAACCACTTGAAACATCTAGTTTGCGTATGTATCAACATAATATATTACCTCTAACCATGCTAACGGCACAAAATTTTGATGATGCCACTACTAAAAAACCTAAAATATATCAAAATTACAAAAATCCACAAACAAATATCGATAGCCTAAAAATGAGCGAATAACAAACAGCAAATATTCCCGCACAAATATGAAATTACATTGACAACAAGTAAACAAAACAAATAGAGAGGCTTAGACATGTGGTGATTGCACATCCCTAAAATATGACCTAATAATTGCTTGTCTGCTTTTTATCAATGTTTTTTATATTAACAAACAGTTGTAATTAGGTCATATTTTAAGGCTATGAAGAATGGAGTTAACACAAACGCGTTATGACAAAAACATGCATCGCTCGATCATAATGAAACCAATGAGACCCTGTAAAATGACACGATACAGTGTTTAATCTGGGCCATTCGCCATGCAACTTACCAGACCCCCCATCGCACATGCATCATATGAAGCAGACATATCATCTGGTACAGGCCTGTTGTCATGCATTTGTTAGCAGCTAATACCACAAATCATTCACAGTTGTGGCCGTAATGCTGAATTTAAAGCGGCTTGTAACTTTAAATATAAAGAACAAACTAGATTTTGATGATACCACTAGAAAACCCGATAAAATAGTTTGTCGCTATTCGTGGAACAGTGTTTTTTCCTTCAAAGGTGATCATGATAATTCGAAACAATAGAATTACATAAAGCATGGCAGGTTTGGGATGCTTACAAGACCACTCAGAAACAGCAAATGTCATTTGGAATTGAATTTTAGAAGAAAAAAAAAATCAGTCAACAGGGAGAATTGAACCACTGACCCCTCGCACACAAACCTAACGCCTCTACTGACTGCGCCATTCTGTTCATTGAAGCTCAACACTTGTAAAGTATAGTGTGTAGGAGAGACTTCGCTCAGGATAAACACTGAATTATGCCATGGCTGTACATTTGACTGGCAGCGTGGAGAATTCGATCGGGAAAACTCGTGAGCTTGAGTTCTACAACTTCACAATCTTATTCTTCGTGATCAGGCACAACTCCTGAGTAAAATCCGGCAATATATATATTGGAACCTGGCTCTATAATGTGGTTTTGTATATTGTGAGACAGGAAAAACCTAAATTCATGACCCCCAAATTTTCGACCTGGACCGAAAATCCAGAGTTTTGGTCATACGACCATCGGACATGTATCATATGATACGGATTTGACCATAGAAAAATACAAAAATAATCAGAAAAAATAATCATGATTACAAGCGGAGTTATCACGATTTTTCAATTTTGACCTTTACTATGACCTTAACTGTAATTCTTGACCTTGAGCCCTACAACTTCACAGTCATGTTCTGCGTGAAGAGGCACAACTCCTGAGTAAAAATCAGAAGCACATATTGGAACCTGGCTCTACAATCGGGTTTTGAAAATTGAGACAAGCAAGACCTAAGTTCATGACCCCCAAATTTTCGACCTGGACCGAAAATCGAGAGTTCAGGTCATACGACCATCAGACATGCATCATGTGATGCGGAATTGACCATAGAAAAATATAAAAATACACAGAAAAAATAATCTTGATTAGAAGCGGAGTTATCTCAATTTTTCGATTTTGACCTTTACTATGACCTTAACTCTAATCCTTGACCCTGAGCTCTGAAACTTCAGGATCTTGTTCTGCGTGATATGGCACAACTCCTGAGTGAAAATCAGCAACATATATTGGAACCTGGCTCTACAATATGGTTTTGAAAATTGAGACAAGCAAGACCTAAGTTCATGACCCCCAAATTTTCGACCTGGACCGAAAATCGAAAGTTTAGGTCATGCGACCATCAGACATGCATCATGTGATGCGGAATTGACCATAGAAACATAAAAAAATACTCAGAAAAAATAATCTTGATTAGAAGCGGAGTTATCACGATTTTTCGATTTTGACCTTTACTATGACCTTAACTCTAATCCTTGACCCTGAGCTCTGAAACTTCAGGATCTTGTTCCGCGTGATAAGGCACAACTCCTGAGTAAAAATCAGCAACATATATTGGAACCTGGCTCTATAATATGATTTTGAATATTGTGAGACAGGAAAAACCTAAATTCTTTACCCCCAAATTTTCGACCTGGACCGAAAATCGGGAATTTTGGTCGTACGACCATCGGACATGCATCAAATGATGCAGAATTGACCATAAAAAAATATAAAAATACCCAGAAAAAATAATCTCAATTAGAAGCGAAGTTATCGCGATTTTTCGATTTTGACCTTTTCTATGACCTTGACCTCAATTTTTGACCTTGACCTCCTAAAAGTTTACCACTTGGTACGAAATTGATTGTCCACCTTCTGGTGAAGTTTCATGACGATACGACCAAAATTGTGACCTGTAGAGTGCACACAAACAAACAAACAGACAAACAGACAAACTCAACTGACCAACATACTTGACGAAATTTAATTTCGTCAAGTAACAAACGAGAGCCCATAGGGCACACACTTGCCGGAACCAAAATATATGTCATATGCCAATGACATGACATATGGATTTGAACAAATTGACTAAAATTTCTTCCCTACTTACTACGTTTACTTACTTACTTTACTTCATTTTACTTTAGTTTACTTCACAAACTACTCTTACTATCAATATTACCTCATTGAACGTCACAGCACCAAAAATAAGACATCAATGGACTCAGGAGACCAAGAACTTTCTAACGGTATACTACTTGATATGATGAGCTGAACTTCGTACTTGACCTCGATATTGAGCTCATCACAAAGTCTCAAAAACAATGTCAAATGTCATATTCAAAGTCACCTAAGAAAGGCTTCTCAATATGCTGTAATATGGTCATAGTTTGAACTCTCTACGGCGATTAGTTTCGAAGTTACTGCCATTTATGTGATTTTCACGTGATTATGACGTCATTTGTGATCATTTCTATGCTGCAAACTTACTGTGAATGGATTTTTCTTTAATATGCATGTTAAAATCGTGTTTATATATGTTATAGTATCACCAGACAAGATCATAATATCTTCAGATAATAAGTTTCCCTTGAAATTTTATCGATTTGTTGCCACAAAAACGTCAATTACGTCAAAATAGATATATCAATTGAGCTAAAAATTGACAGAGCATCACAGGCCGCATCCACATCGTTTGCAGGTGTTAGATATGCAGTAAATATTATAAGTTTACACACCTGACACTTAAAAGACCTGAATGTCAGTCTGGAATCACGTTTGACGTCATTATTACGTCAATAGACGTCCGATTCCAAAAATGACAACAGATTTGAAAAGTACTTTCGAAGACCATTCAAATGAGCTACTACTCGATATATTCACAAAAGGTCAAGGTCAAGGTCATTTTTGAGGTCAACTTTGACCTCAGGCGTCATAGTCAATGGTCACATTGAAGGTCACCTAAGAAAGGCCTTTTGATATTCTACAATATGATCCTAGTCTGAACTCTCTACGACGATTAGTTCCGAAGTTATGGTCAATTATGTGATTTTGACCTTTTCTTTGACCTTGACCTTTACCTTTGACTTTGGGTCATGAAGATTGTGCATTGCCTGAGCATGGAAATATATATTATACTTGGATATTTTAGTCACAATCGAAAAAGAATTGTGGACACTATGGCCTTTTGAAATTTCAAAAAATTGACGTTGATGACGTCATTGTGACGTCAATAAACAGCAAATCTGAATATTAATGGGATAGTGTGTGTCAGGGTATAAAGACCTTCCATTTGATATACTAATTGATAGGTTTCAGTTAGTTTTAAAATTTGACCTTGAGGTTTTCCTCATGTGACCTTATTTTTCAGACCAAGTTCGAGGTCAATCATAAAATTAACATATACCACTGATTGCCATACCTCTTCTGAATGACATGGTTCAAATTTCATGAACCTACGACGAATCAAACGGATGTTATTACCGGAAACGCGTTTTTCTGGGATTTCAATGACCTTGACCTTGACCTTTGTCCTTTGTACTTCATGTTGTAGAGGTCAATGCTGTCAATATGCATATCAAGTTTCAATGGATTCCATACACTATTGACGATGTTACGGCCTTTTGAAATTTCGGAAATTTGACGTTTATGACGTCATTGTGACGTCAGTTTACGTCGCAGCCCCAAAAATAATATATCACTGGAATCAGGGGCTCAAGACCTTTCCAACGATATACTACTCGATATGCTGCGTTCATCTTCGTACTTGACCTTGACTTCGCCCTCAGGCGAACTTCTCAAGGTCAAGGTCAAAGGTCAAGGTCAAGGTCACAAAAGATAGAACTCGAGTATATCTACAATATGCACTTGATTTGAAGTCTCTACGACGATTAAAACTGGAGTTATGAGCACTTATGTGTTTTCGACGTTTTGCGTGACCTTGACCTTGACCTTTGACCTAGAATCACCAAAATCGAACTTGTCCTGCCCATTATCCTACAGAATATGCGCACCAACTTTGGAAGGACTACAGTAAGAACTGTGGACGCTAGAGTGCGAACATACAAACAAACAAACTTCTCCACAAACAGACCAACATACTTGCCGAAATCGTAGATTCCGGCAAGTAACAAACAAACACACGAGAGCCCATAGGGCACACACTTGCCGGAACCAAAATATATGTCATATGCCAATGACATGACATATGGATTTGAACAAATTGACTAAAATTTCTTCCCTACTTACTACGTTTACTTACTTACTTTACTTCATTTTACTTTAGTTTACTTCACAAACTACTCTTACTATCAATGTTACCTCATTGAACGTCACAGCACCAAAAATAAGACATCAATGGACTCAGGAGACCAAGAACTTTCTAACGGTATACTACTCGATATGATGAGCTGAACTTCGTACTTGACCTCGATATTGAGCTCATCACAAAGTCTCAAAAACAATGTCAAATGTCATATTCAAAGTCAAATAAGAAAGGCTTCTCA
Source organism: Terebella lapidaria (assembly GCA_949152475.1). NCBI lineage: Eukaryota > Metazoa > Annelida > Polychaeta > Terebellida > Terebellidae > Terebella > Terebella lapidaria. Next base: position 23,466,269 of record OX424565.1, read on the forward strand.
ATATGCTGCAATATGGTCATAGTTTGAACTCTCTACGGCGATTAGTTTCGAAGTTACTGCCATTTATGTGATTTTCACGTGATTATGACATCATTTGTGATCATTTCTATGCTGCAAACTTACTGTGAATGGATTTTTCTTTAATATGCATGTTAAAATCGTGTTTATATATGTTATAGTATCACCAGACAAGATCATAATAGCTTCAGATAATAAGTTTCCCTTGAAATTTTATCGATTTGTTGCCACAAAAACGTCAATTACGTCAAAATAGATATATCAATTGAGCTAAAAATTGACAGAGCATCACAGGCCGAATCCACATCATCTGCAGGTGTTAGATCTGCAGTAAATGTTATAAGTTTACACACCTGACACTTAAAAGACCTGAATGTCAGTCTGGAATCACGTTTGACGTCATTATGACGTCAATAGACGTCCGATTCCAAAAATGACAACAGATTTGAAAAGTAATTTCGAAGACCTTTCAAATGAGCTACTACTCGATATATTCACAAAAGGTCAAGGTCAAGGTCATTTTTGAGGTCAACTTTGACCTCAGGCGTCATAGTCAATGGTCACATTGAAGGTCACCTAAGAAAGGCCTTTTGATATGCTACAATATGATCCTAGTCTGAACTCTCTACGACGATTAGTTCCGAAGTTATGGTCAATTATGTGATTTTGACCTTTTCTTTGACCTTGACCTTTACCTTTGACCTTGGGTCATGAAGATTGTGCATTGCCTGAGCATGGAAATATATATTATACTTGGATATTTTAGTCACAATCGAACAAGAATTGTGGACACTATGGCCTTTTGAAATTTCAAAAAATTGACGTTGATGACGTCATTGTGACGTCAATAAACGTCAAATCTGAATATTAATGGGATAGTGTGTGTCAGGGTATAAAGACCTTCCATTTGATATACTAATTGATAGGTTTCAGTTAGTTTGGAAATTTGACCTTGAGGTTTTCCTCATGTGACCTCATTTTTCCGACCAAGTTCAAGGTCAATCATGAAATTGACATATACGTCTGATTGCCATACCTCTTCTGAATGATATGGTTCAAATTTCATGAACCTACGACGATTCCAACAGATGTTATTACCGGAAACGCGTTTTTCTGGGATTTCGATGACCTTGACCTTGACCTTCGACCTTTGTACTTCAAGTCGTAGAGGTCAATGATGTCAATATGCATATCAAGTTTCAATGGATTCCATACACTATTAACGATATTATGGCCTTTTGAAATTTCGGAAATTTGACGTTTATGACGTCATTGTGACGTCAGTTTACGTCGCAGCGCCAAAAATAAGATATCACTGGAATCAGGGGCCCAAGACCTTTCCAACGATATACTACTCGATATGGTGCGCTGAACTTCGTACTTGACCTTGACTTCGACCTTAGGCGAACTTCTCAAGGTCAAGGTTAAAGTTCAAGATCAAGGTCACGGAAGATAGAACTCGAGTATATCTACAATATGCACTTAATTTGAAGTCTCTACGACGATTAGAACCGGAGTTATGGCCACTTATGTGTTTTCGACGTTTTGCATGACCTTGACCTTGGCCTTTGACCTAGAATCACCAAAATCAAACCCGACCTGCCCGTTATCCTACAGAATATGCACACCAACTTTGGAAGGACTCCAGTGAGAAATGTGGACGCTAGAGTGCGAACAAACAAACAAACAAACAAACAAACAAATCCACAAACAGACCAACATACTTGCCGAAATCGAAGATTCCGGCAAGTAATGAACCGACATAGTCGACTAACTTGCCGGAATAGCTGGCAATGACCTTGAACTTTTACCAAAGACTTTGAATTTTTTGCAAAGTTGATGCATCTGGTTATTTTAAATATGAGTAATGGCATTTTTCTAGATTTTGTATAGTTGATGGAAAACATTGAAAAAAGTATTATATTTCTTTCCTAGCATAAGCAGTTTGTGGTCATGAAAGACTGATAGGATTCGGATCTTTTGTGACGTCATCAATAGAGCTATTTTTCTCAAAATCATTCTGTCAAGAGCCATTATCCTACAGAATATCTACATCAAATTTGAAAAGAATCAAGCAACAAATGTGGACGGTATGAGTATGAAAAGACAAACAAATGAAATTTTCTCCAATTTTCCGTCATAAAAAGGTCAATTAGGCCATTACCACTGCAATTATTGAACTGATATTTGTCAAATAGCTTCAGTAGGTATCCCCAATACTTACCAGAGCACCGGATCAACAATAATCATAAATGGTTTATGCATCTCATGTAAACAATCAATTGAAGTATGATAAAATCACGTTTCACGTCATTATGACGTCATATGACGTCAGATTCCAAAAATAAGAACATATATCGAAACTACTCCCGAAGACCTTTCAAACGAGTTACTACTCGATATTTTCGCGAAAGGTCAAGGTCAAGGTCATTTTTTGGGTCAACTTCGACCTCAGGCGCTTGCAAAGGCTATCGGCCATACGCCTTAGGTGTAAATACAAAAGTTGATAGGCTAAGTGAGTGCAATACTGTGGATTTACTTTCGTGTCTCTATCTTGCTTACTTCCTGAGATATAGTGACCTACATGGTTTTCACTTGCGGGTCAATATTGACCTTGACTTCCGACCTTTGACCTTGAAATTTCGCGGAACAAAAGAACTCGTCCTTGGCTATAAACAGGTGTATCATTAGATTTTTACGCACATTATTGACGCTTTTATCAGCATGGACAGCTTGAAACATGCAATTTCGCTTATAATGGGACAGATTTCGTTGCCATAGAAACGTCAATTACGTCATAACGGATTGACCGATCGCGCTAAAAATTGACATTGACCATAAGGGACCGGTCCGACATCGTTTCCAAGCATCAGATCGAAAATCGGAGGAGGTGACCTCCAAGGTCAAATATTCGACCTCAGGCGAACTTCTCAAGGTCAAGGTCAAATGTCAAGGTCAAGGTCACAAAAGATAGAACTCGAGTTTATCTACAATATGAACTTGGTTTGAAGTCTCTACAACGAATAGAACTGAAGTTTTGACCATTTATGTGTTTTCATCGTTTTGCGTGACCTTGACCTTGATCTTTGACCTAGATTCACCAAAAGTGTGCTGTGGCTGCCTCATAACCTACATATAATGTACCCAAAGTTACTTGATAATCATTGTACAATTGCGACCTGTAGAGGGCGAACAAACAAACGAGATACCATTGGCCTAAAGGCCAAACTTGTCGAAATCTCTTTCTACATGCGTGGCCTACTTTAAGCATAATTGAATGAGGTTTCCGAGGGTGTAATCCATTTCATTAAGAATTAATACTTAGCCAGATACAATCCTATTTCGAAAATGGACGTTTGACATCATGACGTCATTGTTGTCGAATGTAACGTGTTTCAACTCTGTACATGGCTTGGTATTAATATTCGATATAGGTTCCCATAATTACAGTCTAATAACTTCAAATTTGAGTGCACTGTGGATGTTTCAATGTTTGCTGAAAAGTCGAAAAATTGGTACGGCAGGCATTACGTTTATTACGTCATAGCGGAAAATCTATCATGGCGGAAAAGTATTGGACAGTACCCTCCTAAACCAGAATTCAACGAGCTTTCCAATGGTGCAATCCGCTCTTCTGTACGACAAATACCTCTCGATATATAGCCCCATTTTAAAAATTGACGTTTTACGTCATGACGTCATCGACGTTGCACGTAGCGTGTTGAAACTTGGTATATGGCTGCGTATTATTATTTCACATATGTTCTATTAATTACAGTCTAATACCTTCAAATTTGAGTGCACTGTGGATGTTTGGAAGTTTGATGAAAAGTCGAAAAATTGGTATGACAGGCCATACGTTTATGACGTCATAGCGGAAAATCTATCATGGCGGAAAAGTATCGGACAGTACCATTCTAAACCAGAATTCAACGAGCTTTCCAGTGGTGCAATCCGCTTCTCTGTACGACGAATAGTTTCCGAGATATAGCCCCATTTTTAAAATTGATGTTTTACGTCATGACGTCATTGACGTTCAACCGATCCAAGTAAAATTTTGCAATTTGATGGACAATATCAACATATATTGGTGGACAAAATTTCGGAGGTACTGCTGTAAATTTGACTGCTGTGTGAATTTTTGAAATTTTGCTCTATGTTAAAGATAGGGATTTTCCGAGTTTTCAAGAATTTTTAGTGACGTTATCAATAGACTTATTTTTTTCAAAAACGTGCAGTGCCGTCATAGGGCGAATAGCTATACACCAAAAAAGTTTGGGGATGCTAGCGCAAAAATTGTGGACGCTAGAGTGCGAAAAAACAAAAGAGTGAAGCATGCAATTTTACTTATGATGTACAGGATCATTGGTCCAATTACCGGTAAAAACCGGGAATGAGGTTGATATCTACGCCGCCGGTACACCGGCGGTTCGTCACCCCCAAAAGTTCTGATATAAAGTGGCCTGTCGCTTGACCCAGACTGTATTTAGACATGAGTTTTAGACTTTATTATACCAGTTTGACATATTCGGATATATATATGATATACTGTACTACTAAGCGACCGAGTGTGTATATTTAGAAAGGGACATGTCCACAGTGGGTAAGCGTTTCTACAGCTTATTGTTGTGTGAATGGATTGAGAATCAGATTCACCCCACTGCTCTTTCTACTTTGATATCTCGGCGAGTTTTCAATTTATTCCAAATGTGAAAAGTGGACCATAAACTAGAAATACCACTGCAAATGACTGCATGAAATCCTTTAGAATTGAATGTTCAGTAAATTTGTGAAAATTGGAGCCATGAAAACATTAAAAATATCTGTAAAATCCAGAATCCTCATAAGATTCTGATTAAGTTTTGTCAGATTATAGACAAAGTTCGAGGTCGATCATGGAATTGACATATTTGTTTGATTGATATACCTCTTCTGAATGACATGGTTTAAATTTTATGAGCCCACGATGATTCAAACTTATGTTATTACCAGAAACGTGTTTTTCTGGGATTTTGATGACCTTGACCTTGACCTTTGACCTTTGCACTTAAATTCGTAGAGGTCATTGCTGTCAATATGCATATCAAGTTTCAAGAGATTCCATACAGTATTGACGATGTTATGGCCTTTTGAAATTTCGGAAATTTGACGTTTATGACGTCATTGTGACGTCAGTTTACGTCGCAGCGCCAAAAATGAGATATCACTGGAATCAGGGGCTCAAGACCTTTCCAACGATATACTACTCGGTATGGTGCGCTGACCTTCGTACTTGACCTTGACATTCACCTCATGGCGAACTTCTCAAGGTCAAGGTCAAATGTCAAGGTCAAGGTCACAGAAGATAGAACTCGAGTTTATCTACAAGATGAACTTGGTTTGAAGTCTCTAGCACAATTAGAACCGGAGTTATGGTCATTTATCTGTTTTCATCGTTTTGCGTGACCTTGACCTTGACCTTTGACCTAGAATCACCGAAAACGTGCAGTCGCGAGCCATTATCCTAGAGAATATGCACACGAAGTTTGGGAAGAATCAAGCGAAAACTGTGGCCGCTAGAGCGCGAACAAACAAACAAACATACAAACAGACAAACATACGCAAGTGACCAACATACTTGGCGAAAATCGAAGATTTCGCCAAGTAACAAACACCAGGACAAACCAACTGACCAATATACTTGCCAGAATCTTTAGATTCCGGCAAGTAACAAACATACAAACGGACAGACCCAATTGTCTGTTGTCACAATACACCAATTGCACTATCGGACATTCGGTGTCATTGCCCTATACGTGAGTTCGGAAATGTTTTCAGGTCAGGTCAGTGGAATTGGGTCGGGGTCAAGCGGTATAAACATAGCCAAACCATGCTATCACGCTACCATTGTCGAGTCACTATCACCAACACATTACTCGATTTCGCCTGTTCAATACTAAACTCTTTGTGTACTTCGAGTTCACCGCGTCACTCACGTTTGAGCATGGTGTGTACGAATGTTTTGTTTATACCACTTGATCTGACCTAGAAACATTTCCGAACTGGCTTATTGTTTTTCCCCTAGTCTGGCCTTGACATTGCTCAAATTGCCATTGAGATCACTTTCTACCCATCTCAGCAAGTCAACGAAATTGACTTACCAAACGCTCAGCTCACTTCGGGAACGCGTTTGTTGTGCGACTCAATCTTCTATATCCAATGCGGATTAAAATGCGAGAACACAAACGCAATTAAGAGTCTCGTTAGATGAGTAGTATTAAGGAGTTAAACACCCTAGTGTTTCACCCAGTAATTTGAGCAATTTGTGCAGGCTATGTTAGGGGGGCCCAAGTACCGTACACTGCTCCTTAATACTACTCGTCCACTTAAAACATACCATTTAACCCGTCTCGCACCTTTTTAATCCTTATTGAATATAGAGGAAGGCGCAGTGTATGATACTTGGGCCGTTAGGGGAAAAACAATAGGGCAATAATACCGAATTTCCAATAGTGCAATGGGTGTATTGTGAAGACACCAAGGAACACTTCAACTATTAAACCAAGGAAAACTTGAAATAGCTTCGAATACGTAACAAGACTGGACAGGAATGGAACTAGATATACATACCCAATACCACACTATATAGCTCGCCAATGACGGACAAGTGTGTAAAATAGTTCAATTGATATCAGATAGAATTAGAACAAACAAATGAACCGACATAGTCGACTAACTTGCCGGAATAGCTGGCAATGACCTTGAACTTTTACCAAAGACTTTGAATTTTTTGCAAAGTTGATGCATCTGGTTATTTTAAATATGAGTAATGGCATTTTTCTAGATTTTGTATAGTTGATGGAAAACATTGAAAAAAGTATTATATTTCTTTCCTAGCATAAGCAGTTTGTGGTCATGAAAGACTGATAGGATTCGGATCTTTTGTGACGTCATCAATAGAGCTATTTTTCTCAAAATCATTCTGTCAAGAGCCATTATCCTACAGAATATCTACATCAAATTTGAAAAGAATCAAGCAACAAATGTGGACGGTATGAGTATGAAAAGACAAACAAATGAAATTTTCTCCAATTTTCCGTCATAAAAAGGTCAATTAGGCCATTACCACTGCAATTATTGAACTGATATTTGTCAAATAGCTTCAGTAGGTATCCCCAATACTTACCAGAGCACCGGATCAACAATAATCATAAATGGTTTATGCATCTCATGTAAACAATCAATTGAAGTATGATAAAATCACGTTTCACGTCATTATGACGTCATATGACGTCAGAATCCAAAAATAAGAACATATATCGAAACTACTCCCGAAGACCTTTCAAACGAGTTACTACTCGATATTTTCGCGAAAGGTCAAGGTCAAGGTCATTTTTTGGGTCAACTTCGACCTCAGGCGCTTGCAAAGGCTATCGGCCATACGCCTTAGGTGTAAATACAAAAGTTGATAGGCTAAGTGAGTGCAATACTGTGGATTTACTTTCGTGTCTCTATCTTGCTTACTTCCTGAGATATAGTGACCTACATGGTTTTCACTTGCGGGTCAATATTGACCTTGACTTCCGACCTTTGACCTTGAAATTTCGCGGAACAAAAGAACTCGTCCTTGGCTATAAACAGGTGTATCATTAGATTTTTACGCACATTATTGACGCTTTTATCAGCATGGACAGCTTGAAACATGCAATTTCGCTTATAATGGGACAGATTTCGTTGCCATAGAAACGTCAATTACGTCATAACGGATTGACCGATCGCGCTAAAAATTGACATTGACCATAAGGGACCGGTCCGACATCGTTTCCAAGCATCAGATCGAAAATCGGAGGAGGTGACCTCCAAGGTCAAATATTCGACCTCAGGCGAACTTCTCAAGGTCAAGGTCAAATGTCAAGGTCAAGGTCACAAAAGATAGAACTCGAGTTTATCTACAATATGAACTTGGTTTGAAGTCTCTACAACGAATAGAACTGAAGTTTTGACCATTTATGTGTTTTCATCGTTTTGCGTGACCTTGACCTTGATCTTTGACCTAGATTCACCAAAAGTGTGCTGTGGCTGCCTCATAACCTACATATAATGTACCCAAAGTTACTTGATAATCATTGTACAATTGCGACCTGTAGAGGGCGAACAAACAAACGAGAGGCCATAGGCCACACACTTGCCGGACCAGGTACGCAATTATGACGTCATTTGTCGTCAATTCTATACTGCTAACTTACTGTGAATGGAGTTTTTAAATATGCATGATATAATTGGGTTTATATATGTTATAATATAACCAGACAAGATCATAATATCTTCAAATGATGAGTTTCCTTTGAAATTTTACCGATTTGTTGCCACAAAAACGTCAATTACGTCAAAACCGATATATCAATTGTGCTAAAAATTGACAGAGACCATCACAGGACGACTCCACATCGTTTGCATATGCTAAACATGCAGTAAATGTTATAACTTGGCACATCTCACACTCAAAAGGCCTAAATGTCAGTCTGAAATCACGTTTGACGTCATTATGACGTCATTTGACGTCCGATTCCGAAAATGACAACATATTTGGAAAGTACTCTCGAAGACCTTTCAAACGAGCTACTACTCGATATTTTTGCAAAAGGTGAAGGTCAAGGTCATTTTTGAGGTCAACTTCGACCTCAGGCGCTTGCAAAGGCTATCGGTCATACGCCTTAGGTGTAAATGCAAAAGTTGTTAGGCTAAGTGAGTGCAATACTGTGGATTTACTTTCGTGTCTCTATCTTGCTTACTTCCTGAGATATAGTGACCCACATGGTTTTCACTCGCAGGTCAATATTGACCTTGAATTTCGACCTTCGACCTTGAAATTTTCTGGAACAAAATAACTTATCCTTGACTATAAACTGGTGTATTATCTGATTTTTACGCACATTATTGACGCTTTTATCGGCATCGACAGCTTGAAACATGCAATTTTGCTTATAATGGGGTCGATTTCGTTGCCATAGAAACGTCAATTACGTCATAACGAATCGGCCGATCGGGCTAAAAATTGACACTGAGCATGAGGGATCAGTCCCACATCGTTTCCAAGCATCAGATCGAAAATCGGAGGAGGTGACCTCCAAGGTCAAATGTTCGACCTCAGGCGAACTTCTCAAGGTCAAGGTCAAAGGTCAAGGTCAAGGTCACAGAAGATAGAACTCGAGCTTATCTACAATATGAACTTGGTTTGAAGTCTCTAGGACCATTAGAACCGAAGTTATGGCCACTTATGTGTTTTCGACGTTTTGCTTGACCTTGACCTTGGCCTTTGACCTAGCTTCACCAAAATAGTGCGGTGCCTGCGCGGTATTCTAGAGAATAAGCACACGAAATTTGGAGAAAATCGGGCAAGAATTGTGGACGCTAGAGTGCGAACAAACAAACGAGAGGCCATAGGCCACACACTTGCCGGAATAAGTACTTAATGATGACGTCATTTGTCGTCAGTTCTATACTGCAAACTTGATGTGAATGGAGTTTTTGAATATGCGTGATAAAATCGTTTTTATATATGTTATATTATAACCGGACAAGATCATAATATCTTCAAATGATGAGTTTCCTTTGAAACTTTACCAATTTGTTGCCACAAAAACGTCAATTACGTCAAAACGGATATACCGATTGAGCTAAAAATTGATAGAAGCCATCACAGGACGACTCCTCATCGTTTGCATGTGCTAGATTTGCAGTAAATGTTATAACTTTGCACATCTGACACTCGAAAGGCCTAAATGTCAGTCTGAAATCACATTTGACGTCATTACGACGTCAATTGACGTCCAATCCAAAAATGACAACATATCTGGAAAGTACTCTCGAAGACCTTTCAAACGAGCTACTACTCGATATTTTTGCAAAAGGTCAAGGTCAAGGTCATTTTTGAGGTCAAATTCGACCTCAGGCGCTTGCAAAGACTATCGGTCATACGCCTTAGGTGTAAATGCAAAAGTTGTTAGGCTAAGTGAGTGCAATACTTTGGATTTACTTTTGTGTCTCTATCTTGCTTACTTCCTGAGATATTGTAACCTACATGGTTTTCACTTGCAGGTCAATATTGACCTTGACTTTCGACCTTTGACCTTGAAATTTTCTGGAACAAAAGAACTTACCCTCGGCTATAAACAGGTGTATCATTAGATTTTTACGCACATTATTGACGCTTTTATCAGCATGGACAGCTTGAAACATGCAATTTCGCTTATAATGGGACCGATTTCGTTGCCATAGAAACGTCAATTACGTCACAACGAATCGACCGATCGCGCTGAAAATTGATATTGACCATAAGGGAACGGTCCCACATCGTTTCCAAGCATCAGATCGAAAATCGGAGGAGGTGACCTCCAAGGTCAAATATTCGACCTCGGGCGAACTTCTCAAGGTCAAAGTCAAATGTCAAGGTCAAGGTCACGAAAGATAGAACTCGAGTTTATCTACATCATGAACTTGGTTTGAAGTCTCTACGACCATTATAACCGAAGTTATGGCCACTTATGTGTTTTCGACGTTTTGCTTGACCTTGACCTTGACCTTTGACCTAGAATCACCAAAATCGTGCAGTCTCGAGCCATCATACTAGAGAATAGGCACACTAAGTTTGGGCAGAATCGAGCCATAATTGTGGGCGCTAGAGTGCGTACAAACAAACAAACAAACAAACACACAAATGAACCGACATAGTCGACTAACTTGCCGGAATAGCTGGCAATGACCTTGAACTTTTACCAAAGACTTTGAATTTTTTGCAAAGTTGATGCATCTGGTTATTTTAAATATGAGTAATGGCATTTTTCTAGATTGTGTATAGTTGATGGAAAACATTGAAAAAAGTATTATATTTCTTTCCTAGCATAAGCAGTTTTTGGTCATGAATAACTGATAGGATTCGGATCTTTTGTGACGTCATCAATGGAGCTATTTTTCTCAAAATCATTCTGTCAAGAGCCATTATCCTACAGAATATCTACATCAAATTTGAAAAGAATCAAGCAACAAATGTGGACGCTATGAGTATGAAAAGACAAACAAATGAAATTTTCTCCAATTTTCCGTCATAAAAAGGTCAATTAGGCCATTACCACTGCAATTATTGAACTGATATTTGTCAAATAGCTTCAGTAGGTATCCCCAATACTTACCAGAGCACCGGATCAACAATAATCATAAATGGTTTATGCATCTCATGTAAACAATCAATTGAAGTATGATAAAATCACGTTTCACGTCATTATGACGTCATATGACGTCAGATTCCAAAAATAAGAACATATATCGAAACTACTCCCGAAGACCTTTCAAACGAGTTACTACTCGATATTTTCGCGAAAGGTCAAGGTCAAGGTCATTTTTTGGGTCAACTTCGACCTCAGGCGCTTGCAAAGGCTATCGGCCATACGCCTTAGGTGTAAATACAAAAGTTGATAGGCTAAGTGAGTGCAATACTGTGGATTTACTTTCGTGTCTCTATCTTGCTTACTTCCTGAGATATAGTGACCTACATGGTTTTCACTTGCGGGTCAATATTGACCTTGACTTCCGACCTTTGACCTTGAAATTTCGCGGAACAAAAGAACTCGTCCTTGGCTATAAACAGGTGTATCATTAGATTTTTACGCACATTATTGACGCTTTTATCGGCATGGACAGCTTGAAACATGCAATTTCGCTTATAATGGGACCGATTTCGTTGCCATAGAAACGTCAATTACGTCATAACGGATTGACCGATCGCGCTAAAAATTGACATTGACCATAAGGGACCGGTCCGACATCGTTTCCAAGCATCAGATCGAAAATCGGAGGAGGTGACCTCCAAGGTCAAATATTCGACCTCAGGCGAACTTCTCAAGGTCAAGGTCAAATGTCAAGGTCAAGGTCACAAAGGATAGAACTCGAGTATATCTACCATATGCACTTGATTTGAAGTCTCTACGACAATTAGAACTGGAGTTATGGCCACTTATGTGTTTTCGACGTTTTGCTTGACCTTGACCTTGACCTTTGACCTAGATTCACCAAAAGTGTGCTGTGGCTGCCTCATAACCTACATATAATGTACCCAAAGTTACTTGATAATCATTGTACAATTGCGACCTGTAGAGGGCGAACAAACAAACAATCAAACAAACACCAGGACAAACCAACTGACCAATATACTTGCCAGAATCTTTAGATTCCGGCAAGTAATAAACGAACAGACCAATATACTTGCCGAAATCTTTAGATTCCGGCAAGTAACAAACACCAGGACAAACCAACTGACCAATATACTTGCCAGAATCTTTAGATTCCGGCAAGTAACAAACATACAAACGGACAGACCCAATTGTCTGTTGTCACAATACACCAATTGCACTATCGGACATTCGGTGTCATTGCCCTATACGTGAGTTCGGAAATGTTTTCAGGTCAGGTCAGTGGAATTGGGTCGGGGTCAAGCGGTATAAACATAGCCAAACCATGCTATCACGCTACCATTGTCGAGTCACTATCACCAACACATTACTCGATTTCGCCTGTTCAATACTAAACTCTTTGTGTACTTCGAGTTCACCGCGTCACTCACGTTTGAGCATGGTGTGTACGAATGTTTTGTTTATACCACTTGATCTGACCTAGAAACATTTCCGAACTGGCTTATTGTTTTTCCCCTAGTCTGGCCTTGACATTGCTCAAATTGCCATTGAGATCACTTTCTACCCATCTCAGCAAGTCAACGAAATTGACTTACCAAACGCTCAGCTCACTTCGGGAACGCGTTTGTTGTGCGACTCAATCTTCTATATCCAATGCGGATTAAAATGCGAGAACACAAACGCAATTAAGAGTCTCGTTAGATGAGTAGTATTAAGGAGTTAAACACCCTAGTGTTTCACCCAGTAATTTGAGCAATTTGTGCAGGCTATGTTAGGGGGGCCCAAGTACCGTACACTGCTCCTTAATACTACTCGTCCACTTAAAACATACCATTTAACCCGTCTCGCACCTTTTTAATCCTTATTGAATATAGAGGAAGGCGCAGTGTATGATACTTGGGCCGTTAGGGGAAAAACAATAGGGCAATAATACCGAATTTCCAATAGTGCAATGGGTGTATTGTGAAGACACCAAGGAACACTTCAACTATTAAACCAAGGAAAACTTGAAATAGCTTCGAATACGTAACAAGACTGGACAGGAATGGAACTAGATATACATACCCAATACCACACTATATAGCTCGCCAATGACGGACAAGTGTGTAAAATAGTTCAATTGATATCAGATAGAATTAGTAAACTGACCACCAATCGAATGATACCAGCTACAAATTACAAAATTGTCTGGAATGATTCATAGCGGAAAACTGAACCACATTTTTTTCCATGAACAACACGTTGTTCTTGATTCGGAGACACAATCTCAATGATCGTGGCTATACATGTCATGTTCTCACTAGATCTAATATTCATGCATGATAGAATATATGTGGTTTCACTCTTTCCGGGTAGGTGATGGCATGTTATCGAGTATAAACCAATTATTCCGACTATGTGGTTCTCATACACTATGATTGATGTATTGACCCTGAAGAAGGTGACGTCTTTGTCATCTAAAATCAAAATATTTATATCACACTCATCCTTCCACGTTGTTCGCGATCATGGTTCAAGGCAATTTATTCCAAATGACATATTTAATAGCGTTTTGAGTATATCGTTTTTATATAGTCATTTCATTTCAACAGTACAATGTCATACGTTCTTCCATATGCCATCATATTCCCGTTTAGCACCGGACACGTGTAGTAAGATGTGATGGCACATCAAATGAAACGTTTATATTAAATATAGAGTCACGTCTCATGAAACTGAAAGATCGTGTATATATTCATATTTGATTTATTGAAAACCATAACATGAACACTGACTAATAACTTGATGTTTGCTTTTAATCTCTCTTCACTCCAGAAAAATAAAACACAAGTATCAGCGCTGAAATGATAATTACACTAAGTTATTCCCAGTGATATGACACAAATTATGGAAATAATTATCGAATTCACAGTGCTAGTTCTTGCAACAGTCTTTTTGTCTGTACATGTTTTTACAATCCAGGGTTTACAATTCAAAAATTAATGCAATGGTGACTATCGATGTTGTATTATGAGACGTCTGTTGTACTTCCTGTTGACGTTCTGGTTTAATATACGTGATCACTGTGATATGCAAAGACAAAGCAGATGAAAAATTGTCTTCCGTGAAGCATCAAAAGTCTGCTTTTATGGGAGTACTCGTATTTCTCACTTGTATACGTGATACCATAATTCATGGTAACAATTTGGAAACTTTAAAGTAAATTTTAGCTCGATCGATGCTATGAAAGGGAAATATGCATGGTATAAGGAACAGAGAAGTACATTACTAGATTGATAAATGACGCTTTTTTGTTGAATTGATCATAAGCATCGGGCTATCATAGTCTTCCGAAAATTGAAGCCATATGACTATCATTGCTCTGGGGTTATTTTCTACCACTCTCTCAGCAACCATAGGAGACAAGCACTGGAGAATACCAGCTAATGGTGATCAATGAAAGGGCTGAACTGAGTATGTAATACACGTCGTGTTGCTTGTTCTTTAACAAATAATGACGCGTTAATCGCAAATAATTGAAGATGTATCATTATGCATCATTGTATGTTGATATCGGCGAATTACCTTTGCAACACGCACACGATAACATTCTATGGTTCCACTATTTCTGTCTCGAAATGAGATCGCTCATCTACATATTTATTTACTAATATATATAGTCTGATTAACATACGCTCATGTGATGTACGTGATGTACCCATACGTAAACAATAAATGCACGCTATCGACTGAGAAAAAAAGGTGTGTTGTGTACAAAAGATAACATAGTTATGTAAACGAGCGACATGTGCACAGTTTTGCATGGTATTATGAATGGCATTTGTGATGGGAAGTGGTGTCAAGACAATCATTATTATACTTAGATACCATCATTTGGCACATAGTATTATGTTTCTGTCATACCAAAGTGAACAACACAATGGATGATGTAATTCATTGATAAGCAATGTTCGTGACATGATTTGATACCGTTACTCGTTTAGTCTGTGTAAAGTTATTGACTACCGTCCGCTCTTCGGGATCCTCGAGGATAGTCCTCTCTCATCCGAGTCCTTGCGGACGCGCATCCGCTATTCCGGATCCTCGCGGCAGGGCCGCTCACCGGAGGTCGCGGCGGACACGGTAACTACTTCATCATTAACGGTAACCAGGTAACAGCCCACCCGACACTCCCAGGCCTACGGACACCGTTCAGAAACTGGTTCATCACCACGGTGTTAACTGGCGGGGCCTGGCGAGCCGCGGTCTGCCTCGGGGACGGAACCCCGTACAGTCCGACATGCTGGCCAGAGCCTCTGTCACATGTCCCGGGAAGGGAGAGAGCTGGCGATCCACAGGGCCGAAGGCCCCCGAGTCAGCAACTCGTCTCTCCCAGCCCGGGCCTCCCCACGGAAATCGTCCCCAGGGCTCTAGGAGCCCACTACTCGCAAACAGGGAACACAAAGCTCATGGCCGAGCCTCGTGTGCGTCCTGTCTCTCGATCTTGGACAATCTCCTCGAACGAGTCGCTTCCAGTGTATATATAATACACCAGAAACTGTAGGGCGCACGCGAGGTTAAATCGATCCATTGTTATAGTTTACTGGAGCGTAAATTACAATACGTCGCCGTGGCAACGCACGCTCGAACGGAGCATGTCAAAACAAGGCCAAGTACAAAAAGGCCACATAAATGGCATTTATGTTTACAATCACCTGCCGCGTGCTTAGGGCAAAATCGCCACATTACCCCCTTCTTACAATGTTGGTCCCCAACATGTTCCGCCTGCGCCCAAAACTGCGAAACACGACGAAGGCATCGCATGGCGGACCGAAGGAAGCAAGGTGAACGGTACCCAGAAGTCACGGCGCAACACACTAGGACTTTAAGAGTCCCTTTTGGAAGAATGGGGAACTACCCCCGGACTTACGGAGTAAACTATAACGCGCTTTGCAATTTTGAATAAATCCTCATAAACAAGCTAAAATTTTGACCGAGGTGGTCCAAAACCGTGTGATGACCTTGAAAGGTCATCCATTATAAAAGGACGGTGTGTCGAGTCTTTGGAATATCTTTAAGGTTAGACTTTAAATTTAGAAATTTTGTAAAACGACACACCGAGTGATCAAAAGTGATAGTACCTCTAAAATGTTGCCGACCGCCCTGCCGGCCGGCTCCTCAGATCCGCAGAACGGGTCTGAGGCAGGGCGGAGCCGCGGGAGCGACTCCGGCACGCCGCCGCACAAGTGCAGCGACGAGGCTAGTGCCCTAGCCTTCCTCCGTGGCCATCGGCTCCTCATCCGTGCCGCCTGTCTTGGGGTCTGGCGGCGGTGACGGGTCCCTACGCCGCGGAGGCAGCGGAGCCGGCATAGTGAAAGCCGGCTGCACGGGCGGATGAGGCAGGCCCGGTGGAGCTTGCATGGGCTTCTGTGGTGAGCCCTGCAATCCGGGTCCTGACGGAGCCATCACGACGGAGGCCGGTAGAGAAGTCGCGCCGAGATCTGCAATGGCGCGGAACATCTCCACCGTATCGCGGGTGCGCTGTGGGCCAGCCGTCCGTTCTCCCCACACCTGGACTAGGTATGGGTAGATGGCCAGCTCCAAAGCGGCATCCGCGCGCCGGAGAGCCGCCTGGTTCAGGGCGGACGACTCGGGGTCATCAACGCCCTGGAGTAGGCGAGTCCGAGCGGCCTCGGCTTCGTCAAGACGACGCCGTAGCTGCTCATTCTCAGCCTCCAGGTGCTCCATCCGTGCGACTACCTCTGGGGCGGGGGCGGACGCCCCGGACTGCTCGGCA
This sequence comes from Terebella lapidaria, assembly GCA_949152475.1. Taxonomy (NCBI): domain Eukaryota; kingdom Metazoa; phylum Annelida; class Polychaeta; order Terebellida; family Terebellidae; genus Terebella; species Terebella lapidaria. The sequence goes on from OX424565.1 coordinate 23,483,228, forward strand.
AGAGCGGCGGTCCGACCCTGGTCGAACGCGCGCCGCTCAATGACGGCCGACAAAGTCCGGTAGCTCTCTAGGCTCCGCCGGGTGCCTTCCATGAGGCCCTGGTCGTATGCGAGATCGCATGCGACACGGGAGGCCTCGGCGCGGCACCGGCTGAACCGATCCAGAGAGCTGTCCATCTCCGCCACAAGGTACTCCGCCGCTCGGGTGAGTCGACCACGCTGGGGGTGATCCCAGGGGTGCTCCTCCCGAGCGTGGACCAACGCGGCTACACCTGCGGACCCCAAGTCACGAATGGCTCGGGGCACCGGCAGGTTCACCAACGCCGGATCACCGGGGATCCGGTCCATACCATCGCGACGATGGCCGACCGCCTGGCCTACAGACTCGCGGAAAGTCTCGTAGACGCTGGCGGTCGTGGGACCGAGCCTCCGGCGTACGTCCGCCGTGGCATCGAGGGGGTCCAAGTCCAGGGAGGCGGTGCTTTGCCACCCTGCGGACGTCCCCTCAACTACCAACGAGGACGCGGACGCCGACCTCGCGAGAGGTACCGCACGTCCGCTACTGCTCGCAACCGAGGGAGTCACGCGTGGAGTCCTTGGCGGGACCACCGACGCGGTACTCGAGGAGGCGGAGGTGTCTGCCACCACCCGTCCCTCAGACGGACCCGCGGGTACCGTCACCTCGAGCAAGCCCGGGTAGTCCTCCTGAGTCAGCGCACCCGGAGACTGCAGGGGCGTCGTCCCGGCCGGAGTCTTTCCGGCGGACGAGCTCTTCCCCTGAGTCTTCGGCTGGGGGCGCGGCTTAGGAGTAGCCACTCGTGTCTTGGCCGCGATCTGCGGCATCTCCGACACGATCATGGTCACCCGGTGCCGTTCTTCACCGGCCTGGATCACCGGCGGTTCACGGACAGCCTCTGCTGCTGTCCGGGCGGCTTCCGCCGCCTTGAACTCCGCCGGGGTCTGGCCCATCGTAGCCGTCAGGCGAGCGGTGTAGCTCGAGCCCGCGGACACAACGCCAGACTCCTTCCAGGCATCGTCCATGATGCGCTGTGCAAAGCGCCATGGACCCCAGTGAAAGAATCGGTGATTCGCCGTCCCTGACGTAGTCATGAACGACGCCACCCTCGGTGGTATGTATCCATAATTGAATACAGGCCCCACTTCATTTCCAGCGATATGAAGTCCCTCACCGCGGTGTGCACCCGAGCGGTGATCATTCAGGGCCTCTAAACTGGCGAAATATCGTTGCTGAGGGGTGCCGGAGTAGCACCTCTTGCAAACGAACATTTGCATCCAGGGGTAGTGGTACCCCGCAATATGTCGACTCAAGTGGTCGTAGGTAGGATACCTACGATCCCGGTTGAGCGCACGGTGCGGGTCCTCATACCCGTCCAGGGATTCCGGACAGAGTTGGCATATTACACCCTCCTCTGTCTCGGGCGGCAACCCGACACGCTCCTCGTCCGTGAGTGGACGAGGCCGTGTGAAAGGCGTGTCGGCCGCCGCGCCGGCCGCCGCTGTGCGGCGTCCCTGCGGATCCCTGCCATAGCGCGGGAGGAACATGTGTCCCTGACGGACTCCAGGGAGTTCGGGGCCCATTTCGGCCCGCAGCCTCTGGATAGAGGGCTGCTCCGAGGACGACCGTTTCTTCTTTTTGGCCGCCCCCGAACGATTCTCCGACCTGGTTTGTCGGGGCACACTCTTCCCGCGTGGGGGCGTGGCCTTCTGTTGCTGCGCAACGAAGGCCCGCGCTCCCGCTTCCAGTGCGGCGTCAGACAGGTGGACCCCGTCTTGCTCCGCGCGCTTCCGGAGGAGTTCTAAACGAAGATCTCCCTCCTTCGGCACGGGACGCCCTCTGTCCACTGGACTTGACCCCACCTCCGCAGCTCCGGTAGTTTTCTTAGTACCGGAGGAAGAGGAAGAGGAGGTTCCTTTCGGTGCCTGGATAGGCACCCGCTTACAGGAACCTCCCGCGCCCGGGCCGGATCCCGCGGAGGCGCCGCCCGCACCAGATCCCGAGGGATTAGGCGTCTTGGCGACTCCGGGTTTGGCGGAGGACCCTTTCTGGCCGCCCGGCTTAGGCGCCAGTGGCTTAGGTCCTCCGGACTTCGATCCGGCTTGAGGCGAGGGGCCGCCGGACTTCTTTTTCCGGTGCGGCCGCTTCTTCTTCTTCTTCTTCGGAGGCGAGGAGGCCGGGTCCGGGTCGGATCCGGCCTCAGATTGCCCGCGGTCAGCGGCTTCCAGCTCTTGCTGGGCTCGCCACTGCTTTTGGGCAATCTCTCGGGCTCGACGGCGAGTACGCCTAGAGACGGGCGATGTAAACCCGTCATCTCGGTTCTCGGTCTCCTTCGAGCCAGACTCCTGTTCCTGAGGCGGCGCTTGGGATGCGGCTTCCTCAGCCGCGTCAACCTGCTCCGCCCAAGTCCCAGGGGCCTTCTGGTCGTGCGGACCAGACTCCGCGGGTGCGGACACCGAGGAGTTCTCGGCAGAACCGGTGTCCGGACGGCTACGGCCATCCGGACGGGTTTCCGCACGAGTACTCTCATCCGGACCCAAAGACGCAAGCATCTCCGGGTGCGGATGCAACTCAATGTCTACATCCACGAGTCCCGCACCGCCGCAGTCCATCACCTCTTCCATACGAGAAAAAGACGACGGATCTAAGAGTAGCTCGGCGCCTAGCGTGGCCGAGTCACTCTCTGCGGGGCGGTCCTCCGCGACCTCGCTCTCAGACTCGGTTCCTGAGTAAGAACCGGAGCTGGAGCTGGATTCCTCAGAACCCACATAGGCTCCCCGAGGGATGTCCTCGCGGTCATCCTCCTCGGGCCTAGTCTGGGGTCTCGAGTACGAATTACCGCGCTCAAGAGACCCCTCTTCCCTCCCTTCACCTTCCCAACCATCACTGCTTTCAGACATGTCAAGCGCTCTAAACGCCGTAAACACTGGGAGTCAGATCCGCAGATCCGTCTCCACCAGTGCCGAGCGCTTGATTGACGAGAAGGTGTCGAATTACATCGATTATAGGCATCAAGTGTTGGCAGTTATACTGCACACGCATCGTATGACGCGTTCCCGTGGAAACGTCTATTCACTGCATCTACCCGATCGACAGACAAAAGGACGTTTTACATTCCCGCATTCCCATACACGCATCTCCCCCCGGTGACTCCTTTCGTGCCATGTATACGGGTGGCTTGTGTACACAAGCCATCCCGGGGGAACCCGCTAAAATACTACAGTAATTAACAGCAGTCATTAGCAATAGCTTTCGCACTGGCGATCAATGACGTGAAGTTAATCACCCTCGCAGGTTAAAGATTGTATACAATGTATCAAAAAGCCAAACTACTTGTGGGTGTTACGATTATGTCACCCTGTCAGCAGCGATAAATAAAAATTTAACACCGCTCAAGCAGCAATGAAAATAAATCCACCACCGCTTGCATGCTTTTCATAGATCACGGCATACAGCCTTCGATACAATGTACACAATCTCCCACACCCCTCTTGCGAAAGCAGAAATCTCCCGATTTCTTACTCTCTATTGCACCAGGGAAAAGATATATCACTAAACTTTCTCATATATGGGATAAATGAGTAAGAATAGCATTTCCACGGGAAACACGCACACACTTGTGGCTTATAATCCTCCCATAAATAATAAATGAGATGGAAAATAAACAAAATCACTCCCCATAGCCGCTGGCACGCTTACAGGGCGATCGGACATACCCATGACGTCCGGACAGACAATCGGGCGCCCTATGGGCGTTTGCAAAGCGCCCACTAGCATCCCCGACGTACTGCCCGGCCGCGGAGCGGTGCCCGGTCCAGCCCAGAGCCTCCTCAAACGACTACCGGAGCGCGGAGCCAATAGATTTAGACGCGGAGCCGGCATGGTCCATAACCGCACTGGTTAGGGGGCGAACCCTTCATACCGGCGCCCAATCTAGAGGCGCCCAAAGATGGTGAAAGCAATAGCCGGCGGACGTCCGGAGCTGCCCGCGGACGGAGTCCAGGCCGGACGTCTACCATTGTATGGCGTATTGCCCTTATCCAATGAAGATGAAATTGGAATTAGAAGCCACCACAAGTGTTGCGCATGTAATATACGACCCCCTTCTTAGAAGGAGGCCGGGGTTCCGGTCATTCCGGCCGGACCGCGTATTGTAAGGTACGATCCGGACGAGAACGAGCGTCATCCGCTGCCGCGGCTGGTCCGCACGCGCGGACTTAACAACCGCTCCATTATCATAATGGATAGTCGGTTTCCTGCCGTAAGTCGGTTTCCTGCTCACGGGGGATAACTACACCGAAGTGCGTCATCTTAAAGCGCCGCGGACGCCGGACGAGTCACGCGGACGAACCGCGGACATCAGTCCTCATCTGCGGACACTATCCACGCGTCCAGAGCCAGTTCCCCAAATCCGTGGGAAGACGCTTCTCCCGTAGCGGACGTAAATCCCAACCTCAGTCTGGCCATATAAGAGGTTGTCCCGGGACCAGGGGCGTCCGGCCGAATCAGTAAATTCGTCCGGCCAGCGTAACCGTTGTGCGGATTACGCCGGACAGCCGTCCACAAGGTGCGGACAGGCCATCCGCACGTCCCTGGCGCTAGAAACTACAGGAGGGCGGATGCGGAGCGGCGGCGTTACGACATGAAAGTCTCCGCGGACCTCAACTCCGAAGATGGCCACAAAGTAGCCACCCGCGGAGGTAAGTCGTGCGGACTCTCACGGAACGACCTAAAACCCATCCATAGTATGACAGACGGGTACCGCAGACGCATCCGCATGGGCGGAAGGTTATTCCCACCCATACCGGGCTGGCGCACGTGGTTTCCGGCGTGGCCGCCCGTCATCCGCAGGTACTGGAGGGAGTGGGGGTACCTGCGGATCGCCGTCATCTGGCTGATAGCCACCCAGTCCATCATCTGACGGGTCAGAGAGGTCCGGGAGGCCCACCATACGGCGCACACGCTCGTCCGGAGTCCGCGGATGCTGACCGGACGGATCCCATACGGGAGCATCATCCGGTTCCGCATCTTGAATTAGCGGATCCATGACAAGCGGGCCCTCGTACTTCTTCAGATTATCGATATGGACAACCAGAACCCTGTCCGGATCGGAATCCCTCCGGATCCGGTAGTCCACATCTGTCACCTGTTTCAGTACGGTAAACGGGCCTATCCACGGCTTAGCAAATTTATTGCCTTGCTTAAGCGGCGGATAATAGTAGCGCACCTTGTCGCCTTCCGCAAAAGCTGGCCTACCCTTAGCATGGGCGTCATAGCCTCGCTTCTGCCGGAGGGCAGACTTGTCCAGGCGCGCGCGCGCGAAATCATGGGCGTTCGCCAGGGCGCGGCGAATCCACTCCACGTATTCCGGACCGCACTGGGGTACCGCGCCGGTCTCTGCCGCAGTTGGATACATAATATCCACGGGCAAATTTAGCTCCCGGCCGTACAACATCGCGTGCGGAGTAACTCCGGTCGAAGAGTGGACCGACGACCTGTACGCCATTAAGACATACGGGAGGTGGTCATCCCAATCATTCGCACGATCGTTCACAAAGGCCGCCAGCATGTTGAGGACCGATCGATTAAAGCGTTCGACCTGGCCATCAGACTGGGGCCTGTAGGGGGTGGTCCGCACCTTGGTACTGCCTAGCATCTGTGCTAGGTTTCGGAACAGGTTGCTCTCAAATTGCGTGCCCTGATCCGAATGTACCTGTTTAGGTACCCCATGGTACACCACCCATCTATTCACCAATAACCGAGCTACCTCGTCCGCAGTCTGGCGGCGCAGTGGGTAGGCGTCGGTATACTTGGTAAAATAGTCGGATATCACCAGGATATACCGGAAACCGCGCGGGGTGACCCGGTGGGTATCCAGTATATCCAAAGCTATCCGATCAAACGGCGCGCCCGCCTTAACCGTGGTTAAGGGGTGGCGGCCAGGAGTCGGAACTCCTTTACGAGCTTGACACCGAGGGCAGGCTGCGCACCACCGTTGCACGTCCAAGCTGCTACCAGGCCAATGAAAGCGCTGTTGTATGCTGAAAGCGCTGAAAGCGCCTATGGACGGTCCTCCGGATTCCCAAGTGACCGGTCACCCGGAGGTCATGCAACTGGTGGAGTACTTCTTTCCGCAGCTCCGCCGGAAGCACCAACTGCCATATTGGAGGCAGTGGGGTCGGTGGCTCATAGCGCCGGTATAGGAGGCCATCCCTCAAGGAGAGTCGTTCCCACTGAGATACTAGAGACAAGGTCTCCTCCCTGTAGGTCTTTCGCTCCGCCTTCGAGGGCTTCTGGCCGGCCTCAAGGGCTGTAATTACCGGTGCCAGAGCTCTGTCAGCTCTCTGCGCCGCAGCTATCTGCGCCGGAGAGTAGCCACCCAAGTAATTAGGCTCCTCATCCGTCGCGTCCGGCTGCGCCGCAGCGGCCATCACCACAGGGGGCAAGGACCGCTCATACTCAGACTCTCCAGAGGACGAGGGTACCCACGAGGAGTACACTGCCGGACTCGAGGAAGACTCGCTGGAGCTGAGCCGCACCTCCGCTTCATATGCGGGACGCCCTCGCCGATATCGGCGGGTCCGCGCGCGGAGATGAGCCCTAGACGCTCCGGCCGCCGTGTTGTTAGAGGGGGCGGCAGCCTGCGGTCTCCCCGGAACGTCCAATTCCGAGTCTGAGGACGAATCCGCGGCTTGCTGGAATGGCGCCATCCCTGCACAACCCGGATTCTTGCACTTATGACAACGGGACAGGCCGCCCGCGTTGCCGTGCAACTTACCAGCGCGATGCTCTATCTGCATGTCATACTCCTGGAGTTTGACGAGCCACCGCGCCACCAAGCCATCGGCCTCACTATAGTTGAGGAGCCATCTCAGCGAACTATGATCAGTCCGCAAGCGGAAATGGCGTCCCAACAAATAGTGCCGGAAGCGCTTGGTCATCGTAACCACCGCGAGCAACTCGCGATGAGTGGTACAGTAGTTCATTTGAGAGCGGCTCAAGGCCACACTCGCATAAGCTACTACCCGCTCTTGCCCATCCACGATCTGCGAGAGGACACCGCCGAGCGCGAAGTTACTCGCGTCAGTGTCCAGGATGAACTCGCAGTCCGGACGAGGGTGCCGCAGCACCGGGGCCACTACCAAGGCCTGCCGGAGTCCCGAGAAGGCGTCAGCCTGCTCGGCGGACCAAACAAAATCGGCGCCCTTTTCCGTGAGGATAGTGAGGGGACGCGCGATCTCCGCAAAGCCGCGAATAAACCTGCGGTGGTAGCTCGCGAAGCCCAAGAAGGACCTCACGTCCGCCACGTTACATGGCGGAGGCCATTTCTGTACGGCCGCCACCTTTGCGGGGTCTGGTCTCACTCCGGTGCCCGTTACCATGAAGCCCAAGTACAGGATTTCCTGCGCGAATAGCTCGCACTTACTTGGCTTCAATTTAAGCCCTGCTCCGCGGATGCGATGGAGCACCATCTGGAGGTTGGTGAGGGTTTCCTCGAACGACCGGCCATACACGACGACATCGTCGATGTAGACCATACATCGCTTCCAGAGGAACCCTTTAAGTACCATCTCCATGAGGCGCTCGAACGTCGCTGGTGCGTTACAGAGCCCGAACGGCATTACCTTGAATTGGTAGAGCCCGTTCTTGGTAACGAAGGCAGTCTTCGCCCGATCACTCTCCTCCATCTCCACCTGCCAATACCCGGAGGCCAGATCCAGAGCACAGAAATAGTGCGACCCGGCCAGGGCATCGAAGGTATCCTCAATGTGCGGGAGAGGATATGAGTCCTTCCGCGTGGCATCGTTGAGTTTCCGATAGTCCACGCAGAACCTCCACGAGCCGTCCTTCTTCTTCACCATAACCACCGGACTGGCCCAAGGGCTGTCACTGGGTTCGATGATGTCCAAGTCGAGCATCTTTTGCACCTCCTGGTCTATGACCTCTTGGTGCACTATTGCTGCCCGACGAAGACGCTGCTTGAGAGGACGCTCGTCCACGAGGTCGATGCGGTGCTTGGCGACGTCAGTCTTGCCAACCGCACCATCAGGACCCATGAACACATCCGCATACTGCCGCAGCAGTCTGCGGAGCGCTTGGCGCTGCTCTTCATCCAACCGGTCCTTCGGAACCCGAGATTCCAAATGGTCCGGCAGGGTGAACGGGTCATCTCCGGCGGCCGCCGCCGCGCACGCAGCGCGGCAGACAGGATCGTCGGGGAGGACACGACTCGAAGCCGCGGGAATAGCAGTAGCTGCTATGCATCCGCGCTTCAGTACAATCGGAGCATCCGTCGGATTCACCACGAGGATGGGCATCGCGCGGGGGTTGGACATGACCAGGGCCCCACCCAGCACGAGCCCAGTTCCTGCGGCGAAACTGCTCACGGGTTGCACTATACACGGTCGACCATCGAGGGGCATGCGGGGACGACGCGGCCTCGTCTCGATAATCATCTCACTCATCGGCGGCACTACTACAGTGCGCGATGTCCGCATCTGGAATGAATGCATCGGGCCCGAGCGGAAGAGGAAGTGTGTGTCCTCTCCCATCCGGAACTCGCCAGCGCTAAAGTTGGCAATCACCCGGTGGACCCGTAGGAAATTCATCCCAATTATCCCGGCCGCTCCGATATCCGCCACGATCGCCTCTGTCAGATACACCTTGTCCCCAAGGGTAATAGGCAGATCGATGATGCCATGGATACGGATGCGGTTGTCTCCTGCTCCGTAGAGCTTGTACGGTCCGGGATCTCGCAACTCGAGGTTGCGGAGCGCGGGCTCCTTCCTAAACGTTCCGGCGGCCACGAGGGTCACCTCCGAGCCTGAGTCTATGAGGAACCGGACCGGCTCCCGTCCGAAGGACAGGGGCAGGTACCAGCAGGGGTCCCTCACCAGCGTGCAGGTCGGGCGATACCTTTCGCACGCGCTGGGCTCATCTACGGAGTCCTCGCCATCCGCCTCAGCCGCGGAGGAGCCAGACTGGTCTCCAAGGACTACTTCCGGAGAAGTCATATCTACTTGGGGTCCGTCCTGCTCATCAGCGGGTGGGGCGGCATCGTTTGCCACCGAACAACTATCCCCGGACGCAGTGTTGGTCGCCACCACGTCCGGATCTAGTTTCCCTGTCGCGGGTTCCGATTCTGCTGTCCCGGAGGACCAGACCGGAAGGAATTCCTCCGTTGCGGGCCAGGGAGAGCTCCCTGGTATCCGCGCGACCGCAGGCGTTCCAACAACTCCGGACACTTCAGCCAAAAGTGTCCCTGCTTTCCGCAGAAGTAACAGGGACGGTTTTGAGCTGGTCCGGAAGTGAACGCGCAACATTCTGCGGGTCCCGGAGCTTCATCCAACCGGTCCTTCGGAACCCGAGATTCCAAATGGTCCGGCAGGGTGAACGGGTCATCTCCGGCGGCCGCCGCCGCGCACGCAGCGCGGCAGACAGGATCGTCGGGGAGGACACGACTCGAAGCCGCGGGAATAGCAGTAGCTGCTATGCATCCGCGCTTCAGTACAATCGGAGCATCCGTCGGATTCACCACGAGGATGGGCATCGCGCGGGGGTTGGACATGACCAGGGCCCCACCCAGCACGAGCCCAGTTCCTGCGGCGAAACTGCTCACGGGTTGCACTATACACGGTCGACCATCGAGGGGCATGCGGGGACGACGCGGCCTCGTCTCGATAATCATCTCACTCATCGGCGGCACTACTACAGTGCGCGATGTCCGCATCTGGAATGAATGCATCGGGCCCGAGCGGAAGAGGAAGTGTGTGTCCTCTCCCATCCGGAACTCGCCAGCGCTAAAGTTGGCAATCACCCGGTGGACCCGTAGGAAATTCATCCCAATTATCCCGGCCGCTCCGATATCCGCCACGATCGCCTCTGTCAGATACACCTTGTCCCCAAGGGTAATAGGCAGATCGATGATGCCATGGATACGGATGCGGTTGTCTCCTGCTCCGTAGAGCTTGTACGGTCCGGGATCTCGCAACTCGAGGTTGCGGAGCGCGGGCTCCTTCCTAAACGTTCCGGCGGCCACGAGGGTCACCTCCGAGCCTGAGTCTATGAGGAACCGGACCGGCTCCCGTCCGAAGGACAGGGGCAGGTACCAGCAGGGGTCCCTCACCAGCGTGCAGGTCGGGCGATACCTTTCGCACGCGCTGGGCTCATCTACGGAGTCCTCGCCATCCGCCTCAGCCGCGGAGGAGCCAGACTGGTCTCCAAGGACTACTTCCGGAGAAGTCATATCTACTTGGGGTCCGTCCTGCTCATCAGCGGGTGGGGCGGCATCGTTTGCCACCGAACAACTATCCCCGGACGCAGTGTTGGTCGCCACCACGTCCGGATCTAGTTTCCCTGTCGCGGGTTCCGATTCTGCTGTCCCGGAGGACCAGACCGGAAGGAATTCCTCCGTTGCGGGCCAGGGAGAGCTCCCTGGTATCCGCGCGACCGCAGGCGTTCCAACAACTCCGGACACTTCAGCCAAAAGTGTCCCTGCTTTCCGCAGAAGTAACAGGGACGGTTTTGAGCTGGTCCGGAAGTGAACGCGCAACATTCTGCGGGTCCCGGAGCTTCGAGCCCGGCGCAGTGCGCAATCATCTGCGCGGCGCCGAGGTCGTATTCCTCTATGTCGCACTCGTCCGAAGGCGAGCGCGGCGCGACGACCGGTGCCGCATGTGCGGGCGCCCCTGTAGAGGGTGCCGGCGCACTAACCCACTGCTGGGTAGGTTCCCTGGCGGGTTCCCGGACGACCGGGTCCTGCCACGGGGTTACCTGCGATGCCTTGACCGGAGGAGGAATCGCCGCCTGCGCGGGTACAGCCGAGGCCGGAGCCGGGGCTGGAGGCAACTGTCTAGGACGGACAGCCATCTCAAGCGCAAGCGCGGAGTCTATTGCCTCCTCCATCGATCGCTTTTCATGGGTGGCCAGCCCGTACGCTAGGTGGTAAGGCTGGCCATCGATGAACTGATCGATCAGCATCGTCTCAAACCGTCTGGAGTCCATGTCCGGAAAAGCTCTCCGGCCGAGTATGCGTAAGCTGTACGCATAGTCTGTCACGGACTCAGTCGGCTGGCGGATACGCGCCTTGAACTCTCGTTCAGACTGCCGCCGATTGGTCGTCGGCGGGAACAGCAGGCGAAGTTGACGAGCAACCTCGCCGAACGTCACTGTTCCCACCGGCAGACACGGCATCACGCGGAGAGCTTTCCCTTCCAGGCTCCCCGCGAGGACGTGTCCAGCTTCATGCTGGGACCATCCTTCGTACACGGCGGTATGCCATACCTGGAGCAAGTAGTCCTCCAAGTCGGCGTTATCCCCGTTGAACCGTTTCCGCCACGAAGAGTGGTCGGGCCCGTCATCGCGTTTGCTACGCGCCCGACGTGCGGTCCCGGCTCCGGGGTCGTCCGTGTACTGCGGCAAGTTCCGTGCGCTTCCTGCGCCTGCGGCGGAGTCTGCCGGAGCAAACATCGACGCCGCGGACGGAGGAGCAGGTAAGCTCACGTTTGCCGCCGGGGTCATTCCCGCTACAAACCCACTCTGGCTAGGTGCGGGCGGGGCTCCCATCGAACCTACTGGGTAGGCTCCAGAAGGGGCGGCAAAGCTTGGGGCCGAAGCCACCTGTTGCCACTGCCCGTCCGACACACTGTACGTGCCAGGGTAAGTCGGCCACGCGGCTTGCGCTCCAACCGTCGGAACGGTCGACGCGGTCGCCAACGTGGTGCCTCCGAGCCGCGGGGCAGGCGCGGGTCCCATTGCGGGGGCCACTGGCGCCTGCGGACTCGGCAGGACTTGGGGAGGGGCTACTGGCCCAGACATCCCCGGACTTAGGGTGGCCGACGGGTCAACGCTCGAATGCAGCTGATTCCGCTTGAACAGTACAAGCGCCTCGGATATCAGCCACCTCTCCCTCTCCGTCAAAGGCCCCGAGTTGCCTTGTGACAGCGGAGAAGGGGAGCGGTTCCGCCGGTCTGATCGTCCCTGATGGGGCGACCGGGCGCGGTCATAGCGCCCGAGGGGGGCCAGCTCGCCAAGTGCGTCGGTGAGCTGATCCACCACACTGCCCGGTGCGGACCGACCAGAACCCATGCCGGAGGCTCGCGAGGGAGTCCACCCGGCCGGGTGCGGCATCTGGTACGACTGGTCCGCTTGTCCAGAAGGACCCGCATGCATTGGCGCTCGATTCCGGACGCTCGAAGGCGTCTTATGGAAGGGTGCCATTTGCCACGGATCTGTTCTGGGCACGGGCGGGCGCGGCGTAGAGCCGTTGCCAGCTCCACCCACCGCGCCTAACACGTCAAGGTCCGGCCTTGACGGCAACTCCTGCTGCGGCCCCGCGGGGCTCGACTCTACGTCCGAAGACGGAGCCAGGGACGCCGGAGTCGTCTCCGCGGACGGGGTCTTGTCCACGGAGGTTTCCGTGCGTTCCTTCCGGCCGCCGGAGTCACCCGAAGATGTCTCACGGCGGCTGTCGCGCGACCGGGTGTGGTCCGCGACATTACCTCCCGTTTCCCCCCCCCTTGGGTTTATTAGCCTTATCTTTGGCTTTATCTCTTTCTTTCGTCATTTCCTTGAGATGTCCTTGAGGAGCGGGCGATCCCCAGGGACTAAGGAGGCTACAACACTGTGACGGTAGGCTGCGATGGAACACTGTCGGACTGATCCTGGTCACGGCACCAATGTAAAGTTATTGACTACCGTCCGCTCTTCGGGATCCTCGAGGATAGTCCTCTCTCATCCGAGTCCTTGCGGACGCGCATCCGCTATTCCGGATCCTCGCGGCAGGGCCGCTCACCGGAGGTCGCGGCGGACACGGTAACTACTTCATCATTAACGGTAACCAGGTAAAAGCCCACCCGACACTCCCAGGCCTACGGACACCGTTCAGAAACTGGTTCATCACCACGGTGTTAACTGGCGGGGCCTGGCGAGCCGCGGTCTGCCTCGGGGACGGAACCCCGTACAGTCCGACATGCTGGCCAGAGCCTCTGTCACATGTCCCGGGAAGGGAGAGAGCTGGCGATCCACAGGGCCGAAGGCCCCCGAGTCAGCAACTCGTCTCTCCCAGCCCGGGCCTCCCCACGGAAATCGTCCCCAGGGCTCTAGGAGCCCACTACTCGCAAACAGGGAACACAAAGCTCATGGCCGAGCCTCGTGTGCGTCCTGTCTCTCGATCTTGGACAATCTCCTCGAACGAGTCGCTTCCAGTGTATATATAATACACCAGAAACTGTAGGGCGCACGCGAGGTTAAATCGATCCATTGTTATAGTTTACTGGAGCGTAAATTACAATACGTCGCCGTGGCAACGCACGCTCGAACGGAGCATGTCAAAACAAGGCCAAGTACAAAAAGGCCACATAAATGGCATTTATGTTTACAATCACCTGCCGCGTGCTTAGGGCAAAATCGCCACATCTGCAACAAATGAGTCTTACACTAGCAACATATTATGCTTTTATAAGAAGGAAAAATCCGGCTCTCAAACGGAATTACATTCCAGTAATAGATATGTCTTGCACCTAATCATACACAGGCTAATCATGACAGGTTCCCATGGTGCACGTCAGGGAAATCGACATTGCGGCTCGATTAAAAATAGCTTTGAACCGCGTATTTTGCGCTCACCCTTTTCATATCATTACTTTTTTTTGCACCATGTCCCATATGCACTCAAGAGTTCTTCAGAGGAAGAGTTTTTTTTCGGACTGCTGCTGACATGGGGACATATTTATTTTATTCTACAATATTAGTGGCAGAGATAAAACCCGAACGCATCACAAGAAATGTACAGTGGAGGCTGCCATACTCGTTTAAAGTCACATGTGGCATGTGTAGTTTTATTGCGCAATAATAGGCTTCTAAATTCTATGAAGAGATGACATTTGAGAAGAATCAATTGATGCTCATTTTTTATGTGACGCCACCTGACTTGTCTCAGATTGACCGCAAAAAAGATGTTATTTTAATCTCTGAGCGATCTCGTTCAAGCAAAGAGAGTTTCACTGTAGTTTACTGTGTGATACATGTGAATATCGATGCATTGCTCAATGTCTAGCAACTACTTAACGCTACAGTTAATATACCTTTTTTATACATTACGTTTTAAATGCAAAAACACACAATTTACATACTCGCCGCGTCCATTCTGAAAATGATTCGTTCACTGCAGTTACCGAATCATGTGCCCCCAATGAGTATTCGCCTGGAATGTCATTTGTCAGCAGTAGTGTTATCTTCACAAATAAATTTTTACAAGGAATATGCTTGCTCGCAGGGTACTCTTAATAATCAGCATCATTGGTATGTGCAAATACGAACAATATCGACAATTCTTTACTTCTAATTCACTAGAAGTATTTTCTCTGACATATTATATCAGTACACGAAACCCCATAACACGTTTATCATGGTGCGTTGCGTTCTCATATTGTATCTCTATCATAGGATATAACTACTGCTAACAAACAACACGCAAAGCTATAGGTCACATCTCACGTCAGAACACATGCACGACGTGTTGATATTTCATGACATTTCAGAGTGTTACAATCATTGTTGCCATCACCATACCTACCACGCTAATGTTCATGGCTCCATATTTGTCACATGGTTTCGCGCCATAGGTAGGCTCATAAATACATACTAGATACAAGGTTCATCGCACCATTCGTAGGGTAGGCCTATACAATACGAACTGGATACAATCTTTCAGTTTTGTACCTAATTATTCAGGATGTAATGTGAATTACCTCATATAATTTTGTTCGATGACAGAAGTGCAGGTCCATGATTTACTCCCGAAACACAAGCGAATTTTCAAAATAAATATATTTAATTTTTCATACGGTATGTTCCAGTGTTTACATATTATATGTTTAGTGCAACCTACACTAGCGTTCGAAAATATTAGAAGAAAATTCATGCTTTTCTCTGATGAAGTAACTGTATGTTTCTTGCAGGAATACAAGAACAGTAAGACAATCTGATCTAAACTTTCATCGGAAACATAGTGACAAGGAAAATTGGTAGATTATTCTGGTAGCACTCCAATGTATTGAATGTAAATCTAACCTTTTCTGTACTCTTTTGTGACTGAACAATTCTCGTGTCCAATGATCGTGGCAGGATATTGTATAAACCAACTATCTGTAGATGATGCAAGACGTTATCTTTTCAGGTTCATCGACTCGATAACCACAGTGGATGAGATCTGACCTGGATAATTGTGTATGTCTCCGAGGACGTAACTTGACATTGCCTGTCCACATAGCAAAAATATAAATGGCTCTGCGGTGCTTATTTCCTCCTTGATCAAATAACAAGTGAGAAGATACATTCGGCCGCCTGTTGTATTTCGTGGAGGTACGACCAACTTCAGTGTCATTGTTAAAAAAATATGCTTTTTGATGAATGCACTGAATTAATTTGTGTAGACGAAATGTGACCCAAATATCACGAATATAGGGTAATCGTCCAATAAATCATTGATAACTGATGGGCCATTTGATCTATTATGTAAGTATCCCCGTGTCCCTTGCCGAACGTTCGCATGTGAAATCGGACAAAGTATGTCAAAGTACCCTCAAGTCCTGAATAACAAAAATAATATTGACCAGGACATGACACCAACATTGGTCACTGGAAATCATTATGACCATTCAACACAGAAATCTCCATATGGCCCTTGAGGAGCGGGCGATCCCCAGGGACTAAGGAGGCTACAACACTGTGACGGTAGGCTGCGATGGAACACTGTCGGACTGATCCTGGTCACGGCACCAATGTAAAGTTATTGACTACCGTCCGCTCTTCGGGATCCTCGAGGATAGTCCTCTCTCATCCGAGTCCTTGCGGACGCGCATCCGCTATTCCGGATCCTCGCGGCAGGGCCGCTCACCGGAGGTCGCGGCGGACACGGTAACTACTTCATCATTAACGGTAACCAGGTAAAAGCCCACCCGACACTCCCAGGCCTACGGACACCGTTCAGAAACTGGTTCATCACCACGGTGTTAACTGGCGGGGCCTGGCGAGCCGCGGTCTGCCTCGGGGACGGAACCCCGTACAGTCCGACATGCTGGCCAGAGCCTCTGTCACATGTCCCGGGAAGGGAGAGAGCTGGCGATCCACAGGGCCGAAGGCCCCCGAGTCAGCAACTCGTCTCTCCCAGCCCGGGCCTCCCCACGGAAATCGTCCCCAGGGCTCTAGGAGCCCACTACTCGCAAACAGGGAACACAAAGCTCATGGCCGAGCCTCGTGTGCGTCCTGTCTCTCGATCTTGGACAATCTCCTCGAACGAGTCGCTTCCAGTGTATATATAATACACCAGAAACTGTAGGGCGCACGCGAGGTTAAATCGATCCATTGTTATAGTTTACTGGAGCGTAAATTACAATACGTCGCCGTGGCAACGCACGCTCGAACGGAGCATGTCAAAACAAGGCCAAGTACAAAAAGGCCACATAAATGGCATTTATGTTTACAATCACCTGCCGCGTGCTTAGGGCAAAATCGCCACATCTGCAACAAATGAGTCTTACACTAGCAACATATTATGCTTTTATAAGAAGGAAAAATCCGGCTCTCAAACGGAATTACATTCCAGTAATAGATATGTCTTGCACCTAATCATACACAGGCTAATCATGACAGGTTCCCATGGTGCACGTCAGGGAAATCGACATTGCGGCTCGATTAAAAATAGCTTTGAACCGCGTATTTTGCGCTCACCCTTTTCATATCATTACTTTTTTTTGCACCATGTCCCATATGCACTCAAGAGTTCTTCAGAGGAAGAGTTTTTTTTCGGACTGCTGCTGACATGGGGACATATTTATTTTATTCTACAATATTAGTGGCAGAGATAAAACCCGAACGCATCACAAGAAATGTACAGTGGAGGCTGCCATACTCGTTTAAAGTCACATGTGTGGCATGTGTAGTTTTATTGCGCAATAATAGGCTTCTAAATTCTATGAAGAGATGACATTTGAGAAGAATCAATTGATGCTCATTTTTTATGTGACGCCACCTGACTTGTCTCAGATTGACCGCAAAAAAGATGTTATTTTAATCTCTGAGCGATCTCGTTCAAGCAAAGAGAGTTTCACTGTAGTTTACTGTGTGATACATGTGAATATCGATGCATTGCTCAATGTCTAGCAACTACTTAACGCTACAGTTAATATACCTTTTTTATACATTACGTTTTAAATGCAAAAACACACAATTTACATACTCGCCGCGTCCATTCTGAAAATGATTCGTTCACTGCAGTTACCGAATCATGTGCCCCCAATGAGTATTCGCCTGGAATGTCATTTGTCAGCAGTAGTGTTATCTTCACAAATAAATTTTTACAAGGAATATGCTTGCTCGCAGGGTACTCTTAATAATCAGCATCATTGGTATGTGCAAATACGAAAACAATATGGACGATTCTGTACTTCTAATTCACTAGAAGTATTTTCTCTGACATATTATATCAGTACACGAAACCCCATAACACGTTTATCATGGTGCGTTGCGTTCTCATATTGTATCTCTATCATAGGATATAACTACTGCTAACAAACAACACGCAAAGCTATAGGTCACATCTCACGTCAGAACACATGCACGACGTGTTGATATTTCATGACATTTCAGAGTGTTACAATCATTGTTGCCATCACCATACCTACCACGCTAATGTTCATGGCTCCATATTTGTCACATGGTTTCGCGCCATAGGTAGGCTCATAAATACATACTAGATACAAGGTTCATCGCACCATTCGTAGGGTAGGCCTATACAATACGAACTGGATACAATCTTTCAGTTTTGTACCTAATTATTCAGGATGTAATGTGAATTACCTCATATAATTTTGTTCGATGACAGAAGTGCAGGTCCATGATTTACTCCCGAAACACAAGCGAATTTTCAAAATAAATATATTTAATTTTTCATACGGTATGTTCCAGTGTTTACATATTATATGTTTAGTGCAACCTACACTAGCGTTCGAAAATATTAGAAGAAAATTCATGCTTTTCTCTGATGAAGTAACTGTATGTTTCTTGCAGGAATACAAGAACAGTAAGACAATCTGATCTAAACTTTCATCGGAAACATAGTGACAAGGAAAATTGGTAGATTATTCTGGTAGCACTCCAATGTATTGAATGTAAATCTAACCTTTCTGTACTCTTTTGTGACTGAACAATTCTCGTGTCCAATGATCGTGGCAGGATATTGTATAAACCAACTATCTGTAGATGATGCAAGACGTTATCTTTTCAGGTTCATCGACTCGATAACCACAGTGGATGAGATCTGACCTGGATAATTGTGTATGTCTCCGAGGACGTAACTTGACATTGCCTGTCCACATAGCAAAAATATAAATGGCTCTGCGGTGCTTATTTCCTCCTTGATCAAATAACAAGTGAGAAGATACATTCGGCCGCCTGTTGTATTTCGTGGAGGTACGACCAACTTCAGTGTCATTGTTAAAAAAATATGCTTTTTGATGAATGCACTGAATTAATTTGTGTAGACGAAATGTGACCCAAATATCACGAATATAGGGTAATCGTCCAATAAATCATTGATAACTGATGGGCCATTTGATCTATTATGTAAGTATCCCCGTGTCCCTTGCCGAACGTTCGCATGTGAAATCGGACAAAGTATGTCAAAGTACCCTCAAGTCCTGAATAACAAAAATAATATTGACCAGGACATGACACCAACATTGGTCACTGGAAATCATTATGACCATTCAACACAGAAATCTCCATATGGCCCCTAAAGATACCAGAGTGAGTTTGAAGACACTGACACACCAAAATGTGTTTGAACTTTGTCTGTAGTCCAAGATTTATTCATTTAAGAATTTCTATTGACTTCATCATAAATATGTGATTCGTCCGCAAGACATCACATGCAAAATTCCTCCATAATGCAGATGTTTTTCGCCAGATTCCGGGCGAGTAATTGTATGTTAGGTTCTCGACCATAGAATAATTCTACTGGCTGTGTGGTTCTCAGGCACTGTGTTCGATGTAATGACCCTGAAAAGGTGACCTCTTTATTATCTGCTACCTAAATATTTATGTCATACTCATCCTTCCACGCCTGTCGTGATCATAGATCAAGGCAATGCTTACACTCGGAATGACATGTCATTTTCATATAGCCTTTTTATCCACAATTCTGTTATTTCTATCATGATATATATTCTGCCCAGGGCACAATGGCTTCTATATGCCATCATATCTCTTGTAAAAAGCCGGACATGTGGAGTAAGTAAAATGTTTATACTAACATACAGGCACGTCTCTTGAAGCTGGTAGATTGTGTACTAGTTTATCGCAAATCATAACATGAACTCCAACTTACTAAAAATCTAATGTTTGCTTTCAATCTCGTTTCACTCCTGAAAAATATCTACTAATAAGGCTGAGTCTGCCACTTAAAAAATAAATTAGATCTCGCAATTTCTGAGTAGGCATAAGAAGATCCTTATTTCTTCAATAACTTGTAAACATTGTTTCATATGAATGATTACTTATTTCCAAATTACATAAATCATGTAATCAATAGGGGTTTCTCTGATGTAACCGGTATAATTCGAGAGATATTGAAAATCGATATTCCGACAGATACATGTATCAGTACAACTTCCATCATCTACTTCTTTTATTGATCCCTCACGTTCTGATTTAATATGTGTGATCACTGTGATATGCGAAAACAAAGCAGATGAAATGTCTGCTTTAATGGGATTACTTCACACTTGTACATATGATACCATAATTCTTGGTGAGAAATTGGTATCTTGAAATTCACTTTGTAGGGGCCTATGGGGCCTAACTCCTGGGGCCTATATGCGATTTGGGGCCAATCCTCGAATATAGGCACCGATGCTCATGAAAATGCATTTCATATAACGCTACCTTGATGCTTTATCGAATTGTTTTGTTTACAAGGACTCTCTTTGTTAGTTTTGGACGGGATATGCACATGTGTGTTCTAAATTTGATATTTGAAAGATGAGTATGAATATATGGACTGGCGATCGATATAATGAAGGGGAAATATTCATAAAATAAAACACACATTTATAAATATATTACCAGAATGACAGACTATGAAAAAGAGATGCCTCCTTATTGGATCGATTAAAAGCCACCAAGATTGAGGCTTAAATCCGGTTTACCATAGTTTTGCGGAAATTGAAACTAACCAGGGTTTGTTTTTTTTCAGCAACCGTAGAAAACCAACGCTGGATGATAACAGTTTATGGTGAATGATAGGGTAAAATGAAAGTGGTGTATTGGTAGAGAATGATGCATGATATAATATGCATTAGGCCTACTTATCATGTTGCTTCACATGTATAATTAACACGCGCATGATATCATTGCGTGTTTTTACTTACTATGCCCAGACATGTGACCGTAAATATCGGTTACTCTACATCATTATTTACTAACTGATCTCATCTGAAGAACCTACGCTCATGTAATGCACGTGCTGTGCCCCCGCGTAAACAATACCTGCTGGGTAGCTTCGTAAACTGTTTTTGTAGTAGGATTGTGAATCCTATTGTGAATTTGCAACAATCTACTGAATCCGTCTGAATCGGTGTCAACATGGTATATAATATATCACCGATATATCGGAGTGATTTCAGCATATACCATCTTCACAGTGTCATCAATATTCAACAATGAGCACAGTATTGAAATATTCCAACAAATTCATCAGACTAACAACGTGTCTCCTGGAAGAGTTCTGTTGGATTAGACAGAACCTGTGGTTAGTTGGGAGTTTGGTGTTTTGAGAGATTTCGGTGTTCCAGTGTAAATATACAAATGTCCCGTTCAGAAACCATCAGATCATTCCCAGATTCAATACCCTGAAGATCTTGTCTATGATATCTGTATATTGGCTATGATGAAAATATATATACACCGGAGTTAGGTAATTGCACTGTAATTTGGGTAGTTTTTTTTGTTATACCGTTATTATATTCAATATCTATCGACACCAATTCCTTATAACGTATGTTCGTTTATCTTCATCTGATAAATGGGTGTGCTCATGATTGCTTGCCATGGCAAATTACATTCTGGACACATTCATGTTTGGTTACCGGATTTTTAGGAACGCTTCATCATGTTTATGTGTTATCATAAAGCAAAGCCACATACACGGGTCGCACTGATTGACAATAATTCATATAATTTCATGCTAATCAAATGCTTCGTTCTAGAAACGCAAGTGACAAAGAAAGAAATCGTCATGTGTATAAAAGATAGCATAATAAGTGTAGGTTTGTGAGCAAGTGATATATTGTGTCAAACACTAAAACCGTATAGATCTAGTGTGTATCTTCACAGTCCATGTGTTCTAGGTGTGGGCATAACTCATACATATGTGACGTTTGGTAATGACTTGTTTTCGGTGTGGCCCAAAAAACCTGGTTTCTCTGATCGTATAGACTTTTGTAACTCCCGCTCGTTGTGATTCGAGAGCCGTCACTAAATTGGTGTTCCCCAACGCTGGTGTATCATCACTCCGTAGCTTACCGGCTTCACTTAGGCAAGAAGCAACTCAGATGTAAATAAATTGAAGATTTATATACATCAAATCAACTTACAATTGTATGGCTGGTCACCCACGTGACGTACAAATATGAAGTTCAGACATGGAGCACTGTATGATCACATTTCAAAAATAAATAGTGCACGAGGGCACAACTAAAAAGAGTTCTTAGCCGGCGGCGTCTCTCTGTCCCTTCCCGTTGAAGTTTCCCGTCCCGTTTAGTCGAATGGTTTCTCCAGGTAGTCGGTCTAATCCCGGTTGACTCTAAGGCCCTGAAGAAGGAGTCGTCCGCACGGAGTTCGTCGAGTCCCTTGGCTGTGGCGGTGACGATCTCCCCACGGTCGATGTCGCTGTTGCAGTGCTCTCAGAGCGGCCGTCCGCTCTCCCTTATATAGCCAGGGTGGCTGCGCGCGCATCTTCGTCCGCGAACGTATCTTCCGCACTCTTCTCCACGTGGTGAAGACTGCGTCCGCGAACGGTTCTTCCGCGAAGGCTCCTCTTCCGCGAACGGTGCTTCCGCGACTGATGCTTCCGCTGATGATGCTTCCGCAATCGTGCTTCCGCGAACGGTTCTTCCGCGAACGATGCTTCCGCTGATGATGCTTCCGCAATCGTGCTTCCGCGAACGGTTCTTCCGCGAACGGTGTCTTCGCAAGTGGACTTTGTAGATCACGTGACCGTTCCTAACGAACGTTTCAGCGCGGCAGTTGCATGGTTTTGTTACAACTCCACCCTTTCTGGAGATCAACGTCCCCGTTGATCCTTTCTCTCTCTTCTTTTCTCTTCTTCCTCCTTCTTCGTCTTTTCCTGCCTGTCTGATGTTTACAGGGCTCTCTCCCTCCACTTCACTGGCGATCCACCTCGCTT
Organism: Terebella lapidaria; assembly: GCA_949152475.1. Lineage (NCBI taxonomy): Eukaryota > Metazoa > Annelida > Polychaeta > Terebellida > Terebellidae > Terebella > Terebella lapidaria. Next base: position 23,505,708 of record OX424565.1, read on the forward strand.
TCGGACGTCTCCGCCAGCCTGTCCCGAGTGTCTGTATATGCTCGGAGCTGTTCCCGGAGCAGCTTGGTCTCTCGGACGTGGGCTCGCAGCTCCTTCCGGTGGCTCTTCTCTCGTTGAGAGGCCTCCCCTCGCAGCTGCAGCACCTTGGCTTGGAGCCGAGCCTCCGCTTGGGTGAGGTGGCGTCGTCCCATGGCTATCGTGGATGCCAGGTCCTCCAGGGCCTTCTCTCCGGCAGTGACCGCTCTGCCCAGGCCCTCCACATACGGTCGCAGTTGGTCCTCCTCCTCCGGAACGGGCTTGAGGTACCAACTCAGGTCTAGGGGCTTGTAGGTAGGGGCCGAGTCTCTGGGAACGGGGGGTCCGTCGTCCTCGGGGGTGGGGGCCTCCGGGGATTCCGCCTCTCTCCGCTCCTGCTGAGACTCCGGTTCCTCTTCGCTATTCGGGGGGTCGTCCTCGGGGTCTGGGGCGTCCTCTGACCTGGGGGCGTCCTCCCGGGGGCTTGACGGCGTGGAGCTGGTCGGCCCGCTGGCCGCAAAGCTGACAGTCTTCAGCTCAGGGGCAGACACAGTAGTCGGACCATCTCGGGGGTCGGACACGGGCGTGTCGGTCGTCGTCCTCCTCCGTCCTGGCTTGAGGGTGTTGCCGCTGGCATGCGACGTCTCATGCCGGTCTCTGTCAGCTCGGCGGGCGAATCGCTGGCTGCACATCTTGCAGAGGTGCCGCCCCTCCTTCTGCGTGTGTTTGGTCGCCACGTGTCGGCTAAAGTTGGATGCTGTCACGTGGATCCGGCAGGGGCTGCACCAGCGTCGCCCTCTCTCGGTGGACAACTTCCGGGCAGGGGACCGTCGACCTCCTCGGGGCTCCTCACGACGCTCCCGGCTCCTCGAGCGCTCCCGCTTTCGGTCAGGCTTGTCTATCTTGGTAGGTGGGTCGCTCATCTTGTCTACTTCAAGGGGCAGAAAGTCAGCCAAGTCGAAATCTGGAAAGTCCCCGAAATCTTCGTCTGCAAATGCGGGTATCTCAATGATCTGCAGAGTTGGTGTGTTCATGGTTGAAGTGATGACGGAATCGTAGGCCGGCCTGCTTATATAGAAAAGGCGCGGACCAGGGATCTGGGGGAAAAAGCATTGTCGTGGAACGAAATAACGTTTTTCGCTTGCTTCCGCGAATGGTTCTTCCGCGAACGCTGCTTCCGCGAACGTGCTTCCGCGAACGGTACTTCCGCGAACGCTGCTTCCGCGAACGCTGCTTCCGCGAACGGTTCTTCCGCGAACGCTCCCGTCATCGTTTACATCGTTTGGACTGCATTCCCGCTGTTTTCCACTCGTCCCTCGTCATCACTGGGGGTCCGGGCTGGGGTCACATCGTCCGGATTGGGTATCCAGGCGTCGGTTTCACGGGTAAACCAGCACCTTTTTATATTGTTGATGGTCCCGGGCTCCAGAATATCCATCGCCACCCTTTCTAGCCGATGGCTCACCGGTCGTGGGGGGCTCCGGTCTTCAGGCAGGGACTCTTAGGTCGGCTCCGCAGTCGTCCTCGGGTCCTCCTGGCGGCGCACCTCCCAGATCTGGAATATCCCGACTCCATCTCCGCAATAGTGATCTTCCATCAAGGGCTCAACAGGGACCTCCCATACGATGTTGACTTGAGGTCCTCCTGGGCTCCATCCGTCTCCGCTGATCGGAGGAAGCAAATCCTCATCAGAGAAGTCCTCCAGGGGTAGGGGACACTCCTCCTGAGTCGGACAGGCCTCCTCTTCTCCTTTGGGTCTTGCTACGCTTCATATCAGGGTACACCAGCAGGGGGCGCTCGGTCAGAGGTTGATGCAGCGCCTCGAACACCTGCTGATGAGCCTCGCTCCAATGGTTGTCGAACTCCATCTCCGTCGTCCTTCTGATAAGATGTCAAATCTTTCGTCGACTCAAGGCAGGGGGTACGCATCCTTCCGGGTGACTTCATTTAGACGGCGGTTGTTGACACAACTGACGACCTCCACCTCCTTCTCCGTCAAGTCCGGATGCATTCCCTCCAGGAGCGGTTTTAGATGCTCCGGGCACTGTGGTGTCTTCGTCGACGATTCTGCGTGCATGGCGTGCACTCTGGTTTCGGGCTGCTCAGGCGTCCGGTTCCGCCACTTGGTGGAGTTTGGTGTAAGGGGCTCATGCTCCCTCCCGCTCTCCTCCCGGTACCACTGTTCCCTTTTAGGTTCATTCTGGGTTGTTTTCCCTCCATCGGGACGAAATCCCAGGTCGATCACGGCCTCTATTCCGTGAAGCTCGGCTAGGATGGTCCCCATCAGCACAGTGCAAGCTCCAGCGCCGGCGTTCAGAAGTACCACCGGTACCAGGCGTCCTCGGGGTCGTACCAGGGCTCGTCCCACTACGAGGGGGTCGTCCTCCAACGGCTCTCTTGCGGACTGCACGAGGCCGGCCTTCGGAACTCCTCCCTCACTTCCTGTCAGCTTGAGGTCCACCATCATCTCTGAAAAGGGTGGCAAGACGACCGTCTCCTCCGTCACCAGTGTGTAGACGGCGTCCTCGTGGCCCGAGCTCATCACTACGGTAGTGTCGCCCACCTGCCACTCGCCCTTACGCAGATCCAGCTGTCCCCCAATCTGTTGAAGTACATCAAGCCCCAACACTCCCGGGATCCCTAGTTTGGCTACCAGTACATCTGCCGACACGAGTCGTGTGCCCAGTAGAAGTTGAACTGTCATCTCTCCTTGAACCTGTAAGTAGTCTCCGGTTGCTGCCCGTAACCTTATTCTCGTCTGCCTTATCATTGCTTTATGTTCGTCATCCATTTGGTCGAAGAGACACTCGTCCAGAACGGTGGAAGAGGCACCCGTGTCCACCAACATACGAGTCGCCTTCCCCATAACGTGGCACGCCGCATACCACGCCAATGTGCCTCGGGCACCGGCTGACAGCGACACCACCTGGCCATTTCTGTCAATCTTAAGAGAGCTGCCACTCTCCTCAGGGACGCCGCCCTGGATAAGTACTGAGTCGTCCACCCACAGTGATGCACCACCCTGGTCCTCTCTGTCAGTCTTAAGGGAATCACTCCCCTCGGAACCGCCGCTCCGGATAAGTAATGAGTCGTCCACCAGCAATAGCTGCTGCGCTGGCCCCTTGGTCATTCCGCTCCACCGGCCCTCCGTCTCCTCTTTCACGGCCGTTTGTGGTTCAGTTGCATAGGGGGGTCCCTGCTGTTTCGCAGCCTCCAGCCTCAAGGTTGTAACCTGTTGGTTCTCCTTGCTGCTAGCAGAAACCTCGTTGATGTCTCCGTGGGTCCCCAGACGCTCCACGGCTCCATCGGTCTGCATTTCGTCGACGTCCCCGCGGGTCATTAGACGCTCCGCGGCTCCATCAGTTTGCTGTACATTGGCACTCCCGTCTGTGTTGACAGGCTTGCCCTCCAAATAGTCGAGAATTCGATCCTCGAGCTCCTCCTGTGCCCATCCAGTTACTTCGGATGCACACCGGAAAAACCTATTAAAAATCTGTGAAACTAAAAATTCCCCCCTGGCAATGTGTTCTTCACGTCTTCGTCGAGCTTCTCGCCTGTGAAGCCGTGCACACACCTGCCAATGGCCCATACGGTTGGGGGCTGGTATGAGCCCTACTGGTTTTCCGACACCTCGTCTGTCAAACTGTTCCGCTCACCAATCTCCTCGATTAGTCGACTCAAGCGCTCCTCCTTGGTCCGAGGTGGTGGCCGATCTGGACACTGGTACTTCCGATGACCCGGCTTCCCACAGTACCAACAGTCATCTGGTCCCGGCCTAGCGCTTGGTCCCTTGTTCTCAGCAGTGGCGGCCCTCGGCTTGATGGATAGCACCTGCTCACACAGCTCGATTAGTCGATCCAGCTTCCTGTCTTGGCTCTCAAAGAGCCCCTTGAAGTAGGGAAGTCTGGGTAGACCCGCTACGTTCGGCTGGTTGCTCTGCTGCCCACTGGTGGTAATCTCGCCTCCCTGCTGGTTCTTCAACAGCTGTAGGACCCGTCCTAGAGCTGGCTCGGAGTCCTCCGACTCTATGGACATCACCGGCTTCCCAGGCTTGGGTTTGACACATTCGTACTGGGTCACGAACGCTATGGCCTCCTCCATGGTCTTCATCTTCCTCATGAGCGCCATCACCTTCATGTCCCCATCTGGATGGCCCTTCCAGAAGTGGTCTAAGGCGATAGCCTCCTGAGCTGCGGAGTTCAGATCCGGATAACCACGGCCGGCCAGTCGCTGCAACTCATAGCCGTACTGCTGGGGTGTCTCTGCCTTCCTGCGGGTTCTCTGTCCCAAGGTCGCCTTGTAGGACTCCTCCTGACAGTCAGGGTCGAATCGTAGGGTCAGCTTGTCGGTCAGAACGTCGATGTCCCTCCGGTCTGCAGGACTCAGGCTGGTCAGCATTCATCGCGCCTCTCCTGTCAAGCTCCCGGCTAAGTAGACGCCCTGTTCCCGCTTGCTCCATCCGTTGACCTCTGCGATGACGTCAAAGTGGGCCCGGTACACCGGCCACTCTATGGAAGTCCCATCGAACTTGTCAGGGGTCAGCATCTTCCGGTTCCTTCTGCCGTTCTGATTCCAGGCTGTGCTGTCCTCGGACGACGAGTCCTCCTGCCTCCGTCTCGGCCTAGGGCTTCGTCGGTGCAGCGGCGGTCCCCGCCTCGGTGGTCTCCTCCCCCGTCCTGGGTAACCATGGCTGCTGTCGGTCCCTCCATCAGATGAAGGCCCCTCATCGCCCGATGATGAGAAAGGGTACTGTCTCCGGCCTCCCTGGGTGACCGAAATAGAAGCTGGATTTCTCCAGGAGGCTGGCTGTCTCGGTTGTCGACTGGGTGAAGACCTCTCTCTTCCGCGAACGCTGTCTTCCGCGAACCTTCCGCGAACACTGTCTTCCGCGAACCTTCAGCGAACGGACTCCTCCGCCAACAGCTCCCGAAGAAGTTCTTCCGCGAACAGGCCTCTTCCGCGAACGCCGTCTTCCGCGAGTCTTCCGCGAACGGGCTCGTCCGCCAAGATGTCTCGGAGACGTCCCTCCACAAAAGATGCACGTCCGCGAACGCCATCTTCCGCGAGTCTTCCGCGAACCGGCTCATCCGCGAATGGTCTTCCCCGTCTATTCTGAAAAACTGGAAAGGAAGATTGGTCGCCTGGATCACTCCTTTCGTCGAGCCGCCGTCTGGGTGAAGACTCCTCTCTTCCGCGAACACTCTCTTCCGCGAGTCGTCCTCGTCCGCGAACGTGGTCGTCCGCGAAGGGCCCTCCCCGGTCACAAGCGTCCTCGTCACCAAAGACTCCCCCTCGCCCACGAGCCCGTTCATCCACGAAGGATCCCCGGCTGCAAGCGTCCCTGTCGCCGAAGAATGCCTCTCGTCCGCGAATGTTCTCTTCCGCGAAAAGTCCTCTCCCTCTCGAGCTGCTCTCTTGGGTCGGAGCCCAAGTAACCCGTCCTCCAGTCACTCCCGTTTGTCGACTCGTCACACCAGACCGCTTCCCTGTTGCACCAGACTGCTGCTGGGACTGGTCCCAAAGCCGTCTCAATGCTGCATTCTCTGGAGGTGCCACACTTGGACTCTGCTCCGGTAGCTGTAGCCGATCCCTCCTCGCCCAGATTTCGCCGTCCTCCCCGTCCAGATTGACGTACTCCGGTCCCAGCACTCGTCGGAACTCGGGGCCCCTCCTAACGCTCTCAAGGTAGGTTGACCTCTCCCTGTCTCGATCGTGCTGCCACCCAGAGTCGTGTCTGAAAAGAAAACGGTTGTCGGGTGTCTGGCTCCGGGGTCTCTGTTGACTAGTCGACTGGCCCATGGAAGGTCTCGACCTCCCTGGTTGCTCCTCACTCGTCGAAACGTCCCGTCTACCCCTGGCTGTGAAGCTGCTCTTCCGCGAACGGTCGTCTTCCGCGAACGTTGTCTTCCGCGAACGGTCGTCGGCCTCTTCCGCCAAGGTCGTCTTCCGCGAACGGTGGTCGTCCGCGAACGTCTTCCGCGAACGGTCGTCTTCCTCTTCCGCAAAGGTCGGCTTCCGCGAACCGCTGTCTTCCTCGTCCGCAAGTGAGGCCGTCCGCGAAGAGTCTTCCTCTTCACCTCCTGTCTTCCCTGGGGCAGTTTCGTCGTTTTCGCCGGACATGAGTGATGCTGAGGTTCGTTCCCTGGCAGTAGACCCTCGGGGATCCTGGTCACGGGCACCAAGTTGTGACGTTTGGTAATGACTTGTTTTCGGTGTGGCCCAAAAAACCTGGTTTCTCTGATCGTATAGACTTTTGTAACTCCCGCTCGTTGTGATTCGAGAGCCGTCACTAAATTGGTGTTCCCCAACGCTGGTGTATCATCACTCCGTAGCTTACCGGCTTCACTTAGGCAAGAAGCAACTCAGATGTAAATAAATTGAAGATTTATATACATCAAATCAACTTACAATTGTATGGCTGGTCACCCACGTGACGTACAAATATGAAGTTCAGACATGGAGCACTGTATGATCACATTTCAAAAATAAATAGTGCACGAGGGCACAACTAAAAAGAGTTCTTAGCCGGCGGCGTCTCTCTGTCCCTTCCCGTTGAAGTTTCCCGTCCCGTTTAGTCGAATGGTTTCTCCAGGTAGTCGGTCTAATCCCGGTTGACTCTAAGGCCCTGAAGAAGGAGTCGTCCGCACGGAGTTCGTCGAGTCCCTTGGCTGTGGCGGTGACGATCTCCCCACGGTCGATGTCGCTGTTGCAGTGCTCTCAGAGCGGCCGTCCGCTCTCCCTTATATAGCCAGGGTGGCTGCGCGCGCATCTTCGTCCGCGAACGTATCTTCCGCACTCTTCTCCACGTGGTGAAGACTGCGTCCGCGAACGGTTCTTCCGCGAAGGCTCCTCTTCCGCGAACGGTGCTTCCGCGACTGATGCTTCCGCTGATGATGCTTCCGCAATCGTGCTTCCGCGAACGGTTCTTCCGCGAACGATGCTTCCGCTGATGATGCTTCCGCAATCGTGCTTCCGCGAACGGTTCTTCCGCGAACGGTGTCTTCGCAAGTGGACTTTGTAGATCACGTGACCGTTCCTAACGAACGTTTCAGCGCGGCAGTTGCATGGTTTTGTTACACATAACTTAATCACAACATATACCCTGGGCGCAATCAAGCGTCACTTGATATGCCAGGAAAGTCGATATTGTGATAGTACATTGCTTAAGGAATAATGTATGGATTGTTACCGCCAGTCACGACTCAGCCATGGATTTTTCAGAGGCGGTAAAGATTGCCACAGACACCGCTACTGGAGTTATTCTATCATAATCTCTTTAAAACTTGTATAGTTTTCGACAATATGTCCTGTCTGTAACAAAATATCACAAACATTCAAACTTATTTTGATTCATAGAGGCATCCATGTTGGAACTATTTTCTGTATCCCAGAATGCAAAGGACGAATTGTGTGAAAGACGGGTGCTGGAGCGCCGCCTTTCGTGAAAATGGACAATTACTCCAAATCTATACATTATTCTATTCTAACATGGCATATGATTGTTAGGAAATAAACGTCACCATGGCTACACACGTTTGTTGCGATCATGACCTTGTTGTCGGCCGTTGCTCCTAGAAACGAAATCTGATATAGGCCCTAGGGCCGTATATCAACTGATATAACACCTTTTGAAATGACTGGAATGCTAAGAGCCCTCTGACGTCACCATGTTAGAATACTTATTATATCGACCATTGAGGTTTGATCACTCGCTTTGTACATCGCTGTTCCACATGCACTCAGAAAGAACAGTTGTGGTGAAAACACGTCGATGATAAGTTCTTCAATGATACTGAGTTTTTCGGACTGCTGTTGATATGGGAAACTATTCCTTTATCTTTTTACACTAGCTCCTGGCCATGTAGATGTGCTGACTTATGGATTAATGTTTCACCTCCCTACTATTGTAATGGTATGCATGGCAGAGATATTGGAATACTAGGTATATTTCAAATATTTACTTCCTGTTTTCGAAACTCTTTTAATGGCTCAAATCTATATTATTTGCAGAAACAATACCCAGACCAAAAAATTGCCCATGCAATTTGCAATTTTTTGTGCGAAAGTACCATGTTTGTCATGTGCTGAACCCAGTAGTCTTAATGCGCAACAATACGCTTCCTAAGCTATGAAGAATTAAAACTTTGAAAATAATTCAATTGACAATCATATTGAATGTAACACCACTTGTGTGCTTGAACTGACCGCAGTGACATTTTGTAACCTCTGAGCGATCTCTTTCAAGCACGACCATGAGGAAACTATTTCATTGTAGTTTCTTGTGAGATAATTGTGCCTACCGATGCATTGCTCATTATTTAGCAACTAATTAACCCAACAGTACTCGCATGAAATATCCCCACATGTTTTGCAACAAAAAGGTCTTCTCCATATTGATGAATTGCATAGAGCCGTCCTCAGTCGTGCTTAATACAGTCAAGTCCGCAAACAAATTTCGACAGGGAATTAGTTCACATGATCCCAAGAGGGACACTGTGAAGAATGGATGTCATTGGTATTTATAAGTCTTACAACACCGATAAAAATGTAATAGCTAATACACTATACTAAAGTTCATCTGTCAGTGAAACACGCTTTTTGGCCGTAGTTTTGTTTTGGATAATCGAATCAACTTGCAATTTTGTGTGTCCTAATTGAGTATCATGCCGTAATTTTTCACCGAATTTCAGAGTTCTATCTCAAAAATTGAACAAGTTGGTAATCTACCCCAATGTTAAATTTTAGCCCCACAATGGAATTTCAGGGTCTGCACACAAAAACGACTTTTATTTGATGTTTGAGTTATATACTGATTCAAAATAAACATGTTTACTTAATATACACCGCGACTATGCCTTGCTACTTCAAATCAAAGCAATAAATTCATTCTGTACTGGCATAAACATCATAAAAGCCGTGCATTTATTGGAATTTGTTTGATCCCATTTTGGACAGAAATTTAACATTGAGGTAGATTGCCAACTTTTCCATTTCTTGAGATAAAATTCTGAAACTCGGTGAAAAATTACGGCATGATACCCGATTAAGACACACAAAATTTCAAGTTGATTTGATAATCCAAAACAAAATTATCGCCAAAAAGCGTGTTTCACTGACAGATGAATTTCATTATAGGAGTGTTTCCAATTACATTGTACAATTTAGTAATTGAATTACCTTACCATATCTATCATGGTCTGTTCCGTTTGCATATTGAATCCCTGTCATAGATTATCCCTATGCGATCATACAACATGCATTTCTGGCAACAAACAATTATTCGCTAAAACAGCGTTGTTTCCGTTTGATTATCGTCACTGATTTGGCGAACTTATCAACTAGCTCGTGATTACGTCGTTAAATCGTCCTTAATCAGCTACATGTATGAGTCTTGATACAACATACATGTATCACTGTTGGGGCAGTTTAGAGACTAGTTGAGAATTTCGGTAAACAAAGCCTTCATACCAGCTTCTAACTCCGGAATAGCATTCAAATCTTGGGACAAACACACCATTATGCTGGCGAAATAAGAATGCTGCCTCCTAAAGTGTCAAAAGCATTCCTTCCAACATTATTAGGATTTGTTTTAAAAATAAAACTGCTTAGTTAGAGGAGAAACAGGACAAAATCCACATCCCAAATCTGTATATATATTGTATCATTGTTGCATAGTCGTGCGATATTAACATCAACAAACAAAACTTAATGCATTTCGGGATATACAGTACAGATCTTGAAGTCCGACACAAGAAAGTTGAGCATTATTTCAACCAATGATTGAATCCAGTCATCAAAAAACCATGGGCAGTCGTTGAAAACTAATTTTTCCAAAGACAACTGCATCCCTGTGTTATGGTGATACCCAGGACATATTGAATGGTGATGGTCTTGAATTACCATAACATGTCTTTTATGGGCTGTTCGGTTTACATGCTGAATCCCTGTCATAGAATATGCGCACTAATACAATAAGCTGTGAATATAAGATGTTCAAGGACTATACGCGTCCCGTATTGGAGGGCCGTGAAAGCGGCTTCCATATCATAACCTGAAAAAAGACGTAAATAATATTCTTAAGACAAAGACCACTTCGATGTAGATCCACAGGAACAAAAGCCGCTTTCGTTCTCTTTGGAACCTTCGATGAACAAAGTGGCTTATGTCAATACTTATCTTGTCCAAAAGTAAGATAAGGTATATAGGTAAGTGCTCTGTCGTGACTGGTCTAATTATGACAATATTCGTGAGTATCTGGTAGATAGTTTATAGAATGGTCGCAAATATATCCTAAATACTACACATAAAAGGTATGATGCTCCATATCCGAGTGACAGAGTGCGTGATGACATTTGATAATTTCCGATGCCATAGGTGTGGCTTGGTAGAAGGATCATGTCCAATATCTGTCCCAAGCAATTACGATATATTGGAGAAAAACAATTAGCCATTACCATAGTATAAACACTTGGGGCGAACAAAACTGAATTCGTTATCTAATCTAAAAGTACAGTGCCAGGCAATGTGTTTATGGAACACATGTGCTTCGAAATAAGCGAGCATTTCCTGCGTCGAGTGTGGCACCCGTCATGGATTCATGAAAAAACCCCACACGTATTGATATGCAAGCTAATCATGGTGCATACTTGAAACTTATTTGATGTTTCAAGTATGATTTGATGGTGATCAACTAGATCCTGGTGATGTCCATCAACGTTCTTAAACGCAATCATGTTGTGTTTGTTTACCGTATCCCGATATTTAATTTCGATCAACCTTATTTTTATCAACAAATGCTGTATGAGTTCCGAAACATTCCCTGAAGAGATTAGATTCCTTGATTTGGATGAGGGTATCCATATATAGTTAGAGTTTATATATGGATACATCATGTTGTTTTAACCTCTGAGCAATCTCCTGGAAGCACAATCATGAGCAAAATGTTTCTTTTTTGTAGTTTGTTGTCAGATAATTATGCATATCGATGTATTGCTCTTTACATCTACCAAATAATTAACGCAACAGTACTCGACTGAAGGATCCCCACATTTTTCGTTCTCCACAATTTTGAAGAATTACAAAGTTCTCCACAATGTTGATGAATTACATAAGCCGTCCCCAGTCATCCTTCATACTGTCGATTTCAATAACACATTTTCCAAATAATTTGTTGAATGCTACCGAGAGAGTCATCATGAAGAATCAACGTCATTGATATCTACAATTATAAAAGTACTGATATTGCTGTAACTCCTAACATCAAGAGTATTTCCATTGTAAATGCAGCCTATTATTTCAGTGTGTGTATGACATTTCATAACTTGATCACCATGGTTTGTTTTTTCGTTCTCGTTGGAATCGTTCGAGGAACAAAAAGGTTTATGTCAATATTATCTTGCCCAAAAGTAAGATATTAAAAGTAAGTCTGTTCTCTGTCGTGACTGGTCTGATCATGGCAATATTCGTGAGCAACCGGCAGACGTTTCATAGAATGGTCGTAAATGTTTCTCGAATACGACACATAAAAGGTAATAATGCTCCACATCCGAGTGACAGAGAGCGAGATGACATTTGGGAATTTCGGATGACATGCGTGTAGAAGGACGATGGTTCATACCTGTCTCAATCAATTACCATATATTGGCTAAAACCATGGAACAAATACCCAAGTACAAAGTATTTCGAATCCGCAAGTGCCAGTACTGAATCCGCCAGTGTCCAGTGCCAGGCAAAATCGAGAAAACGTCAAGAACCCCCATATATGACTATATCGAGGTATATTTATCACAAAATGTAAACAAACTTCATATAATCACAAAATGTAATAAATATTGTGATATTTAGAAAGAAACCGTTGAATATTGGATTGCTTCGAATCGACGTCGTGTTGTTAGTCCATAGAACCACAGACCTTGAACAAATTAGAAAAGTAGTGATCAAATATATCCTCGAGATAATGTTTGTAGAAATATATCTGCCTTTCTACGATTTTCAGTAATTGGGTTTAGTTGGATCGATGATAATCCGTACCGAATCAGACAAAATCAGATTGACAGGCGGTACAGGTTTTGTTATCTCAATGACACGATTGACAGCATTCGCGATGAAGTATACCAAGTTACATATTGTCAGCATTTATATCTCCACCGAAAGATGCGCAAATACAGATGTTAAAGAATCTAGCTTTCAAGAATCTAGATTTCAAGAATCTAGCTCGACCTCTCGGTGGAAATTCCCTATCATATACATTTAGGATGACGTCATCATTGACAATCTTGCAGCCATCTGCAGCAATTAGCTACTTGACAATATCTGCTGGGGAAATTTTGTTTTGATACTAACATTTTTTTTCGTGTAACATTGAAATTACACGGTGAGCAGTATCTATAGGTTGCAAATATTATTTGGTGTCCCCACCACTCCATTAATACAATGCTCATCATTTGACCAATACTGGGCTGGTGTTTGAGACCACGAGAGCCGATTAACATACAATTGTTGCCTCAATGGGCTTTTCTTTTTCCCTGTATCAATATTTGGGATCGTATGAAATTTTCTGTTGAGAGCATTATGTTTATCTTATATTATTGATATTTTTTAGTCACTGACTGTCCATAATCTGACTTGAAGTTTGGAGAATTAATATTTCAAAGTTGATAAAATTGTCCAACCCAGTCTCTTTCCATGATTGCAATTACTGCTTCTCTCTAGAGTGTATATTTTCGTACTTGGACTTAATTCTCCACCAAATGATTGACTTTCTGTGAAATTTTGTATCAAATATTAGTAGAAAGAGGAGAGGAGAAATGTATTGCACATTGAAGTCTAGTTGTCTTATACACCACGTGTATACAATATGGATTGATAGGCAGAAACATATTCTATACGTCGAAACATTCAACTCATTTTGTCTCTTCAAAAACACTGCCATTTGAAATGGAGAAAGTAATTTGTACGAAGGATTATGTGTGGTTGTTGAATCAGACATTTAGTTAACGGAATATATATAGGAAGTAACCACATCGTGTTGTAATCATTCCGATTGTCCGGTAGTCGTAAGTTACCAAATGAAACAGATGTGAATATGTTTGTCATGACGAAATAATGAAACATATGCAAATAGTTTCATTAAGCTGATATTGTGACAATCACCATAACATATATTTTAGTTATGCTCACTGGCTGCAGATTTGAAATACCATATATGCTGAGTTTGTTATTCAGGTCATCAATTGATCAATAAACATGTGGAATGTAAACCGTCTTTGTACCAAATGATGTACACAGGCTTGGTATCCATGGATTCTTTCATTTGGGGACATAGAATGGTCGTTTAAATTTCAATCAAATTCCATATGTAAAGCCTATCATCGATCTTTGTTTGATGCTGAGGTTTGAGCTTTTGCTGGCGTTTTTCGTAACAAAAGCACTGGCGGACAAGGTATGTAATATTATCGAGAGTGATTATGTGTTCAGGCAGCAGAATACATAAAGGCAGAGTAAGATTAATAAAACAACTTGAGACTGCAAGAAAGCTTCGATTTAAGAGATATGTACGGAAAGGTAAGCCAAACAACCCAATTCGTTCTAGACTATACGTCTATACGTCGACTATACGAAATAAGTAAAAGGCGGTCAATTAGCATTAGTCCGGGTTCGACTCCCACAATGTGACATTAGTTTGATTTTGGTCATGGACCAATAAAAAGTGGATGGCATGAATTCTGGCTAGTTCCGATGCAGTCAAGCAAGTACATTCTCCCATGAATTACACCTTATATGATCTTTGTACATTGAATACACTTATATATAACAGTCTGTACACTTCCACATTTTCTCATGTACATTCGTAATTGAATCAGGTTTCACCTTCCAACTCTTTCTCCATTCTCAGCTTAAGAGTGATAGTGTAAAAAAAATCCATGAATTATATTCTATTTGGCCAAATCCCATGTCTATGAATTGTGATGAATTGTGATGCTATTATATTGACAATGGGACATTTACTTAAGAGTTTTACACGGTTATGACTGACTTGATACCCAGAGGGTATCCAAATGCGCGGATCGTTTGGGTTAACTCATTTTTTTTCAAAACTTCATTCGTGCTCACCTGAATATGAGGTTGATTGATAGCTGATTGATTCATCAGTCACGCATTGTGAATCATTCTTGAATAAATATTAAGATTAGCACGGAGCAGGATTGAGAGATTCAGGTGACGGATTTCTGAATATGATATATGAGTTTTCCCAGCACTGACAGCACATGAATAATTGATATCAAGGCCTTTACGAAATACTGTGTATTCAGCATGTAAAAATATCACATGTCATTTTATCAACGTAAATTAATCATAATGGCAAAATGAGATGGAAAAAGACAGCAGGGTACTATGGGGCCAGTAGGTTGTGCAGGTCCAAAATACATTGTCTTGCGTAGATAATATGTGTTATGTCGCGTGTGACCCGATGATGAGAAACTGCGAACATTTCGCAGAGTGCTCGTAAATGTTCCCCGAATATAGCATGTAAGAAAGATTTGTATTCGCATTAAGTCGTATGATTTATCATTAGATAACCACACAATGCCACACACAATCACATACTGATTCCCACATAACAGGTCTCAATGGACCTATCGATATACATATCAAATATGTCAAACATGAATGTCAATTGGAATTGAAAATTGAAAAAAAATTGAAAATCCAGCAATGAAACATATACATGTATGTTTGTGTATGTATCATAAACGTTGGAAAATTCATGCTAATGATTCCCTGTAGGGATTAGTTGATTCGATGAGCTGCTACTGGATGGTGTCACATTTCACGGAATAAAGGAACGTGTAGTTGAAAACACAACTAAACATAACGGACCGTGTCATCCAATCAACACTCAATTAGGATAGGTACATACTAGTCATAAAGTCACATATAATGTATCCTGTGGTTTTCCAATATACTGTAATCATTCCAGCCATGTCATTATGAGATTGTATGAAATGTACCCGCTCCATTATCCGAGAATGACCTCATTCATAAGCGTTAATGCTAATTAATCGCGACATCCAAATCTCAGCAATTATCTACACTTCCATTGTCTGGGGTGATGACCGCCAAGAATATAGTATCTTGTTGGAAGGACGAGCCCTTGTTCTCATATGTTCCATATGTTATGTATCGCGGAAATTACAGGGTGATAATCATTTGTGTGCTGATATGTTATCATTAAGGGTGCCTTTTCCTGTCATAACTATTACGTCGAGCCTAATTACCGTCCAATTGTGGCCTGTTCACTGAAAACCTGTTTAATAAAGTTTAATGATCGATGACATATTCAACAGTAAAGTATTTTAGCATAATAATCCATCAACATTCAATGAAACTGTTCTGTTCAAAATCTTATTCGAGGTCAACCAAAGTCGCAGAATTGATTTTTATTTGTCAGTAAACGTGATTATGTCCCTTAATTAAAAGTAGCACGGATGTTCCGTGGTGTGGCTATTTTTGGTCCACTAATTCAATTCAACAGTCCTATAGATATATTTCGTTCTATGGAGTTGAGTGTATAGTGTTACTGGAAGTTATTATTCCATGCGAAGGACTGAGGTGAGAAATTTACAGCACACGACAGTGTGATTTAACCAGGCAGTGGTGGAGTCAGCCATTGCCTAATATAACCAAATATAAAATAATGGAAATGTTAAAGGGTGTTAAGTCGTCGATGTCAATAATGCGAAGTTCCATTAGCAAGGTATTTTTGTCCTTGATTACAACAAACAAAGGGCCTGCTCTCAGTTGTTTCGAAACAAAGGGCATACTCTTAGCAATGCTTTTCCCTTCTATTTGATTATTCACGCAGGGAAGCTTGTCTTCCCATCTCGATTTTGATGTGATCTTGTCGAATCGTACCTCACAAACAACCAAATCCTTCAAAGAAACCATATAATTTGAAGTAATCAGGAAGAAGTCCGCAGACTCAAGGTTGTGAATCAATGAGACTTGAACACTGACAACCATTAATGATAGAACAACAAGAATACATCAACAACAGAGAGTGAAATACTGATTGTCTACGAGGCAAACCACCTAACAAATAATTGAAAACTGGAATATCTAACGAGGACGATTGTCATCTATTTTCGGATATCTTGTACAGAATTGGGTTAGGCCTATCAATAATGATTTAGCATTGTTAGCATTAAGAATGATACAAGATCAAACTAGTTCCCTGGACATATTGTGGCATATAATGCTTACGGACGGAGGGCTTATTGACTTATGCCTAGGTCACATTTGCACCGGGCGCCGGCAAATGCGAATACATCGGTGGTTTTCACCGATGTTCCGGCCGCCGGTAACTTTTTTGCAGGTATCTTTTACATATCTCTCAAGTGGTCATGAAAGTACCGGGCATTCGCAGATCACCGGTGGACACCTATCCGGACATCGTACACTGACCGGCCGGCATACGCAGGATTGGGGGGGAGAATGTGTACCTTGATGCCTACGGGAGACCAACCAGTCCCCTAGCAGGCATTGGCCGGTGACCGACTGACGTCCGGACGGTTCTTCCTTGGCGGCCGAAAACATCCGCCGATTGCCGGACGGGTGCCGGGCAGTCTGCCTCCGATATATAAAGGCAGTCGATGGTTGCACGCCAGATACACATTAGATGGCGCATAGAGTGTCCATGCAAAATTACAGGTTTCTTCGAGCTTTCTCATAGACTGGAAATGCTTGAAGTGTCCATGATGCTCCCTCTTCAGCAAGCATCAGAATGGCCATATAGCAGGGGGTCTCACCTCCTCCTTGATGGTGACGAGCACGGGCATAGGCTACTGCATTTGCAGCCAAGCAAACCTCACTCTCTGAAGAGGAATTACTATCCTGCCAACTTCTTCTTATGGGTAGATTTGTCTGTAGATTTGTGGACTAAATATCCTGGAATAGACATAGAATCAATATTCAGTATTAAGCATTCCGAGCGAACAAACAGGGTCCGTTATCCAATCTCATAGTCCGGGGATAGAAAGTCATGTCAGGCATACGAAATGAGAGAAAACTAAAATGACAGGGAAACTCAAGAACCCCCTAAAATGGCCATTAGGAGGTGAATCAGGTGTTCCGGAGTGAGCATTTCCTGCCCCACTAGTGGCACCCGTCATGAATTCCCCAAAATTAACATGAAAATGCATGGCATTCATGGATTTGGTGTATTTATCAACCAGATCATGATGACGTCCATAGAATTTCTTGAAGACAGCTATAAGTCTTGGTAAAACATATCCTTGTCGCAGCAATTTCGAGACTAGCTGGGCACTTCGATAAACAAAGTCCTCATATTTGCAACTAGCTCTGGAATAGCGTATACGTTGAGAAACAAACACACCATATGCTGGTGACACAGGAATGTTGCCGGTTAGAAAAGGGTAGGCCTAATTGACTAAATTGACCGTTTGTCATACAATCTGGTTGATAGGTTAGAATCATTACCAATCTCCAACATCATGTCAAGAGAGTTGGAAAAATAATTTCAAGTTCCTTAGGATATCTGACATCCAAATAGTCACCAAACTTGGGATTATTTAGCGACAATACATCGTCTATATATCGGAAAGTGAAATTAAAATTACATGTTTGTTTCTTAGAACCTCCTCATTGTAAATGTTGGATGAAATCTGATTCACATGATTGGCAGATGAGAGGTCTGCCAATAATGGTGCACAGTTTGTACCCATGGGAATACCAATAGTTTTTTTAAATATTCGACCATCAAATTCCAAAAAATATTATCAATCAGAAAATTAACCATATTTATCACATCTATTTCAGTGTATTTGTATGGGCCGTGGAGATGGTTTCCCTGATCATTTTGGTTTTTACAGAACTTGAAAATCTCAATCACAACCTGAGATATTTCTATTTTCGTGAATTACTTTTTTCCAATCTATCAGCAATTTGCAGGACCTCATTAATTATTATAATTAGATATTCATGACGTCATATGAGTCAAGTACTATAATTAGCGATCTAAACCTCGTTTATGCAAGGGTTATGATATAGATAAAGGTTCCTATAGAGACTGATATGTTTTGTGGTAATGCATAGTCAGTATTTTGTTATGCCAGCATGTTGTCAAGGCTACACAATCAGAGCTAGCACCCCTTAGCAACCAGTTGTTGGGTGGGTTGCTATGGACAATTGAACCGTTAGGACAAGTGAAAGTGCTACCTTTTTTAACATTTTCACAAAGGATCATAATGTAACAAAAGTTGAGGCCCTAATAATGTGGAATCATCAGTGGTTAGCAACAAAATCTCCATAGTAACGTGGTTGCTATGGGCCATATTCCGGCTCTGGTTGCCATGACACCAACAAAATTTATTCAAAATTTGAATATTTTCTGTATGTAGTCGTTTTGTGGAGCAAAAATTAATTTCATGCTCTTTAATATTGTGCAGTACTGGTTTCAATGAGCTCATTATCTTTCAGTGACTCATATGACGTCATCATTGCTCATTTGCATATTTGCAAATGACATCGAAAGGTCAACAGGACATGTCATAAACAAACCTCCGTACAATAGTGACTATTCAAGATATTTCATTTTTGTAAAAACTGAAATGATCCCCAGACTTCCGTCTTTGATATGGACACTAAACTAAAATAAGTTATTTTTTCATTCTAGTTAGGCTTTAAAACTACAATATAATGGTACCGACGTTGTCCCTTTTAGAGAAAAATGAATTGTTGATAAGTTTTTTTAGCTGAGACTTCAGTTCAGAATGAGGTATAGTAGTGTACAAAGTGGAAAAATCAAATGTTTTGATAGACGTTACTTTTGAAAGTGTGTGAGCATGTAGATATTCCAATAAAGATTTTGAACTTTTTAATATCCACATTTGGTTCATCCCACTTCTAGAATAGATGGTTTCACCGTATGTTACCGTATATTATCAAATCGCTTAGACAATTATTTAATAGACAATTAATATATAGACTAATTAATAGACAAAAAATTAATTATTAAAAATTAATTAATAGACAAAAAATAATTAACAAAAATTACTAGACAAATCGCTGTGCTCGTTTATGTAGGCCTACAGTTTTATCCATAACATAATGGGTATCGACCGGACAACCAATCACGCCCTACTGGAGACCCCACGGTACCCTACTGATAACTGCTAGGTGACCGTCTCGTATGTACAAATCGGCCGAATATCGGAAAAGCACCTCCCGCACATCCATCAGTGCCTGGCATGATACCCTGCGTTGACCGTCTCGTATGTCAAAATCGATCGATAATCTGAAAAACACCCACCGCACATCCATCGTCGCATGACAGGATACCCTGCGGTGATTGCCTGGTGAGCTACTGATATCAATCGGACGATAAATTTGGTCGATCCCCTCGGCGGCCGGTGGGCACATGGAGGAGCTGTGATCGGTCGCCGGCAGGTGTGATAACCATTAACAGGCGATGTCATTTTTTCCACCGGTCGCCACAAGAAAATAACTCCCAGGAGGCATCGGTGCAAATGTGACTTAGGCATTAGTTGCAGTATCGATGTCACCGTCATACATGGCAACAAAATATTGTGACATAATTGCCTACATTATTGAGTGAGCTGTTCTATTTATAAGTAAGGCATGTTCATTCTACTAGAGTACATACGCAAGATAGTGTCTCATCTTATCCTGAATTGGATATGATCTTGTAAAAACAAGATTCACATCAAAGCCTACCTCACAAACAACCGAACCAGTCGAAGAAACCACACAATTTCCAACAAACAAAACCAATTCCGCAGACCCAAGGTCGTGTGTCAAAGAGAAGACAAATGACACTCGTGGAGTGCACAGAAACAAGAAACCACAAACAACAGGATGATTGACCACCATGTAGTGAACGTCTGACACTGATGCTCTGGCAAAAATTATTTCAGTATTAGAATTTGTGTTAGAATCTCATAGAAACAAATTTTGTTTCTATCACTCTTCCACTATTGTATATTGACAAGCAATCATACATGGAGAAATCATAGACAATCATGTGTAGTTGAACCATGACATGTCTTTAGGTTTACCTCAAGTTGGCGTAACTGCGCCATTGATATACAATAATGTTGCATTCGGGTTCAATGGATACATATACATTTCAAAGAATTGCACTTGATAAAAATAGATCATCAGGGCCTCAGGGTTTAAATAAACAAAAATCCTGAACGGCGTCTGTTGCACTGACCCTGGTCATATCATTATTTGCTTACATCAATCGGACACTGTTTGTTCCACGTGCACTCAGTTGAACAGTTGTATCTAGAACATGTTGATGACCAAGTTATTCGCTGATAATGAGTTGTTAGGACTGCTGCTGATGTGGGATCCGTTCATTTATTATTTGACATTACAGGATTGACATATAATATGGAATATATCGTTGGGTGGGTAAACTGATGAAATATTATGGCATATATTCAAATTGATAAGCACCATGAAGTTGTTATATGATCTGATGTTCAGCCAAGCATGTCACCTGCCGATCAGGCGATTATCATGCTGACACCACGGGTTAATTTTAAATCACGGGGTGATTTTTGTTCCGCTATAAATTACGTGGGCTGGTCAAATTTATGTGCATATCCCAGGATCTCCTTGACTTGGAACTACGAAATTTTCAACACAGATTCTTAAAGTAATGGTGCGTCAATTAGGTGCGACAGTTTGTCACAGAGTGGTTGCTCTGCGAGGTAATGGACTAAAACAGACTGAGATAGTGAGTGTCAGCATGATCCTGACGAGGAACCCCGAGAGAGGTGTGCCTACTCCTAGATCTCGCCCAGGACGTCCTATTAAGACAAAAAGAAGACAGGATCGTTTGTTGATTCTCCTGTGTACTGGTGGCCGTACCATGTTTTGATTCTCCTGTGTACTGGTGGTCGTACCAAGCCAGGAATTTGAGAGCACAGTGGCAGAACGCCATAGGTGACGCGTATCCAGAACCCTAGTGAACAGCCGATTGGTTCGAGCTGGATATCGTGCCAGGAGACCACTAAGGAAAATCCTGCTGAGTCAAAGACATCACGAGCGACGTCTGCAAAGGGCCAGGGATCACCGCCATTTGGGACCACATCACTGGAATCATGTCATATTTAGTGATGAAACGAAAGTTAAAATATACCGCCATGATAGACGCATCCGAGTTCGCAGACGAGTTGAAGAACTTTACCATGAAGCCTGCATACTACCCAGGGTACAGGCTGGAGGCGGTGGGATAACCATATGGGGAGCTTTCCACGCAGGTGGAAAAAGTGACCTTGTGATCCTGGTCGACAATATGGATCAACACCAGTACATACGCATCCTAGACCGAACAATGTTGCCATTCGCTAGAGGGGCCTTCCAGGGCAATTTTGTGTACCAGGATGACAATGCTCCTGCACACAGGGCTCGTACAGTGGCCACTTTCCTTAAGGAACAGGGGGTTGAGCACTTGCCATGGCCAGCGTGTTCACCAGATATGAACCCCATATAGAACCTATGCCCATCCGTTTGATGGCGCTACAAGCAGCCAGGGGGGTCACACGCGATAATGAACATTGTTGGTGCTAGATTGCACAATGACGCTCAATATTGTAAAGTTTCATGTATATGCTGTTGCGTGTTGTTGAGATATTAGATTTGAAAATATGAATTATAAATCTTTGCTTCACCTACCTACTATATTGGTATACCTGGCAAAGATATTGTCAAGTTTGAAAAAACATAAACCCATCTCAAATATTAACTTCCTTAACTCTTTTTAATGGGCCAAATCTATATAATTGGCAGAAATAATCCCCGGACACAAAATGCACCATGAAAGTTGTCATTTTCTGTGAAAGATAAATGCCATGTTCTCACATTCAAATTTGAAAGCATTCAATTGACAATCGTATTTCATGAGGTGAACCCAGTAGTGTGCAGTGGAGCATTTCTAAAGCTATGAAAAGTTAAAAACTTGACAATCATATACAATGTGAGAACCCTTGTGTACTTGAATTGATCGCGGCGACATGTTGAAACCTCTGAATGGTCTTTTTTAAACACAATCATGAGCACAATGTTCCGTTGCAATTCATTGTGAGATAATTGTTTCTATCGATGCATTGTTCATTATCTAACAACTAATTAACCCAACAGTACTCACCTGAATTATCCCTTTATTTTTTTACAACAAAGAGTTCTTCAGAATATTGATGAATTACGTAAAGCCGACCTCAATCATGCCTCATACAGTCGAATCCACAAACAAATTTTACAGGGAATTTGTTCACATGTTCCCGAGAACGAATCTATGAAATATTAACGTCATTGGTAATGTAATGTGATGTTAGTAAAGTATTAACATCATTGTTGATATAATATAACAACAACGACATTTATAATTTATCAGTTATTTCTAACATTGAAAGTATTTCCAATTCAATTGTAGCCTATCATTTCAGTACATGAAATCTCATAACTTGATACATACTACCATGGTATGCTTTGTTTGCATTTCATGTCTCTGTCAAATGATATGGCTATGGTGACGAACGTTATACAATAATTATATATCATGTTAGTTGGCGCTATATAAAACATATTATTATTATTATTAACATAACAAATTTTGCAACATCCAATTCTTAAAGGAAGAAACAGCGTTTCGGAAGCCAGGTGTGTAAGTGAAATTGACTGCCGTCACATAGTTAGTGTACGTATCAACCAGACCAGTTAACATTAATACAATTTCTGAAACACAGTCATTAGTGTTGTTAATCATGTCCTTGTAGCAGCAGTTCAAATACTTGTTACAAAGTCCTCATGTCTGCAACTATGGAATAGAATCCAAGACAAACACACCATATGCTGGCAACCAAGGTATGTTTCTGCTTATGAGACGTTAATGAAGTTCGTTCTTGGAAGTAAGACCCAAGTCTAGATTCTGCATCTTTATATGCACTATTGTTGCGCATTAACGAAATCAGGTACATATATAGTGCAAATGGTGACGTCTGACAGAAGAAAAAAAAATACATTATTTCAACCAGTGATATGGCTCATCAAAAAACCACGAGCAGTCGTTGAAAACCAAATTTTCGAAGCACAAGTGTTGTCATTTGATAGAGTGACACCCACGACATTGAGAATGCTGATCATGTAACTATTTGCATTGTAACAATAAACTGTGAATGTAAGATGTGCAAATACTGTATGCGTCTCATATCTAGAGGGTCGTGAAAACGACATGATTTGAGAAAGGCGTGAATGTCTCAAAAACAAATGTCTTAAAGTTTTCTTAGCAAACTTACATGGAGATCCAAAGGAACAAAAGCCACTTTCGTCCTCCTTAAATCCTTCCAGAGACAAAGTGGCTCATGTCAATACTTACCTCGCCCAAAAGTTAGGGGAGGTAAGTCTGTGCTTTGTCGTGACTTGTCTGATTATGACAATATTCGTGAGCAACTGGCAGACATTTTAGACAATGGCCGTAAATGTTTCCTGAATACGACATGTAAAAGGTAATACTCCATATCCGAGTGACAGAGTACATGATGACATTTAGGGATTTCCGATGAAATGCGAGTTGAAAGACGATGGCGAATATCCGTCTCTGAACAATTTTTGGCGGAACACATGGAACCAACAATATATTCTGAACGAAACAAACCGAATTCGTGATCCAGTGTCCAGCGCCATGCAAAATAAAGATAAATTTATGGAACTCCATGAGCCCTCATACAAAGCCATAAGGAGGTGAAATCAGATGTTCCGAAGAGTGAGCATTTCCTGTCTCAAATGTGGTACCCGATATGAATTCTCGAAATAACATTAATATGCAAGCAAGTCCTGCTGTATACCTGTCACAGATTTGAAGTAGGCCCACTTGTAAACTGGATCACGATGACATGCATAGAATTTCTTATGGATTGATTGCATGTAATAAGCATGAACCTGGAATTGACCAGCTGTCCATTCACTTATAATGTAAATATTAAGGTAACAAATGCATGAATTTACACACTTCGAATCAATGTGAAACTTTGCCTTTCTGATTGTTAGCCATCAAGGATTACCAACCGAGGCTCCGTTTCTTACTATACAATGTTACATTGGTTAAAATCATCGTTTTCATATGTAAATTTCCGACCTATTCCTCAGTAGACAAAATACACCCACAACAAGGCGGCCCAAGTATCGTATCCTGCACATTCCTCTATATTCAGTAAGGATTAAAAAGGTGACAGACGGATCAATTGGCATTCATTTAGTGGGCGAGTAGTATTAAGGCGCAGTGTATGATACTTGAACCAACAGGTCGAGCGACAGGGTAATGCTGTACAGCAAATAGCTAAAGAGGCTAAAAAAACAGGTGATATGCACTCGGGTGCATTGAGGTGTTTGGGATTATCAATGGTCAGCTCATTGTATTCATCTCACAGAAAGTATAGCCCTAGATATTCTGGCCCAAGTATCATACACTGTGCCTTAATACTACTCGTCCACTAAATGAATGTCATTTAATCCGTTTGTCACCTTTTTAATCCTTATTGAATATAGATCAAGGCGCAGTGTATGATACTTGGGCCGATATGCTCACTATTTTGACCACAACAAAGTATACATATACGCAGCAACCAGGGTTTGTCAATCGGAAGACACGAATGTTTGTTTTGGTGAAACGTATAAAATGATTTATCTAATCAACAAATTGCACGGCTTTCGTGTTATTAATTATGAAAGCATGTCTCGGTTCATCATCCATGAGTATATGTGTGTGGGCTAGGCAAGTTTTGGGTCAAGGGATTGGAACTGATTGCAGGTCTTGGTGATTTTGTTACCTTTACTTTCACATTTCAAGTCGAGGGAAAAGTGCCTCACTGCAGTCACTGGTATGTTACGTGCAATCAGTCCTTAAACCTGAAATACATATGTTATGTTTGTTTACCGAATTCCAACCTTTCATTTCAATCACTCCTATTTTCGTCAACAAATGGTGTATGAGTTCCGAGCCATTCCCCCAAGAAGATCCATCCCATCATCCATTCCATTCTCTTGTGTATTATCACTTTGTATATATTTAGTTTGTTTGTATTTTACTTGTTTCATTGAGTATGTTCATTGTTGGTTTTTTCTTGGAGAGTACCTAGATTAGTTCTTTCGGGAACTATTGTACAATCCAATCAAAATAAATATGTTTAAACTAAGATAGATTTATCGATTGGAGGTATGCATACGCATTTAGATTTAATTATTGTTCTGTCAATTTTCAAATCCCTTAGTTTTCCTACAAATTATACCTTGACAACATAATTGATTTCATCTGGAGTGGAAACAATTCAGATACTTCTTCACCGAATTATCATGAAATGTAAACAAACTGGTCACATCGTAATATTTGGTTTGTTCAAACTTCATTGTGGATTCATCAAGGTGTTTTTGAAAATCTATTGGTGCGTTCATCATCCTTAGATTCCACGACACATTTGCCACTGGAGAAAACAGGACCATTTGTTGATTCTCCTGTGTACTGGTGGCCGCATTATGCCAGCCAGGGCCTTGACAGTACAGTGGTAGAACGCCATAGGTGTACGCGTATCCAGAACACTAATGAACAGCCGATTGGTTCGAGCTGGATATCGTGCCAGGAGACCACTAAGGAAACACCTGCTGAGTCAAAGACATCACGAGCGACGTCTGCAGTGGGCCAGGGATCACTGCCATTTGCAGTTGCCGAACAGCCGATTTGTTCGAGCTGGATATCGTGCCAGGAGACCACTACGGAAACCCCTGCTGAGTCAAAGACATCACGAGCGACGTCTGCAGTGGGCCAGGGATCACTGCCATTTGGGACCACATCACTGGAATCATGGCATATTTAGTGACGAGGCGAGATTTGAGGTGTACCACCATGATGGAGGCATCTGAGTTCGCAGACGAGTTGAAGTACGTTACCATGAAGCCTGCATACTACCCACGGTGCAGACTGGAGGCGGTAGGATAACCATATGGGGAGCTTTCCACACAGGTGGAAAAAGTGACCTTGTGATCCTGGTCGGCAATATGGATCAACACCAGTACATACGCATCCTAGACCGAACAATGTTGTCATTCGCTCGAGGGGCCTTCCAGGACAATTTTGTGTTCCAGGATGACAATGCTCCTGCACACAGGGCTCGTACAGTGGCCACTTACCTTCAGGATCAGGGGGTTGGGCACTTGCCATGGCCAGCGTGTTCACCAGATATGAACCCCATATAGAACCTATGCCCCTCCGTGTGATGACGCTACAAGCAGCCAGGGGAGGTCACACGCGATAATGAACATTGTTGGTGCTAGATGGCAAAATGACGCTCAATATTGTGAAGTTTCATGTTTCTGCTGTTGCGTGTTGTTGAGATATTAAATTTGAAATTATGAATTATAAATCTTTGCTTCACCTACCTACTATATTGGTATACCTGGCAAAGATATTGTCATGTTTGAAAAAACATAGGCCCATCTCAAATATTAACTTCGTTATTCTTTTTTTAAACTCTTTTTAATGGGCCAAATCTACATAATTGGCAGAAATAATGCCCGGACACAAAAATGCACCATGACAGTTATCATTTTCTGTGAAAGATAAATGCCATGTGCTCAAGTTTAAATTTGAAAGCATTCAATTGACAATCATATTTCATGGGGTGAACCCAGTAGTGCGCAGTGATGCGTTTCTAAAGCTATAAAAAGTTAAAACTTGACAAGCAAATATAATGTGAGAACCCTTGTGTACTTGAATTGATCGCGGCGACATGTTGAAACCTCTGAATGGTCTATTTTAAACACAATCATGAGCAAAATGTTCCGTTGCAATTCATTGTGAGATAATTGTTTCTATGGATGCATTGTTCATTATCTAACAACTGATTAACGCAACAGTGCTCACCTGAATCATCCCTCCACTTTTTACAACAAAGAGTTCTTGAATTGATGAATTACAATTGATGAATTACATAAAGCTGACCTCAATCATGCTTCATACAGTCGACTCCACACACAAAGTTTACAGGGAATTTGTTCACATGTTCCCGAGAGGGAATCTATGAACTATTGACGTCATTGGTATGTAATATAACAACAACAACAACAATAATAATTTATCAGTAATTTTTAACATTGGAAGTATTTCCAATTTAATTGTAGCCTATCATTTCAGTACATGGAATCTCATAACATGATCAGATCTACCATGGTATGTTTTCTCTGTATTTTATGTCCCTGTCATATGATGACTATGCTGACGAACGATATACAAGAATTATATATCTTGTTTGTTGGCGATATATAAAACATATTATTATTAACATAACAATTTTTGCAATATCCAATTCTTAAGAGAGAAACAGCGTTTCGGAAGCCAGGTGTGTAGATGAAATTGACTGCCGTCACATAGTTGGTGTACGTATCAACCAGATCGCGATGATTTCAATAAAATTTCTCAAACACAGCCATTAGTGTTGTTAATCATATCCTTGTAGCAGCTGCAAAATCCTCATGTCTGCAACTAACTTGGGAATAGAATCCAAGATGTGAGACAAACACACCATATGCTGGCAACCAAGGTATGTTTCTGCTTATGAGACGTTAATGAACTTCGTTTTGAAAGTAAGACCAAAGTCTACATTCAGCATCTCTATATGTGTTATTGTTGCACATTCATGGAATCGGGTATATACAGTGCAGATGGTGAGGTTTGACAGAAGAAGAAAAATATACATTATTTTAACCAGTGATGTGTTTCATCAAAAACCACGAGCAGTTCTTGAGAACCAAATTTTCGAAGCACAACTGTATCAAATTGTTAGAGCGACAGCGACAACATGTATGCTTCTCATATCTAAGGGTCGTGCAAACGGCCTCAATTTCATCACCTGAAAGAGGCGTGAATAATATCCTTCGAAAACTTACATGGAGATCCAAAGGAACAAAAGCCACTTTCGTCGTCCTTAAATCCTTCCAGAGACAAAGTGGCTCATGTCAATACTTACCTTGCCCAAAAGTTAGGGGAGGTAAGTCTGTGCTTTGTCGTGACTTGTCTGATTATGACAATATTCGTGAGCAACTGGCAGACATTTTAGACAATGGCCGTAAATGTTTCCTGAATACGACATGTAAAAGGTAATGCTCCATATCCGAGTGACAGAGAGCGTGATGACATTTAGGGATTTCCGATGCTATGCGAGTTGAAAGACGATGGCGAATATCCGTCTCTGAACAATTTTTGGCGAAACACATGGAACCAACAGTATATTCTGAGCGAAACAAACCGAATTCGTTATCCAGTGTCCAGCGCCATGTACAAATCGAGATAAATTTATGGAACTCCATGAGCCCTCATCCAAGGCCATAAGGAGGTGAAATCAGATGTTCCGAAGAGTGAGCATTTCCTGCCTCAATGTGGTACCCGATATGAATTCTAGAAATAACATTAATATGCAAGCAAGTCCTGCTGTATACCTGTCACAGATTTGATGTAGGCCAACTTGTAAACTGGATCACGATGACATGCATAGAATTTCTTAAGGATTGATTGCATGTAATAAGCATGAACCTGGAATTGACCAGCTCTCCATTCACTTATTATGTAAATATTAAGGTAACAAATGCATGAATTTACACACTTCGAATCAACGTGAAACTTTGCCTTTCTGATTGTTAGCCATCAAGGATTACCAACCGAGGCTCCGTTTCTTACTATACAATGTTACATTGGTTAATATCCTCGTTTTCATATGTAATTTTCCGACCTATTTCTCAGTAGACAAAATACACCGGCCCAAGTATCATATCCTGCGCCTTCTCTATATTCAATAAGGATTAAAAAGGTGCGAGACGGATTAAATGGTATGGTTTCAGTGAACGAGTAGTATTAAGGAGCAGTGTACGGTACTTGGGCCAATACACCCACAACAGGGCGAGCGAAAGGATTATGCTGTACAGCAAATAGCTAGTGAGGCTAGTAAAACTCACAGGTGATATGCACTTGAGTGCATTGAGGTGTTTGGATTATGAATGGTCAGCTCATTGTATTCATCTAACAGAAAGTATAGCCCTGGACATTCTGGCCCAAATATCATACACTGCGCCTTAATACTACTCGTCCACTAAATGAATGTCATTTAATCCGTCTGTCATCTTTTCAATCCTTATTGAATATAGATCAAGGCGCATTGTATGATACTTGGGCCGATATGCTCATTATTTTGACCACATCAAAGTATACATATACGCAGCAACCAGGGTTTGTCAATCGGAAGACACGAATGTTTGTTTTGATGGAACGTATAAGAGGATTTATCTAATCATCAAATTGCACAGCCTTTGTGTTATTATTTATGAAACCATGCCTCGGTTCATCATCCATGAGTATATGTGTGTGTGATTGCCAAGTTTTGGGTCAGGGGATTGGACTGATTGCACGCAACTGATTGCACGTCCTGGTGACTTTGTTACTTTTACTTTCACATTGTAAGTCAATGGAAAAGTGCCTCACTGTAGTCACTGGTATGTTACCTGCAATCAGTCCTTAAACCTGAAATATGTATGTTATGTTTGTTTACCGAATTACAACCTTTCATTTCAATCACTCCTATTTTCGTCAACAAATGGTGTATGAGTTCCGAGTCATTCCCTCAAGAAGATAGACTTGTCGTTGGAGGTATGCATACGCATTTAGAGTTTATTATTTTTATGTCAGCTTTTAACTTTCTTAGTTTTGCTACAAAATATAACTTGAGAAAATAATTGATTTTATCTGGATTGGAAACAATTCAGATCATTCTTCACCACATCATGAAATATAAACAAACTGGTCACATGGTGTTGTTTGGTTTGTTTAAACTTCATTGTGGATTCATCCAGGTGTTTTTGGAGGATATATTGGTGTGTTTATCATCCTTAGATTCCACGACACATTTGCCACTGGGAAAAAAAACGCTAAATATTGGAGTGCTTTAAATTGATGTTGCATCCATCGAACCACAGACCTTGAACAAATTAGAAACGTAGTGATCGAATGAATTGTCGTGATAAAGTTTGTCGGAAAATCAGCCTTTCCTCAACGATTTTCAGTAATTGGTCTTAGTTGGATCAATGATAATTCGTAACGAATCAGACAAGAACAGATCGATAGGCGGTACAGGTTTAGTTAGCTCATTGACACAATTGACAACAATCGCGATGGAGTATACCAAGTTACAGAGTGACAGCATTTACATTTCCACCGATCGGCAAACACATATATGTAAACGCACTTGAAGAATCTTGCTCGACTTGTCAATGGAGATTCCCCATCATACCCATTTAGCTATTTTAGGATGACGTCATTATTGTCCATCATTAGCATCAATTATCCACTGGCTGACAATATCTGCTGGGTAAATAAGGGATATTTTCTGTAATAACCATTATGTATCTTCGTGTATCATCCGAATTACACGGTGATCTGTATAGTTAACCGACAGTTGAAGTGTCCCCACCACTTCATTAATATATTTCTCATGATTTGACCACTACTGAGCTAGTACAACAATGTGAGACGACAATAAAAAACAGTAGCCATAAAAAATGTGCCAAGAATGGGCTTTTCATTTTTGCAGTAAGACTTTTAGACTCGTATATAGTTTTGTGCTAAAGGGTATATTAGTCTTACATGTATATCATCGACATTTTCTAGTCAGTGATTGTCCGTAATCTGATTTGAAGTTTGCAGAATTGATTTTTGATTGAAAGTTGATCAAATTGTCCATCCTCGTCTCTTTCCATGATTGCAATCAAGGCTTCCCTGTAGAGTCTCTATATTCGTACTCTGACTTAATTCTACAGACACTCCACCAAATGATTGACTATCTATGAAATTGTGTATCAAATCTTACTGGAAAGAGGTGTGAGAAATTTGTTGCACCTGAAAGCGTATTTATCCTATATATAATGTGTATACATATTGACAGGTATAATAACCATAATCTATATGTCACAACATTCAACTCATTTTGTATCATCAAAACACTGCGATTCAAAATGGTGAAAGTGATTTGTACAAAAGATTATGTATGGTTGTTAAATCAGACGTTTTGTCAATACCCCCGTAACACCGAGCTTGCTTCCTTTCTGCATTCCCACGGTGAACCAGAAAGTGTTAAGGACGTCATAGACGTGGAGAGGTCGTGGTGAGAATCCAAAGAGGACTCTCAAGTTCGCAGAGCGACGGCGACTAATTTGTACAGTAAATGCTTGTGTTCCGCATCCTGGCTCAGTACGCTGAGGAATCGCCCTCGGGTCGCCACATTCACCGTAGCAACGTAGTAAGAACTCAAAGAATGATCTAGGATCGCAGTACGAACGTGGTAGAGTTGCCTTGGAAGTGTCGTGTGGATCAGACCACAACGACCATATTGCATCCTTACTACGTCCACGTTACTAGGTCATATCACGAGCCCAAACTTTTAAACAGTCACAGTAGAATAACGAATGACGTTTTTCTCTAGTCGTGTCGGTTTGGGATCACTGTACAGTCGCTACGGTCGTGCTTACGTGTTAGAAATGTCTAGAACGCCGTGGGATCGCCGGCAATTGCCGTACGGACATTGTGGGGATGCAGCACACACTCAATACATACCTGCAGGATGGGTAGGTCGTAATGAGGACACCGTGTGGACGCAATGTAAACACACATTTCACAGAGCACAGGTCCTTGGTGTGATTGCTGACCAAAAATTTTAGTTTTTACAGAATAATCATTGAGGTTTTCGCGGCGACCATCAGCATCCTCAAAAATTTGACAATTCAAGACGCAGTAAGAACACAAGCTCGGTTATTGACAAAACGTTACAAATTTTTTATAACGGAAAATCCATATAAAGTAACCACAGTATGTTGTAATTACTCCAATTGTCTAGTAGTCTAAACACAACAAAAAGAAACATAT
Source organism: Terebella lapidaria (assembly GCA_949152475.1). Taxonomy (NCBI): domain Eukaryota; kingdom Metazoa; phylum Annelida; class Polychaeta; order Terebellida; family Terebellidae; genus Terebella; species Terebella lapidaria. The sequence continues at coordinate 23,537,725 of OX424565.1, forward strand.
GAGAATATGTTTGTCATCACGGAATTATGAAACATATGGAAATACTTTACCAGGCTGAGTGGTGTGACAATCGCAATAAAACAAACTAGTACGTTTTAGTGATGCCTGCTGTCCGTCAGATTTGAAATTAAGTATATGCTGAGTTGGTTACCTAGTTCATCAGTGGATCAATGGACATACCTATTGTCGTGGCGTTACATCCATTTTCCGTCTGTCGTCCATCCACATTTTTATCTTTAAGGTTTATGGACGTATCTTCCTGAAATTTTGCACAGAAATGCTTTAAAATATTTGAAGAGACAGGTATTTTTTTCCTATTTTTACCAAAATGGTGGCCATTTTTGACGAAAATGGTGAATTTTGGCGGTCATTTGTGATATTTTCGTTTCAAAAGATTCCTTTCATATATCTTTACGATGTATATTTCTTTACATTTGAATGGTCGGTCACCGGTTTTGATTTTTGATGGGTCGGTAAAAAACATTTTTGTCCAAAAACACGTAGCTGTCCATTTTGGGCCATTTCTAGCAGAAAAAAAATCACCTTTGGAAATTTTTTTGGACTTTTTGTGCCACTTTTCCGTCATGTTGGGAGCTGCCACAATTTTACTCCTAGAAAGATTGAAGATGGGACAGCGCTTTGGGGCACTTTCGAATGGGACGTTATATATGCCGATTTGTGTGGTGACCTTGAATCTGACCTTGAAAGATCAAAACAGCCATTTTTGTTTTTCCAAAAAAATGCCAAGTTTGCACTTTGACTTTTCTCAGACACTATCTTATCAGTATGTAGACTTTTTTCCGGAAGATGCCAATTGGGATACTTGATGTCACATCAATTGACAGACGGAGTATCTTAAATTCCTCATAAGGCGAGATACATAGATCAGAAAGGCATAGTTAAAACTGCCCTGATACTCCGAATATTATGCGGATAGTTCGTTTTAGTTGGAAATTTTCTATAAACTTCATTTTCGGCTCATATGAATATGCCAAGGATAACCATCATCATGTCACGGAGCAGGAATGAGACATTCAGATGACAGATTTCTGAATATGATATATGAGTGTTTTCTAATGACATCACATGAATAATTGATATCAAGGCCGTTACGAAATCGTGTGTATTTAGTATGAATCAAATATTACATGTCATTTTATCATGGCAAATTAATCATAATGGCAAAATGTGATGGAAAAAAACAGTCGGGTACCATGCATATGCAGCCGGTAAGTTGTTCAGGTCCAAAATCAATTATCATGATGAGTTAGGTAGCGTCTGACCTGATGATGAAAATTGGAGAACATTTCACAGAGTGGTCGTAAATGTTCCTCGAACACAACAGGTAACTCATATGCTTCATCATTAGGTAACCACACAGTGCTAAGTGCTAAGTACAGTGTGGTCCACTAGATTTCCTGGAAAAGTAATCATATGTTGTACTGATTCTCACATAATGGGACTCAATGGCCCTATTGAAATACACATAAACTATGTAAAAAAAATGAATCTCAACTAGAATTGTTTATTAAAAATCCAGCAATGAAACATATACATGTACGTTTGTGCGGATGTTTTAAACATATCATAAACGTCCGACAATTCATGCTCATCTCTAATTATTCCTTGTAGGGCTCAGCTGATTCAATGACATGTTAGTTATCACATTTCACGGAATAAACTAAACAAAATGAACCGTGTCATCCAATCAACACTCAATTAGGATAGGTACATCCCAGTCATAAAGTCACATATAATGTAATCTTTGGTTTGTCCAATATACATTGTATAGTAATCATTCCAGCCATGTCATTATGAGACTGTATGAAATGAACCCGCTCCAATGTCTGAGAATGATGTCATTCATGATGTTATTATTATTATTAGAATGATGTTATTATTATTATTATATAAGCGTTAATGCTAATTATTCGCGACATCCAAATCTCAGCAATTATCTACACTTCCATTATCTGGTGATGACCCCCGAGAATATAGCATCTGATTGAAAGGACGAGCCACCGTTCTCATACGTTTCTGTTATGTATCGCGGAAATTACAGGATGATAATCATTTGTGTGATAATATGTTATCATTAAGGGCGTCTTTTCCAGTCAGAACTGTAATTAAAAACTGGAATCTTTGACGCTACCTTCTTCGTATAAATTTGAATAAACCATTAATTTATTTTGTGATATATGGTAGATAAATGAGTTAGACCTATCAATAATTATTCGGGTTTGATAGCATCAATACTTGCGCGGATCAAACTAGACCCCCGGACATACTGAGTCACTCGATGCATACGGAGGGCTTATTCACTCCATTGCGGTATCGATGCACACCGGTCCGCCATATATGGTCAACAATGGTTTGTGACATAATTAACTACATAACTTACTAAGAGTTGTGATATTTATATATCTTAAGGCGTACTTGCAGTTATGCACTGTTCAGTTCCCTTCTCTGCTCAAGTATTAATAAGTAATACGTATTAACAAACTAGTATATGTAAGTCAAGCGTTTTTAGCCAACAGTATATGTTTCATGTTAATTTTATCATACCTAGGATTGCATATTGCACGTTCCCAAAGGTATTATACACATCTATATTTTATTGCACTGTAATACTCTACATATGTCATTCTGTTTAAGGGATAAAACTGTGTTTGGCTCGATGTCTGTGACGTGACAAAAATCCAGAGGGATCTCTGTGGTGATCTGAGACATGAGGGCGAAGCCTCGAGTGTCTCAGATGACAACGGAGATCCCGAGGGATTTTGTTAGTCACAGACATCGAACCAAACACAGTTTTTTTCCCGATTATAACATGGCACCCCAACGTGTTGGTTTCTTCCAATCTTTAATGAAAATGATCAACAAACCCGGTTTATTTTCCATGTCAACAACTTTCCATTGTTGTTGCAGTCTGCTTGGCTGAGTAGCGCCACGGCTCATTTGCATATCGATCGTTCGATTACGCGCATGTACGGTGGCTCATTACCGCCAATTACGTTCGCGTATTTCTCACCCCATTTATAATTACCACCTCATAATATTCACCGCGTTTATAATTTCCACCCCGTTTATAATTATCACCTCACAATTTTCACCCCGTTTATAATTTACACCCCGTTCATAATTATCACCTCAGAATTACCACCGCGTTTATAATTTCCACCCCGTTTATAATTATCACCTCACAATTTTCACCCCGTTTATAATTTACACCCCGTTCATAATTATCACCTCAGAATTACCACCGCGTTTATAATTTCCACCCCGTTTATAATTATCACCTCACAATTTTCACCCCGTTTATAATTTACACCCCGTTCATAATTATCACCTCAGAATTACCACCGCGTTTATAATTTCCACCCCGTTTATAATTATCACCTCAGAATTTTCACCCCGTTTATAATTTACACCCCGTTTATAATTATCACCTCAGTGAAAATTGTGAGGTGATATAGAGATGGGGTGGATATTATAAACTCGGTGAATATTGTGAGGTGATAATTATAGACGGGGTGGAAATTATGAATGCGGTGATATTTCTGAGGTGATAATTATAGATGGGGTGGATATTATGAACTCGGTGAATATTGTGAGGTGATAAATATAGATGGGGTGGATATTATGAACGCGGTGATAATTCTGAGGTGATAATTATAGATGGGGTGGATATTTTAAACTCGGTGAATATTGTGAGGTGATAATTATAGACGGGGTGGAAATTATGAATGCGGTGATAATTCTGAGGTGGTAATTATAGATGGGGTGGATATTATAAACTCGGTGAATATTGTGAGGTGATAATTATAGACGGGGTGGAAATTATAAACGCGGTGATAATACTGAGGTGATAATTATAGATGGGGTGGATATTATAAACTCGGTGAATATTGTGAGGTGATAATTATAGACGGGGTGGAAATTATAAACGCGGTGATAATACTGAGGTGATAATTATAGACGGGGTGGAAATTATAAACGCGGTGAATATTGTGAGGTGAAAATTATAGACGGGGTGGAAATTATAAACGCGGTGGTAATTCTGAGGTGATAAATATAGACGGGGTGGAAATTATAAACGGGGTGAAAATTGTGAGGTGATAATTATGAACGGGGTGGAAATTATAAACGCGGTGAATATTGTGAGGTGATAATTATAGACGGGGTGAGAAATGCACGAATATAATTGGCGGTAAAGAGCCACCGTACGCATGTGATTGGTCAGTTTTATTTACGTTTTCCGCCTCGATCTCTGTACTCGATTAGAAACCGCTGCTGGACATTTCGGATTTCGGAAAGACGTTTCTGTCACAGCAATGCCATGTTATAATTATAGATGAACAACCCGTATGTTTTATGGATAATACCGCTTCAAATGGCACCTTTTCGTTACAATTTGAAATCTCTTTTGTGTAATCTTTGCCTTTTGAAGAAAATAAACACTTACTTACTTACTTGTTTTGTTTCAACCCAAGCCAACTTATTTCTCCTTCTTCAAGCGTATGTATGGCTGTCACTGTCCTACTGTTGTATTTTGGCGAGAAATCATAGTTTTGACACTAATGAGTAGTTGTTCCAGGAAATATTATTAGGATTTAGCTTTACCTCAAGTTGGTGTACTTGTCGCTGTACCATTCAGATACAATAAACTGAGAATTAGAAGAGGATAAGCAATACACTTGCAGGAGCATTCGGATTCATTATTCCGAATCCAAATGCATTTCAAAGATTTGCACTTGATCAAGTTTGACCCTCGGGATTATGAAAATTATTGTACAAAATGCACAGGACTGCAAGCTATGCATGTTCTCATGTATACGAAAACATTTCATGTACCTGCACTAATGAATTGCAGCACTGTTTACTTACATTTGCACGTTAGTCAGCATTTTTTTCCATCGATTTTTGTGTGTGTAAAAATGATTGCTTGTGAATTTACCAGAATACATGTATTTCCTATACGAAATTACATTTTGCGTAAACTTTTATCAACAAAAGCTACAAAATGCAATGTGTTATATGAATAAACATTTGAATCTTGAATGTGATAGTTTTAACTGAATACAAAGGAATCTATTTTCAGGGTAATTCAATTTGAATGAAACCCGAATAGAACTCGATCCAATTTATAATGCCTGAAATAGCATGCTATATCGTGTTTCCAAAACAATCCTCATCTACATTATCGTGTATTAAACAAGTAATAAACCCTGTGTTTTAATCAGACGTGGGATATGGATTTCACAAAATGTTAGTTATGTTCTTGGTTTTCACATTGAATAAACATTAATCTCGCTGTCTCGATAAATCAAGATAGTATATCGATAAATCAACTTATAACTCAGACATTCAAAGTACAAGTATAATGAATATATCACAATATAAGCGAGCATATCATTTCATTGGTTACCTTGGCAACAATAGAAGAAAGAAAATATACGGATTACTTATATTGAAAACTGTATGGAGTATATAAATAACAGTCATTATATTAATCACTGAAATATTACAGACCAAAATATCCAACTGAAAAAGCCATTCCAAATGACGTCACGATTATACCTCATTCCATACTCAATAGCTAAATAATTTTGAAGAAAACACAATTATACCAATTTCATCCATAAACATGTTGCATCTTTTAACTTCATAGTTTTTGTTTCGGTAGTTTGGTCTGTATTATTCAATATTTCATGTTATAATGGTCGATCATATATGCCTTCTCAGTGTATTTTTCATCAAGGATACTCAGGCTCTATACATATTTTCATTTCACTTGTACTTTGTAGGCCTAAAACGGTAAGTCGATTTATCGAGATAACTAACCTGATTTATCGAGATAGTAACGCGATTTATCAAGATAATATCTTGATTTGAGATATCTCAAATTATCGAGATATTGAGTCAATTCATCGAGAAAATAATTGATTCATTGAGACAACTCAATTTCTCGAAATAACTAACTCGATTTATCGAGTTAACAAACATGATTTATCTAGATAATAAGTCGACAAATTGAAACCTCGATACTCCGATAACCATAACGTACGTTAGGCTAAAGTAACTCCTTACTCTCTGCCGCTTCTGCAATGACCTGCTTATGACCAAACATTAATCCCTTCGTAGTCTTATATCTCTGAATTCAGGAGTATCTAGCCCTAACAGGCTGCATACTTGTTTCACATCATTCACTAATCATGCTTATGCCATCATTACTTTTTTTAAAGCAGTAAATATATGCCGCTGAAGTACATCAAAACACGATTTTCTCTTTAACTATCGTAGTCTTTTCACTATGAGAGGAAAATGTGGATATCATTTCAGATACTCGACCATCATAACCAAGCACTTACCTCTTCATCCAGCTGTGACATGTTTGCTGAAATGGTAGCCCACGTGTTTATTTTTATCAATCCCCATAATACATGTAGGTGCAATAAAACGGACAATTCCCGGTAGCAGCCCTCACTTGGTGCAATAGTAGACTTCCATGGGGGTTGTTTACCATGAGTCGTCGTTCTACTGCACCTCTATCACTTTGACAAACTTTATTTTGTGATGACTATGATCCATAGTGCATCCACAGTATGCGGAGCTAAATTTGAGCACAATAAATATACTGCGTACATACGCAATAATTCAATAGATAGTCCCCTGGCTGGTGATTTGGTGTAGATCTATTGAGGAATACATCTTACGGTATAGCGTCACACAATGCAAGCAACAGTACACTACATTTCCGATGTAGTTATTGTGCATTATGGTAATCGACCACGCTCGTTATGGTCATCAGTAGTTTGTCAAGTACGCATTATGGTTATCTTCGGAATACGTTTTCTCGTCTATTTCAAGATTAACTGATACGTTATCTGAATTTATTGCGCCATATATAGGACATACACTCGTTTGTCTTCAAGTGGAACATGCTTCGAATTGAAATGTGCATTTAATTAACGGAATATAGGCATAAAACTATCCGAACCGACGAACCCTCCGCCATTTTGTTGATAACCCTAACGTACGTTATGGTTATCGGGGTATCTAGGGTGATAATATAATACGTTATTGTGAGTTCATGGCTAAGTTGTGCCCATCATGATGAATCGCTGATTGGATGACACAATTAGGCTTATTCAGCTACACTACACTTCCATGATATATATCCCCTCGAATATATATCCCCTAGAATAAAGTAATAATTCACTGACATCCAAATCTCAGCAATTATCTACACACCCATTGTCTGGCCATATCTACCGATAATATACAGTACAAGTATTAGGGAAGGACTTGTCATTTTTCTCATTCTGTTCCTATTATGTATCGTGGAAACTACATTGACGATACATTCATGTCATGGTATATTTTTATTAATGGGCATGGAGACCTTGCATGCATTCACCTCGACCTTAGTTTTTGCGAAACACTACGCGTGTACCCGCGGCAAGAACACCATACCATTGTGAGATTCGGTTCTTTGTGAAACAGCCTTTGACGTTATTTTTTTGACAAAATCATACCCAAAGCAGGATGAGAAGACACACGTAATCTAGTATAATTGGAATGCCTTACTGAGAGCATGATCCTCGCTGGATTTGGCTCAAAACGAATAGTGACTTGACAAATGTTTTCACCGACCGTCGAAAAATCAATATGGCCGCCACACGCAGATCATTGACTCAAGAGCAAAAATACATAAGCATGATAAGGGGAACCTTTTCAAAAATAAATTCAAAGGGGGAGAGAAACATTTCTTTTTGGCTGAAAATGGCTCAAAACGAATAGTGACTTGATTAAGGGAAAAACTATTTTTTCGCCGGACGTCGTAAAGTCAAAATGTCAGATCAAGGTCTGCAAGACAACGAAACTTACATATATCATGAATCTACATAAGGGGAACTTTTAAAAAAAAATCAAAGAGAGAAACATTTCTTTTTTGGCTGGAAATCACTCAAAACGATTAGTGACTTGTTTTGGGACGAATTTCTGTTTTTGCCGACCCATTGAAAAATCAAATTGGCCGCCATGTGTAGACCGTTGATTCAAGAGCACCAAAAGTGATACATGTCGCGAAGGTACATAGGTTAGTGGGGGGGGGGGGGGGTTCAAACCGAAATCTCAAAAGGGTCTGAAATTTTTTCATCAAAATTCCGAGATAATAGCTCAAAATTTCGAGATAATAACTCAAAATGAACTAAAAGTTACGAAATAAATGATATATAGTAGTATCTCGAAATTTTGGGTTAATATCTCGAAATTTTGGGTTAATATCCCAAAATTTTGAGTTACATCTCGAAATTTCGAGTTAATATCTCGAAATTTCGAGTTAATATCTCGAAGTTCCGATTAGATATCTCGGAATTTCGAGTTAATATCTCGAAATTTCGAGTTAATATCTCGAAATTTTCAGTTACTATCTCGAAATTTTCAGTTACTATCTCGAAATTTTGAAATGGAAAGTTCGACTTACTATCTCAAATTTTCGAGTTAATATCTTGAAATATTGACTTAATATCTCAAACGTTTGAGATAATAAGTCAAAATTTGGAGATATTATCTCGAAATTTTTAGATATTAACTCGAAATTTTGTTTTGTTAACTCAAAATTTTGAGATAAAAAATTTCAGGCCTGGCAGCAACACGCTTCCGTAGTTTGAGAACCATTATGTGGGAATAAATACAACATAACGTTGCTATTCTTTCATCTATTTTCCCAGAATATCTAACATCTACACTGTACTTAGCATTGTGTGGCTACACAAGGATGGATCAATCTTTCTTTCTTACATGCTGTATTCGAGAAACATTTCTGACCACTTTGTGAAATGTTCACCAGTTTCTCATCATCAAGTCAGAAACGCCATAGCTTATATCCTCTATATTTACCTACGCAAAGTGATAATTGAATTTGGACTTGAACAACTTACTGGACCAATAGTAACTGATTGTTTTGTCCAGCACATTTTTGCCATTATGATTCCTTTAACTTGATAACATGACATGTAACATTTTATTCATGCTGAATATACACCATTTCGTAACAGCATTGCTACCAATCATTCATATGCTGTCAATGTTGGGAAAAAGCTCATATATCTTATTCAGAGACCCGTCAACTGCATTTCTCATTCTGGCTCTGTGATATTTCAAAATATTTATTCAAGAAAAATTCACAATATGTGACTTACGATAGCTATCAATCAGCCTCATAATTAGGTGAGGTTTCATGAAGTTTTATATAAGAAAATTTTCAGTTAACCCAAACGATCCATAGACTTGGATACCCTGGGTAGTAACAGGACAGTTATAACCACGTCTTTGAATACTTGCTTCTTTTTTCAGGATATTATCGCCATTAATTATCAGAATCCATAGATAATAGTGCAGCGGATATGTGCCAAATACCAGGAGGATTGTGGGTTTGGTGGTTAAACCACCATAATTGGCACAGTTCAAGCTGAGTACATATTGCATCTATATTGACTTTAGCTACAATACCGAGCCAGATTTGGCCCGAATCCAGAAATATGACAAAAAATCCAAGATGGCCACCATTGCACATGTTGAAATATCAATTTGATCATATCTTTCATGATATTCATCATATCAAGAAAAAAGTGTCTTTATCTATGTTTTCATACCTGGGGACACTAGCTAAACTATAGCTTTTCCATACAGTGACCTACAAGGTGCCAATATCCCAAACAACCCATTAAGACTCGGATTCTTAGACATCAGCAGTCAAGTCTGAACTAACGTATATAATCCACACTAAATGATGCTCTCAATAAGAAATTCCAGTTTTGTAGATCCATCAATGCAACAATAAATGTCTTCTTATCCTCATTTGCATGTGACCTTGTCGGCAGTTTCCCACAGGCAACCCAATCTCTGAAAGAAATCACACAATTTCAAACAATCAAAAACAAGCATACAAATCCAAGGCCGTAAGTCAAAAAGAGTGAATAAACAGACATAAAAAAAGAAAACAAATGATCGTTCCAAGCTACCACGTTCTGAGGTTCGAAGCTAAGCATGGTCGTAGAAAGATATAGGTGTTTTCCATGGTCATAGAAAGATTTAGGTGTTTTCCAGTTATTGATAAATGCTATCCAAGACTTCTCATGATCACACTGTATTCTGAGAACATTGACTTTTGTCAATGAAACATATCTTTCGACATATTGTGGAACAGATTGCAGGGCCCGGGCTTTTTGATAGGCAGCTCCGACGTCAACCATCATGATGTCGTCAACGAAGAGCTTGCCATAAATAATTGACTACATTACTGATTAAATTGTCATATTTATATATTGTAAGAGCGTATTTTAGGATTCACTTTCCACTAATCTAAAAAATTGTTGTTTGCAACCGGAAAAAATGAATTTCATTGCTCACAAACTTTTAAATATTGGTATATGTAACTGTTGGATTGGTGGATATTTTGCTATTATGTAATCATGCCTCATTGCTTTCATTGCATGCTCATGGCATGTTTTATGCATAAACAGGACTGCTAATTGTACATTCGCAGCTGATTCCACACTTTACTATTGGCTGTCTATTGATACAAATTATTGCTTACGAATTTATGTGGACCTGGTATTTCTTGTATGAGATTATAGTGTGCTGCAACTACCAGTATGATCGCTCTTTTGTCCAAAAGCTAAACGCAGCACATTTATCAACGATACCCATTATGTGGAGTTGTATGCACAGAGGGTCCATGATGTTATTCTAATCATTCTGGATGTTGCTTGTTTCCAACAGAATACAAACGAAATGATCCCAAGGGTGATTTAATATCAATGAAACCTCATCAAACTCAATCCACTTTAAAGTGCCTGATACAAATTAGTCACTTCCTCAGCCTTTAAAGTGCGATGTTTTTTCTTTGTCAAATAAGGATTATGTTTAGATTTTACCTAGTCACTTCTTCATCAGCGTTAGTGTATATTTGAACTGGAAAATCGCCCTTTTCTCCCAATATACAATAGGACCTGGACAAATTCATATGTAGTGACTTATATGTCTGGTTTTTCGCAATGAATACAACTTCTCATGAGAAACTAGTCGTGGTGATTTTATAGAGGTCGTGGAAATTTGTAGAAACGTTTATTGTTGACATTCTCCCGCGTATTCGTACTTTCTGAGAAGTTAGACTGTGGGTCTATATGTGGTCAGTTTGACGAGATTTTAGTGCTTTGACAGAACACTCTTGTTCTGGCGGAGGTTATCGTGGTGTGCTGATTTCTTGTATCTGATCTGTATTATCTGCATGACTTATCTTCAACACACCTAATATAAATGACGCACCATTTTATGAATAGCGAAGCGAACGATTGCCTGCGATTGTGACTGCAAAGGATTTGGATTACAAACTGTTTTACATACAACAGTTATTTTCATTACATCCTTTTTATCCCATCTGAGCTTGACAACTCTTTCATTTCTGACTAAATGTGCACCTGGTGTTGGAGGCATATTGCTAGTGCATCACAGCAAGTGTTTTTTTTTTTTTCAAAAATACATTACATCAAGATCTGCAAATCAAGACATACAGGTAATAACAAGTATTAACTGACACTTTACTTCCAAGGAAACAAAACGTAGAAGGCTGTAAACACTTCAGAATCCAAATAAGGCATAGAATGAATTTTACTCTCGATTATTACTTTCGGAGGAAGTTGTTTGGTTGCGATTTATTTATACTCGATTTATACCTACAGTAACCATGAAATAATGTCAAATCTCCAACTTACATCAACCCAAAAGTGAAGTTTTGTTTGATCAATCACGGGATATAATAAAAAATATGTTGTTTTGAAGATATCTGGTAAATTTGCTCGAAACTAACGTGAATATGTCTGGTTCCACACATGTATTATTTATGATAATTGAATGATTGAATTGTTTGTAAGATACGATATGACAAGAACTTTTTGACAAGATAACATCCACATCAAGATAAGAAGGCACGCTTCCTTGTATGAATAATCAAATGGATGAGAAGAACCTTACTAAGAATTTGCCCTTTGTTTTAACATATGTGAGAGAATGTCCTTCGTTTGTTGTGATCAAGCACCCAAGCTTCTTGCTAAAAGAACATTTCATTATTTTTGTTGGTTTATATGTCTTGGCTCCACCTCTACATGATAATCACAGTCGCCCACACTTTCGAGTGGAATAGTTTGCCATCTTAGGCTCTACTGTAAATTTTACAATTTAGTCCTTCGCATCACTTCTCCCAGTAACACTACACACTCATTTCCAGAGAACAAAAGGTATTTATAGGATGTGATGAATTGAATTTGTGTCCAAAAATAGCCCCACCGCAGAACATACGTGGTCACGTCAGAAGCAAGGAGCATAACTACGTTCATTGGCAATCAAAAATTAATTTTGAGACTTTGAATTGAATTCGTATAAGATTTTGAACAGAACTGTTTCTTAAATGTTAAACTGTTTCTCAAATGTTGATCATGAAATGTTATGCTAAAATACCTTGCAATATTGCTGTTGAATATGTCATCGATGGTTAGATTAGCAGAATGTTTTAGGTTTTCATGGAGCAAGCAACAATTGCACCATAATTAGGCTGGACATGATAGTTTCGACTGGAAAAACGCCCCTAATGATAACATATTTTTATTTTCACATAAATGTATTATCACCCTGTACTTTCGGCGATGCATAACAGAAACATATGAGAATAATGGCTCGTCCTTTCAACCAGATGCTATATTATCGGCAGTCATCACCAGACAATGGAAGTGTAGATAATTGCTGAGATTTGGATGTCGCGTTTAATCAGCATTACCGCTTATGAATGAGGTCATTCTCGGATAACGGAGCGGGTACATTTCATACAGTCTCATAATGACGTGGTTGGAATGATTACAATATATTGGACAATCCAAAGGATACATTATATGTGACTTTATGACTAGTATGTACCTATCCTAATTGAGTGTTGACTGGATGACACGGTCCATTTTATTCAGTTTATTTAGGTGTGTTATCAACTACACGTTCCTTCATTCCGTGAAATGTGACAACATTCAGTACCAGCTCATCAGCTGATCCCTACAGCAAATCATTAGAGATATGTTTTTGATGTTTATGATATATTCAAAAGATCCGCACTAACGTACATGTATATGTTTGATTGTTTGATTTTTTGAAAAAAAATGAGTTTACATATTTGATATGTATATCAAAAGGTCCGCTTGAGACCCATTATGTGGGATTAAATACAACATAACGTTGCTTTCTGTTCATCTGTTGTCCCAGAATGCCTAATTGTTTGCACTGTACATGCTGTATTCGGGCATTTTGTTCGCCAGTTGCTCATCATCGAGTAAGAAACAACATAGCTTATATCCTCTATATTTACCTATACTACACAAGATGATAATTGATTTTGGACCTGATCAACTTACTGGCCCCATAGTACCTGAATGTTTTGTCCAGCACATTTTTGCCATTATGATTCATTTACTTTGATAACATGACAGGTAATATTTTATTCATGCTGAATATACACCATTTCGTAACGCCCTTGCTATCAATTATTCATGTGCTGTCAATGTTTGGGAAAGGCTCATGTATCATATTCAGGAACCCGTCGTCCTCATTTCCCATTCCGACTCCATGATATTTTGAAATATTCATTCAAGTAAGATTCACAATATGTGACTTATGATAGTTATGAATCAGCCTCATATTTAGGCGAGCACGAATGAAGTTTTATATAACAAATTTTTCAGTTACCTCAAACGATCCATACACTTGGTACCCTGGGTAGTAACAGGACAGTTATAACCACGTCTTTGGATACTTGCTCTTTTATCAAGATATTATCATCATTAAATATCACAATCCATAGATATTAGTGCAGCGGATATGTGCCAAATACCAGAATGGGTTTGGTGGTAAAACCACCAAAAATGGCACAGTTCAAGCTGAGTACACATTACATATATACTGATATTAGCTACAATACCGAGCCACATGTTGAAATATTGAATTGATTATATCTTTCATGATATTCACCATATCAAGAAAAAAAAGGTGTCTTTATCTATGTTTCAATACCTGGGGACACTAGCTGAACCACTCGACTTTCCATACAGTGACCTACAAGGTGCTACTATCCCAAATAACCCACTAAGACTCGGAATCTTAGACATCAGCAGTCAAGTCTGAACTAACGGACATAATCCACACAAAATGATGCTCTCAATAAGAAATTCCTGTTTTGTAGATCCATCAATGCAACAATGAATTTCTTCTTATCCTCGTTTGCATGTGACCTTGTCGGCAATTTCCCACAGGCAACCCATTCCCCAGAAACCAGAAATTGTATAAGAAACCATACAGTTTCAAACAATCAAAAACAAGCAGACAAATCCAAGGCCGTAAGTCAGAAAGAAGTGAATAAACTGACATAAAAAAAAAAACAGAACAGATGATCGTGAAAGCATTCCAAGCTACCATATCCTGAGATTTGAAGCTAAGCATGGTCGTAGAAAGATTTAGGTGTTTTCCATGGTCGTAGAAAGATTCAGGTTTATTCCAGTTATTAATAAATGCTATCCAAGACTTCTCATGATCATATTATATTCTCAGAACATTGACTTTTGTTAGTGAAACATATCTCTTGACATATTGTGGAACAGATTGCAGGGCCCGGGCTGATTGATATCCAGCTCCGACGTCAACCACCACGATGTCATTAACGAAGGTTTTGTCGTAAATAATTGACTACATTAGTGAGTAAATTGTCATATTTATATATTGTAAAGAAAATCAGAGTATAATCGTGGTGATTTTATAGAGGTCGTGGAAATTTGTAGAAACGTTTGATGTTGATTCTCTCCTGCTGGTTTATGTGAAACCTGCACCAATTGCGAACTCATTGGAGTCGTCCTGTGAAGACCCCGGGTGTGTAGTTGCATCTAATGCCCTCTTCTTGGGAGATTTTTTTTATGATATTCTAGTTTTACAAGCACCTTGTTTGTCATCAAAGTTTGTGATTTATAGCAATGTTGTACAGGAAATTTAGTTTACTTGTATCTGTGAAATACTGATGTTTTTGATGGAGGCATAATCATGCGTATTCGTACTTTCTAGGAAGTTAGACTGTGGGTTTATACGTGGTTAGTTTGATGAGATTTTAGTGCTTTGACAGAACTCTTGTATCTGATCTGCATTATCTACATGTTTCATGTTGAACACACCTACTATAAATCACGCACCATTCTGTGAATAGCAAAGGGAACGATTGCCTGCAACTGTGAGTGTGACTGCACCAAAGGATTTGGATTATTGCAAACTATTTGACGTAAAACAGTTATTTTCATTTCATCCTTTTTATCTCATCTGAGCCTTTCAACTCTTTCATTTTGGATTAAACGTGCATCTGATTTTCAGGGATATTGCTAGTGCATCACAGCAAATGTTTTTGCATTTCAAAAATACAGTACATCAAACTCATTATAGCTAGACTTACAGGTAACAACTGATACTATACATCCAAGAAGAAAAAAACACGTAGAATGCTGTAAACACTTCAGAATCCAAATAAATCATAGAATGAATTTTACTCCGGATTATTACTTTTGGAGGAGCTTGTTTGGTTGCGATGTCTTTATATTCGATTTATACCCGCAGTAACCATGAAATAATGTCAAATGCTGTCTGAGTGTTTTAGCAAATTAATTATGTAACGCCGTAAACCTTCTCCCTAGAAACAAGACAAAAGGGTGTCCCCTTATCGAAGATAAATACAAATGATTTAATATATACGAGCATCCCCTATGCTAGCTTTTGATGAAACAAAGCATCATAAGTGTGGTATAGAAAAGGATATTTCATCCGGGTTATATTGATAATTCTGAAGGTGCGGGGTCTATAACGACACAACAAGGACACTAGAATATGTATTAGCAATATGGGTTTATGGTTTAGAAGATTAAAAAATTTCACTACCATCGGATGCGTGACGGTAGCCGTTACAGTATGTATCTGTATTAGTTTGCCCAAACACTCTTGTGCGTTTTATGCATATGTAGCGTTATGACGTGGTGTGCGCGAGTAGTGACACCACGGTTATGGTGCTGCAGTGTGTGCGGATTTATAAGACATTCGGTGACACTTCAGTAATGGGGTATACCTCTTTATCGTGGGGTCGCCGAACCCTACATTGGTGCCTGACCTTTCGAACCACTGGGTTCTCTCGGCGTCGCTCCCCGGTCGGCCCCGCTGTTGACTCACATCACCGCCATGTTTGTGTGGATGGATGTGGCTTGTGATCTGGCTCAACAGTGGGATATGGCTGATCTCGGGGACGAGGTCTCTCCGAAAGGGGAAAGCACTGTAGCGTTATGACGTGGTGTGCGCGAGTAGTGACACCACGGTTATGATGCTGCAGTGTGGGCGGATTTATAAGACATTCGGTGACACTTCAGTAATGGGGTGTACCTCTTTATCGTGGGGTCGCCGAAACCCTACACATATTTACCCGATAAAATGTCTGAACTTTCAGGCTTCTTTCAGCTGAGAATCAGCTGAGAATCATACATATCATCCGACAATGATATTTTTACAATGAAAAGTTTAAATTAAAAGAAATTGTTGAGGTCCCCCCCCAAGGGTCGCATATTGGTATATGTTCTTTTCAATCCGGTTGGTCTCATTACGCCGCTGGTGAAATATTTTGCTTTATATAATTCGGCTGCAGAGAATATACTCATACTTTCCCATCATCAAAGCAGAACTACGATTTTTAATATATGTTGGTGAAAAAAAATGTTTATATATAATATTCACAGTGAAAATTGTAATATATTGGCCTAGTATTTGCAGAGTATCTTTTATGGTTTTCATCATATCAATGAATCAATTTTATGTCAATGATTAATAAGGTGGCAGCTGTGTTTATGAGGAAGTTCATTGCACTTTTCAATTGTAACGGATGCCATATGGGCTTCCCAAAATAGACCAACAGCAGAAATTCAACATAGTAACTATTTTGGAGCTTGGGTAAATATTAACTATCTAATTTATCTAATCAGAAAAGTGTGGTTTTGTTTGCTCAGTTACGAAATACCATAACAATATACATTGTTTTAAAGATATCTGTTCATTTGCTCTTTGTTCAGTTTAACCTGAGTATGTCTGGTTCCACTCACGTATTATTTATGATAATTAGATGACTGTAGGATATTACACATTAGGGCAGTTGTATACTAATTCCATCAGGTGTACAGTAGAAACAACTACATTTAACACACTGTCTGCCCCTGATGACGCCAGTGTGTCTTTGGATAAACTATTCGGTCGGGCTTTGTTTCTATTGCAAAATATTGTATTTTTCGTTTTTTAGTGGCATCATTAAAATCTCACTGTATTGGTGGTAATAGATTGATACTTACAATATGTGCCTTATAATTACGTAATATAATATCAACGACTTTTCCATTCATTCCACTGAGAAAGGCTAGATTACTGTAGGCATAATGGAAGACTATGGAACCCATTTTGTTCAGGGAGATTGAATAGGTTGACAGATCAAGTGACCTTGTCCATGTCACTTCTGTCACTTCAGCGATCATGTTTCTTGACCATGAAAATAATCATAATAATCATATTGACTTGTATTGATTTCCTGATGATAACTTGAGAATGCATTGATGAATCTCATACTAGTCTATCACATACATGTAGAGGGACTCATTGTTTTGGAACCGGCTCCGATATCTTGTTTTTCTGAATTACAGAAACAAAGTCCAGTTGTACCTAAAAATGACACTTCTTTAAACTCTGATTTCAATACACCTAGATTAATAAAATTGGAAGTCTCGACGATATAATACTAGTACCTGAAAGATCCAGTTCAATAGTTTCAAATATGCAATAAAGGCGAGACAGGCGAAATACAGATCAGGCAATATTTGATATTCAATCCATGTGAAATGCTGATTCTTATTTCATTTTCGAATTAGGTAAAAACTTAGCATTGCTATTCATCATGGTTCTAATAAATTTCAATCAGCTTTTACAAAGACAATTATTGCGAAATACATTGGTAGTCCACATACTATATCACTAGGCCAATTTCCAAAAACAAAATGAGTAGACGTATAAAACATTCCCTTTTGGTGGAGACTGTTTGATGAGCATGATAAAGTGACGCTTGCGACTTTTAGCCTTTGGACTTCAAAGAACGGAGCTAATTTCGGCACAGAACCATGCCACAAGAGACGCTCATGCAAATTCATAGGCAAAGTTTTGTAGCATTATACATCAACAGAGAGAATGTGGAATCAGATGAATAAAAGACACAGAAAGACTCGAGATTCTTGGGTTGCTAATACATTCTACCTGATTTCTCTTCATCCAGGAAAACATGCTCAAATATGCAGACGAAATAGAAACTATAGAAATCAGTGAATATACTGAGACAGGCCAACTGACAGTCCCGACGGTGAATACTGGTAATATTTGTAATATATTATTAGGCTGATGTCCGAAGCTATTCCTTTCCTATATTGTTGGATGGATCGATAATCTTCCAAATATTCGCTTTTTAAAATAGTTTCTTAGTGGATAAGCAGGTCTTGGCTGCTTAAAGCGGCTCTTTCACTTCCTTCCACTTCCCAGAATATTTTTTGGGCCTTATGCATATTTGAGTCCTATCAGCTGATAGACATGTCAATTGCAAAATAGTGACAATAGAACAACACACACGGGTCTTGTAAGCTAAAATATCGAGGGATTTCCTCGGTCAATTCCTCGGTTCACTCGATGGCCTAGCATGCGGCCATGCGTGATATTTGCATATTCATGAGCTTGGTGAGTGTTGATGTCTCATATACGGTGCCCATTCGTTTCGCATTGTTGCTAGTTAAAATAACGAATTCCGCGCATTTGCAGCAATGTCATGAAAAAATCAATATTCTGAGAAACTGGTGTTGTACACCAATATTCTATGTATGAATTATCGCCTTTTTACCAGGACCATGTTGGAACGTAGGCGCATCCAGTGTGTTTATAATGACACGGACCCAAACCATACTAAAATCGATATCTTACCAGCAACAATGCGGAACGACTGGCAACCCTGGTTGAATGTGTGACGTGTCAGTGATTCCTCTCTCAAAGACCTGATTCCAATGTAAACATTGGATGTAAACACCACTTTCAGCCTTCTGTTTCGGGTGAAATAGCGCATAAATAGCCATGTGTATGCGATTTTGGGGATCATACTTAATTGTTTTGATATAATTTTGTCGACTGAGCTGGTTTTTCAATTCGAACAAATATTAGTAACTAAGTGCAAATACCGCTTTAATTAGACATAAAAGCCTAAGGGTTTGTGTGGCATCCCCACCTTTTTCCTTATCATTACCCTCGCCCCGATAGGGGGAGAAGGTATTGCATTTGGGTCTGTTTGTCTGTCTGTCGGTTCTTCCGCGCGCATAACTCGACAACGTATGGTTCTATAGACTTCAAACTTAAGCGGTATGTCAGTGGCTCGGTCCTCCTCAAATTTTGTGGGAATCAGATAAAAACGGTTGCCATGGCAACGGAAAACGTGAAAATCGCATAAATGGCTATAACTCCGGTTCTACTTGATATTAATTTTTCCAACTATTATTGTATGTGCAAGTGTTTGAGCCTCAGTGGCTAATTTACACATTTCACGTCAGACATTTAGCACTCAAGGTCATCCGAGATCAAGCTCAAGGTCATCATCAGTTGTTCCATATAACTTCCTTTATGTTCATAATGCAAACTTAAGCTCTGTCTACAAGCATTTCATATGTAGAGGCAAATCTGGTCATTTCTTGACCCCAAAATGGCTGTTTTGACCTTTCAAGGTCATCAAAGGTCAAATTCAAGGTCACCACACAAAATCGCCATATCGTCCCCTAAAACAAAAATGGCGTAAGTCATTTTTGGTGGTTTTGAGATAATCAGTTTAAAAGGTTTCTTGCCTTTAAATTCCAAGTAAGAGCTCCCAAATACAGAGACCTGTTGCATAAATTACCAAGTATAATACCACTGTAGTTCAATTACTATCAATGTTATTCTTACTTTTAAGAAAATGGCTAATTAACTAAGATTAGCATGACTTACGCCAAAGTTGCTCTCGTTGTCAACTTACTGGACAAAATCACTAATGCAATTTTGGCATATCTCACGAAGGTCCTAAAGCACAAATGGCGTAACTCAACAGCTACATGCAATTTTGGGGTAAGTCAAACCTCGAGATACGCCAATATGTTATAGGCTTCTAGTTATTTCATGGTGCTGAATACGACCAGGAGTGATCTACGAGCAGGTAGCGGATATGTGAAGCATTACTTTGGTATGTCTCATTGAGTTACGCCAAAAAATGAGTTACGCCATTTTTGCTTTAGGGGGACGATATATGACTTCCCATTCGAAAGTGCCCCTATCTAAGCTCTATCTTCAAGTGTTCTATGAGTATGGTTCTGGCAGCTCCCATTATGAAGGAAAAAATTGCCGAAAATTTTCCAAGTCCAAATTTCTTTTCCAAGGGTGACAAAATGTTTGTGGCTTAGAAATGGCCCAAAATAGATAGTAACGCGATTTGGACCGGAAAAAGAATTTTTTCGGTGACCCGTCAAAATTCAAAATGGCCGCCATACGCAGATCGGCGATTCAAGGGCAACCAAACTTCACAGAGGTACATGAAGGGGAATCTTTTGGAACAAAAATCTCAAATCTGATCACAGTTTTCAAGAAAATGGCCGCGAAAGTCCAAAATTGACCGTTTTTCGACGGAAAGGGCCGCCATTTTGAATAAATTCAAAAAATTTAAAACTACCTCCTCGAATTATTTTAAGTTATCTTTTCCCAAATTTTCAGGAAGATTGGACTGTAACCTTTACAGATAAAAATGTGGACGGACGACGACTGATGGACGCAACGCCATGGCAATAGGTTATCGAAACATAGGTCTGGTAACCAACGCGACGGCAAAAGGTTATCGGACCATAGGTTCGGTAACCTAAAAATACACCCAAAAAATGTTTTTCCCCTGGAAATTGCCTGAATCAAATTACGACATTGTATTGACAGGAATCGCCAAATATATAATGTCTAATTATATAAATCTTTGTAACGGATGACGTGTAATTGAATCTACAGAGGGGCCTAATGTACATCTGCGAATTTACAGATGTAAATTGTAAATTTACATTTCCTGGGTATTTATATCGACGAATTTTTATCTTGGCAACAACATATATTGAATATTAATAAAAAAAATATCGCGCGCATTGTTTGCAATCAATCAAGCAAAACATGTCCTTCCACGAAATTGTCTCCAAACACTTTATTTCTCATTAGTGCATTCACACCTGTCGTACGGCCTATTGCATGGGGCAATGCGCCCAGATCATATTTCTCACGTACAGAGATACTTCAAAAACGGGCAATCAGGATCATAACCAAATCAAAATACAACAGTCACACCGATCCACTGTTCAAACGTAATTGTATTCTAAAAGTATCTGATTTATATGAATATCAGATTGTATTATTCGTGTTTGATCAAATATCGGGCCATCTCCCGGAGTCATTTTCTACAATGTTCAACCTTAACCGAAATATTCAGAACACTTATACTACGAGACAATCCGAATTGATGTATATACCAGTAACAAATAGGCAATTTTCACGCAATCTTCCAGTCTTTCACTTCCCCGTTATATGGAACAAATGGGCAGTCCATTTAAGTAGTAGATCTATAGAACGTAAATCGGCCGTGAAGAAAACATTGAAATCAATAATGATAAACACATATCTGGCACAGGTTACGTGTTCAAGATCCGGGTGTCCCGATTGCTCGCGGCGCTGAGCATACAAACTCCACTGCTGGGCATATAGAGTATCTATCCTCTTGATACCGCTCACTCAATGATGAACATGATGAAAGCTATTGCTGCTTATCAACTCACAGCTCTGGTCAGTTTTTGAATAATGCACGGGATTTTGGTTTTCCTCTATGTTTCAATGTGGATATACAGAACTATTGTTTTTTTTTTAAATCCTTTTCTACACATTGTATATGAGCAACTACATATCAGTGTCAAATTCCCTAATACAACTCACTCATGAGTGGAAATATTCACTACAAGAACTCGTTTCGGCGACCTGTCCGTCCGGCCGATCTGTACCTTATAGTATTTTTACGAACATGCAATTATTTTGACAATGGCCTCCTCCCATCGTAATCCCGCCGGGCGCACACGCAAACTGCAAGGTTTATCAAGGCATATTTTCCTTTTACATCAGGGGCCAGTGGGAAGACAGTAATATATTACTACACTGGTCCCACGATTCACATACTAATTCGTAATCTAATCCCTATCTGTAAGGCCATCTGACCTAAAGATTTTCGATGTCTACCTATATATCTGATGTCTTTAATTATTGATATGTATTATAATGTGAATTGTGAATAAACTATCACTATCACTATTTACATAGAAATCTGAAATTCCCTGGACACTGATTCAGTATTACAATTTCGTCATATTCCCAAAATTAATATCTCGATTTCATTAAAGATTTGTTAGCAAATATGCCACGTTCTTACTAGCGTGCATCAAATCTGCCTATAATAGCTCAAGTTACGACGTGATAACGGGTGCGTAATGATACACGATAGCTAAGATCTGTAGAAAACCGAAGACGTTATGATCGAGGTTCCGCGAAAGTAGTTCTGCAATCATCAGTTTGGGGTTGAATAAATGACCATTGTCGTGTATGTATAGATTTCAAATCAATGAACTATAATGGCGTTCTATATGGTATGGAATCCCATTAAATAACCATGGCAAGGCTACAATACCCGTAGTGAGTCTGGTGACTGTTTACTACTTTTCCAAACAAGTTTTTCATCTACTTTTTTATGGAAATATGTTATCACTGGATTCTGAACGATATGAATTTATATGTGTCAAAAATTGTAAGCAAAACGAGACAAAATGTTGAATGAAGTTTTATGGTTTTACCACATGCAATCAACAAACACTGTATAACATTCTCGCTTGGTGAAAAAAAACTCTCAAGATGTAGACATCCACACTCACAAAATACAAAACAGGCAATATTTACAAAATTTAACAAGTTTTGTTATCACTCACATTATTGTGAATAATACATGGGAATATATATAGTTTTGTATAAATTAACACAGTGTCACACTGTAGGTGGGAACGGTAGGAACACCCACCCAACAAATACTGTAACCATGGTAACACATTCCACTCTGCACCACATAATCATTTATATCATTTACACAATCACAGAATCAATATTTTTCAGAGCAAAGTTTAAACATCCATGAATAACCATTTCCAAAACATTTTTTAGACATCAACATTGGAATTTAACATTGGTTGGAAACTAAAATGTAATTGATTTTCCGTTATTATTTGAATGTATTTCATTTCAATTTAAGACAACTATAAAATATCCAGTATTATCACATGTTCACTTTTCTTATTCTATTTTGATGGAACAACCAATTACATGAGCTTGATTGGAATTGAACAGATAATCTTACTTGGAATGTCTCAGTTTGTGCAGCCCACTTCTAGTTACATAAACAGGGTTAGATTGATGACTCCCAGGTCTTACTTCCCACCGAATTGTCATTGTACATTTGTTACAGATGCTAAAAGGTAATTTAAGATTAGTACTTCCATTCCGAAAATATCACACTTTCAGAGAATATTCAAGCATACACAACAATTTATCACACACGTGCGACTTGTCACAGCAAAAAAAAAAGAAGATTTACAATATTGTCAACAGAGACCTTGACGCTTCAGAATTAATCAGATCAGACTTATAAACTCTCTCACACACATACACAACATACGATACAATGACAGTCCAACAAATGCAAATAAACAAGTGGCAAAAAATCCCACAGCATGGTGCTAGCAAAACGGAGAAGCCGTAGGGTCTTTCGTTTGGAACATATTCCTAAGTGACTGTTCATCGAGAGCTTCGACTAATCCTGCCTGTGGACCTTGGTCTTGCAGTGAAGACATTAGCACATCTGCTGAAAGATCTGGAGAGCACTTCCCACCATTGTCCCCATCCCCCTTATTCTCCTGCGATGAACTTCGTCCAATCGGAGTGCTTCGATCGCCTTTAGACTTTTTCGCTTCTTGAAGTTGCTGGAATTTTTCGTTTGGTGGCCTATTGTAGAAACCGAAACCTGAAAGCTCACTTGAGATATCGTCTTTTGATGCCAACGGCGAAGCGTACTCCATACCTCGTCGCACCTTGAGACTGTCCCCTTCTGCATCTGAGTCTCTAGCATTCTCCTTGGAACTGTCCAGTTGTGAACTCTCTTTTGAACTCGAATTATCCCCTGAATCTTGATTTGATCCAGATGGAGTACCCCCAATTTTTTTCTTGCGATAACGTGGATCGTTCCGATATGAAAGAGAACTGTATTCCTTAGCGCGAGGACTAGTTTCACTGGTAATTCCCGCATGGTCACTAGAAAGTCTACGGCTGCTATTGGGACGTTCTTTCAATGCATCAGGCATGGCTGGGGGAGCGAGTGCTTTGGGGGGTGGTTCCAAGTGCATGCCCATGGGTGCGGATAGTGTTCGATGCACACGGTGGGTCTCTGAAAGCCTTGGATCACTACTGCCTGGTGGCGACAATGTTAATGACTTGGTGACTGGAACTCTGGGATCACTTTTAGGCGACTCGCCAACTGACCGAGTCCTAGGGTCGCCAGTGGGTGATTTGATATCTGCGCTGTTTTTCCGCGGCTCAAACTTGTTGAGTGCTTTTTGTATGCGTGGATCGTCTTTGAACTTTTCATCACCCATATTTACGGATGACGGAATTTGTCCAGTCCGTGTGTGAACATCCAATGTGCGTAAAATGTAGAGTACTCGCTTCCCTTGCTTGGTTTGCCACGCAATACTGCCATCAACTTCAACACTCTGATCGTTGTTTGCTGGCGACATTTTTCCATGCTGCGTAGGCGTAGATCCACCTTGTTGGGAATTTCCACGATTGGCCATGCGGGGATCACTCTGTCGAGCCAGTCGAGGGTCAGACTTCTGACTCTGTCTCGGATCTCGTGGAGTATTGACATTTGATTGTGTGCCTTGATTCTGCTGGCCAGGGCCTTGGCTGAAAGATATACAAGTGAGAAAACATTAATTTCACCATTTACCAGCATATATGTCAATGGTTTGCAAACAAAGTTGGTCACCAAAGATACTTACATTGTACAGAAATCCATCATCACCATTAGACTTACAAGCATGAATCATGAACACTTACCCTGGCATATTTCTAATAACATTGAGCATCTTGGCGATATCGTAGTTGGACACCTGGCCCTGTCCACCTGGTGACTGATTAGCACCGGATCCCATCCCTTGACCTGGACTGGAATTCTGCAAAATGTTCAAGGTATGTCAAACATCGTTGTCATAAGACATATTCATATTTCAGAATATGTGGTAATTGAGAAAGATTTTTCATGAAACATATTCATGTATTAGAATATTTGCTATCGAAGACAGATAATTCCCAGAATTTATTTAGGACATCCCTATTCCCAGAACTCGATGCGAGAAGCCCTGTTGGTGACATACGAACCTGTTGTAAAGAATTCCAAATGTTTGACATCAGGTTGTCTTTGTTTTTCCCTTTGTTGGGTGATGATTCATCCTCATCACTGGAGTACCAATTCTCATTTCCACCTGAATCCAACAAATATTTTTATGAAATATTTGTCTTTCACGAACCATGATACATGTACACTCATTTACAGAAGTCAACAGCATTTCAACAACATGGAAAGAACAGTTTTCTCGATGCACACATAATCTATCAAAACGACGCACCTATGTCCTCGGAATCGCCTTGGTTCCCTGAGTCGACTGGGTTATGGCGCTGCTGCTGTTTGATTCTCATGAACAATGCCCGTTGTTTGGCGGGGAGGTGGGATGGAATGTCGTCGCTGTTTGGGTCCACACCCGCGAGTGCTGTTATACTCTCGAGGCTGTCAGCAATGTTTGACGTGTCCATCTTCTCCTCTTCTGCTCACAAACAAACAAATCTGCCCATGAACCATTTCATCGAATGTCCTGGAGTATTCCTAACAAATCTGCCATGTACATGTTCATCCAATGTTCTGAATTGATATTTCTACCAACTATTCCCTACATATTGAACTACATACATGTATTTGTAACTAAAGAGCCTACCTTTCTTGCCGGAGTCAGATCCATCTTTATTGAAGTTCTCTCCTTGCTCCTGCCCCTCAAAGGATCCAGTACCCTCAGGACCACTGCCATAGAAATTGCCGTTATTATTGAAGAATGGGCCAGGCGGTCCCATAGGTGGAGGCATTCCCGGCCTCATCCCTGGAGGTGGAAGTAGTGGAGGTCTAGGGCCTCCAGGCCCTCTTGGGCCAACCCCCATGGGCCCAGGACCCCCCATACCAGGGGGTGGGCCTGCCATGCCTGGTGGGGCACCTTGCGGAGGAATACCAGGGCCTGGTGGTCTCATACCCCTCATGAAGTGTACGGGTGGTGGTCCCAGAATGCTTTGCTGACCAGGTGCAGGACCAGGACCAGGACCAGGTCCAGGACCAGGACCTGGGCCAGGGCCTTGGTTGGGGCCTTGTGGTGGTCCATTGGAATCATTGTAGAATCTTGGCCTGGTGAGAAGAAAGAATATACTGTCAGCAATTTTTTTGAATCCAAGAATTTACTATAGATCTAGTGAATATTGCGATTCATATTCGGAATCCAGTGCCAGTTGTGATTATACAATAGTCACTCATAAGACAATGTCTTACCTCATCTGTCTCTGGGGCGACTGCATGGTGGGTGGTGGTCCCTGTCCTTGTGAAGTGGGGGGTGGTCCACTGGGTCGGGGTCCCTTACCAGGCGGGAATACTTCTATATCAAAGATTGATGGGATCTTTTTCATGTGAGGCGGCGTCGACATTCCAGGCCCAGGTCCATGTCCATGTGCAGGTCCGTCATTGCGATGTCTGTCGCTACGGTGATAGCGGCCATCATCGTTCGGATTTTGGTAGCTGCTGCTCTCCTTTCGTCTTTGTTGTTGCTAACAGGGCGAAATTATCCGAAGATATTGATTATTGGCTTCTGAGGCACATATTGATTCTCAACTCTACAATGTGCCAAAGTTGACAAATAAATTCAAAGTTGACGAAATAAGACTTTCTCATACCTCTTCAAAGACTTCCTTCTGCTCAGGAGTCATCTCAGCATGTGAGAATCGGCAATCGTCACCGTTGTTGCAGTGACCTTTCAGATGGTAGTAGACACAAGGATAATCACGTGCAGAGCAGTTAAGGATAATTTTCACAAAGTGTTTCAGGGAATGTTAAATAATGCAATGTTCAGTTGAAAGCATACATGCATATAAATATTTCACAAGGAAAGCACTTAGAACATCTATTTTGCATTCCAGTCAAAAAGGATATCATGCATGAAGTGGCACTCGCTGCCTTTATTGCAGTACCCATTCAGGTAATGTTTGCAGACATCAAACTTCTTTCTGATCTCAAAGTCATGGTTGAAGTGACAGTCATTTCCCTGGTGAAAACAAATCAATGATTTTACACATGCCAGTTACACATCTTTCTGACTATAATGTCAATTATTAAATTCTTAGGTGGATATAACGGAAGTTAAATTTACCTTATGGCATTTTCCGCCCATGTGGAAGAAGCACTGTGGTCTTTCGTTCATTGGAGTGTCGATTAAAGGTCGTTTCTTTGGTTTGTCACCCCTCATCATCTGTTCTTGTTTCTGTTTGAGCTGCTGTTCCTTGTACCACATGGACTTCTTGGCCTTCTTCATCTGACCTTGATATGACTGTTGTCCCTTCTGGAACAATTCCTGCAGGAAAAAGATTTATCCATTGAAGTTTTAGCTTTGCATACTCAACACTTCTGCACAGGGAAAACCCATCTGATATTTGGCTTCTTTATTTTTTCTCGGTGGAGGGGGAAGGGGAGGGGGTGCAAAACACATCATGAAGTAAGAACATATATACATATATATACAGAGCCCACATGAATATCTTTCACAGAATGAAACACCGATGCTAATACTCTACCGTTATTGGCAAGAGACATGACCAATAATTGAGTAGTCCATCCTTACCTCGTTTTCGTTAGCTGCGACATTGGCATCCATCATTCCATCACCGACCATGCTGAGCATACTGTTGTGTTTGCTGCGGCCGCTGCCGGTGCTGTCGATGGAGTCGTATCTGGAATACATGGGAGACCCATGGCTATCAGCCCTGCGTCAAGGGGAGGAGAAAATGGCATAAATATGTGGGATGCATGCAGCGTGCAGGTACAAATGCAAAAGTGATTATTTCGTGAACAAAATGTGCAGAAAACTTGGATATAAAAGAGATTATTATGGTGCCTTATACGCTAAAAGCAAAAACATCAACCAGAAACTCAAATTGCAGCGTGAACAATCATTCTATATTACAAAAGAAAAGTACTTGACAGGAGGAATCCAGGGCATCTATGCCACACACACCTTTGTAGTTTTGGTGGTGGCCCATAATCCTCGTCCTCTGATGGACTATCATACGGCCCGGGCGGACTCTGATATCCCCCACCCCTTTGATAGCCCCGTCCTGATGACCTCTGCTCCCCTCTGTCTGAGTTGAAATCCACGTCTTCATATGAGGTAGGTGGAGGTCGACTGGGAGAGTCACCGTAGTTGGGCGAATCGTATGGACCGGGAGGTGAACGACCGCTGTAGCCACCGCTCCAAGGCATGGATTCCTTCTCGTATTGAGGCATGTACTCGTCTTGGACTCTGTCGTGGTCAACATAGTGCGCCTTCTTTTTCTTCTTCTTCTGTGTAGGTGAAATTGTATTTTTCCCATTCAAACACTGAAAGTTGGCTTCCAAACTTCAAAGTCACAATATGCCAGTAAATATTATCGAATCCTGATACCTAGGTTGAAAAATTCAACATTTCAATGGGATACCTTTTCATCTTTCCTTTTGTCCTTCTTGGACCTCTTTTTCTTCCTTCGCTTCCTTCGGTCATTATCCTCACTGTCCTCCTCTGATCCACTTCTATAGGGACTCCCACGTTCATCTGTGGAATTATTGTCAGTTCAAAATTCATCAAATAAAAAAATGGCTTCAATTTAGTGGCAAACGTGGCACAACCATTCGTAAATCTTTATTTCAATGACTAGAAACAGTGCATGCACATTGAATAGTTTGAACTTTGAACATCATGATGGAACCCTTTCGTGGGCGCGTTATGACCAATGCATTATGATATTAGTGTGATACATATCATAATGGCACCCACTCATTTCCATTGCTCAGAGTATATTTGATTGCATTATGATGACCCAGATTTAGAAGAAACCTCCATTTTGTAAACAAAACAGATCAGTCACCAAGCTAAATATAAATATTACTCAGTAAATTACAATTAAGTCTATTGTAATACTGTGCAATCGAACTACTTCTAACTAGTGTAGACTAGTTACAGACTTACAGTGGGGCCTATCTTCACTATTTTGTGGACTGTAGGACTTTCTACTGCCAGTGCTGGGGACTGGAGGGGCTACTGATGGGCCACCATAAACCTCGGCCTCTGGGTCGTCTATCTCCCCATCCTCCAACTCCCCATCTTCCAGAGCATCATCCCGACTTTGGGAGCGCCCAAAAGTATCAGATTCGGCAGCCCAGCTGCCAGATCGGCCATATCTCATGTCATCGTTGATAGGTTGTGTGTCACATTCGCCATAATTTTGGGAGCTATACGACAAACAAAGACAAAGTTTTGATTGAGCTCTGAAGGATACGAGGCAAACTAATCTGGCATTCTAGCTCTGCCTCACAGGTTCATGTACAAAGTATTTTCTTGAAAGACAGAGAAGCAAGTTTAGCAAAACGAATGTTGCTGGGCCAACTGGTATTTATGTCACTGAACTTAGATTAGAAATATTTACTATACTCTGATTTTTCTAACTTGTTTACATTGGTTTTTGTCGATATTGTTGCGATGCTAAATGTCATCGTTCCATAACTTGACATGATTCATCTGGGAGCCAAACGGCAATTTGCAACCAAATTCCAGACTTCTATCGCAAAAGAAGTTGGCAATCTAACCCAATGTTAAATGTCAGCCCAAAACGGGATTTCGAGAATCTGAGCATATTAGAGAATTTGGTCTTGTTTACATTAATCGGGATTTGGAGTATAATTGTAATTTTGGACAAGAAGACACAATGGGTGTATTCTAGATAAACATGTTGATTTCGAAAGATTGCACAGCTACAAAACCGAGTAAATGCACAAAATTGTGTGCGGACCCAGAAATTGAATAACGGGGCTAAATTAACATTGGGGTAGACTGCTAACTTTCTCAATTTTCGCAATAAAAGTCTGAAATTCGGTTGAAAATTGCCGTTTGACTCCCAGGTGAAGTATGCCAAGTTATAGAACGAAACCATTTAGCATCGCAAAAATATCAGCGAAAAACAGTGTAAACGAGTTAGAAAAATCAGAGTATATGGTGAGCAAACTCACCTAGATTGTATACACAGTACACACACCTAATGCTTAGACTGTAATACATGACAGTGTGATCAAAAAGATCATTTACAAACTTCCTGTAATGTAGATTCTATTGTATCGGGCCAGCATGTTCTCGATTTATCTGTGAGTTTCATATCAAGTAGTTGACGGCCAAAGGTTTGTGACTACAGGTTCAGATCATGAACATACGAGGCAAGAGTAGAATGTCATTGTATTAAAAATATCTGTCATATTTATGGTTTTAATGATCAATGATTGTAATACATTATTGACATTACAAGGTGTTTAATAGAAATCTTTAGTGTATAGTACGCTCAAGTGATTTACATGAATTATATAGCGTATTCTATGAATATATTGAAAATGGGCATATTACTGGTACTAATGTAAAGGGATACTAGGAAATAAAGAAAAGGAAATAAAGGGAGCGGAATGGCCCGGGACATTTAAATAGCATGTTATTATCTCATGCACTTTTTTCTCAGTAATATACCTGCAACATTTATATCTACACCACGTAAATGTCTGTTACATCAGCATATTTACCATATGTTGAATATAAATTTGCTATAAATGCAAGACTAAGAATTTCATTTCTAAGTAAACATTGGAACAGGATGTTTCTAATTTGTGGCAAATCTAGACGAATCAACCCATCTACACGATACACAAATTCCAATTACCTAAGTTGAAAAGATGAAAACACATCAACACAAGTCATGATCACACAAAACAAGTGTCAGAATAGACATTGCCCAATGACCCTACGTGTGTGTTGAAACTAAACTCATTACACACCATTATCGATTGTCAGGCAAGCCCACAATATACAAAGCAACCGAGCGCTATCTTTTCCATTGTATTGTACAAGTCGAGCGAGTCATAAATCAAACAAGCCACATCGTGTATGCAACGAGACTACCCGGCAAACACCGGCCAGGCCTGACTGTACACGTATTGCACGTCCGGGCAATAATAGCCGTCGTATCCAACGGTGTGCCACCCCCTTCCGGGCGACTCGGCACCTGGCACGACGGACAAACATACAGTGGCGCCACCTCGCGTCCGTAATTGAAGGCTCTAAAGCTATTGCAATATTAGCTAGAAACGCCGACTTTGAAATCTCTGACTTTTATTTCCCTTATTATTTATTCACAACGAAATATCTCGACCCGACAGCAGCTAAAACTTTCCCATTCACCAAGACGAAAGATGCGAATCAGGAAAACTTCGTTTTACACGTCAGCAGCTCCATAAATCTAGGGCAATGGAGGATTCCATTTTCCGTACAAAATGGGGGTGTTCAACAAGAGGGTGTATCCAGGCAAATATAAAAGATCACTGATATTCTTCAATTTCAACGTATGTTTCGCACGCAAATAATAAACCTCACGTACAGCAACGAATATCATGACATTTCATGGAGCTGTTCGACTATCATAATGTGGTGGCAACAAAATGTCCACTTCATTTCTATCACTATAGATTTTATGGTAATCATCCAAGAAAATGTAATACTAACGACTCCAAATGCTCTCACAAGAGAATCCGATCGAGATTTACTAACATGAAGATTCTATAGCTCCAAAATGCTCGCACCGAAATTGAAGAACGAAGCAAGTGAGACAGCAAGAATGTTAGCACCCCTCAAAATTACAATAATGGAATCGCCCATCTCAACTTCCCAACGAACATGGCAGGGCCCTTTCAACATTTCCATTTCCAATGTTTTACTGCCCGTGACAAATAAATGAAAATAATTCTAATTTGGAAAGAAATAAAATAAACTAAAACGACAATTACACATGCTACACACAAAACACTAATGCCACATGCTTCCCGATCAGTCCTTTTTCTCGATGAACTTCAGACGGCGATCGAAAAATGGCGCAGCCTAATTAGCATAAGCTCAGCCACAAGTTAGAAACATCGGGGTCCTTTGTTCCAATGTTGCTCTTATGTTTTACCTTAGATGTGCATTGAATGATAACATACTCCGCGAGGGTATATTACTTCATTGAATTATACTTAGTAGGAGGAAAATAAAGTGAGGAAAGTTGATTTTTCCATCAAGTTACTCGACCTTTCTTTGTCTTCCTTTGCAGTTTCATTGAGATCTGCCCCGACCAAGGGCGGGGGATTGGCAAACACACTTTCGAGGGACATTTGAGCACAGATTTCCAGCAAGTTAAGGGATATTGCGCGGAAATATCATGCCCTATTTTGTCTTTAGGTGTTTAGCTGCAAGATTGTATTATTGTTCATAGTTTAAGAATCCGATATCCGTAGATATATGGTCACAAAATCCTCGGCTACATACTGCGCAAGTTCTAGATTTGTATAAATGGCGTCTAACTGCATATCATTATGACGTCACAAATCGATATTGAAGCGGCTCAAACACGTATCAAGCATCTCCCGCTCGAAAAATATGTCAAGAATATCGTAATAATGCGAACAGACGTCCGATGGGGACATTTTTCATTTATGAAATGATATAAATCGCTGAAACTCGAACAAACCGATACCAAAATATTGCACATTTGAATAAATTATGTTAATGTACAAGGCCCAGCCAGTTTGTGGGCGGGGCTTCGTTCTGCCACGTGACAGGGAATGTGCCTTGGGAATATTCCATGGTAAATTTATCATCGAATGTGGATTCCTTCCATGAAATCCAACGAAATGATAAAATAATTAATGAATATGTTTTATCAAGACATTTTTTTCATTATATTTCAGGAAAAACATTTTAAAAAAACCCCTAGAAAGTTCGAAACTAAAATGTACGAACACGAGATATGTGTTGAATTTCGGAATTGATATGGACACATTCCGGTTTCTCACTGGGTGTAAACCTGATACCCACATTCCAAGATGGCCACAGAGAAGATCGCCTCAAATTGCTTTTGGCGATTACAGATGATTTACGGGGGTTTGGTTGTGTATAATTACATAATACTGGTTACAGTTTCCGACATACAAGCGTCGTTGTTCATTTATAAAGCTAGAAATATGCCTTCAGATTTTTTTCTCGGAAGGATGTAGGTAAAGGGAAGGTTTGCGAACGAGAAGATGTAGGTAACGTGTGGGGTAGGATGTAGGTAACGGATTATTCAAAAGGTGAATATATTGTGGGATAAATTCAATACAAGCCGGAACTACAGATTGATTTTTTCTTACATTAGCTGGTTCGATGACTGCTACGATGTGTAAAGTCTAGCACTTTCAAGATGGGTCATGTGCACTGGGCCAGCTTCACAAATTAGTTCTTAGCTCAATGATCAAATCTGGTGGGTAGCAAGCTCGTGAAGTCGCGATACAATCAACCTTTTTTTATTAATTCACAATCAATCGAAGAAATCATTCCAAATCATTCGGTTACACAAATTTAAAAAAGTAATAATCAAATAGATACATGTGCGGCATATCCAATTTAGGTATCGTTACATTCCTGTACCGACACAACACGTGCCGGCACAGAGGGCACAAGCCGTGAAAACTGCCAATATCGTTCATCTAAGTGTAATCCGCATTCCGCCTACTGGTCACAATGGATGGGGGTTTTATATCCCGCATAAAATAATTTTACTCATAAAAATGTGGAGACTTTACAGATGGAGGTCGGGAATGAGGTAATTAGACAATCATTTGTTATTGAACAGGCATTTAATACATTTTTGCTAGGGTAATGCAAATAAAACTATGTGTATAAGTACTATTATTAAGTAGGCCTACACTGTTTACACCGTTTTCGCGATGCTGTGTGACATCATACTATAATTTGGCATATTTCACATGGGAGTCAAACGGATTTTGTTCTCCAGTTTACACTGTTTTTGTGGATATTTTTGCGTTGTAGTATGGCATCATACTATAATATGGCATACTTCACATGGGGGTCAAATTTTCCAACAAATTTCTTATTTCTATAGCGAAAACTGGAAAAGTTTGGGTGAAATCAACACGAATAAGCTGCTCTCAAATAGCTTGCACCAATACAAAATCAAGTAAATGCACAAAATCGTGTGTGGACATGGGCTGAGGTGCTTTAAGCTGGCCATCCATATGTACGTGATCCGTGCTCTGTGTCCGTATGCGTGTGCGTGTCTGCGTCTGTGCCTCCGTGAGGCAACCATCCATTCATCAGTGATTAGCTGCGCGTTTGTATCCATGAAACTCTTTTCTCATGCAGTGGTCCTATGAGTTCGTTGACAGTAATTTAAATTACTTCATAATAGCACCGATAACGTTATTTGCCTTAACTATCATTCTGGCATATGATAATAATACTTATTTATGTCAATGGTAGATTTGTGTGCGGTTTCCTAACGTTCAGCCATATTTTATTTAGTGAAACTTAACCAATGGCATGCACATCAACTTCATTTGTGTTAATTTTTTGAGAAAATAAAAAGTGAACTTCAATAAGTCTTCAGATATCTCTTCTATATGAGCCCTACATGTATGTTTTGGTATGTAACAAGACCTTCTGTGCAAAGAGCTAGCAAATGTTCTAACTAACTAAGCTAACTAGGTAAATGAACACCAAGAAAAGCCACAAACACGCATCCATGCTCCGTGAAAAATTGCTCCCATAGCGATTCGTCACAGACACGGACGCGCACATGGAACGGAGGTATGGATGGTTGCCAGGACTTCATCTACGAGAGTGATTATTGGAAACTCACAAATAATTGTGGGTCCCTATATAGCAGGATACTCTTCCTTCTGAATTCAATGAAGATTACAAATGTGTCAGACGGATTAAATATGACATTCAATCAGTGGGTGATTAGTATAAGTACAGTTTATTGTGCTACATGGGCTAATTTTTTATGGGGCTAAATTCTGTATCGGGGTAGACTGCAAAGTATAAAACGTTGTAGCAAATTGCCGCTTGAGCCCCAGATTAATTATGCCAAGTTATTTCACGATGCCATTCACCATCGCGAAAAGATCCCCTGGAAACAATGTCAACGAGTTAGAAAAATCAGAGCCTATGGTTGAGATAGGCCAACTTTCTTGTTTGGCATCCAATCTTCTTGAAACTATATCCCTATTTTGGCGGTTATGAGATAACATTCCATCGGATTTTCAGTCTTTCAGTGTTTTTGGTGTATTTTCAGTGTTTTAATTTTCAGCCAAAGCACATGTTCAACAATCGTTACCGGACTATCTCCCGCAGCTCTGGAGAACCCCTGCCTGACGGATGGACGCCAGCTGAGGCCTGATACATCCTCGCTGACAGCGTGGAGCGCAAGGTTCTTCAGGTTATGTTCTTTATCCTGCCAGGGCTGCGCCTTCCTAGGCTGCTGGCACCGGATCCGGATCAGAGACCCGGGAGCATTCCCAATGCGACCAGGAGCCAGACCAGTCATCGTGGCATAAGTGGTTCAATGGTGACAACACTGATCTGGAGGACTATCTCCCGCAGCTCTGGAGAACTGCCGCCTACGAGGGATGGACGCTGGCTGAGGCCTGATACATCCTTGCCGGCAGCCTGGAGGGCAAGGCTCTTCAGGTTATGTTCTGTATCCCACCAGGGCTGGGCCTTGAGCCGATGACTCCGGATCCGGATCAGAGATCCGGGAGTGTTTCCCGCGTGACTGGAAGCCAGAAGCAGTCATTGTGGCCTAAGTGGTTCAATGGTGATAACACAAGTGGATATACAAGAAACAATTCAAGGCTTGTTACCACTTGGCTCGGCCGGGAAGCCTAAAAAGGAGTTTCCTGCGAGTAGGTTTGAGTGGATGCTGATCGATTAGTTTATCAATGGGTTGCTGTACCATATATTTCGTATGCCCTGGCCGCTTACGAAAAATGGTCAATGGAGGAGGCTATCAACTCGGCAGTTGCAATAGAGGCAGTTGTAAGATCTAGACAGATGCCTCCGGCCCTGGCCTCAACTGTGCCTGCACAGGCTCCCGCACCTCCTCCCTCCGTAGCATCGCAGGTGGCTCCATGGCTGTTTCTGGCTTGCCGGGAACCCGCTGTGGACCCAAACCCCTGTCAGTTGATACACCATTGCCAACCCCAACAATGACTGTGGAAGCGGGTCCGGCCTCTGGGTCATGCTCGTCCTCGACATTGAAGAGTATGACCTCGGCGCCATGCAGATGATTGTGCACTGTGCCGGGATCGAATCTCCGGGACCTGCGGATTGCAGTGCGTTCACCTCCGCACCCAACGCTAACTAGCCCTGCTACTATTACAGAATGCAGGGACACTTCTGGTTGCAGTGTCCAGAGTTATTGGAGTGCTTGCGAGCAGGTGGCTATAAGGGAGGAATTCCTTTTTCAGGCAGGTTCTCTGGACAACAATCCCACCCTCCGCATGAGGGAAACTGAAGCCGGAACGTGGTGGCAACCAACACTGCGTCTGAGGACAGTTCCCACGAGGCACCTTGGTCTGCACCACCCGCGCATGAGTGGGACATCCCTCAAGTTGATATAACTCCTCTGGGAGTGATCCTTGAGGATTGGTCTAGCTCCTCCGCCACTGAGGCCGACAACGAGGATTCCGTTGTGGAAAGCAACTCCCTGTGTGACTCTTCGTCGAGTCACCAGACGTGTGCGCTGGTTAGGGATCCGTGCTGGTACCTGCCCTTGCCTTTTGGGCGGGAGCCACGAAGCGATCATGGCAGATATTGGTGCAGCCGGGATTATTGGAATGAACGTCTTCGGGTCCACCGGGTGATTACGGATTTTAGCTCAGGCAAACTCCGGATGGGAGAGGATATTCATTACCTCTTCCAAGCGAAGCCTTCCTGTTCGTTCCAACTCCGGGTGGCACATACCACAACAGTGCTGCCCCACAGTGAGATGATCGTGGAGGCGTGACCGCGCCACCCGTATATGCCTCCAGAAGGTCGTCCCTGTATAGTAGAACCTGTGATTAATTTCGCCCGGGATATGCCTGCGCACAAGCTGCCGCCGGGGACGACCCTTAACCCTGCTGGACCATTTGGAATGTCATGTTCCGAAGGACCGGCTGAATGAAGATCAGCAACTCGCTCTCCACAAATTGCTTTGGCAGTATGCGGATATGTTCATGAATCCTGGTGGTGCGGTTGGCAAGACAGACGTGGTCAAACATCGCATCAACCTCGGCAATCTCGAAGACAAAACGCTTTGAGTTGAAATTCTGGTTTTTATTATGAACATGTCTTTTCGATGGTATATCAGATATGAAAGGTATAATTTGGAGCTCTGTGATTATTTTTATTTTTTCAATACAGAACACATACGTGTGTTTATACCTCACCCACTTTCATATGCCAAGGATTCATGGCGGCTGCCACCTGTTTACCAGGAAGAGCTTACACACCCAGCACACATGTAATTTCACTTTTGATTTGTCTATTGGGTCTTTTTGTCTTTACTACAATGTACATATTACATCTATTCACTTCTCTGTGCTGTTTTAGGCTCCTGTTACATCTGAAACGCATTAAACTAAACCGTTTGAATCAATTGCCCACTGTAATAACACAATATACTTATTACACTTGCCTCATTTAATCAGAACTATGTTAAAAATGCATTTGATATTTCCTCCAGATTTTCATATCTGGATGCAGTTGGAATTCCGTCCATACACATAATCACGTTTATACTTGATCGTGGAACATTCTCTGATTAGCTCTATAATTTTTTAATGACCCAGCTTGAATAAGATGTCTTCATCTTATTCTTATTGGAAAAATAATTATGTGATCGAATTTATTTGGCATATAGAATGGTTGTTTGAGCTTATTCTCAACTTTTATTCGAACTGGTTCAAAATAATGCTTTCGTAGGAAATTTCAACATGCAAAAAAGTTAAACTGGTTGATTCTACCGTTTCATATGAACCAATGTAAAGAAATTTACGAAATTTACATCAAACGAAAAAAATGTAATCTAGCCAGGGCCGTTTGTACTATTTTTGTTGTGGAACATTTATATTTCTAGTTTTTAATATTTCAAACCAGTGCCAGCGGTGGATGTAGATCCGGAGTTTGTCCAAATTGATTCCATAATTTATAACACAAGTTAGATTTTCATGCACTTCCGGTTCTTGAAATTGTGCGTTTAATTTTTTTTCGACGAAATTTGTTGATTGATCGAGATTAAGGTATCATTGATACATTCCTGAACGGAATGCTTATTCGTGTTGTCTGTGTCTAGCAGAAATCTGACAAGTATGGCATTGACCATTTTTGGGTTGTTCTCGGCCTCGCCATTAGGCCCCTACTAGCCGGCTCACAATGAAACGTTTCCTATCCTTCCCATTGAATGAAGAAAATTCCTCGCGGCCGTCTCAACAGCACTGAGGAACCATCCGTAATCACTGCCAAAGCTAAGAAAATCCCCTCAGGGAACGAAAAAAAAATATCACTTTTATTGAGAAGAAATTAAAATAGCATTATCACACTTTGAAAACTGGTGTTTTGACAACATGCTATCTGTTAACACTGCGGCAAGGGATAGGTGAATTCAATGGAACGTTTCATTGTGCGGCTAGGCGGCTGTTGTTGTTGATTCAATTGAGACTTGGCCGCCTTATCCAAAGAGTCTGAAATATCAAGAGCCGGCACTCCCATTCTCCCATTCGACCCCATGGCAACATCGCCAGAGAAGGAGCGACCTGCTCACTCACTGCTCCAACAGCCTAACTCTGGTAGAACATACTCCAGTCTACCAAAGGCAGGGAATACACTATGGTGTAT
Organism: Terebella lapidaria; assembly: GCA_949152475.1. Taxonomy (NCBI): domain Eukaryota; kingdom Metazoa; phylum Annelida; class Polychaeta; order Terebellida; family Terebellidae; genus Terebella; species Terebella lapidaria. Next base: position 23,577,111 of record OX424565.1, read on the forward strand.
TTGCCATCTGATTACAGGCCGATTTTCGGCCTGGTACGCAGACTGCATACTTTGCCATTATTCACGAATAAATGGCATTTATTCCCATTATAACTATTTCATAAGAAGGGATAATTTGCTATCATTTTCCAGATCAAAAATGAAATTGCTGTGTATTGGCGTAAATAACAAGCAAAATATATTGAGCTGTCAAACCTGTCAACTTTGTGTTGATGCTGCCGCTATTTTGCCATGACACTCTCGTGAGAATCGCAGAGAAACACATGGGTGAGAAGTGGGCGTGTCTGAAACTCTCAAGGAACTTGACACCTGCATAACATTATCATGACGATGTTTTCGAAGGAATTCTATGGTTTATATTAATATATCATTTTATAAAATAAAGCAGCATTTGAAATGCTTTCATTGAATAACTCTATATAAAAAGAAAAGATCAGTTCATATACTCTCGAAAGTAGAGTCCGGGGCCCGCGCATGCGCACTACTGCTTCCTCTATCTTGACAAGCAGGGGCGGATCCAAGAAGATCTGTTGGGGGTTGGGGGGGGGGGGGGGGCCAGGCAGATATCAACACTCGAACGAAGCGAAAGCGCATTTCGGTCTGGGGGTCCAGGGGGGCGGCGTAAGCTATGGTTTCTATAGCACTTCTGGTGTGTATTTTAGGGGTCCTTTGGAGTTCATAATGGATAAATAGTTGTTCAGGGGTCTAGGGGGGGGGGGGGGGCAGGTCCCATAGACCCCCCCCCCCCCCACCCCTGACTCCGCACCTTGTTGACAAGTTAGAAAATAAAGAAAAAATTTACTAAATTGCACTGCTTTATTTTTACATTCACATTTCCTGAATCGATGTCATGTCACTCTTTCTATGTCAGTTCTTTACACGCACTAAAATCGAAGTGTCAAAATCGTCTGATCCGTACCGGCTTTGCTCTAGCCGGCAATATCTTGTTAGTTATATGTTGAATCACCACTGGAGGCTGGAGGAATGGTCAGACTCAGTTCGGAAATTTGGCTGAGTGCCAGCTCTTGATATTTTAGGCTCTTTGGCCTAATCTGTCTAGGCCAAGGCCGTGGCAGGGCCTCCACGAGTACTGAATTAATCGCGATTGAAAGGCTTGGAAGCCCTACTAGGGTCTAGCTTGTAATCGAATACAGTTCAAGATATCAGCAATATCACAGATTGAATTTATTAAACATGTGAATTACTAGAAATAAAATGATTATGGACGATATTCGTATCGTGCACCGATTTTTCTTTGCCACTGTGAAATTTGGCGAAATCTGCCAAATGAATATGATAAGAAATATGGTTTTGCAGTACCGGTACTTCACGTTATATATTCTGCTGTAGTCCATGAAGTTTACTCACTGAATGTTGACAGATGGATATATATTGTATTATTTTCAATGTATATTGTATTGTGATTATCGTAACTACATGTACTGTAAAAAGACTAATTTTGGTGGCTATTAAATTTGGCGGTTGTGAGCCCCACTTTATTTGCCTGAGATTTAATTTGGTGGTTTTAAAACCGCTTATATTTCTTAACATATATCTAGTTAATTTGGCGGACGATTTAATTTGGCGGTTTTTCCCCCACCGCCAAATCCGCCAAAGAAATCGTCCGCCAAAAGTAGTAGTTTTACAGTATTGTATATGTATGGTAACTATATTGCTTGTTCCACTTACAGTTGCTGGCATTGAGCAAGTACCACCACCAGAATGTCTGATAGTGATGATGAAAGTTTCAACTCTGATGTTGAAGGGAGTGGACATGGCAGTGAGGTACTACTGACCCTACTTCTCACCGAAAAACATCCAATTGTATTTTGCAATGATGAACAGTATAGTAAATGGACAGTTTTGTTCCAGTTTGACTTGTAATATCTTGTACCTTGAAATTTACCATGCATGACATCTATTTGATCTGTGTCTTTTTTCATCCGACCAGTCTGGGGGCAGTATGAGTGGGCCGGGAAGCCCCGCTGGTAGTGATGAGGCGGAGGAGGGTGAACCAGGCGAAGATGAGGGGGAGCCCGAGCCGGAACCTGAAGGCGAAGACCTGGATGACGAGGAGTATGACTCAGAAGAGTTGGAGGAACAGGAGGGATACCAACGCAAAAAGAAGAAGTCGAGTCTGCGCTTCATCTTGGACGAAGCCGGTCAGTTCTCTTGTTTGCTCTGAATATATGTTAAAATTGTGAGTAAAGCATATAGATATATTTAGTATGGATGTATAAGGCCAAGCAGTGTGTGCATGCCATAAAGGGCCTGTTCGTATGCTTTAAAACACATCTAGCCATACTTCCTGGAAAACCTGGAGAAGTAGAAAGCTTTACAATCTGATCAAAATCTGTAAAACATACATTTCAAATCCTGTTCAACATAATTGCTGCCTTCTATTGTAAATTTACAGGACTACAAACCAAACATCCATTCAGACATTTTCATCAAGTATTTTGTATTTTTGCCCCTACCAGAGGTGGACGATGATGATGATGACGAGTCAGAAGGCGCGGACGACGGCTACATGGACAATCTGCTTGAGAACGAGAAGGATATGCTCACAGAGAACGACATCGGGCCCACCGCCGCCGAGATTGACAGCAAGCGTCGTCGCAACGAGATGTGGAAGTCAGTGTTGGTTCAATGGCATTTCTGATTTTGGATGTTTAATTAGCTCTGAATCCTGTGCAAATGAGTTTAGTTCTGTTGACATTCTAGTATATACAGTGATCTAAATATGCATGAGTTTTGCCTGTGAAAACTTTTTCAAATTGATCTAGTAAAGATGGAATTCACTTCATGAAATTGCTTCATCACACAAATTCATTAATGCAAGATATTTAAAGTCGAACGACTGTTTCCAGAGAGAAGGATGCCGATGCTATGGTTGAGTACTTTAAAAGCAAGTATGAAGGAGGAGCTGCCGTTGTAGATCGGTACGGTGAAGGCGAGGGAATGTCCGACGATATCACACAGCAGGGCCTGCTGCCGGGGGTGAAGTAAGTGTAGTGCTACAAGTAAAATCACTTTGCAAATACATATGTAGATGTAGGTGATAATACAATCTGGTGACAATCTTTTACATTTCGTGTGTTACTAGTTGCTGCCAGTTGCATTTGTGTGACAAGTTATGTCTAGTTGTGCACTACATATCATTATAGATAAATTATAGCATAAATTGTGAATATTTACATAATTATATGCTTTGCTCCTAGGGATCCCAATCTTTGGCTGGTGAAATGTAGGATGGGGGAGGAGAAAGTGACAGCCATTTCACTGATGAGGAAGTTCATTGCCTACCAGTTCACTGATGAGGTACTTGCCAAGACTTTGCAATTCTGTGCACAGGGTATAATGGATTATATCTCACATAAATTGTTTGTTGATAGGTGTAGCAAAACTTCTGCAGGAAGAATATTTGAATCTGTTACGAATAATACTTTATAACTTTTCAGCCTTTACAAATAAAGTCAGTGATTGCCAAGGAGGGACTGAAAGGTTACATCTACATTGAGGCATACAAACAAACCCACGTAAAACAGGCCATCGATGGGGTTGGTAACCTGAGGATAGGCCAGTGGCAACAACAGGTCTGTAATGATTAATTGTTGTAGGGTCAGTTCTGCCAAATTAATCAACATATATTATGCTAGATCGTATCACATGCATATCCATTGCAACAGAGAAAAAAAAAATGTTTCAGATGGTACCCATCAAAGAGATGACTGACGTCCTCAGGGTGATCAAGGAAACAGCCCTGCTCAAAGCGAAACAGTGGGTTCGATTACGTCGAGGAATCTTCAAGGATGATCTGGCTCAGGTAAACTTGACTTTCATGTGAAACTGGCTGATCAAGAAAAATGCACATAGCTCGATTTGAAATGTTTGGGAAGTAAAGAAAACTGAAGAATTAGGGTTCAAATATGTTTGCAGGTTGACTATGTTGAACCCTCTCAAAATCTGGTGCACCTCAAATTGATTCCAAGAATAGACTACACAAGACCCAGAGGAGCACTGCGGGGACAGAATGTAAGTTGAAACTTCGACAAATACATCTATTTCCCAGAGGGAACGCAAAGCAGTTGGCCTGAGGAAATATTGGTAGACTGTTGAAAAACAACAATAATTTATGTGAAAATATTCAATACAATTTTGTTGATTCCAGGAGGCTGAAAAGAGAAAAAGATTCAGACGACCTCCACTCAAGCTGTTTGATGTTGATGCCATCAGGTTCGTAAGAAAAGATTTTCAAAAAGTTTGTTTTCATTTCAGTAATGTTTGTGTAACTGTGGGTATATGGTTCAGATTGAGAACTCTGAACTAACACCTATATATGTCTATGTGTTTGCCTTGATAAATAGTTCTCCCTGTACCACTCTCCAATTTTGCTGAAGAAAAATGGTCAAATACTTATCAAAACAGGGCAATCGGAGGAGAGGTGGTTTTGGATGGAGATTTCATGATTTTTGAAGGCAATCGCTACAGCACAAGAGGCTTTCTCTTCAAGAGCTTTGTCATGTCCGCTATAGTAAGTCGAGTAAAATTATCAAGGAAAGATTCCACAAAAATCTGCCCCATGCAGTTGCTATCATCTGTTGGGTGTAATGTCAGTATATGGTAATACACTGAGGATGTGGTTCCACTTTCAGATTGCGGAGGGAGTGAAGCCCACTTTGTCAGAGTTGGAGAAGTTTGAGGAACAAACCGATTCCCTGGATGTGGAATGTATCCTTCCATTGCTAAACTAAAAAAAAATGACTTACCGTATTTATTCAATTAGTTCGAACACTAATAATTCGAACACCAAAAATTATTCAAGATAATAATTTTTAAATTGATTCTATTAGTTCGAACATGCAAATTTACGATCAAAATTTCGACTGAAACAACGAACGAAATCAACTTGTCAGCTGCCAAAACTTACAACTCACCAGGCGGCAGCACTACGGAATGAGCTATTAGTGATATCATTCGCCAGGTGGCAGTATTTGCGTTTTAATATGTCAATTATGTGAACAATAGTCAATGACGTCATGGGATTATGTATTGAAATAAAGCGCGGACTTCTAAGTGGCACGCGGCTCGGGTTTTCCGGCAAGAGTAACTCGAGTGTGCGTGTAAAATCACAGAAATTAGGTATCAATGTTAGGTTATGAACGACAATAAGTCGGCGATTTAGCATCCGATTATTCAAAGTTATTTCAAACATGGTAACCATATGTGGTTAACCTATTAATCGTGCAGGGCCCTTGTTCAAAGCATCATGGGTCAAAGCAGCATCTGTCAACTTTCGTGTCTGACCATTCGCCAATTCTGGGTTATTGTCTTTTTCTGTTTTGAGGGGTGATTTTAGCTGTTCGAACTAATTGAATAAATACGGTAGTCGTGAAAAAAAAATCAGAAAATTTGAATACATTTGGATAGCGATTTATTTATGTTTTCAAAATGCTGAATCCGATTTTATAGAATACGATACACATACAGGCACAGAAGGAGCTGTGAGATATCCTCAGAAAATCTAGTTGAATGGTAAGTTGGTTGTCCTTAACGATGACTTCCAGTGGCGCCGGAGTCAGTGTCGTCAGGTGAAGTCACCCACAACTTTGTGACCGGGGATATGGTCGAGGTGTCCGAGGGAGAGCTGATCAACCTTCAGGGTAAAGTCATCAGCATCGACGGCAACAAGATCACCATGCTACCCAAACACGAGGACCTCAAGGTTCGTCCGAAGTTACAGAATTTATCCGCTTAATACCATGAAATATCTCTGGTATAATGAGTGTTATCACCTGTTTGGATTAAGAATGTTGTTAATTTATCAAAAAATTGAGTTGAAATTTGTCAATACTTTGCTTGATATTCAATAGGCAGCTTTTATATTTTGTCAGAAAACGATGCTAGAACCAACTCCCCCTTCAACCAACAGAAATACATATCATTTGCATGATTGTACAAAAGCTATCTCACTCTTTAGGACCCTCTGGAGTTCCCCGCCCATGAGCTACGGAAGTTTTTCAAGATGGGGGACCACGTGAAGGTGCTGAGTGGTCGGTACGAGGGTGACACGGGGCTCATCGTCCGTGTTGAAGACAACATGGTCGTGCTCTTCTCAGATCTCACCATGCATGAGGTAGGTTTTATGTATTATATATCTGAATATTTGATAATACGACCTTGGGTGTTCATTCATCTAGACTTAAAAGTAGGCCCAATTGGAATAAGTGTTTTGTGGTAACGTGTAATACAGCTTTGAGTCAGGTATTGAGTCTTTGATAATTTGTAGCTTATGGTCTAGTAAAAAAAATCCTATGTATTACTTGCAGCTGAAAGTCCTGCCAAAGGATCTACAACTCTGCACAGAGATGGCAACTGGTGTAGACTCCATGGGCCAGTTTCAATTCGGCGACATGGTTCAACTTGAGTAAGTGGCAGTTTTGTAAGAGATAATCCAGTGACAATATCTATATCAGTGTAGGAAATTTCATTATAACGTGTTGCAAAATGAATATATGTTACGTTAAAATGAATATACTGTAATGTTACGCTCAATACAGTGCTCAGAAGGTTGGAGTTATTGTCCGATTGGAGCGAGAAAACTTCCAAGTGTTGAACATGTATGGGAAGGTGAGTTGAAGTCACCCTAGAACATGTACTAAATAAAGTCGCTACTTGTCTGGAGTGCACATGTTTGTCACTTCCATGTTCTAGATATATGTCAGTATATGCAAGTTCATCTGCTAATGGACAATTTATTAATAAGGAAAATGGTACCGTATTTATTCAATTAGTTCGAACAGCTAAAAATAATTAAATTTTGAAATGTTCGAATTATTAGATTCACGATAAAATCGTCCGTCAAAACGAAAAAAAATCCCAAACCCAGATCGATCATGCCATGGCAGATAGGCCTACGCGAGTTGACAGATGCCGCTCATGCTGGCTGGTTAGGGCCTGTACGATTGATAGGTTAACTGCAGACAACTAGCATTTTTAAAAAAAACTTAGATAACAGGCTGCTAAATCGCCGGGTAACTGTAATTTATAATCTCGCATTGATGCTAGATTCTAGTCATATTGCAAGTGCAATCGAGTCACTCGACTCGGAAAATCTTCAATGGCCCGCAAACCGCCTGGCACTATGAGGTCCGCGCTTTTTGTCATACCCTAGCATTGGAAGGCCTAATTGCGATCACTGCCACCTGGTGAATATATCGCTGATTACTCATTTCGTAGTGCTGCCACCTGGCGAGTTGTATGTTTTGGCAGCTGACAAGTTGATTTCGTTCGTTGTTTCAATCGAAATTTCGATCGTAAATTTGACTGTTCGAACTAAACGAGTCAATTTGAAAATTATTTTCTTGAATAATTTTTGGTGTTCGAATTATTAGAGTGTTCGAACTAATTGAATAAATACGGTATGGAGAGACCAAAAAATTAAATACTAAATGCATACTGTGAATGAATCTGTGGTAGGTTGAGACAGTGAAGCAGACATCCATTGTCAAAAAGCGCGACTCCCGACGAGCTGTAGCTTTGGATGCTGAGAACAACAACATTCAAGTCAAGGACATTGTCAAGGTCACAGACGGGCCTCATTCTGTGAGTAGATTTGGTGCTCAGTCAGTATAAATAATCACTTGGGATTTTGTTTTAATGATTTTGTGTGTCTTTTGACGTAAAATAAATAAACATGGCGAATAAAAGTGCCTTTGGGATTGAAATATGAATGACATCATATTTTGTATGTGTAGGGTCACCAAGGAGAAATCCGACATTTGTACCGGAGTTTTGCGTTCCTACATTCCCGCCTGATGACGGACAATGGAGGAATATTTGTGTGCCGAACTCGTCACTTGACTCTGGCTGGTGGCACCCGGGTAAGTCTCACAGTAAATGTGATATACCATGTATACTAATCACCAGTGAAGCTCCACTTGTCAGTTAGGCAAAAACAATCATCAATAATAAATGCAAAATTATATAATTTATGCTGAACACTCTGGATGTATTTCCAGCAAAGTGTGGCCAGTCCACTGATGGGAGGTTACACGCCAATGTCGCCACGTATCACCATTGGTAGCCCGGCCCACCCAAGCAGTGGGGGCGCCACCCCAGCCGCAGGGAGGGGGCGAGGTCGCGGGCGCGGCATAGACAAACGTGACCTTGAGATCATCGGCCAGACGGTCAACATCACGCAGGGACCATACAAAGGTATTTTGTTTTTGAAGGAAGGATTCTCGCGTAGAATCCTTTCGTCAGTTGAGATTTTAGAGCGATTTCCTGCAAACACAGGATCCAATACTCTTCCAAGATTGATAAATTTGGCAAACCCTGTATCTCGTACAATGCTCTGTCGAGATAGTGATCTTGTTGAGCACTTACCTCCCTAAATATATATATATATATCCTTCTCTGTAGGCTACATTGGCATTGTGAAGGACGCTACAGAATCCACAGCTCGAGTCGAGCTACACACCAACTGTAAAACAATATCTGTGGACAGAACTCGTCTGCGAATGCGAGCGTAAGTGACCGATCTTGTTCATTGCAAATACATCACTTCTCAACAACAAGCTCAGTGCTGTTGATAAAGTAGAAACTTACTGATTTGTGTAGAATTGTGTATATTATATACCCCTTACAACACCCTCACAGATCTGGTCGATCTGCGGGAAGCACGTCTGTACGCGGTGATCGCACACCAGGCTTCGCTCAGACTCCGATGCACGGCTCCAAGACTCCGATGTATGGCTCTCAGACTCCGCAGTATGACGGAAGTAGGACTCCGTACCATGGAAGTCAGACGCCACAACACGACGGTTCAATGACGCCAGGGCGATCTGGCGCCTGGGACCCAACCAATCCTAACACTCCATCAAGGTTGGAACTGTGATATTAACGATTTGTGATATCAAGCCTCTATGGTAGACTGATGTTATTGTGATCTATGTAGATGACAAGTAAAGAAAAACACTTTTTGCATCTTCATGTATTTGCACAAGATGAAAAAAGATTCAGTTCTGGTATCCATTCACCAAAAAAATATTGCGACTTGCTGTTTTCCAGGCCAAATGAATTTGAATACAACTTTGATGAATCCGCGCCGTCGCCTAGTTACACCCCTAACCCTGCCACGCCAGGGTACAACCCGGGAGATGTCCCCTCTCCCCAGGGGCCCTTCACCCCCCAGACCCCTGGCAGTGGCTTCTCCCCCTACAACCAGCCCACCCCCTCACCCAGCGGCTTCCAAGGTAACTAGACAAAGTTGAAAATAAAAATATATGAAAATATAAACTTTGCATATCATGTTATAATGACACAAAGATATTCCCACATTTGCCCATGACAGCTGGCAGTCCTGCAGGATACACCCCCAGCCCGGGTAGTTTCCAGGGCACCCCCTCCCCCACAGGTTACCCGGGCACCCCCTCGCCCATGGGATACAGTCCCATGACACCTGGCAACCCTTACACTCCACAGACCCCTGGAACAGGTGCGTGGTCATTCCTCCTAGGAGCGCTGCCAAATAGTTGTTTCATTGTGTTATATTTGAACCTGTGCACTAATATATCTTGATTAATACTGTTGAATTATGAATGATATCTGTTCGATACAAATTAACTACATCGCCCGACTCCCGACAGGTATGGATCTGGGAGGCGTGGAGTGGGTCGCCACCGACATTGAGGTTAAAATCAAAGAGACTCACGACGACCCAAGTCTCATCCACCAGATCGGCGTTGTTAGAAACATCTCCGTGAGTGGCTGTAATTTAACTTGTATCTTTGGAGCCAATCAGCAAACTGGTTTGAGAATATGTTTGCAAATCAGACATACATTTCCATGAATTGGTGTCACACGTTTTACCGTTTTAAGAGGTTTGCTTTCTCAGCATGCCTGTGTTTACATTGCAGGGCGGCATGTGTACACTGTACATCTCGGAAGAGGACAAGGTGGTCAGCGTGGCTAGTGACCACCTTGACCCGGTCACACCGGTCAAGTCCGACAGGGTAGGTTCTTGTCATAGAGATCGTGATAAGTAGATCTTTCATGAATGTTTCTTTGCCAATTTGTTTTATGTCTTACAATGGAAAGTCATGACAAACTGTGTGTTCTGAATTTCGTAAGCACAAATCTTTTAAACTACATGTATAACCACATAACCATGGGTTTTTCCAGGTGAAGGTGGTTATAGGCGAGGAAAGGGAATGCACCGGCTCCCTGCTCAGTATTGACAGCAATGATGGCGTCGTCAAACTGGACAGAGGCGACATTCGAATGTTGCAGTTATCACATCTCTGCCGAATGCCTGCCGAAACTGCTACATAATAACTATCGGTCTTGTTTGTATGTTAAATGTACTTCAAAAGTTGAGCGAATTTGTATTGCCTGTGCTAAACGGAGCGTGGTTGTCACAGTTTCTTTCTGAAGTGTCAATGTGTAGTATGTTAGTGGTCAGTGGCATAAAAATGTCTCAATGTTCAGTATATTAGTGATTAAGTGCATTTAAACAGTAAACATCTGTATTTATTTTGGGTATATAGTTCGCATTCACTATAAAGTGTGATGCACTAATGGAGTATTTAATAGCCGTTGCATTTGTTTGTTTCTTAGCAATGTTTGATTCTGCACTTGGTTGGTTACATGTATTTCAAGAATGGAATTATTTACAAGTCCTTGACAGGTTTATTTTTTTGTATGAGAGACATGCTAGAAAATCCTAGGACAAGTTGTGGAGATGTGATCTGCCTATGCTTCAATAAATTATTAAGGAAATATTGATGTATTCGAGATGCTTGAGCAGTTTCATAAACACAACTCGGTGATGACAGCATTTTTCATTCGCTTGCATTACCATACTCCCAGCATACCGGTGATAGGAGTTTATTGGAAAAATATTCATTATCATTTTACATGTACAAAAAAACATGGTTAGTGAGGCACACATTTTGTGGCACAGCGTTTCATACACAACAAACAAGATTGTACCTTGTTAACAAAATTTTAACCATTGTTATACAAATACTTTTCCTGAGTAATTACTCGAATCAAATTCAATAACTGGATTATATAAAGTGGTTCACATATAGATCTATATAGAATATTGTGTTCAATAGACTGAGAATGAAGCAAATTAAAACGCTGTCTCAACCTTTTTGAGGTGCGTATATCATAAACATGTACATCTTATAGAGAGTGAAATTAGCAAGTCTTATCCATGAGATCCACACTCGCATACAATGATTTACATTTACACTCGAGACTGAATGACTCGATAATCACGACATGATTCACAATAGGTCTACAAAGCACTTATCATACAGTCATCATATCTAATGCACTGAGCACTTTCTTTTACAATACACACACGTACTAAATGCAACAAATCTGGACACGATAGACATAAAGTTTACGATAGCACACTTCAGTCATCATAATATACAAAGCATAAGCACTTTTCACTTACAGGGCAAAAACAATATGCGCACAAAAGATATTTGTTGGAAAGTAAACAAGAAAAATGATCTAACAAACTTCACTGAGACAGCTACACACATACACGACATGCTAACAGCACTACTTTTGTCAATTTCGGGGCGAAGAATTAGGAGACCGACGGAATATTCCACTGCCGTCAAACGGACCTGTATCCACTGTCCATAGTCTGGGCGAGGTTCTGTTGAGGTTTTGTGGCGACGCCCAAGGTGTTTGGCCTGCTATTGCTGGGAAGAGAAGTGATTAAATTAGCGGTCTAGTACATCAGATTATATAGTTTAAACACCTATTCACAAAATTGCATTATGCACAAGACTCTTAGACATGCATGTACAATTGGAAAACAATCCGTGTTTTTCATTGGAATGTACAGGCCCCTTGTTGCTATACTTACAGCTGTTTTGTTGAGGCGACCCATGTCGTGACGGTGTTTGGTACATGGCTTGGCTAGCCGCAGCCGCAGCCTGGTAGCGATGGCTCACAACCACGTGGTGTGCTGGCGACAGATCAAAGCAGACATGCATAGTACTTAATTTTTTTTTTTTTTAACCAGTGAACATGCCAGTTTTCTCATTCGTTGTTTTATAATGCAACAGGGTTTTGAAACCAAACTGCTGCTAAATTGCATTGATATCGAAGCTTAGTATCTAGTTCCGAGATGGATTATTTCCCACGGCTCACCAACAACAATACAGCACACAGCCACAATTATGCTGATGACCACGATCAGGATGTTGTGGTAGTTGTTAGCAAGCATAGCCAACAGCTGAGCCCAAGTCATTTCTGGAAAATAGACATCAACTTTTTCATCACTGACAGAAATTCTTGCAGTGATATTATCAATGTGCATGTAGCTCTGAATAGGCAACAATATGTACCAGAAATGTGCAGAAAAAAAAAAGAAATGTTTTACCAGGTTGTGCCTGGGTGCCTTGTTCCCCTAGCAACTTGATCCGGACGCCAATTGTCTGGCTCTGACCAGTAGAAACACAGCGTACATGTATCGAGGCAACTAATTGGTCCCTCTGCCATAGTGAGGATGTAAGCTGTAGCGTGATTGGATAGGATGCAGTGTAGTCAGCTAAGGGTCCCCTTTCCAAGGCCAACACTTTCACCAGTGTCTCGTCACTTGAGGTCACCTGTAGGATTTAAATATATGCGTATTTTCAAGTATGTTTTCTCTCATATATTTTTATTTATATGATCAATTTCCAGTGGCTACCATTCGCCCGAAAGTATTGTTGAAGCAACAAACCTTGATATCTTGCAATACTCGTTCTGTCGCGGAGAGCCGCAGGTTGACTTTTGGCAACAAATTACTGAGATGTATTTCGGTTGTGTGAACATAGAACGCTGGCACGAACGGCAAGCTGAGGATGGATGAGGATACTTCCGGCTGATTCTCGCGCTCCACCACCACTGCTCTTAACTGGACAGATGTATCGAGCGAGCTGATTAGCTGGATCAAGTCATGTGACCCAGGCTGCTGAACGAGGTGACACTGGTACTGGCCTGGAGGGGGAAAAGAGGGATTCACAAATATTATTTATATTATGTATATAAACGTGGGTTTGCGACACGTTTGTGATAATTTTCAATACAAAATGCGAACTACATGTGTCTATTTTGCTTAGATTAACTGATTCTTGTAAATTTTAGACAGTTTTCAATATGGAATTTTACACAATTTAATACAAGACATTTTTTTTCCACAAGAGTGGACAAATCGAAACATACCTGACTTGACATCGAACTCTATGTTAGCCCTGACGAGATCTTCCACAGCAATGTGGTGGTGACTGGTTGTCATAGTAACCTCACAACGAAGAGGCAGGCGGCTCATCTTATAATCAATCTCCTTCAATTTCTCAGAGCAGTTTGGCCCTGGAATTCAAACAAATCAAGCATTCATAATATGTACACCAATATTACAATATATAGAAGTACACTGTATATAATTTGCAAATGACAGCTACATGTATATGTTTTTGTTCACCGTGAATAATTGCTCCGTCTTCCCCATTTCTGCTCTCCAGCGTAATGGCCACAACTTCCACGCGGTTTTTAGTGGCGACATTGGTCAGGTATTGAATGTGCTCATTCTTCAGGGATACACGACTAACGGGGGTAACAGTGATCTGAAATACATCGATAGAATAATATACATTTGTCATTTCCTCAACAGATTTTTGTGTTAATGTGGATACATTCTTGTGTGCTATAGTTCATGTACCCGTGTGTGCGTTGTGGTGAGGGGCGAGAGGGAATAGCTGACGAGGGCTGTTCCCACTTGTGTTGCCACCCCCACACCATTAGTTTTCTCCAAGTGTACGCTGTTACTGTTACTCAGCCAGGAACCCTTCTGGTCTGAAAATAAATGTACATGGAAATTAAGTAATGAATTCTGAACAACTTTCCATGAGCATCATTAATTATTATGTGTCTGTTTAGTGAAATTTATTGGGGGTTGCCATCAAAATACGCCATAGATTTCGTTATCTCATACCATTCTCGCCAATAATAATAATAAAAGTATTATAATTATAATTATTATATTATTATTATTATTACGCTATAGATTTCGTTATCTCATACCATTCTCGCCAATGACAGGGCTGTTGAAACAGATGATATCTCCTAGGTTTACTGTTGCGTCGGAGGGGTTGATGGCACTTCCGACATTGATGTTGACATAGTCAGTGAGGTGAGGACTTGTCTCATCCCAAACCTATATGTATAACACACAAATGTACATTGGAAACATATTAATACCTTACGTATTGTTATGCCTATATTTACGATCAATAATAGGCTAATTGTCATCATTCAATTTCTGTTCTATTAAACAGCCATTTTCAATACCCTACCATATTACGAATAAATCGACTATACTGTATCTATTTGAGAATATTCTGAGAGACAGTTCTCACCTTTAGAACTGTCTGCCCCAGGTTGGTTGCCCTGGCAACCAGTGTGTTGTTATTTTTACCATATGATATCTGCAGCAAATCATATCTGTAAAAGAGACAAAAGATACCATCGTCAGCTGCAATGTGGAATATGTGAAACCAGACAAAACAACTTAAACAAGCTTGTTAAAGTGATCGTTTTCATATTTCACAGGTAACAATACCCACCTATTAGGTCGATATTTGATCTTGCTGTTTGTCCCGTAGAATTGTTCACCAACGTTGTCATGGAAACTGACAGTGAAGTATAATGTGGTCCCCACGGGAACAGCGCTCAGTTTATGAGCGGTGGTTTGTATCACTGTGTCAGCATTCAACATCAGGTAAGATACTGGCTTGACCTGTGGGAAACAATCATGGACTTGGACTGGTTTCATGTATCAACTGGAATAGTTTCATGCAGGCTGATTCTATCAATAAATCTCCAGTCAGCCATACCTTGTACTGAAATTTGTCAGAAAAAAAATTCAACAGGAATTTGGCCTTACCTTCACAAGAATCACTAGTGACTGGTTAACACCAAAATCTTCCTGGGACTGTATGAGCAGACTGGCTTCACCGATGTGCTCAAAGGAAGTCATGTGACCCCCATTGGTTACCATGACAACCGGATCTTTGTTGCTTGTGAGCGCCTGTCTGTCCACAACATTGTACGTCAGCTTGGCAGTGGAACCATCTCTGGAAAACAGAGTCATTTTTCATTTCCAACATGAAGGTAAAATAATCCAATTCTCACTTGTACTAACAACAAATCTACTTTCAATATGAAGCCATTTACATTTAACTATGTTCATATGACAAAGTGTAGACAGTCATACCGCAACAATAGAACAGTTCGAACACTGAAGTTACCTGTTAGTTTTGAGCATGACGTCTGTGTTAGGTGTGATGATGAAGACACCGTCACAAAGCTCAGGATTTAGCAGCCGCAGTCGCTCAAACACCTGAGGAATTTTGACAATTTTTTTTCTTACATATGTGTCCTATTATTCATTTATTAACCTATCTTCATTGCATTTTTTATTCACATTTTGAGCTGGTCAGACCTGTATCTGGATGCTGTCTGACAGTTGGACGTTCTTCCTGATCTGAAGTCTGCTCCCTGACGATGGCACTACGTTGAGATTGACGGTCACATGACCTGCTTCGGCAGCGGCAAATCGCACGGCGAAATCGTTGTCAGCCAACGGCTCTATTCCACTCTGAAATGTTTTTCAACAGATCAAATTATTCTTTGTTGTTGAATACACTATATATACCACTTTTCCAGTCATATTTGAAGAACCATTGAAACAGAAACAAGCCATCAAAATCACTTATTGATTCAACTGTTATGCCATTTGAATCATACTTACTATTACAAACAATCAGATTTATGCAAATAAATTGTTTTACATGTATATCAGACTGATATTATCAGTGTGTAAAGAAGTATTTCACCTTGTAAAAGAGCGGTTCCAGTCTTGCGACATCGCTGTTACTGATACTCCAGTGGAATTCCAGGGGTGGTATTGTGCTTCCGAATGAGAATGGGGCTTCATTCTCATGTATACCCATTGCGTACATGGGCATCTACAGAAAAATATTCATTAAGCAGCAGTATAAGTCCTTGCCTTGATAGTATTATGAATTTTCCTACCATGTTTTGGCACAATATTTATTATAATGTACCGATACACATGCATGATATATTTCTGAGAGCTGTATATTTCTCTCTCTCTATGTATTTTTTATAATATGTTGAAAATGTTTTATCCTCACAGACCTTGGTGCCCGTTTGAAGACGTTTCAGTGGAACAAAGATTTTTATTCCATCCAATTCGACGACATTGACTGTCACTTCATCCTGTCCAAGAAATAACATGATGAGCTTCAACATGGATTCAAGATTCCGTTCGGAAGGCATCTCGCATTTCAGTGAAATGAAGAGATTGAGACTAAAATATTTTTTCCTAAGCTCCACACAATTACATTCACAATATTTACAAACAACAAACTCAATTTACTTTTAAATGAAAATATTCTTCAAATGGCATCATAACACACACCTGCGAGTATACGACATATCCTGATTCCGCGTCAACTCCGACTGCTTTCCCTATCACCTTAGTAACCCCCAGCTCTTCAGCTTGAACCAACCCGCCACTGGAAACCGTGGCAACCGTGACATTGTCGATCATGAATTCTATGGTCGATTCCGGCTGTGGGCCGCCATGTGCTGTCACCTGGTGGCAGGTAGAAACATAGTTTAGAAGTTCAATTTTATATATTTTGAGTCTTTTTATATTTCAATCAAATAATTTGTAAAATTTAATTCTAAGTAGATGCAATTGCAATTTCTACGAATCGCGAGATATCTTCTTGTTTTGTTTGTATTATTTAGTTTCCCTTACTTGGAATAAGGCACCAACAATAAGCGTGATGTTTCGTGGATTCAACCGCAGTGGTGGGAAAACCTAGAATGAATTCAAAATATTAGGATTATTATGCAATAATATTACACAGGTACTCATTTAAGAGTTAAGGCGTCAAAATTCTTTAATTTCATTGAATATTGTTATTCTATTTTGACACTCCTTACCTGGATTTCCTTGGGTTGACTCGAGATCATTTTCACCGATTTCTGTGAGGCGACAAACTGAAGTGGAGTTTGACCCAGTGCTGCACCTCGGACGATGTAGTGGGCAGTGTGCTCATTCTCGGACTTCTCCGGGCTTGGTCTGAGAGGGCAGGGAAGGGCAGGAGGGATAAGGTATATATTTGAAGGAGAATCTTACTGACATTATTCTGAGCATGACTCGAGGAAACTTTATATGTTCGCTGCCTGTATCTACTCTATCTATTTTTATACATGTCAATCTATTCCACATTCCTCTTGGTTTATCAAATATATACATGTCAATGACATTCATGGAAAGAAGGCGAACCACTGAAATGTGATTCATCATTGTATTGGGATCAAATTTCATCTCATCAGACATGAAATGACAGGTGGCAAATGTCACTAATTAGGTCTTGAATTGGATGGTTTCAAATGTCAAGGGAGGTCTGATGCTGTCCTGGGTCCAAATCATAATGTATCATCATAATGTCCCGATGTTTGAACGAGTCTGCTTACCTGAGTGTGATAATGTCTGATCCTGTCTTGGGTCCAAATCAAAATGTATCATCATGATGTCTCGATGTATATGAACAAGTTCACTTACCTGAGTGTAATTATCTCTCATCCTGTCCTGGGTCCAAATCATAATGTATCATCATAATGTCTCGATGTATATGAACAATTTCGCTTACCTGAGTGTGATAATGTCTGATCCTGTCTTGGGTTTCAGTCCCATCATGCTGAAGTACTTGGCTGGTATTGCCTGGTTGTTTCTGTCCATAACCTGAACTCGAGCCTGGATCTCCTTGCCCAGTTCCACCTGTGTGTCATGAAACAGTAAAGAGTATCTTACAAAAGGGAAATTGTGACAGTGTAGGCAGACTTTCACACTTATTTTTTATTGTGAACTACGCTTTGAGACAGCTGATCGAAATGCAGTTTCACTTGTAACATATATAATTGTAAGCAGCATTTCAATTATGAGAAATTCAACATCAGAAAACCACTTGCCCAGCTGCATATTTCAGGCAGAAATGCCATATCTGTATATCTCATTACATGCAATTGAGTTTCATGCAAGGTACATTGTCATCAGCATTTATGTACACATTCTACAGATATCCACAAAAACATATCCATATACCCAGGCCACTAAGAGCTCCCAATCATGCATATATATACTGTACATCTGTTCACTTGCTTACCTTATCTACTACATAAAGTAATATCTGGTACACATCAGACACAAAGACTGTAGCTTTGGCCGGGGTGTCCACACGAAGGCACAGATCGAAGGCGGTGATTGTAAACATTCCCTCCGTGGCTGGTGTCACCTACACGTGACAAACCACAGGTAGCAAATCATAATGTTAGATATAATTTTTTCTCAAATTTGTCTTATTTCTCTCAACGCTTACTCATTGCATTTTTATCAATGTCCACTGATGTTATCTCACCAATGTTTATGTTTTATTACAGCGGAAATTAACAACAACTTTGTCTTTTCTTGGCTATGCCACTGATATTCAATGACATTTGGCAAACATGTAGCACTACACTTTCATAATTTGAGAACTGTATATCCACTTGGCTGACTGTGGCATTAACATAGAATCTACCTGTATGTCCCTTGTTTTTCTGTCGTAATCTACACGTGCAAGTCCCGCATGGCTCGAGTCCATGTGGAAATGACCAGAGCCTTGGGAAAGCTCAAGTAATCCTTTATTTGTGTCATGATTGTACAGAGTGAGATACTCAGGGCTGATGATTGCATCGGACACAAGATTCAATTCTCTCTCTGTCTTGATCGGTGTAGAAAGCTGGAAAAAAATTCTCTAATTATGTCTGTTTTATTCAAACTTCTGCAAGTGATCTGGAAAAATTAGACAAGGGCTAAGATAGGTTACCGGACAATTTTAGTTTTAAGCATTGCAGGTGACATTACTGACATATGACCTTGAGATTTACCAATCAAGGTCATGTTTGTGAACTGCAATGTCATCATTAGGTATGCTGCATATGACTTCATAAGGCCATCGTTTTTTATTTAATCGTTTTACGAAAAAATCTTTGCTTAAACTTTACAGTCGGTCGGTAGGAGCGAATAAAAATGAATGTAGCTGGAAATATGTGGTCGGTTGGGTAAAAAAAAATACAAACCAATTTTGGACAATAAATTCAATACTATACATGCTGAAGTGCTCGTACTTCCGCTCCTTGTACAATATTACTAAACCTTCCTGTCATTTTGTAGTGGGATACCACCAAGACGTATCAGGAAACACATAAAATGGTGGCAATGATTTTATATCGCTTCTAAAATATCACTAAACATTATGTTTGATGTACATGACTTCTGAAAACAACATTGGCATGAAATGCACATCTCATGATATTCTGAGGCATATAAAACACATGAAAGTGGTAAAAACTCAATTTTATCTACAAAAAAAATTAGCCCAATGGGCTAGAAAGGTTACCGAAGAAATATACAGAGTTAAGCCGAGAAAGTTGAAGGTCAAATTCAAGGTGGCCACTGAAATCGCCATATCTCTAACCTTGAAAATGGGATCAAAGGTTAACTTCTAGATCAGCAAACTATTCAGCATACATCATTTCCTATATGTTCACTATGGACCCCTAAGCTGTAAATTTGATAATAAGCGAGATATAAGCCATTTTGTAATCTGACTTTGAAAATAAAATGACTGACCTTGAAATTTAGGTCAAAGGTCAAATTCAATATCATTAAAATATTCAGAATATATCATTTCCTATATGTTCACAATTGATTCCTAAGCTGTAAAGTCGATAATAAGCGAGATATTAGCCATTTTGTCCTGTTGACCTTGAAAATGAGGTCAAAAGTCAAATTCAAGGTCACTAGAATATTCAGCATATATCATTTCTTATATGTTCACAATTGATTTCTAAGCTGTAAACGCGTTAATAAGCAAGATATTGGCCATTTTGTCCAGTGACCTTCAAAATGAGGTCAAACGCCAAATTCAAGGTCATGAGAATATTCAG
The DNA here is from genome assembly GCA_949152475.1 of Terebella lapidaria. NCBI lineage: Eukaryota > Metazoa > Annelida > Polychaeta > Terebellida > Terebellidae > Terebella > Terebella lapidaria. Next base: position 23,597,214 of record OX424565.1, read on the forward strand.
CATATATCATTTCCTATATGTTCACAATTGATTTCTAAGCTGTAAAGTCGATAATAAGCGAGATATCAGCCATTTTGTCCTGTGACCTTGGAAATGAGGTCAAAGGTCAAATTCAAGGTCATGAGAATATTCAGCATATATCATTTCCTATATGTTCACAATTGATTCCTAAGCTGTAAAGTCGATAATAAGCGAGATATTAGCCATTTTGTCATGTGACCTTGAAAATGAGGTCAAAGGTCAAATTCAAGGTCATGAGAATTTTCAGCATATATCATTTCCTATATGTTCACAATTGATTCCTAAGCTGTAAAGTCGCTAATAAGCAAGATATTGGCTGTTTTGTAGTGTGACCTTGAAAATGAGGTCAAAGGTCAAATTCAAGGTCACGAGAATTTTCAGCATATATCATTTCCTATATGTTCACAATCGCTTCCTAAGCTGTAAAGTCGCTAATAAGCAAGATATTGGCCATTTTGTCCTGTGACCTTGAAAATGAGGTCAAAGCTCAAATTCAAGGCCACGAGAATATTCAGCATATATCATTTCCTATATGTTCACAATTGATTCCTAAGCTGTAAAGTCGATAATAAGCGAGATATTAGCCATTTTGTCATGTGACCTTGAAAATGAGGTCAAAGGTCAAATTCAAGGTCACAAGAATATTCAGCATATATCATTTCCTATATGTTCACAACTGATTCCTAAGCTGTAAAGTCGATAAGAAGCGAGATATTAGCCATTTTGTCCTGTGACCTTGAAAATGAGGTCAAAAGTCAAAATCAAGGTCACGAGAATATTCAGCATATATCATTTCCTATAGGTCCACAATTCATTCCTAGTCTCTAATTTCAATATTAAGTGAGATATTAGGCTTAATGTGTCCCATTATAAAGCATAGGAGAATTTAACATGGGAAAGTCCCATTTGGGCTGAGTTTGGGCCCAAAATGGCCCACTTCGAGCGATTCAAGGGCAACGAAATTTATACATGTCACAGGGGTACATAGGAGGAGTGTCATGCATCAATAAGAAAAAAAGTTACTGAACAGATTTTGAGAAAACGACCGTCGAAGTCCAAAATTGGCCATTTTTCGACGAAAATGGCCGCTCTGACCTTGAAACCAAGGTCAGAGGTCAAATTCAAGGTCACGACAATATTCAGCATATATCATTTCCTATATGTCCACAATTGATTCCTAGTCTCTAATCTCAATATTAAGTGAGATATTAGGCTTTAATGTGTCCCATTATAAAGCATAGGAGAATTTAACATGGGAAAGTCCCATTTGGGCCGAGTTTGGGCCAAAATGGCCCACTTCGAGCGATTCAAGCGCAACGAAATTTATAGACATCATAGAAGTACATATGTGGAGTTTTATGTATCAAAGAGAAAAAATTAGGCCAAGGGCCAAAGATAGGTTACCGGACAATGTTTAATATTTTAGGTGTTAGCCAGGTCCCTGGTTGAATTCAAGGTCAAGAGAATATTCAGCATATATAACATTAAGCATATATCATGTCCACAGTTGATTGCTAAGCTGTAAGTTCAATAATCAGAGAGATATTAGCAATTTTATGCTGTAGCCTTGAAAATGAAAGGGCAAAGGTCAAATTCAAGGTCATCAAAATATTCAGTGTATATCATTTTCTATATCATGTATATCATGTCCACAATTGATTCCCAAGCCATACAGTCAATAGAGGAGCAAGATATGAACCAGTTTGTCCTTGGACCAAGGAAATGAGGTCAGAGGTCAAATTCAAGGTCACGAGAATATTCAGCATATATCATTTCCTATATGTCCACAATTGATTCCTAAGCTGTAAAATCGATAATAAGTGAGATATTAGCCATTTTGTCCTGTGACCTTGAAAATGAGGTCAAAGGTCAAATTCAAGGTCATGACAATAATCTGCATATATCATTTCCTATATGTTCATAATTGATTGCTAAGCTGTAAAGTCGATAACAAGCGAGATATTAGCCATTTTGTCCTGTGACCTTGAAAATGAGGTCGAAGGTCAAATTCAAGGTCATCAGAATATTCAGCATATATCATTTCCTATATGTCCACAATTGATTCCTAAGCTGTAAAGTCGATAATAAGCGAGATATCAACCATTTTGTGCTCTGACCTTGAAACTGAGGTCAGAGGTCAAATTCAAGGTCACGAGAATATTCAGAATATATCATTTCCTATATGTCCACAATTGATTCCTAAGCTGTAGAGTCGATAATAAGCGAGATATAAGCCATTTTGTGCTCTGACCTTGAAACTGAGGTCAGAGGTCAAATTCAAGGTCACGAGAATATTCAGCATATATCATTTCCTATAGGTCCACAATTGATTCCTAGTCTCTAATCTCAATATCAAGTGAGATATTAGGCATAATGTGTCCCATTATAAAGCATAGGAGAATTTAACATGGGAAAGTCCCATTTGAGCCGAGTTTGGGCCAAAATGGCCCACTTCGAGCGATTCAAGCGCAACGAAATTTATAGACATCATAGGAGTACATATGAGGAGTGTTATTTATCAAAAAGAAAAAAAGTTACTGAACAGATTTTGAGAAAATGGCCGCCAAAGTCCAAAATCAGGCATTTTTCGTCGAAAACGGCCGCCATTTTGAAAAAAATGCGAAAATCAAAAAACTAAAAAATACCTCCTTCTTGAATTATTTTTAAGTATTTTTGTGCAAAATTTCAGAAAAATTCACCTGTAAACAAAAAAGATAAAAATGTGGACGACGACGACGGACGACGACGGACGACGACGGACGACGGACGCAACGCCATGCCAATAGGTTATCGGACCATTGGTCCGGTAACCTAAAAAAGTTACTGAACAGATTTTGAGAAAATGGCCGCCAAAGTCCAAAATCAGGCCTTTTTCGTCGAAAACGGCCGCCATTTTGAAGAAAAAGCGAAAATAAAAAATTAGCCCAAGGGCTAAGAAAGGTTACCGGACAATGTTTTACATTTTATATATTAGCCATTTTGTCCCGAGACCTTGACAACAAGGTCAAATTCAAGGTCACAAGAATATTCAGCATATATCATTTCATGTCCACAATTGATTTCTAAGCTGCAAAATCGACAATGAGCAAGATATTAACCATTTTGTGTTCTGACCTTGGAGATGAGATCAAATTCAAGGTCATGAGAATATTCAGCATATATCATTTCCTATATGTGCTCAATTGATTGCAAAGCTGTAAGTTCGATAATAAACGAGATATTAACCATTTTGTGCTTTGACCTTGAAAATGAGGTCAAATGTCAAATTCAAGGTCATGACAATATTCAGCATTTATCGTTTACTATTTGTTCACAATTGCTTCCTTAACTGTAAAAATGATAATAAGCGAGATATTAGCCATTTTATGCTCTGACCTTGAAAATGAGGTCGAAGGTCAAGTTCAAGGTCATGACAAGATTCAGTATATATATCATTTCCTACATGTGCACAATTGAGTCTAAGCTGCAAAGTCGATAATAAGCGAGATATTAGCCATTTAATGCTCTGACCTTGAAAATGAGATCAAAGGTCAAGATCAAGGTCATGACAATCTTCAGCATATATCACTTCCTACATGGCCCCAATTGATTTGTAAGCTGTAAAGTCGATGATAAGTGAGATTTTAGCCATTTTTTCCTATGACCTTGAAGTGGAGAACAAGGTCAATTCAAAGTCATCAGAATATTCGGCGTATATCATTTCCTATACATTCACAACTGATTTTCTAACATGTGAAGTCGATAATAAGCGAGATATTAGCCATTTTGTGCTCTTGACTTTGAAAATTAGGTCAGAGGTGAAATTCAAGATCACGGGAATATTCGGCATATATCATTTCCTATATGTCCACAATTGATCCCTAAGCTGTAAAATCGATAATAAGTGAGATATTAGCCATTTTGTCCTGTGACCTTGAAAATGAGGTCAAAGGTCAAATTCAAGGTCATGACAATAATCTGCATATATCATTTCCTATATATGTTCATAATTGATTCCTAAGCTGTAAAGTCGATAAGAAGCGAGATATTAGCCATTTTGTCCTGTGACCTTGAAAATGAGGTCAAAGGTCAAATTCAAGGTCATGAGAATATTCGGCATATATTATTTCCCATATGTCCACAATTGATTTCTAATCTGTAAAGTCGATAATAAGCGAGATATTAGCTATTTTGTGGTCTGACCTTGAAACTAAGGTCAGAGGTCAAATTCAAGGTCAGGAGAATATTCAGCATATATCATTTCCTATATGTCCACAATTGATTTCTAGTGTCTAATCTCAATATTGAGTGAGATATTAGACATAATGTGTCCCATTATAACGCATAGGAGAGTATAACATGGAAAAGTCTCATTTGGGCCGAGTTTGGGCCAAAATGGCCCACTTCCAGCGATTCAAGCGCAACGAAACTTATACACACCACAGGAGTACATATTATGAGGAGTGTTCTGTATTAAAAAAAAACTTGAAAATGAGGCCAAAGGTCAAATTCAAAGTCACAAAAATATTATGGATATATCATTTCCTGTATGTCCACGATTGATTCCTAAGCTGTAAAATCCATAATGGCGAGATATTAGCCATTTTGTGCTATGACCTTGAAAATAAGGTCAAAGGTCAAATTTAAAGTCATCAGAATATTCAGCGTATATCCTTTCCTATATGTCCACATTTGATTCCTAAGCTGTAAAGTCGATAATAAGCGAGATATTAGCCATTTTGTCCCGTGACCTTGAAAATGAGGTCAAAGGTCAAATTCAAGGTCACGTGCATATTCAGCATATATCATTTCCTACATGTCCACAATTGATTCCTAAGCTGTAAAATCGATAATAAGTGAGATATTAGCCATTTTGTCCCGTGACCTTGAAAATGAGGTCAAAGGTCAAATTCAAGGTCATGACAATAATCTGCATATATCATTTCCTATATGGTCATAATTGATTCCTAAGCTGTAAAGTCGATAAACAGTGAGATATTAGCCATTTTGTCCTGTGACCTTGAAAATAAGGTCAAAGGTCAAATTCAAGGTCATCAGAATATTCGGTATATATCATTTCCTATATGTCCAAAATTGATTTCTAAGCTGTAAAGTCGATAATGAGCGAGATATTAACCATTTTGTTCTTTGACCTTGAAACTGAGGTCAGAGGTCAAATTCAAGGTCACGAGAATATTCAGCAAATATCATTTCCTATATGTCCACAATTGATTCCTAGTCTCTAATCACAATATTAAGTGAGATATAAGGCATAATGTGTCCCATTATAAAGCATAGGAGAATTTAACATGGGAAAGTCCCATTTGGGCCAAGTTTGGCCCAAAATGGCCCACTTCGAGCGATTCAAGCGCAACGAAACTTATACACATCACAGGAGTACATATGAGGAGTGTTGTGTATCAAAAAGAAAAAAAGTTATTGAACAGTTTTTGAGAAAATGGCCGCCAAAGTCCAAAATCAGGCATTTTTCGTCAAAAACGGCCGCCATTTTGAAAAAAATGCGAAAATCGAAAAACTAAAAAAAACCTTCCCTTGAAATATTTTTAGGTATTTTTGTGCAAAATTTCAGAAAGATTCGATCATATACTTTAAAGATAAAAATGTGAACGGACGACGGACGACACGCCACGGCAATAGGTTATCGGACCAAAGGTCCGGTAACCTAAAAACTAAAAAATACCTCCTTCTTGAATTATTTTTAAGTATTTTTCTGCAAAATTTCAGAAAAATTCGCCTGTAAACAAAAAAGATAAAAATGTGGACGACGACGACGACGACGGACGCAACGCCATGCCAATAGGTTGTCGGACCATAGGTCCGGTAACCTAAAAACATGAACTGCTAAATTTATTTATTAGCGGCCAATTTTGACTAGAGTCGGCGGGTTTGTAAAACAATTGATCAAAAAATAATGGCCTAACACAAACATAAAAGCTCCATCAACAAGTATTTTGTCTGTAGACAGTCTGGACAATATACCAAAAGCATATTTCTGCAGAACTACCATTTTTCGTAGTCCTGCAGAAATACAAAATATTGTATTCGAAATATAGAAATACACGAAACTGTATTCCTGTTGTCAGTACAAATTACACAATTTCGTATTTGTAAATACTGAAACCTGTCAATTCTTTTTTACTCACTCACTTTATTAC